>OY734955.1:16427840-17027840 GCA_963457585.1 Spergularia bocconei
TTCAAAAAAATTACATGCCTGGTCGATCAATATTTTATCTACCCCGCTAAGCAATTTTTTTAGAACTTTTATTAGCCCATTAACAGGTACAGTGGTACACCCACCTAAAAAAGCGTGTTATTTGACCTTACGCCAGGGGCGGAGCTCGGGGGGCTTACCCTGACTACGACCCGCCTCAGGTTTGCGACGATCGGAATTTTTTTTGCATATTTTGACTATAAAATTAGCTACAAATTTGTAAATCGTAACATTTGGCTCATCCAAACTCCGATAGATAACTTTCGCCCCATTTCAACTTTTAGTCTTGACTTCACTGCCTTACGCGGTTTGTAGGCGAAGAGAGGGAGTCATCACCATCAATTGTTTGGTAAACATTCTCGGTTGTGTTCTACTCCTAATCGACTAATCGAGTATATGGATTCTATTGTTGAACAATCGATCGAACATGATAAATGTTACGAGCTTAATTTTTGTACGGCTTTGGGACATCAGTTGGGTTCAATTTGGGGCGAATGAAGTCAGATTTTGCCACCTCAATGGATAATCTTTGCTACTTTACATGACCTTGGCAGTATTGGCATACGAAAGTACGCGTACAGACCCAATATACGTATGTTTCGTATTCAGACTCTCGTATTGTTTTTCTCTCTATCTCTCACCTTCCTCCAAACTTTCCTCCCCAATTCTCGAACCAATCTACCCAGAAATGCCTTTCTCTGCAGTTGTTACGCAGTAAAAACAAAAAGTGTATTTTACCATAATTTACCGTCTTCACCCACAAAAAAATCCGAAATATCTGTGTGTTGTGTACCAAAAATCAAAATCGAAAATATCGTACGTCTATCTATGTTCATAAAAAAGTGTGCATGCAATCCGTGCTTGACAAGCTTTCGATAAGGTACGTATATATGCTGTCCTTCTTAATAAGTTAATGTACAATCTTATATCTTGAGCATGCATGATTGCCAGGTGTATGCAGTATGCATGTGCCTTTCTTCTTGTAGTAGAAACTAGATTGGACTCATCGACGCACATTGTTCTCGGGTAAGGTTACCTCTAAACTTTGTTTGTGGTAAAGTTTGTGAAGTTTACTAGATCTAGTAATAAGACAAAAAGAAAGAATTTTGAAAGGCACATATAAAAATGTTAATTTATTTATTATTACCTTTTTAGGTAAACTCTACCAAATAGAGTTGAAAATCAACTCTAGAGGATCCCTACACATTGTTCTCCCATATATGAACTCGTTTTGGTAGTAGACCATGAGGATATGACCATATAAGAATATAAGAATCGTCGATAATTCATTGAGAGTTCAACCATTACATCGTGATTTTAATTTGTTTATATATATATATATATATAATTATATAAATAGTGACCATTATACTGATCTTAGTAAAATACCGTCCTTTATGAGACTTTATGAACATAATTATATTTTGTTATTAGTTTTTTTAGATCGATGGTTATTAGGTTTTTGGTTAAAATTATGATTCATTAACACTTGACCAAGAACAAAGAAATAATTTAGAGTTGAGAGGTGAGGAGTTGGAGACTTGGAGATGTGGAATTGGCAAAGTAGGCATGGAATTCGTCATAACTCCTGCTCCCACAACTAAGAAATAATCCCGATCATAACTCCTGCTCCCACCAACTAAGGAATTCGTCAAACTCGTATTCCCCACCTCTTATCTAGACCGTCAAACGAGTCGGGCGGGCGAGATTGGGTTCGGGTCAACTATACGCGAGTTAATACAGTGTCGGGTTGAGTTATAGGTTCACCAACGAGTCAAAAATACAGATTGCTCGCTCTCTTACTCGTGATTGTACCTTAGTCAAACTCAAATAAATCAAAATTATAATACAATGACAAAACAAAAAAAACATACTCCCTCAGTCTTTTAAAATTTTTATTTGATTTGATTTTATCTCATATATTCAAACGAAACGTAATATTTAAACGAAACGTAATTTTTTTTAATACAAATCAAAACTCCTAGTAGAATACGAGTAGTGGTTTGTAGTTCTGTACGTAGTTTTCAACGTATACTGATATCGTTTTCCACATAGGCAGACGTCAGAGTCAAGCATAGCTGTATCCACATATTCTCTTTTTTATAATGACGCTTTACCACCGAAAAAGGTCAAACAATTTTTGGTAGGCTCAGATCCAGGTCACCAAACTATGGACGGAGTACAACACAATCATTAAAAGATGATGATGAATTGATGATCACTCCCTATAATAATTATCTTCCTAAATACGCCATTTTTTTATTAAAGAATTAAAGATAATGTTTGCAACTTGCATTATAAAACAACGTGCCAGCCACGTCAGAATGAGTAAGCTACGACGTTACCTACCATATTCTCCAACCAATCATATTCATCCTTTCTATGGTATATAAACTCACATTAATTCAACCTCCATTATTATGATTCTTGTAATTCAATCCACCTCTAATTTAAAAAAATAAAAAAATCCCCCTTTTTTATTTCAACCAATTCAGACGTTACAAAAAAACTCTTGATTTATTTGAGGGTTTTCTAGGTTCAAATCAATAGGATTTGATGCTGAGAAATGAGAGGCCTTTCTTTGTTTAATCCATACGCTCCTAACGGTTGCGCCCAAAAGTTTCACAATGCTGTCGTGGGTAGGTGTTGCCACCGTAAACACGTCGAGGACGGGTAGCAATAGCGGCCAAAAACAATAACAACGACGACAACAACAACAACGATCCGGGCTCCTATAGGGTCCAAGGTCTAGGCCATGGTAGTTGTAACTCTCCTTAATCTTGAATCTCATTTCAAGTTCTCTTTTTTTAATTCCTTTTGTAGAACAAATTAACAAACTTTATTAGCCCCCCAAAAAAAAAACAAATATTACCCTTAGAAAATTAAAAGAAAAATGATGGGAACAATGATGTTAGCAAAGGATACAAAAGAAGGTCAATGTGAACAAAAACATAGTGTTTTACAAGGGAAATATGAACTAGGGAGGGTATTAGGGCAGGGTACGTTTGCGCGCGTGTATCACGCGCGCAACGTACAGACTGGCAAAAGCGTAGCCATGAAGGTTGTAGGGAAGGAGAAGGTGATCAAAGCCAAGATGATGGAACAAGTGAAGAGGGAAATTAGTGTAATGAAAAGAGTTAAACACCCCAACATTGTTGAACTTTACGAAGTTATGGCTAGTAGATCAAAGATATACCTAGCCATGGAGCTTGTACGTGGTGGTGAACTTTTCGCTAAAGTTTCAAAGGGTGGCAAGCTTGATGAGGACCAAGCTAGGTCTTATTTTAAGCAGCTGATTTCGGCTGTCGGGTTTTGTCATAGTCGAGGGGTGTACCACCGCGATCTTAAGCTTGAGAACCTCTTACTCGATCACGATGGTAACCTTAAGGTTTCGGATTTCGGATTAAGTACGTTTTTTGATGATGGGGATGAGCAGGAGCAGTTGCTTAGAACGAGTTGTGGTACGCCACATTATGTTGCACCTGAAGTTGTTAGTAAACGCGGTCAAGGTTATGATGGAGCTAAGGCCGATATTTGGTCTTGTGGGGTTATCTTGTATGTTTTACTTGCAGGGTACCTTCCTTTCAATGATGATAACCTTGTGAACATGTATAGGAAGATTTATAAGGGTAATTTCAAGTGCCCTTGTTGGTTTTCCCCTGAGTCTCGCGATTTGATTGTTCGTATGCTTGATCCTAAACCCGAGTCTAGGATTACTATCCCTGAAATTGTGTCCTCTGAATGGTTCACTATGTCGTGTGAGACATCCTCAGTTGTTGTAAATGATGAAGAGTATGGGATAAGCAACAAGATTACGAAGAGTAAGGAGCCAGAGGCAATGAATGCGTTTCATATTATATCACTGTCACATGGTTTGGATTTGTCTCCGCTCTTTCAAGAGAAAAGGAAGGAGGAGAGCGAAGCTATGAGATTTACGACTACACAGCCAGCAAGTAGTGTGATAGATAAGCTGAAGGAAGTTGCTGCCAAGGCTGGTAAATTTGAGGTTGATAAAGCAGGAGAGTCCATGGTCAGGCTGCAGGGTCCTAGGCGTGGCAGGAAGGGTAGGCTGGCCATTGCTGCAGAGCTATACTCGCTTTCCTCGTCGATTCTGGTTGTCGAGGTTAAGAAGGATAATGGAGATGCAGTTGAGTTCAATCAGTTCTGCCACACTCAGCTTCGCCCTGCATTTCAAGACATCGTTTGGACTGCAGAAAACCCGACTCCTGCTTAATTTTTTTTGCTAGTTAATCTGTCAATAACTAGAATGATTAGGACATCGTAAGTATATGATTTTCTATGAAAGGATTGTTGTTTAATTGTCGTTTGTCGTAACTCGTAAGTATGATTATTGTTTAGTTCCTTTAACATCTGTTCTTTGTTAAATCTTGTACGAGGCAGTACTTCAAATTTGCGGTCAAAGTGAGCTCGAGCAGCTCGCTTTCAGATCGTTATTAATATGTAAGATTGTAAGAGTTACATGTATGATTGAATAAAGAATAATGACCATTATCTTTCAACATTTCTTGCTTCATACTACAAGCATTGCTGATGCAAGTGATGCTCGTACACTCTGGATGTGACCAGTGACCGCGATAGTTATCAGCTTTTAATGGTGTAACTTGTGCTACACAAGTTGCTGTGGTATGTGGATGATTAAGCTGCGTACGTGTGCTACCTTGGTTGTATTGTGGTCGTTAACAATGGTGACACTATTAAGTAAGATGTACATACATTTGTTTAGTACAAATTAGCAATTTTCATGATCAGTACAGATGGAAGTTTCCCTTAATCATTGTCTTACTGGAGTTATTGTGGATTGTGGAGGAAGCTGAACTAAAATAATTGTCACTGTTGTAAACAGTAAGAATTTGTCTACCGCGGGTCTACCACTTTACCTCATTGTATAAGACCGTTTATTACACGCGTTTATATCCATAGACGGCTTTGTTATCAATCGTAAATTCGCAATACAACCTATATCAGGCTTATGGTTTGAGTATTGTCTCGAACACGAACATAGGTTTCCCGGTACCCCGCATCCAACGTGTCGAGAAAAGGACCCGGGATAGTTTGTATGGGCTAATTTTATGCACACCCACAAACTTTGTTGTCAATGGATCCAAACTGCCGCAATTTCTGACAATTTTGGGATGTAATAATGTAATCATGCTGAATGACTGTTAAATGTTGCAAGTTGATGAAATTGCATACTGTGTGCCATTCAATTAAATTGAATTGAATTGATTTTTTTTTTCAGAATTTGCTCAAATTTAATCTGAATGACGTGCTTAATCGGGTGGATTCAATTATCTGTCGCCACAGGAATACAGGACCCATGCTCATTCACATACATCTCCTGTTGTTTAGTAGAATAATGTTGCATGACTATTAACACAATGATATGGCTTTGTGTACTACCATTGGCTTATAAGCCTATAATTATCGACTCTTATCGTATGCAAAAATCTCTGTAACGAGTCTCAAACAATACCGTCAAATATGCAACTCTAGCCGAATCTAGATGTAGTCTAAGGAAAGTCCGTAAGATGGACAAATTGGTAGATTTCATAGTATGTGATTGTGATGAAAACTAAGCCTTTTAGCCTCATTGATGTTCCTGATTTTTCTCCCTGTCAATTTCCCCCTCTTTCCTCGGTTGACGTTTTGTGTTCACTAGATTTCCGTTGTGTCGTAACCTAGAATGCAAGGCTTTTCTTTTCCAAGCTGGCATTGTCAAAGAATCTTCGAGTTGTTACTTCATTAGTTGTACATTGATCTCATGATATTAAAGTTTGAGGATTCGAATCTCCAATGGTTCAAGTTTGCTAGTAATTGTTAGCATGCGATTTGTAACATATACGAATTCCTCTATTTTACTTCACGTATCCGTGTCGGACACTTTACAGTATTTGGACATGGGTGGCACACTTAGATCCTTTCTTATACGCCTAAAACATGAGGTTCTTTCATAAATTGGTCCGAGTCCGACACTTGGACACGCATTCATGTTGGATTCTTCAAGCCGAGTTCGAGTAACGTAGAAGATACTCGATTAGATTTTGATATACTTTTTGACTTTAGATTGACATGGACCTACCACCCTTAGAAGTATAAGAGGCTCATTTGATGCTTAAGGCATCACAAGAAATCAGAAGTATAAAGTCCAGCCATGCCCAAGTTCCTTGAGATTGGGTTTGAATTAAGATCATAGTACCGAGTCTGGGGCTCAATAGCCTTGCTAAAACGGAGCTCAGGCTCGCCTGGCTAGCCTCTTTTGGCCTTCAGAGACTTCAAATCATTTACCATACAATCACATGCACATTCGAAAACACACAGGAGGAAAAAAAAAATGAAGACCATCATTAACCAAAAGAGGTACTGTCTTAATTCTCAATTAGTCATCCAATATACAAATTCAGTCAGAAATGCTTCATTCTCCGACGAAAAATTCCGATCACCGCCCTGCCATGATGTGTGAAAAGGCAAGTGGAAAACTACGGAGGGGCTTCTGTAGTTCTGTACCATGGACATGTTAAGATCAGAATGCTACTCATCCCCCCGAAAATCTACTTAATAAAAGGTATTACAGGCTTACATCTAGCTTTACATGGTTAGCTTACGGCAAAAGGAACCACCCTGATATGCTTGAGAGGGTGCTCTACATCTACTCCTCCAGCATGCTCCACGAAACTAGCAGGCGAGAAAGATGCTCCATGGCAAACGCAAATGATGCTCACCTCCGTCTTTGTGTACTTGTACAGAAACCCGGTGATTGTCTTCCCGTTGGGGCCATTTCCTGTGGCTGAAACGCACGGCATTTGTGGGAGTACAGCACTCTGCTGGCTCATCTGCCCGTTGTTAGGCTTTGGAGGCTTCCCTAATACTACTTTGGCTTCCTTTGGACTAGGGCTGCGTGGCTTTGGGGTACACTCTTTATCTGATGTGCACATTTCGGTTGCTTGAGGGATAGTATGAGCTGAAGTTACATGTTCGGGTGATTTAGAATGTAGACTCGAGTTTGGAAAAGAATCTCTTTGGTTAGGAGAGGAGCTACCCAATTGGGGTTGCAAAAGATTATGGTTAGAACAGTTTGTATGAGTCTGTTGTCGTGATGAAACAGGGCTTTTCGCGGTGGAATTAACTGTTGGTACATTATTTGCAGCAGTTGCATCACTTGCATGTAAATGAGAATGGCTTGAGTGACTGCTGGTGTCACTGCTGTTTCCACCTGCATTACACGACAGCCATTGTTAAGTTGTTAACTACAAGACTCCTTACCACAAAAAATCCGAAAGCAGAGAAAACACAGAATCATGTCAAATTCAACAGCAAGGCATAGAATTGCATAAGCGAAGGAGAAAATATAAACCCAAAATACACAGTATGACAGCAAGAAAGCATGCAAAATAGTTGTACTAATTAGCCGATTTATGCATCTGCAAGTTCAGTATAAGACACATAACAGGGAAAGATTGCCCTTTGCAAGATCACGATGACCACTAGGGTTGACGTCTGATAAATTATCAGTCGCGCATTCAGAAACATTCTATTGTGATGACTAACAAGAGATCATAGTAAAACAGTAAAGTCCAATAACAGTCTTTTCAAGTTTCAGCAAATACACATATAGCTTGGCTAATGAAACATACTCCGTACCACCTAGGGTCAACACGAAAATCAGCCAGCATCATAGGCAATTATGAATGTATTGAGGTTTCAACTACCATATCTTAATTAACAACTTCACTTATCTTGTTGATTAAACCCACTTACTCCAATTACCATCACCTAACACAAGATTAGCTATTTCACCAAAGTATTACAAGTGGAAATTTAATACATCATCCTATTACGAACATTCAACATAAGATATGATTACCTCTCTCAGTGAATAATTAAACAACCGTCCATCTATCATTCTTCAACTACCCTTTCAAAGCACGGATCAAAAGTGCACAACCCGTCAACCCCCGTTGCTCTATTATCACCTATGTTACTCGGACTCGGGTATGAATCTAATTTGGGTACACATGAGAGTGTCGGATTAGTCAGGATTCAAATTTTGGAGATCAAGGGACTCTGGCATACTACGAGGATATGGGTACGGAAAACATCTTCAAACCAATAACTTAATTACAAGGTTCAAGCACTTGTTTTTAAGGGCTATAGAGAGACAGTTGAGACACAAGGCCTATACGAATTACAACCATACTATATGATTGATACATCACGTGCATTCCTCTACCTTGGTCATATATCCTTGACGGTACCCTACAAGTGAATAGTCGAAGTAACATAGACTGCGACACAAGCCAGGTCAATGAAGAAAATCCTATCAATTGGTGAACAACGTAAGCTACTACGCGATCAAATGTCTACCCCAAAAAGAGCGTTATCGGACTATAGGTGTAAGATTGCGCACATACCAACTCCCTCAAGTCCTACCCTAAGG
Organism: Spergularia bocconei; assembly: GCA_963457585.1. Classification (NCBI taxonomy): domain Eukaryota; kingdom Viridiplantae; phylum Streptophyta; class Magnoliopsida; order Caryophyllales; family Caryophyllaceae; genus Spergularia; species Spergularia bocconei. Next base: position 16,436,314 of record OY734955.1, read on the forward strand.
TACTTTCTTTTGAGGCGCTAACTAATGTCAATGTTGATGTGCAATTGTGCAAAACTTTCACATTTTCAACACCAAAGAAAACATTTCAAGGAAAGCTCACATTACATTATGAAAGGCCCCTAATTTAAACTCACTAGCAAACGACCATCCAACACGTGGTATGTTTTTTACCCTCATCAATAATTATAATTCCAATGATAGCTAAGTTCCATGAATTTAGATCACCGTCCCATTTTTTTGTAAGTCACCATCCGTTGCAACTTGACCCTCTTGATGTTCTTTTACCAATTATAAGAATTGGCAACTTGGTGTCCTTTTTACCAATTTTCAAAATTGCAACTTGACCTTCAATAGTTCAATATTAATCACAATGTAGTATGAGTCGGAAAACAGAATCCACACTCTTCAACAATATGATTAAAAAAGGTTATAACGCGTCCCCCGAGTGGCATTATTTTTATTTATAACTCGTGTTCGACAACCCCTTTCAAAGGCTACTCCCACAATAATGTGAGTATGAGGATGACCTAGTGGTTAGGAAATCAGCTTGCCGGGGAAGTTTCGGGTTCAAATACTCATACCCCACCACCAACAATGCTACTCCTATGTACCAAAAAAACTAAAAAATACTATTAAAAAACAATAATGTGACACTGGTTCTTTGACTGGTTGGGGGGGGGGCCAGAAACCAACTTCTTGTAAATTATTTTATAATTATAATGTGAGTATGGTGATATTGAAACGTTAGAATTACCATGATCTGATGATACGGATACATAGCTTGATTAAAAACAAAGCGGATTATATATGAATTGTAATATACTACATTATTATCTTCAATCAATCAAATTGCAATTTCATCTCTCGTACACTTGATCACTCATGACACTCGATCACACATTCATATTCTATGCTTTGGCTTCGTGTATTTTTCCACATATTGTTCCTTTCCCTTTTCATACGAAATATAGTACTAAGACTACTAACAACTTGCACACCAAACAGACAGCAATAAGTAAACAAATCCTTTTCGAAAATGACATTAAAGCATAAAATCCACCCCCCTATCATTTTATATTTTTATTATGGAAATTCCATTTTCTTTTTTCCTTTCCTAGCCTAATTTTTCCTGGCAAAAGTAACGTTAACAACCCATACGTGTCGTTCTTCTAAAGGGCTGCAAATAGCTACGGGTTTACGTAGATGCACAACAATGCAACAAGCTCATAAAGTCATAATGGCACAATTAACTTATTTGAATCCGAAATAAATCGAACAAATTGAGTGCTAGGTACATTATTCATGTCACATTTCACAAATTTCTTATTATTTGGCTATTATAAAAACTCGTTAAAGAATTCAAATAAAACGTAAAGAACTTAGCTAAAGAGAACCAATATGCAACTTAAACAAATTGAATTACAGAAACGGACACGTATTCAAACGAACCGTAAACAACTCGACCAAAATAACACACATGTGTATTCAATTTCTTCATTTACTTGAATTAATTTTCATTTTAATATGCGAAAGAGATTCAAAGGAAGCTAAAACAACCAACCATAGCAAGAGGAAACACGTGTCGAAAAACATATTTAACGTGCAAAAGTAACCAAAACGCAGGAATTGATGGGAAAAGTAAAAACGTACCTGCAGCAGAATTATTACTGTGGTAATTATTATTATTATCAGAAATCCCAGACGAACTTCCGCTTGAACCTGAAGACCTAAACTCACCATTTTCACCACCTTCATTCATTATCCTATCCATTTTACAATTCTGCCCCTGCCGGAAAACACCCGCATTACCCCACAAATACGGCGGCTGAAACCCAACCTTACTCATACCCTTACGACGCCGTTCCGATACCCCATCTTCATCTCCCTCCTCCTGAATTACGACGCCGTTTGGGAAAGCAGAAAAGGAATAAGAAGCTTTGCGTTTCAAGTCCCGTTTAACCTTGGCTTCATGGCGGCGAATAGCTTGTTGGTCACGCTTCGACATGATCTGGTGGCCGTTGCATTCTGGAAGATTCTTGGGATAGCGTGAAGAAGAAGAAGAAGAAGAATTGAGGGAAGGGCGTAATCCAAGGCTAAGGTCTAAGTCATACTCATCAATGGCAGATTTTTGATGGGCTGTTATTGTTTCTTCGACCCCTTGTTCGTCCGCCATTGTTGTTGTTGTTTTTCTCTCTCCTCTGTTTGTGTTTTTTTATGTTTTTGAAATGGGAAACGTAAAGAAAACAATGGAGGGAGGTGAAGGAGAGAGAGAGAGAAAGGGGAAGGTTTAAATACTGGGGTTAATATTTTCAAGAGGAGAGAGAGAGAAAAGTGTTGAGGAAGAGAGAGATTGAGATGACACGTGGTGGGAGGGGAGAGGGTGAGAGGAGAGAGATTAGTGGTGACACGTAAGATTTTAGGGGGTCAAGGAGAGGGAGGGGACATAGGAGATTAGGAGTTCTTTAGCTTAATTGATGGTTAATCAATTAATCAATATGTTTAGTTAATGATAATATATAATAGTGCAATACTTGTGTATTTTTCAAGCATATTTTGTACAATTATGCATTCAATTAATAGGGAAGAGAAACAAAATGTATAATGTGTGTTGGTGAAGGACTCCCGTTGACGGGAATCGGCCGGAGATGGGGTGCGGGCGAGGAGTATATAGTATATAAGGCTGTAAGCTAGCCTATAACGACCGGAGATAAAGAATAGACGGGAGGGGGAGGGATTATTGTACTCTCGACAAATGAGAAAAGTCGACGAGGATGGAAGAGAAGAGTGTGTATCGAATATGCCACGGATCAATCAAGTCTACATTTTAGGCAAATGAATACCACGCAAGTTAGAAGAGATGTCCGTAACTTTTATACGTACTCCGCCGGAGTAGTCCATATCATGATATCAAAGGCTCAGAGCAAGTACGGGGAGGTACTTGGGTAAGGGTTCCATAAGCAGGATACAGCCAAGTGGAGTAAAGTGTTGGTCAAGCAACTTATCATGTAAGTATACGATGACACGTGTGATACGGCCTCAACTGTCTACACAAGTGTAGCAAGTTGCAAGATTAGCTGTATTTAGTTACCACGTGACAGTAAGTCTTGGATGTTTACGTGTTTCAGGCAATAAACAGCAAATCGAGGGGACGCTTCACGGACCCATCTCAGACACGTGTTCAATTAACATGGGTCCCACGGCGCTATCCATCTACCAGCCATAACCCGACACGTGTATACTGAATGACAGATCAGAGATGCGGGGAGACTGGAAGGTTTGACGGTGACGCGTCAATTTATAGACAACACGTGGTTAGATGCGATTGGATAAGAATATATTTGTTATTTTATTGGTTCATCCACGTTTTTTACTGTTTTTTATCTGGACGTACAACTTGCTGTGACGAGCTTGTGCATGTAGGACACGTGTCGAGTTTGTATGGGATTGGTGGGACGAACCAGTGTACCGTACGACATTGTTGCCGAACAGAGCTTACATGGTAAGTTGTCAAATTATGATTTGATATGACTACAGATTTAGTACAACTGTACTCCCTCCGTTCGGCTATAAAACGCGTAAAGTCGGAACACAGTTTTTAAGAAAAGTAGAATAAAGAATGAGTTTTAGGGTCCACTTGGTGTAAAATTACACATAGGGGTATGTCCACTTTCACTTTTAATAAAAAAGTAAGGATGTTTTGGTATTTATATGTACAAATAAGGAAAGATTTCAAGTATGAAGTTTAAAGATGAACACCCCTAAATAGAAAGTAGAAAGTTTAAAGCCGAACGGAGGGAGTAGTACCTTGGCATGATCAGAGATGGATTGATAATTTGATTTTCTTTCCTTTCCCGCTGTGTTAGGAATTTTTAAAGTGATTAGATTTAAATTTACAAAATCGAAAAAAATGAAGAGAATACGTTTATTCCTAAAGTTTGCACATACTGTAATAACCAAACTGACTGATAGGGCAATAGACACTAACCGGTCGAATTAAAAGTCCAGTAATGTAACATTTGGTATTCCACTAAAGTAGGCAAAAAAGATTATGTGCTAATCCGTTGAAAACTAACATATAGACCAGAGTCAGCAACAACCTCTTATTTCCAATAACTAAGACCACGAGTGAAGTCGGACAAAAACTTACTTATAAACTTATTCATAAAGGGTTTTTCACAAGTAAGTTTGTAAGAAATAAGAATGTACTCTCTCCGTTAGCCTTTAAACTTCGTAGGGCTAACGAACACGCTTTTTAAGGTGTGTGTACACGTTAATCGGCTAATTGAAGTTCTAAAGAAATTGCATGAGATGTTAGATAAAATATTAATCTAACCCGCCATACAATTTTTTTGTAACTTAAATTAACCAAAAAGCGTGTACACTCACCTCAAGAACAACCGTGTCCGTTCGCCCTATAAAATTTAAAGTACAACGGATGGAGTAAGATGAAATCAAGTCAATAACTTCACCTCCACTGATCCAACGCCCGATTATTAAAACTTTGTAACATATTTCTCTTAACCTAAACTGCTAAACGGTAAACATGTTACGTAGCACGGTCCTCTCCGCTATTTTATTCACTCGAATACCATAAATCTCCACTAATACAATTCATCTACAAACCATTGCCAAAATTGCCACCACCTAATCTCCACCGTAGAATCCTTTACTACCTTCTTATCTCACCCCCCATCATCCTATTACCACATTTGCTTTGCTTTCAGAATACTAATCTTTGTATTTAATTTCATCAATTGTAACCTACGGGGCGAAATGCTACTCCTCCTTGGTTTTGGCCATGTTCATAGGGAATTCCACACACAAAAATCCCCATAAAACATTGAATGTTCGGTGATTTTCCATTCAAGATGTCTGTAACTGCAATGCAGGGTATCATTTGAATAGAGAAGGAAGTACATCAAAGTAAACTCTACGTGTGAGTCTCCCACATTGGAAAAAGAGGAGAACGATGAGTTGATATAATCAAGGAGTTATTTCTCCTGTTGCCAATTGGTTTTAGTATGCAACCTCATTGGTCTGTGAAACCGATTCTTTCTCCTCCGTGCGGGTACGGCCCAGGCCAGATCGTAATTTAACATAGTATCAAAGCCCATGGTTGAAACCTGAGACTCAAGAATATGAACTGGACTCGTTGCAGATGGACCAAGTTTACGCAATCCGAGAGCTCTAAAAGAGCCCCGATGCGCTGATGGGCAAGATATGTTGGAATTGAATAGATTTCGAAGAGCCCCGGTTAACCCCAAAGCCCATTCTCCTATTATAAGGAACTCACAAGTGAGAGGGACTGTTAAAGTAAGCTACATTGATGAAACCTCCTTTGGTTTGTGAAACGGACTCTCTCCTCCGTTCGAGTGTGGTTCAGGCCCGATCGTGCTTTAACAGCTTACAATTTAATCAATTTGTGCGCAATCAACTTTTGTGAAATGCTGTAACCCAATCCGATCAGGTTGAGAAGGACAAGTGAGATTTACTCGGAGAAACTCAGCAATTCGTTTGGGCTCGATCTTTCAAGATCACATAGACCTTTCAAGATCGGACAAGTGACTTCTGAAAGACCTTGAGTTTGAGTATACAAAGAACTTGTAATTCCATAGGCAAGTAAATAAAGGGCAGATTGTTTATTCCAAATCTAAATTAACATAAAACATTTTTCATCTTTATCCCGGGCGCGCGCACACACAGCAACCCCCTTCCCCCATAACTCTTTGAGTGTATGTGCCATTGTGCCTCGACCCTTTCGGAAACAGGAAACTTTTTTTTTTGCAGTGAACATGTACAAACCTTCAGACCATAGATGGTAGCCTCGTTAAGAGCTTCCCCTCCATGACACTGCGATCAAGGAAAGAAACGTCTCGTCAGTAAGATTCAGAAGAATATATGCTTGGTAAATCAAGTGTTCTTCCGATGATCAGTTAACTGACAGTTTAATGGAGTTTGGAGTGTTACCTTTTGATATAGTAATAACAGAAGTCGGCCAAGATAAAAGTCTGAACCACCTCGCAACAATATCCAGAAATGTCCGTGTCCAACTAGCAACAGGTATGTTCCCCTCGAGTTGATGATCTTTACAAAGTACCAAATTATGTCATAACTCATAACTCGTTATGGGACTACAGTAGGTCTCGTATAAGATGGTATTGACCAAGCATTTGTCAAGATTAGAGAGGCATCATGCATGTCTCGACAGGTACGATCCAAATGCTTGGGTGGGACTTTCCTTCCCACACAAGAAGCCTACGACCTAAGAAGTAAGAGCTATGTTGAATGATCAGATTAGTATCTTCTATCATGAACTATAAATGAGCTATAGTAAGGTTACATTGTAAAGGTGTCCACTGGAGGGTCATTTGGCTTGAACAGCTGGGAACATGAGCATTGTTTTTATAGTTGTAACACTCAAACTAATAGATTAACAAAACCTGACAATGACTTGTTAATTACCTGAATTAACCAATACGCAAATTGGAAGAATCTTGAAACACCCAACGCAAATACGTAATGTGATGTAAATGGTTCAACCATCTGCATTACGAACATGTCAGTAATTAACTTCCAGCATTGCAAGAAACCAAAAAAAAAAAACAAAGGGTTCACTAATATGTCGATTACACAGACACTCTCTTGTCAATTTCAACTACTAGATTGCCAACTTGCTATAGGCTCCACATTTTCATGGACTCGCACGATTTAGCAAGATAAATTCAGCAGTGTAGGTTTGCAAACAAGACAAAAATGGCACATTCCGTAAATGATCCCACTGATTTACCAATAGAAAAAACAGATATTCTTCACCATTTACTTCCCCTGACTTGTGTGCTCTGGCTAATGTAGGCTACTAGTTGCAACAAGTACAATCACATGATATTTCCTAACATTAATTCACAAAACATGTCAAAGGAGTATCACCTTAGCATTCTGAATCAAATGAAGCTGAGGGAGAACTGCTATGGCTTCAACAGCCATACTGAACGGCCACAAAAAACGTAGATAGAGATCAAAACTTCCTCTGGGATGGGCTAGAATTGCAGCAATCGCACATGGCACCAACTGTAGACAGTATAGCATTGAGCATACATAACCAATTAGTAGATGTCAAGTTTATGCCATTCATACTGAGTAATGAACTGAATTTGATTTTGGTAAGATGCAAATTAAAGAAAACCAAACTACGCAATATAATGCAAAAAGCAGAATTTGTAATTAGAATTATGAAATTTCCTTTTGATCATTCCTACAGTTTTTCGGCAGAGGTTTTCAACAATTCACATTCATTAATTACTTCAGAACAGAAGCGTGTACAAGCTCCATACAACAACTTTACCCCAGTGCCTTAAAGGCTCCCGAGTCTATTGAAAAGCGCCTGCATAGACTAAATTATAGACCTCTCCTCTATTACACAAATTTTTCTCAAGGGTGGAAAAGATGTAGGTTTGATTCTTCAGTCCTTACACGTAACAGTCAAGAGATAGCTTCACTGTCATATTCCATTAACCCCTTAGAGGCTGCTCATGATAAAATTTCTATGCTTCTATAGGAAGTAGAATAGAAGAACATCACTGAAGAAAGAGAAGACACCAAGAAAAGTATAATTGTTTCAACACGATGGATACAAAACAATTACCACATAATGTAGCGGCATGTTGTCTAGCTCTTGCATGTAAGTTGATTTCAGTTTCACTCGCATCATGTAAATCACCCAAAGTGAAGCCCCAAGAGTAACCAAATCGAGTAGAATATGGATATCCCTTTGGAACTTGATGGAACATACAAATCTCGCGACTAGATAGATTGCTGTTAGTTCTTGACTCTTCAGCGAGAGACCTACGAAGAAAACCAATACAAGTACGTACATCAGAATTTAGAGATCCAATCACAAAAAATAAATGACAATTGAGTGAATTGACACTAATATCTTTCAAGAAAAAGAAATGTTAAAATTAATTATTGTTTGCTATCTTATATGCGGAGTAAAAGAGAGATAAAAAAAATGCTTGTGAAAAATATAATGATGATCATCTCAGGATTAGCAAGGCTACAACTCAAAGAGGTGGCAGATCAAGCTCTAATCAGTGAATTGATAAATGATAATCATATTCCATTTTAACTAAATTATTCTTAATATTTGCAAAAGGCATATGTATACATAGACATTCAACAGTGGAAATCCGGGGAGAAGTATGATGATTAATGTCCTTTGTGGAACATATATGTTTGTGTTCCACCATAATTCATAGTGTCTCAAAAAAATAGAAGCAATGCGCGAGTTATGTCAGAATCCCTAAGCATCATGCACCTAGCCGTTATGAATTCATTAAGTTCTGGTATCGGTGGACTTGATATTCATGGCTGAAATTTGAGTATAGACAGCAAAAACTGGCCCTATCTGTTAGTCAACTGGAAGACGAGATGTTCAAGTTAAGAGGAAAAATCTCTTAATTACGAAACCCAAAGAACGACTTAGAGATACCATGAACTTGAGTAAACCAGTGATCAATTACAACCGCAAATTATCATACCATGAGTCCATGACCAATTCGACCACCTGAATTGGTTTGTCATTGATCAACACAAGAGGGACAAACTAAAGTAGGAAGATTACTATGAAAATACACGGTAAAGTTCCTGGAGTATAATTGTGAACTTAATGTGGTGGCATGAACTTGCTTCTCCCTTCATTTTACTAATATTTATCTATTCTGTTGGTGGTTTCACCGTGAACTCCAAACATTAATCAAATCATTTTAATTTTGGACTACAATTATATCAAGTACAAATTGGACAAACTGACATGGATTAGCACTAACACCAAATGAGGACATAGAAAATAAGCGGAATGAACCACAATAGCGTTGCCAACCAACATATCGATCTTGGACTTCTCCCTCAAAGCCAATCCAATCCCGTTTTGTTAATGTTAAGACTATAATAAATCCTGACCAAAAGATCCATTGTCTAAGAAAGGGTTCAGGCTTGTAATCTCAGGAAAGTCCTCCAATCCTAGGAGTCGGATGCATGTCCGAAACTTGCTAGCAGTTACACGTGTTCGAAACTGTAAGATGATTATACTCTAAATAATCGACTTCTCTATTATTGATAATATTATGAGATTATATAGTACATAGCATAAGCAAGTGCATCACCCCTAACCTAATGGCGAATACAATGTACCTTGTAGGTACAAGGTACATAATAAATTACATACTCCGTATTCACCCTCTAGACTATATTCATCCTCTATCACTCCCCGGCAGTCGGAACGATAGTTGTACGAAAGTTGCGACTGGATGCAGAAATGGATGGCACGGCATGATCAATGAGGGAGCATTACCACAACCACATGGCACGGACCACTGTGAAAAGAAAACAAACAAAAATGCAAATACGGACCCGTATGCGAGGCCATGGGCTCTCGATCGACTAGCCAATGTAGGGAGTCAGGGTGCGTAGAGTCAACTATCCCCATAGGGTGATAGGACAAGCATGAAAACAAAAAGAAAAACAAAAATAAAAGCAGTGGTGATAGAGCCGTGCAGGAAAAGGCCACTACGGAATCGGCGAAGAACACGAAATGGAGGCAGCGATGGGGCGTCAATAGCGGCGATGACGGCTGACAGGCGGCAAGAGTGTCCTGGACTACTCATCATGCGGCTTGAGCGGCGATGGCGGCTAGGCGTCTGACTGTGGGCTGCACTGCGTGGTCTTGGCGATCCATGGGCAAGGCTGACAACGTTGGTTGTCAGGGGCTACAAGAGCCAGTGGTGTGGTGTGGCGTCCGGATGTTGGTCTCAACGGAGGCTGCTCTATGAGAGGATCGTGCCTTAGTAACCTCCTAAATCTGATCATCGCAAAACCGCGAGAGGAGAGAATTGTGGTGAAGCAAGGAATATGTATCCATGGTAGGGGTGAAATAGTTGCTATTATTCATAAATGCTAATCAAATGAAAAATAATAGGAAAAAAAACACTAATATGGAGAGGCCTGGCTGGAGATAGTTAGGAGAGAAGAACCATCTCCGGCCGGGAAAGTGGAAGTAAGAAAAAGTTGTTTAGGATTTGTAGTTTGTGATTGAACCATCTGATACCATGTAAGATGGTATAATACTCTAATATCGACTTCTCTATTATTGATAATATTATGAGATTATATAGTACATAGCATAAGCAAGTGCATCACCCCTAACCTAATGGCGAATACAATGTACCTTGTAGGTACAAGGTACATAATAAATTACATACTCCGTATTCACCCTCTAGACTATATTCATCCTCTATCATCTACTGTATGCTGCACTGTGGCACAAGTCATCCAATAAAATTCCTCAAATCTCCACACAAATAAATAAGATAGGAGAGTTCAAGACTTCAAGTGTGCATTGAGATTGAAGGCAATAAATGTTAGACTACTATGTACACATCAACATTCCACATGGACTCCTGATTCCACATGGGCCAATAATGAGATGCCACGTCAACTGATCATTGTCATCCAACATAATACTGTCCCATCACCCGTGACCCAAAAAAAACAAATAACATCATTTGCCATCCTTCAATTGTTAAATCTCGTCAAATACCAATCTTCTATGAAACGTCTCCGATTAATAATTCTATTATTTCTATATAATAAGAGATGAATTCTTATTCATGTGGGTCAATTTTTTTTTTTTTTGGTGATTTCATCCAATTTTCAGTTTAGCTCACTTATCTTACAATATACGACTTCCAATTAGACTATTGGATTTATGAGTCCGTTACCAAGACCCAAAATAATGTTGAACCAAACACCTTGTGATTAGACTTTTACCCGGTATACTGCCAAGTGCTAATCATAATTCAACCCGAATGTGAAAAACTTCGGTAACACAATCCTAAAATATTATACCTAAGACCCAAACAAATGGGAACCAAGCACCCCTTGATGAGAGAGTCAACGCAAAGGTAAAAACTTCCGTAAGACAATCCTAAAATAATATATATTTCCAACCCGGGTTTTAACCCGGGAACCTTAAATCATCAACCCGTCAACCAGTTTTTTGAATGATCAATAAACTGAATATATATGAAAGAGAAATAAGAAGAGAAGAGAATGGAATACCGGCACAAGTTTTGGAGATGTGAAGCTTGTAGAGCAAGATTAAGAGGCCAGCAGCATGAGCAAAGCGACTAGGAATGAAGAAGATGAAATGATCTTTGACACAAAACATCAAGAAGAGAAACGTAATAAAAGCAGCAGCAGTACCCATCACCACTTTCTCTCTCACTGTTCTGCTTCGAACCCATCTCCCTATCTTCTTCACTGCTACTGGGGTTTCACCCCTTCTTGTCCCCATTTAATTTTTTTTATTTGTATTGATTGATAAAAAAAGATTGGAGCTTTTGGTTGAATATGTGAATAAGAGATGGGGGAGGGGAGGAGGGGAGGAGTGAAGGAGAAGTTTTAATAGAGCAGAGTAAATTGTTGAATTTGTTTTGAGGGTATGAGTCTATAGAACTGTAGAAGTACTGCTACTACTTCTCTTATGTTAGTGTTTGGTCAACTTGTTTTCACAATTCTTATTGATTTAGGAATGTATTGTTTCTTTCCTTATTTCCTTGTTTTAAACAAGGCATATTATTAATTGAGTCATATTTATTTATTTTATTTATTTGGGTGCCTCTCAAATAATTCAATGGATAATATCTGGTCTAATATGTATTGTGATTCTACTTATGATAACATAATGGCCAGATTCATTCATACATGATACCGAAGGTAGACGATATGGTGCATTGTAATTGAGGAAGCACCGAATTATATTGTATAATCGAGCGACACAATCATAACGCTTGGTATAAGGCATATGGAGTACGGAGTAGATAGTAGTATAGAAGTGTCATCGATGAATATCCTCCTTTTCAAATGTACATTCAATAAATTCTAATCGTTGCAGCTTATCGTTGTCAAATCAAAGCCTAATGACATAAGGTGTATTACATTTTGTAAGAAATTTTCCAAGTTGTGATGGGCATTACTTGCCTTGTTTACCATGAAATTGGATTTTACTATGTGTGCTATTAGTAGATACGATAAGGATTAACGATAGTTTTTTTTTTTGGACAAACGACAAATTAAATACTAGACCAGATATGAGAAATTTTTTCGAAAATTAAAGCTACCCAACTATATAGTTGGGCTTTGCACTCGACAGTTACCATAAATATATATGGACTCGATCTTTGACCACGTTCAGTACATATGATTCTTTCATAATTCCAACTAATTACCATGAAGTTTTTCATTTACACGGTGTTGTATCCCTGTGCAGATCACCTGTCTCATTTTTCTGTCCCACTCCTTGTACCCCACCAATCACATGCTAACATATACTCCGTAGTATATTTCACATAGATTATATAGAGTATATTTCAATATTTCATGTAGTTTACATATATTGTGGACGATTTTAAATTGCAATTGTAGTACTCTTAAGACATTTCAATCCTCAGCTCCTAGAGGCACTGGCACAATACGTCAGTCATACTAACTACTAAGACAAAATTGACTCAAGTAAAGAGTTTTTACTCAACTATCTTAAGCGTGAAGCTCATTCCATATTTCTCTTGTTTTACGTTTCTATTATACATAACAATCAACAAGAAAGTCCAATCCTTGTCAAATGAAACAAAAGAAGAAAAGAAAAACAGTAAAACATTCCTCTGTCACTCTTTCAGTGAAAGTACAATAGCCAAGGCCTTCATCACTAGTCTAAACTCTAGACCTTGTGAATTCCCCTCTTCAGCTTCACGTTCCTTATTTCCATAGTACCTACTTCCTTTCGATGTGTTAAGTCCGAAAGCAGGGCAGATTTTATTGGGGAAACAGCTAAAATTTACAGACCTTCAAACAAATGAAGGTAGCCTCATTACGCTCTGACCCTCCATGACACTGTAAAACCAAGACAAAGCATAGCAAACCCATAAACAAACAACATCCTGTCAAGCAAAAGTCGAATGTAACTAAAACCTCAGTAAATTTATAGAAGTAATGTTTCTGATGTTTACCTCTTGACGTAATAGTAACAGAAATCGGCCAAGATGAATGTCTGAACCACCTCGCAAATTAGAGCCAACAATATCCATATATGTCCTCGTCCTATCAACAGCAGGTACGCTCCCTTTGTATCGATAAGCTGTATATATAACAACAAATATAACAGTTTGTAAGATGACATTCATATGACATTGCTTTATAACCTTGTGTATATATGTCGATTATAAAGAGTAAAGACGCGTATCAGCCAGCTTAAACAGGCAAAGTCATTGACTCATGACCTTTTGTGCAATATGCTAATGAACCAACTAAATCAACCAAATTCTAGACTGATGGTTGCATTGGAAAATATGGTAATATATACAACGGTTTTATGCCTTCAACACATTATTAATCGAACAACTAACAAATCAGTAGCAGGAAGAAGACTGACCTGAATTATCCAATTCGCGCATCCAAAGAATCTTTCAATGCCTAAGGCAAACACATAATTAGCAGTGAATGGTTCCACCATCTGCACAAGTAATCGCCTCAGTTAGTAATCGCGTATATATAGCCACCAGGAAAACCATGCAGAGCTCAAGAAGCTGCTAAACCATAGGATGTTTTTTTTTTCTGATTGTTCAAAGAAATCCTGTATAAACAATTAATTTACCTTTGCATTTTGCATTAAACGAAGCTGAGGGAGCACCGCAAAGGCTTCAACTATCATACAAAATGCCCACATCCAGCTCCATAAGAAGTTAATCTGCCCTCGAGGATGAGCTATCAGTGCAACAACAGCAGCAGGAGCTAACTGCACATGATAATCAAACACAAATGACCACATTATGATGCTAATATCTTTTTAAGTAATGTGTACGCAGTACGCGTAAGAAACAAGTTTGATCAATTTGTTATAGATCTCAAACACTCTTGCATCCAAATTTTGATACACTTTGCTATAAAAATGATTGCCGTGAACATACACTTACCACGTAATACAAAGTCATATTGTCTAAATCTTTCAAGTAAGTTGTTTTCAACTTGAATCGCATCATGTAAATCACCCATAATGTAGCACCAAGGGCTAGCACGTCGAGAACAACGTATATTCCTCCTCGGAGTCCAAAGCTAGACAATGATCCTAGTGCTAAGTGAATTGCCGTGAGCTCTTGAGTCTTCAATGATAGACCTGTCACACAAAAACCAGTCTTATTAGACTTATCTTTTGGCATCATTAATCTAAATACAGAAAGATTTTGTCATCATTGATATATGCCGAAATCTAAAATTAACAATCAGAATTAGTGTTGGGGATAATTGGAATTAAGGGAATAGGGTTTCTGAGGTAAGTTGGTGTTCTTGTTCATGCATGATGATTAGACTCTCAATTCAGCTCGAGTCATGTTAAGTTACTTGAGGTCATAAAACGCGTAAAAAAGACACCCTTTGCACATTTGATCCATAAGTTGTAAAAGAAAACAAAAATGACAATCCAATAGAGATATATCGAGTTTGGGTCATAATACGAGGAATCTCTACATGTACTCCTACCAAAACATATATCAAGATTGGGTCATATCGAGTTTGGGTTGTACTAGTACGAGACCAAAAAAAAAAAAGTGATGGTCCAATGGAGATCTTAGCCAACTGGGTACTAATGGACCCGGACAGCTCTGACCCGTTATCCTTCCACTGACAAGAGCGGGAGGTACTCGTTGCTCTGTGGAACCAGCCTCACGCGGTCCCCTCCACTCTAGGGTCCAGTTAACTCAGCCTTTCGACCGAGCCAAATGGACCAGCTCTCTACTTGGAGAGGGCGGGCCAGAATATAGCTGACGCAGGATCCGACCCGGATAGCCAAGTCCACATTCCATCACAATGATGCCTCCACTCGGGTTACAAGCTCACGTTACTAAGCTCGGCAATCAGTTGTGTAAGGCAAAGGTTTATAAACAGTTTTTATTTCTTGTTGACGACCAATGTGGGACATTTTAGAGCTCCGTTTTCTACTACTCATAAGACATCAGATGTGTTGCCACGGCTTTATCCCAATTTGTTTTTCACAAGCTGATATGCCTATGGAATATATAAGACGAGGGTGCGTGCATTCGGTTTTCGATCTGCGTCCGCGAAATTATTCTCCGGTAAAGGATTTCTGAAACGTTTGCTATTTAGTTTGAGGTTATGAAGTACGGAGTAGTAATTTTTGTCTTCCAAATGAAGAAAAACGTTAGACATTTTGATGTCCAACAGTCCGATGTAAATGTTTGCTTTTGGCTTCTACCAATTCTCTCTGAGCTTTAATTCGCCATTCTAATCTACTAATTAATATGGTGATCAAAGTAAAATGATTATGTATACTCCGCATTTTACCTATGAATACAAGTTTCAGCGAGTTGTAAAATGTAGGGGTGAGCAAAAATACCCGTCCCGGTTTAAGTACCCGGTCCCGACCCGTTACCCAAATTTTCATGCCCGGTTTTTCCGGGTATTAACCGGGTCGGGTACCCGACCCGCTTTATTTTACATAAATTAGGGTCGGGTACGGGAATTGAAATTAGCAAATCGGGTACCCGGTTTGTACCCGTATCTCTTTATATTGTGTATAAAAATCCTACTAAATTTAATGTTTGAAACTAAAAAAGTCGACACACTCATACATTTGGTAGAAATCCATCATCCGACCCATAAGTGGACAAGGGTTCGATGTCATTTGTACAACTTTCAAGTTGCGCGTCCATGAGTGTTGACAATTTAGAGTTGCAAACTAAGAAATTCCGGGTATGGGTACCCGGTTTATTTCGAGTCGGGTACGGGTATCAATTCGTAGCAATTTTCAAAGCGGGTAAACAGGGTACCCGGTTTTGCTCACCCCTAGTAAAATGTCCCACATTGGAGAGTTTGTTCAAGTTTAACGATCTCAAATGTTTGCTTATTTTAATCAATTTTTTGCCCTTTTGTGTTAATTTTTTTGTATTGTATTAAATTATAAACTAATTACGTTTTTGAATCATTTTAATGTTTAATTGAACATGATGCAGTAAATTTGTATTCGATTGTAATTTCATACGGAGTAGTTGTGATACGTATATATGGTGTCGTTTAGATACCCTCAAAATCTATACGAATTTTATTTTCCTAGGAATTGAACTATCATGAGTTGTTTCATTACTATAAAGTGTAGGCATTTCCAATTCGTAGACATTTCCAATTCCTCCAAAGTGTATGAATTTAATTAACTTGGGGGGTATAATTCCTAGAATTTGCAAGTTTGTGGGAATTCCGATTACTCGAGTGTTTCCAAACGACACCATACTCCACATTGCTTAGTTATCACAGTCAAAATAGGCTAACAATTTTAGACTCGAATTGGAGGGGTGCGCCAAGCCCTTGCAATAGTGCAACGCATGGGCGACGCTCGAAGACCCCAGCAGCAAGCTACTATGACGGATCTTCGCCCTTCAAAAATAAATTTAATATCGTGTGGACACGTGATCCACATATCAGATATTAAACTGATAAGAACAAATACTACACTTGATCTTAGCCAAAAGGCCGAGAAAGGTATGATTTGTCATGAAGCTCCTTTGGAATTTTATATCTATCGCCTCCCCTTTACTTGTGTTTCCTGGGCGATGTGGGATGTGTTTCAATTTTTTATACCGAATGTTCCTTCTTATTCCCTCATTTCCCACTCTATTTCTCTTCCATCAGTCCTCAAATTTTAGACTTCTAGAGTTCTAGTTCGATCCTACGTTTGATGATGACCGTAATTTTGTGTTTCTAATTAAGTTGACGTAGAAGCTAACATTTTCTTTACTAGTTCTACTAGTTCCCATGATTAGTACAGTACAATTTCTCCATAATAAACACACTTTTCAATTATCAAATGATCTTGTGTGATAGTACGCTAAAATGGCCAATGATTGGTAAAGAATCACTTTAAAAATAAAGACGGTCTAACAATGAGTTACTACGAGATAATAGTTATCTCAACTCGCATATGACACATTGTGAATTGTGATCATGTTAAATGATGAAGCACTACTTTGAACTGGAAAATCGCTCGAATTAAATTAACCACGTTTACCCGACCCAAAACCGCACATTTAATAATTGTATCCAAATGAAAAGAAAAACCCAAGTGGCAAAAGAAAAAAAAAAAAAAAAAAGGTGGAGTATGTATTAAGTGCAAGAGTAGAGTAGAAGGAGTAGTATGTATACCAGCACAAGTTTTGGAGATGGTGAGCTTATAAACCAATATGAAAACCCCAGTAGCATGAGCAGCTTGAGCAGCAACAAAGAAATGGATATGATTTTTCACATAAACCTTGAGTAAGAGCAGTAAGAGCAATGCTGCAACTGCTCCCAAACTAACCTTCTGCCTCACTGTTCTGCTTCTAACCCACCTCCCTATCTTCTTCGCTGCTGCTGGTGTTTCCACCATTTTCTTGTCTTTTCCCATCACTTTCTTTTATTTTTTCCTAAGAGACTTTGAATGTTTTAGCTAGGAAGGAGTAGCCTGTATATTACTAGTATGTTTTAGTTTGTGACTTGTGAGTTGTGACCTCTGACTTGTGAGTTGTGAGGGAAGGTCTGATATTTACTAGCCCGTATTCCCTCGTTCGTTTATAACCTTTCTATTTTTTATTGTGTATGGATTCTCTAGCGTTGATTTTCAACTCTATTTGGTAGAGTTTATCTAAAAAGGTAAGAATAAATAAATTAACATTTTTATATGTGTCTTTCAAAATTCTTTATTTTTATCTTATTACTAGTTTTAGTAAACTTCACAAACTCCACCACAAACAAACTCTAGAGGATACTTATCCTTTTTTATTATGTGATATTTAATCTTTCAACTTTGTAATTATTTCAACTTTTTAATTAAAATAATTCTTTATTTGTATTTGTAAAGACCTACTTTATACCTCTATTCCATATGTTGTAATTTTAAACTAATGGACCTTAAAACTCACTTTTTATTCTAATTTTCTTAAAAACTGTGTTACGACTTACACGTTTTATAGGCGAACGGACGGAGTATCGAGTAATAACGCAGGGCAGCAGGGGGGATAGGACCAACCCGTTAGTTTGGGAAATTTGTATAGCTCCGTACTATTTTTAATTGTAAGTGTGTGAGGCTCTGAGCTAGTAAGGAATTGCCACGAAGAACCGATTACACGGAGCAACCAATTACAACATGCCATGTGGAATCAGGAGAAAAATACAGTTGATTATTATTACAAGCAAGGTGCCAAGGTGGGTGGAGATCGATTGTTGTCCTTGAACAAGAAAGGAGATAAGGAACAGAGTAGACTATTGAATATTGATGAGCTGATAACGCCACATACAACGTGATACATGACATTTTACTATCAGAATAAAACGCTGTGTTTTAGTTAATCCTTTGACCGTTTTTGGGTATTCATGTTAAGCGAGTGCGAAATACTCTGTACTAATAATGCCTTAAAGCAAGAAATAACATCAACAAAAAAGAATTGCTACGAAAATTTCCTTTTATAGTAAAGGGGAACAACCAAACAAGTGTTGAGTCTCAAGCAACTCACAAAAGTACATTGTACTACTAGACATATTTAGCTCTTGAAATGATTCAATCCTCGTTTGCCTCGTACAAATTGAACGAAATTTATTTCTCACATTGGTGAAGATAGTCTAATTATAAGTTTACCTGCCATAACACTATAATAAAAGAAAAAAGATTAGTGGGTGATATTTGATATAGATATAATTTATGACACGACATGGAAGAATTGTGTATTGCGATAGCGTTTTTATTCATAATGTTAGTTTAATTTAGTGTCATAGTAACGAGAACTGAGATAATATACAGCGTTGTGAGTAATATGTTTCCGTGTAATATACTAGTATAGTAATATTGATATTGGAAGTAAATAGTAAGGAACTTACCTCTTGACATAGTAATAACAAAAGTCCACCAAGATGAAAGTTTGAACAGCCTCTGCTATGAGCATCAAAAGTATCCAAAATTGTCCTTTTCCCGCCAAGAACAAATACGCTCCACTTGACTCGTATATCTTGTCAAGTTACAACGAAATTCACAAAATACAGTAAGAATAGAATGTGAATCGAAAATACAACAATAATCGTATAGTAGTCGTGTAACCAAAAAAAAGTGAAATCTAATGTTTAGAGTATATATATTTATATTATGGTTAAAAGCCACAAGATGTACTCCTATGTAATTACGAGTTTATAATTTACCAACCTGAAAGATCCAATGCGCACAACCAAGGAACCTTGCGACACCCCGGGCAAACACATAGTGGGCTGTAAATGGCTCAACCATCTAATTAAAATTGACATGCATGAGAAAACAGAAATTAGCATACTCACGCACGTAATCAAACAACTATATTTGTCAAGAAACTAATAATAAGGAAGACTGTAATATCGTTGAATTTGACATCGACTATTGTGACTTGGTTCCAAATTATATTTGAGTAGAGTGTATCGCTTGTTCCAACAATCGGATTGCTCAACAGTAGTGTTGCCTAGCTAATACCAACACGGGGCAACGGCAACTTTAAGATTCCCATAAGCCTAATAGAGACTTGGAAGTGCAGGGTTATTAGTATTATATTGTGCGTCCTCCCATTGGACGATGAGACTGTTATCTTCAAACCTAGTTAACTTTCAAAGAGTAGAATTGAAACTGCTTGATCATACTCCAACGAATTATTGTAGATCAATCACGCTAATTAAAATCGGTTCACTTTAAGTTCAATTAAGACATTAATTAAGAGTCGGGGGAGTATCACGGTTTCGCTTTTGCTCGATTGATAGTCTTGGCCGGTGCCAATTTTTCTCCCCATATTGATATAGTCCCTCCTACCCAAATTAATCTCCCTCTTTCATTTTGCTGTTTTGAATGGCCATGTTGGGGGCTACTTCTAATCCAAATGAGAAACCCGATTGCCCTAAAATCAAGTGGGTTTGGTAGAGTGCAATGCAGATTCAGATATGTATTATTTTTTAGAGGAAGTGAACGAGTCATTTGGTCTAGAAGTAGCCCCCAATATGTTAGCCAGAACATTAAAATAAAGGGTGACATTATAGTGGGTAGGAGGGAGTACATATCACATATGTTCTAACTATCCTTCAACAGTTCAACTAAACAATACTCTTTTGTTTGGTTCATTCATTTTCTGTATTCGAGACTAGTCAAAACTGAAAACATAGGAGTGACAAAATTCTTCCTTTTGTGAGTTTTAAGAGCAATGCATGTCTTTCCCTTAAAATAAAAAGAGCAATGCATGTTATATGATGCTCTAATACTTTATATTTCTAGCAAGGACGAAAAAACCCTTAATTACACGTAGATTTTTACTTAAAAATCAACACAAAAATATGGTCTAGCTAGAAAACTAACCTTAGCATTTTGCATAAATCGAAGTTGAGGAAGCACGGATACGGCTTCAACACATAAGCAAAACGACCACAAGACTCGAGCAATATAAGATGACATTGCTCCTGGATGAATTAGCACTGCGATTATGGCACAAGGTACAATCTGTACGTGACAAGAAATTAGTTCAAAGTAATAAGGATCATCATCATTATCAAAATACAATAAAGTTTGCACCGTATATAAATGAACAAAATGAGTAAATTAAAAATTACCACAAAATACAAGGGCATGGTGTCAAGTTCTTTGATGTAGGTAGACTTCAACTTGAAGCGCATCATGTAAATGACCCACAATGTAAAGACAAGTGTTAAGGAGTCGAGAATTGTGTGTATGTCATTCTCGATCATGAAGCTGCATACTAGTCTTGCGCTTAAGAATATTGCCGTTAGCTCTTGAGTTTTCAGTGATAACCCTACAAAATTCAGATTTTGAGTTTAGCTGCGCTAGGAGTACTTAATTCATATTGTCTTACTTTTTTTATCGGGTATATATATGTACCTGAACACTGAACAGCTACGATTACCAAACACACCCGTAATTAATCCGAATTGAACAAGTGATGTTATAGGGAAGGATTCGGATCCATAACATATAATGGCCATGTTCATGTCTCGGTCAATGGATCAATCGATATCCCCATCGGGTAAATCTCAATTTGAACACCAAAGCTTACAATCCAAAATCAAACGACATAGAAAACGACATTCACGTACAATATATACATGCTTGTATCATAAAATTTCGTATGTACTACCAATTAATTAATTTTCCCTTTATCCGTATAATTTGTATTTTTATAAGAAATCTGATTTGAATAATATTATCTTTTATTCTACGAGGTTATTCAAACGTTTCTCCTATCAAAATGCTCTCCTTTTCGAGAGACACTTCGATATTTAATTTAAATAACTACTCATCTATTAACGATAATTGAAAACTAGATAGACGTACCAGAACACGATCTTTTGGTGCCTGTAGTGAGCTTGATAATCAAGACCAAAATCCCAAGAGCATGAATTGTTTCAGATGCAACAAAGAAATGATCATACTTTTTTACACATACTCTCAATACCACCAAAGAAAATAACGCAAATATGGTCCCTAATATAATCTTCGCCTTCAACGATCGCCTCTGAAACCATTGACTTAATTTCTTTACCGGCGACATAATTTTTGGAATGCCCATCAAAAAAGAAAATTTATTGAGCAAAGAAATTAAGAAGAAATTAGATTGAAAAATTAGAGAATTTAGTCAAAGTTTATGGCTAATTGGTTAGTGACAAGACATAGAGTAACCGTTATGAGTATTGGGTGTAAGTGTAATTGATTTTTTTTTCGGGGTTTTTTCTTTTATTTGGTACAAGGGGAGAGAAGCAGACAAGATACGCTAGATATAAATGGAAATCAATTATTTCTTACTATAAAGAGTCATTAACTTCACATAATAAAAGATTGGAAGAATCAGGTTATCATTTTCATAGCTAATCAGGTGCTTCATGCCATGAAAGGAAAAATTGTCTCGTAACTACTGCACCCGAGCCGTGGCCTCCGTCAAGGTGATCCCATATCACCCTAGTTGTTTCTCTTGTGCGACCGAACTTCTGTTAGCGATCGTGGAGGGGCGTATGTATTCACCAGGGTTGTCTCTGAGATTCCGGAGCCCTAGGCGAAATTGCGATAGGGGGCCCTAAATCGAATCAATATAGACGATATTTTCAATGAAAAATAAAAAAGAAATGAAGAAAAAGCTAATATAAATGGAAGGGTGGAACACATATCACTGGGCTAAAGAAGACATTTTATGAGTCTATTTACTTCCTAATTTATATATATTGATCCAGCAATTATTGGGCTCCAAAGATCGGGGGTCCTAGGCGGCCGCCTAGCTTGCCTGGGCTAATAGTCGGCCCTGGTATTCACGTACGGGGCTAGGATTTGTCGTGAGGCTCTGATGATAGTATCTTGTTCCATTGAGCCAACTCAACTACTTAAGGGTTTTCCCCTAGCATGCACCACTTTCTCATCGACCGAAGGGTACGAAATAAATCAGGTTTCTTTATGGTTATCGACGCGACTTGGTTCGAGAACTCCAGAGGTGTAGCCTAGTTTGGTCAGCGCATTCATTTTGGGTACAGAGCCCCATAGGTTCGAATCCTGTATGTCACCTTGATGTGATGTGTTGATGTGCACAGAGGCCCGTAGGCCTTAATTTCTTGCTATGGGGTAGAATTATGGGCAATATCCTGAGATATTTCGTAGGTGTGTACAAGTGAAATCAAAGTGCAACAAAAATACTTGTGTCGGTCTATGATCGAGGTCATTATACAGCGTACGTGACGAGCTTTGATAAATGACTACTTCCTACATGTTACAAATGTATCATGTCAACTTGCGACAAGCAATGTGTTGATATTGTCTTATTTCTCGCGATAAAGTTGTAGGGACAATATTTAAGCCATGTTTGATAGACTACAAAAAGTGAATTTTGACAACATTTGGACGAATTATCTTCTTTTAGACTTGTGAGTTAGTTCACTTATAACCTATTTTAGTGAAAATAAGGTACTATTTCCATTTTTGGTTCGGGTTTGGTTAACCGCATACACACAAAGTTGCGACCTTAACCCGCAATTTATCGGTTAGGTTACCTGCTTTTTCGGTTCGTTTCTTTTGCACACCCTATGCGTAGTGGCGGTTGGGTAGGGTTCAGAAAACCGACTCCCCTACCCACCCCATCGGCTCAGCAAACCGACCCCCTACCCACCTGTCGGCTGAGAAAAACGACACCCCAACCACCCCGTCGGCCCACAAAACGACCTCCCCACCCACCCCGTCGGCCTTGAAAACGGTCCCCCTACCCATCGACCTAGTAAGACGACCCCTTGAACTCCCTGCCGGCCGAGTAAAACGGCCCCACTTAACTGATACCCATAGACTTTTATGATATTCTCATGAACTCCAATGTTCACAAAATATTCACCCCGTTCACAAAAATTGATCAATGTTCATTGCAAATTTGAACAATGTAGTGTTCATAGTTGAATCTGTTTTGGAATCCTTGTGAATTGTGGCTCCAGTGAGGAAGTGGATGAAGACCAAGACATATAGAAGTAAACTTTTAAGAGAAAGTAAAGGGTAATTTAGTCTTTGGTAGATTTTTTATTGTTGTATTTAGACACTTTTATTGTTGCATTTAGACTTTATGAAAAAAAACCCTATCAAGTACGAGTTTTGATGAATTAGGGATACTGTATCACAATATAACGGGTCAAATGACCATATTGGGGTATGAAAAAATACAAGCATTTGTTGGATTGGTATATATATATATAAAAAAAAAAATTCTAGAGGACATTTTGGTATAAAAAAATGCAACGAGAGTCAAATAAGACTAATTTTTCACCGAGTTGGAAAATTGACAAAAAAATTATTTGTTTTGTTAAAAATTTCAAAAACTTGCATAATTGTACTTTTTTTTTTTTTTTTGAAAATTAGTTATACTTTCAAAAATTATTTTCAAAATTAAGTAAAACGATTATTTTGCGTAATTTTGAAAAAAAATAAATACATTTTTTGTCGATTTTTTCAACTCCGACATAAAATCAGGCCTACTTGACTCTCGTTACATTTATTTATACCAACTTGTTTAGTTGAGTTTTTTTAATATCAACGCGTATTTTTTTATATCAATTTGGTCATCCGGCCTAATATAACGTTCGGTGAGAATACGAGACAACGTTGGACAAAAAATCCACATTTACGAGAGTGCCCTAGTGAAAGTTTGAAAGGAGTAAGCGAGGCAGTGCCGAATACAGAGTGGAGTAGTCGACACTCGACAACCAAGAACACAAAGTCATAAAACCCCAGAAGTACACACCTCTTCTTCTTTGCTTTCTTTATTTCTTTTGTTTCCTGTAATTGTTCTTCTCCTGCTGGCTGCTGCTATTCTCTTCTTCAATGGAGGCCACAGCATTCTCTTCCTGTTCTTCTATGTTTAGGGTTTCAGGTAAACCCAACCACCATTTCTCTCTCCCCTTCCTTCCTCTTCAATCTTCTCCTACACTACTCTCTCTCACAAAATCACCCTCTTTCTGCTGCAAAGCTGCTTCTCTCACTACTAACACAGACACCTCCATGTCTACTCCCAAGGTATCATCTATTTTTCTCCCCTTTTCTTCAACTGGGTACTTCTATTTTTTTTCCTGTTAGTTTTGTAGCTTATGACATAATTTTCGTTTAATATGTATGATAGTTTCTAGTAATTTTGTCAATATTTGGTGTTTTATTATCTGGGTTATTCTTGTATTTTGATGACTTGCGATTTTTTGGAGTTAATTTTGAGTTTTGATAGATGCTGGCAAAAAAGTTGAATGGTGGAGTATAGTTTAAGCTCAATTGTTTTGTGATGACCGTTCTCACAACTTGCTTTGTTAACTTATATTGCTAGCAAATGCGTTTTTATTTTATATTTTCGGCGTAAATTAGTGTTATGCTGCTGCGAAAACAGTGTTATGCTGGGATTGTGAATTTGTTTTTGAGGTGGGGTTAAGGAGTTGAAAGTGGTTTTATTATGATGGCAGGTGAAAGGGTTACATAATGAAGATTCTAGGGTGTTTGAGCTTTCGAGTTTGACTGCTTTGTCACCCTTGGATGGCCGATACTGGAATAAAGTCAAGGACTTGGCTCCGTTTATGAGTGAATATGGTTTGATTCGATACCGTGTTCTTGTTGAGGTTAGTTTCCGGGTCTTCTTCATGCTCCTGTTAGTTTGTGATAGGTTTCTGCAGCTTGGTTTTTGGTATTGTAACTTGAAAGGCTCCATTGTAACATAGATTTAGAACTTATTATGCAAAATTCTACACTGGACGCAAAACTAGTGAGGTCTAGGTATGATCTTGCGGCAAAATTGGTGTTCCACGAGAAGGATTAATAGTGTCAATAATCGTAAAACTATTGTTTAGCTTATAAGATTTGTAAGTTCCTGAGTGCTGTCAAGACTTCTGATGTCCTGAGATCTGCTATTACTCTTCAGATTAAATGGTTATTGATGTTGTCACGCATTCCTCAAGTGACTGAAGTTCCAAGCTTCAGTGAAGAAACACAGCAGTTTATGCAAGGTTTGATTGATGAGTTTAATGTTGACGATGCTTTGGAAGTGAAGAACATTGAGAAAGTGACCAACCATGATGTTAAAGCAGTAGAGTACTTCTTGAAGCAGAAGTGCCAGTCACATCCTGAAATTTCTAAGGTTTTCACTTATTTAATGCTCCCTTAAAATTTCTGCAAGCTTTGTTTGTTGATTCCAAAATACTGGCATATTAGCAGCTGTTCTGACCTTTTAGCTCCCTCTTCCTTGGCAGGTGCTGGAATTTTTCCATTTCTCGTGTACATCTGAGGATATCAACAATCTTGCTCATGGATTAATGCTTAAAGAAGCATTGAACAAGGTTCTACTTCCTGTAATGGATGAAGTTATTGGAGCACTATGTAATATGGCCAAGGAATATGCTCATATTAGCATGCTTTCCCGCACCCATGGACAGGTACAAGACATAATAAACTTTTTACCTTGTGGTGAATCTCAATTTTCTGAGTGAGTGTAGTCTTCTGAGCTTCTAGAACTTGATATGTGACATATGTCTAATTCTGGTTGCGTGTTTGCCTCATTTGATAGTATGTACTGTTGGCAACTCCATATATGATATACGAATCCTAAGTGGGCATTCTACAATTGACTCTGGTGTGATGGGGGGTGTTCATGATCGTTTTCTAGAGTTAAAAGTAAAAGATGAAGAAAATCATTGTCGTCATTAATCATCAGGTAGGTTGAGGCTTTTACCCTTGGCCTGACTGCTATTATATTGTTGACCTGGGGTTACTAATAAAGACATATATAGCTGGATTACTACAGTTACTGTTCTATTGATGATGATGATTTTTTTTTTTTTTTTTTTTTTGCATTTACTATGCTAGTTCAATAGCTGGCTTTGTACAGTTACTGTTCGTAATTCAATCGCCTCTCCATCTTTAATTATTGCAGTTCCATTTTCCCTGATCTTTTTTCCTGTGCAAGTCTTTGCTGTGCACAACCTTATATCCCTTCTCTCCTCTCTTTTCTTGTTGCTGTCTTGGACTCTCGGGCTGTCAGGGGGGTTTGGTACAAATTCCATGTCTTCATCCTGGTCATGTGGTGTTATCTTTACAAGTGAAGATTTTGAGTAACAAAGTTTCCTATCTCTCTCTGAGTATCTTCTTATTTAGTTTATGGAGAGAAATTTTAATTTGCTTCCTCTCTAAGAGTGTAATGATGAGTTTTTTTTTTCATTGATTTTATTTTGAGCATAATAAGGTTAAAGTGGCTTACTATGTGAGTCTCGTTCGATAACTAATCCTTTTTGTTTTCTTGTGATTTGATTCTATAGCCAGCCTCACCAACGACACTTGGGAAGGAAATTGCAATCTATGCAATCAGATTAAGTAGAGAAAGACAAAGAATCTCTCAGATCGAGTTGTTGGGGAAGTTCGGTGGTGCAGTTGGTAACTATAATGCTCATCTTGTTGCTTATCCCGAGATCAACTGGCCTGAGATCGCAGAAGAATTTGTGCAATCATTGGGGTTGACTTTCAATCCCTATGTTACTCAGGTATATGTTTTTCGGTGTCAATTTGCATGCTTTCCCATTCTTCATTGTTTACTTTATCATTTTTTCACTGGTTGAAAATTTCGTCTTAGTTTAGCCGTCTTCTTGGATAGTTTTGATTCCTTCTGGAGCTTTGCATGGTTCTAAGAAAACGTTATCCTACTGAAGTTGGCTTTAACCAAAAGCTGCAAATTACCTTTAACCTATCCATGATATAGGAAAAAACAAAAAATGTGAGATTTGCATTAGGTCAGGTTTTATAGTTTGATGTTGGCTATGAAATTAGGTTGGCAGGTATACTTCTTAAATTTATGCTTAAGGTTCTGAATGAAGGTGTTGACATAACAGAAATTGTGGTCTGATTAGGAAGTCAGTTATAAGTACTAGTGACCCTTAATTACTGTTTAACGTACTAGGTATTGTCTGTATCTGTGAGGTGAGTCCACAAAGTCTATGTTCAATATGAACTTCTGAGAGGTTATATTGTGGGAGCAAGAGACGGGAAAGAGGGAAGACTGGACTACTGGAGGGGATCCAAGAAGTGTTCTTATTTGTTTATTCTTATATTTTTTGAGTGAAGAGGTAATCCTTCCGTTCGCCTATAAACTATGTAGGGCCATTTGGGAAGCTTGTTGAGGTGGGTCTAAAAACTAATTTTTTTTCCAAGTTCTCAAAAAATTGCATGATGGGTTAGATAAATTCTTAGCTAACTCGCCATTGGAACTTTGATTAACCGATTAGTATGCACATGTACACCCTCCTCGTTGTGTCGTGTGGCCCTACCTAGTTTATAGCCGAACGGATGGAGTATGCCATATGTTATAAGATTTTTTAGAAGTTGTGTTGTGTTTTGGAAGCAGAACAAGGGAAGGAGGGAAAACTGGAGGGCAACCAAGAAGTGTTCTAATATTATTTTGATACCTTAACTATTAAATAAGTTACTTCATGGAATGTTTTTGGACCAAAATGTGTAGAGCAAAGGGGTTAGTAAAAAATATAGGTAATATATTGCTCAAACAAGGCTAAAAGCCAACAAACATTTTACAACAGGAAAAGGCTAGATCAATCCTCTGGGTCTAGCTCAAAATTTCATCCATTCTTTGTCTTTCAGATTAAGCTTCTTACAAAGGGGTTTGATCTTGTTCAAAATTTCATCCATTCTTTGTCTTTCAGATTAAGCTTCTTATAAAGGAGTTTGATCTTGTTTTAGCACTAATGATAACCTCCTGAATAACACGATCAGGCAATGAGGTGCTGCAATCCATTTTACTTCTGTTTCTCCCCCTCTAAATTTGACATGCTAGACTATAGACACAGGCAGCCGTAATTGGTTTCTGAAATTTCGATTTACACCTTCTAATGCTGCACCAGTTAATCCAATTCTTTTGAGGCGATCTCATATTCAGCAACTCTCTGCATTAATTGCTGTAATCATATAGGAAGAATCAGTGTTCCTGCGACTCTGTTTGTTGCTCGCAAATACAACATGTCTTCATTGCTAATGCCCATCCTGAAAAGCTTATCTTTCACCTGCATACCTTTCAATCCAGTCAACCAGGCAATAAAACTGAACTTTGGCACACTGATCCATTCCATAAAAGTCATGTCCTTCTGATTTTAGGCTCTTGACCTGATAGCCAATTGTAACCTTCTTTACTGTATAGTCCCTTGTAGTGTTTAGCTATTTAGCATTTTTGAAAGCAACCTTCATTTTATCCTTGATTCTACAGATGCTTTTCCAGTCCCAACTACAGTCACTGGGAGGTTGATAATCCTTATTATCAAAATTTAATTTTTGTATATACAAAATTGAATTTCCATCTTACTTTTAGTTTTTTAGATACATGAATAAGGGGTCTGGCTCCTTTAGGCCTAAATGCGGCTCTGTCATTGTATATTTGTAGACCAGTTTGTGTTTCTTATCTCCGAGGCAGTGCATTGTTTCGTGGTTATTTTAGTAACAGGGTTGGTTGGTCTGAACTTGGAAGTACTTGCCTAATTTCTTTCTTCAATGTTTTGGCCACATTATGTACTTATATCTTTAAGTAATGCTTTTGCAGATTGAACCTCATGACTATATTGCCAGTCTTTTCCATGCACTCATCCAGTACAATAATATCTTAACTGATTTCGATAGGGACTTGTGGGGCTATATATCATTGGGATACTTCAAGCAGGTGAACAATTTTTTCGAAAAGTTTAGTCAGATTATAGTTGATCATATATTCCAATGTATGAAATCAAAATGTTTGTATGTGCAGATAACTAAGGCTGGTGAAATCGGATCCTCTACAATGCCTCACAAAGTGAATCCTATTGATTTTGAAAACAGTGAAGGCAACCTTGGAAAGGCTAATGCTGGTTTATCTTTTCTAAGCATGAAGTTGCCTATTTCACGATGGCAGGTAATAGTTTCTGTTCATTGGGTTTTGTATTGATTATTGAAACCATTTCGTCTAGACTATTGTGAACGGATGCCTTTAACATGCCTTTGTGTATCATCATTTGGTTGCTTTCGTCTTATGCTGAAAGTTTTAGCATTTAATAGGCTTACATCTCTCTCAAATGTGTCTCCTCAGGCTGGATTTCCTTGGTTTGATAATTTGCCCAAACATGTCTCTGATGGCTGCTTTTGAAAATGCCCTTTTCTGATGTTTTTTTTTTGCTTGTCTCATTTGGACCTGAATATTTTCACCTTAACCTAAGTCGTGCCTTGTACCAGACATCTGTCCATTTATGTGACACCTGCTAATATTGTGCGTACATTGTTTACATAGCGGGACTTGACTGATTCGACAGTTTTGAGGAATATGGGTGAAGGTTTAGGTCACTCTCTCCTAGCATACAGAAGTGCTCTGCAGGGTATTGGAAAGCTTCAGGTCAGTAGTTGCATTCATAGATTCCCCCCCCCCCCATTTCTAGAAATAGATTATCATAGTACATCACCACAGTACAATATGAGTTGGAATGCTGCTCTGTTTTCTTTGTCTATTTTCTGTTATTTAGATGCCGATAAGCTTCACCTTCTATCAAATGATGCGTTGTGCAAATATTATATATTCATATCTTGGGTGGCATAGGTCTTGAATCTGTCTATGATTAGCAGAAGTTCCTTTGCAACAGAATCTTGCCTTCGGATTGTCCTTTCCCTTTTATGCTTCATCTTATCTGATTGCAATGTTCCGCATTCTGGTGCACTGCACGAATAAGACAACAGATCCTACCAAATTTAGCCCAGCCTGGTTCCTGCTAATGACAGTATAAGGGGAGATCCAATCCCGCGTGGCCTTACATAACTATGGATTTACGGCATCATCGAAGAATATAATTTTGATTGCCCAATACTGGTCTAGAATAATTATTGGACCCTGACAATATCCACCTACAGAATTGTATTGTATCACTCTGAGTGTATCCTTTCTTCATGCAACTTTGCGTTACAGTTTTTTGTTTTGGAAATCTCACAGATTTTCCTATATCTCTATGTTGCTATACTGATTGTGTTCTCTCCAAACATAGGAAATTCTCCTAATTCTAATGTATTGAGGTGATTAGATATGTTACGTATGACTTGCAGTTCTAAAGAGGCTGAAAAAAAATTCTTGTCACCCCTCATGATGATCTCCATTTCCTTACTTGGGATAACTCATTAATTCTCATTTGACTTTCTTTGAACATGCAGGTCAACAAAACTAGACTGGATGAAGACTTGAACCAGTGTTGGGAAGTGCTTGCTGAACCTGTACAAACGGTAAATCTCACTCTGGCTTGCATCTTCCTTCCAAAAATGTGTTGATTATTGATGATCCTTGTTTTGATCATGTATTGTCAATATCCTCCATGTTGCTTTCTCTCTTTGGACTGAGAATAAGTTGGTAACCTTTTTTAAGATCCTTTTTTCATCCCACTATATGAACATACATAAAGAAAATCTGTCTAGACAGTAGAGGGTAGATGCTTATAGAGGACGGTGCTTAATTTTGGCGTTTATTTGGTTGTGCCAATACTACGTTTGGCTAATAATGTTTTCATTGAAGTTGCAGGCATGTCCTGACTCCTGAGCAAAGAACTTACTAGTTTACCGTAGAAACCTTTTGGACGGTAGCGCGCTCTAGTGAGCTTGATCTTTTATAATGTGGTGCTCGACTGTCATCATCTCCACGTAAACTGTTAATCACATTAACTAGTCTCTTTTAGTGCCTGCCTACTTATGATTTTATGCCTCATTTGAATAGGATATAGGCAAATAAATAACAATTATCACAAAGTTCTAGCCGATTAGTTGATTTTGACTGCTGAAATATAGATAGTTGACCCGTGTAAGGAGGGTTATGAAGTTTGTAGTACCTACATAGTATCTCACCTTGTTGGCAGTCTCAATCTTTTCGTGCAATCATGCAACTAGCTTTGCTCATTTTACTTTGTCACAAAACCTCTTACCTGTGTGTCTCACCATAAGGTTATTGGACATGTAAGGTTAACAATGAATCAGGAAGTTTTTCAGATTATATAGTGAGTTTCTAAGGGTAGAATGCCTGGGTGTTAAACATGCACGACATCCCTATTATCCTGATACGCCCATTGGGCTTCTAAACATAACCTTACAATTAGACATCTCGCAGGGAAGTTCTAATGTGCCTCTTTTTTTTGACAACATCTAAATTGTTCTATTCCTTTAATACTCCCTTCGTCCCAGGTCAAACGCTCCGTGGGGTATTTGTAGTGGAATAAGAAAATTGATATAGTAAGTTGAATGGGATAATATTAGGAAAATGGAGGAGAGAGAATGTGAGGACTGATAAAAGTAGGAGAGATAATATGAGAGAGGATGTGTTTTTTTAATAAAAGTAGGAGAGATAGAATATGTCCCAAAATAGATGGGGTGTTTGAGGTGGGACGTCCCGAAATGGAGTATGAGGCGTTTGAGCTGGGACTGAGGTCGTAGTAGTATTTATGTCTTGATTTATGTGATGCTTTGTCAGTAAATGAATCCTCTTGTGTCTTACAGAGAAAGTTTGCTGACAAGATTAGAAAATTAGCACCATGCTTTTACCTTTTTTGTTATAATGTATTATTGTCTATCATCTGCCTTTCTTATCTTTCCTTTCTTATCCTTACCTTTCTCTTTTCATAACTAGATCAAACCGTAATTAGTGTGGTAATTATAATATCAGGTCATGCGAAGATATGGTGTCCCAGAGCCTTACGAAAAACTGAAGGAGTTGACGAGGGGAAGAGCAGTCACTGAAGAAAGTATGAGAGTATTCATCCAAGGATTGGACTTGCCTCAAGAGGCAAAGGCTAATCTCTTGAAGCTGACGCCGCATACATACATTGGAGCTGCAGCTGAATTAGCAAGCTCTGTGGATGCAGCTGTGAATGGATTCCGGGCCGTCTAGAAAGTTTTGGTTAATGCAATCCCGCTGATGGCAGAATGTTTTCATGATGAAGAGCTGCACTCATTTTCTCAAGATCAATAATTTTGATTTAACCAGGTGAATCCAACTAACTACTGTACCTTATTACCAAATTTTGCACGAAAACTTTAAAACTTTAATTAAGCGGGAGTTTCATGAAAATGAGCTGTTAAGTTCTGCATGCATGTTGATAATATTTACTCCCCAAATTTAAGGGGTATTGAATGGACTTACTCTGATTCCACCTTGGTCCGGTGCAAACAAAATGTAACATCTTTCTTTTGGCAAGGAGAAAATAATGCCACTGGTGAAACTTGATCATGTTGTCTTTGGTTGCAATTGCTTGCCTATTTTGTTGTTAGAACATATCTTTTTTGACTCATACTTGCCTTCGTCCTATTTATCATTTACTTTCTTAAGTTTTGTGCGAAAACTGACGTTATATTTGGCGTGGGTTGAAGTCAGTCTCGTCTTTACGTTTGTTAAGTAGTGATGGACCTGCCAACAAGGGCAGTTTGCCAGCAACTTCAGAAAGCATTCAATATGGCAAAGTTGGCCTCTTAGCATAAGATTATTAATCTACAAGATACTAATCCTACAACTTTTACTAAATTACTAGGAATAATATTTTACAAAGAATGTTTCCCAATAATAGTCAGCAAAAAAAGCCTCAGTCCTTCCAATTCCCTCTTAACAAAATGTACTCACAGTTCTTGTGAGGAGGGTGGTTTTTGACGTAAGATACACATACAAACTGTTACCATGCACAGCGGAGGACGTGTAGGAACACGGCCTCATCGCACGGGATCCATAGCTTAGGTGGGGTGGTGGAATCATCATGCTGGTCCCTGGCCTGGTCTAAGAGGGCTCTGAAGAGAGGGTGCTTGAGCAATGTGATTTTAACGACGTACCTAGTGTGATCTTCCCCTATGTACACTACCATATGACCCTTTGGAACATCCTTTGGAATAAACTTCTCAGCTTCGACTTTTGTTGAACCTGATGATGGCCAGAAACACCACTGGCAACACGACTCACATTTATCCTCGGCCGAGTGTACAGCCTTGCTTCCCATTTTCCTGCACTTGTTTAGGGATGCTTGGATGAACTTAGCCTTCATCATTCTTTCTTGTGATATAAGTTGAAGCTCTTAAGTAAAAATGTTGAAGGAAGTTTTATGTATTGGTTGTATGAATAAACAAAGAAAGAGGTTATGTGTATATATAGTGAGTAGCTTGAAAGGTGCCAGCTTTGGGGCAATTAATGTCTCCAAAAGAAGACCCAAATCATGGTGTCTACTGACGAATTGAGTGAGCTTTTGAGGCTAAAGTTTCCAAGGGTGAGGAGAGAGAAAGATTAAGCAGTGTGATTGTCAAATTTACAGTACAATTTTTGACAATATACAGAGTACGGATCATATGGGACTTCTGTTCTTGGTGTTACACTCTGGCATCGTGGGCCTTTGATTTTATTGTTTATATTATGGTTGCATAAATGTACTTTTGTATGTACAAAGATCTGATTTCCCTACACCAATGATATGTCATTCCCCTAATCGGAAGTCTCGAACCAGCGAGCTGTTGGTTTAGTGGTTAAGAGTTAAGACCGAGATGTTATGTACGCTAGGTTTCAAATGCGATGCAGTTATTATCGTCTTTGATGGAACCTCAGCTACTTAATCGTGGATTAGAAACTTGAACTGTTACAGGTTAAGATTTTACATTATACTCCGTACAATTTATACTTTATGCTCATGTTGCCTTGTTTTTTCTTTGATAAAAAATTCTTCTAGGGTTATTTTCATTTTCCCTTTCAAGGTCGATCGTTTCCACTTTCAAAGTACACAAACTCAAGAATATTGTATCAATTATCAACAAAGCCAGTTGTTTTGTTTGTTGTTATGGCGTCAAAAATCTGCCAAAGGAAACATCTTTTCTGAGCAACCATATTATATTTGATTTGTAATTGGATTCAACAGTACGTTTTCATTCTTCTATATGGATTACCTATCATTCTCTAGGTAGCATGATCATAAAAGGTATGGCAACAAACAAATCCTCACAAAAGTTAACATATTATACTCCTAAAACAAACAAAAAAACTCATTATTGAACGACACAATTACAAATGGTACATGCCAAATTTGAAATATATGTTGTACCAAAGAGCATATAGTGTAGACCGTATAATGACTTCTCATCGACCGATACAGTACGTGAGAGCAACATAGACATTGTAGATAACGAGCAAATTATGTATATTATGATCGACTAATATACATTGTCATGTTCTTCATGCATAATGAGCTCAAGATATTAGAGCTTGAAGGTTTGAGAATAAGTGGATTTTTAGGTGACGCTCCATTTTGCTAATACTTATATTAAGAGGGTACACATCTTTGACACGAACTTCGTACGAACTGATGAAGAAAGCATGGATCATGATCTTCTTGGGGGGTCTCACATCACCACATCACCAAATCATGGTGCCCCACAAAAATAGGAGATGGAAAAAAAGATAAGATAGTTGAATTATTATGAAGTAAGGGGGTGTGAATTGCTCTGTTTGATCTTCTTGGGGCAAGTGCGATGCCCATATTCTTGTTTCTCAGCTATAATACGAGTAACATTTATGATTTTATTCTCCCCCAATTCGTTATACATGTCTCATCACCAAGTGTAATACTGTAATGTACAAGGATGATACTAAATAAACTTATGAACTTTATTTGTTCTTGTTGCTCTTTTTCTTTTTTCTTTTTAGTTCGTGTATGATGCATAACGAATGACTACTGTGGTTTGCTGGTTTTGTAGATCGATGTCGTGTCAACTCAGTTAATAACGTTTCTTTTCCACCATAAACAAGTCGATATCTAGACTCATCAATAGTTTGACATAATATTAGAGCTCATAAGAATGACGTTTTGTTATTCATCTACTTAGAAGTACTCGAGGCTACAAGTCTAATGTTAATCGGTTATAAGAGGAATAATCCACTAACTTATACGGAATATGAATCTTCAATTTCGTCAATAGACAGCACCAAACAGTTGGCAACAATTTTAGCTGCAGCTTTCAGTGTATTTATGAATTGTTGCCCTGATACTATTTTTGTGGACAACTCTTCACCCTTTGCACTTGTTAGAAAATGATGGATTTCGTCAGCCAATTATCATTGGGTGACATGAATTGAGCTTGAGGCGTACGGTCTACAGAGGCCAATACTTTAAATCTGCCAAAAGGCCATCTAGCCTAACCTCAAACAAGACCAACAAATCATACAAGATCAACAAATGCATATGCTTTCTGAATGTGTTTTAGGAGTAAAATTATTTCAGAGAAATTCAGATATAATGCATGTATTGATGCTAGTGATCCATCGGGCCATGCAGATGTAAGCATGGTTTTAATAAAACGACTACTCTTATATGCAATATTTTTCCCAATGTTGAGGGATGGGATGTGACAATTCGAACAAATCTGAAAAAGTGGTCGTAATATTCCAAATGACGGTTTTCTCGAATGTGAACTTGATGACCTTGTGGCTTGTGGAGATAATGAGCTTCCTCCAAGGACAAAAGCAGAAGCTCATTACGACATTACGTTGACCTCTTGTCATAATTACTCTGTAAAAAAAAAAAGGGCAGCCCGGCGCACATTGGCGTCCCCGCTAAGCGAGGGTCCGGGGACCCTAATCTATCCACTTGTCATAGTTACTCTGTACTCAGTAAAAAAAAAACACTAATCTATCCTCTTGGTCTCTCTCCTCTTTGGTTAGTTTTGGGGTTGTCATCAGATTCTTTACGCCGTTGGTAAGCCCATGTTTTTTTAATTTTATCGATATGTAGGTGATACAATCCACTTAACAGTGGATAATGTTGGGTTTTAATGCTAGAAAATGGTTGCTTTTGGATCGTTTTATTGGCTAATTTTATTATTTGATTATGTGTAATATAAGAATTAGTGTTTTTTTTTAATATTTTTTATGTATTTACAACCTCAAGATTGATATGAAAGTGTGTGTAACGACATTGAGGTGATGAAAGGTGATCCAAAGAGCGATATGGCAAGATTTGGAAGTTATTTCAGTCCTTTTACGGAACGTCAAATTTGAAGTTTCATAACTTTCAAATGGCTTGGAATTTTGCAGTAAGACCAACGGCATATTAAAGCTCATGATCTTAGCTTTCCATCAAGTGGTCACACGTCGTCACACTCCAAGTAACGAAGACGTTATGACCGTTTGAAA
This sequence comes from Spergularia bocconei, assembly GCA_963457585.1. Classification (NCBI taxonomy): domain Eukaryota; kingdom Viridiplantae; phylum Streptophyta; class Magnoliopsida; order Caryophyllales; family Caryophyllaceae; genus Spergularia; species Spergularia bocconei. The sequence continues at coordinate 16,473,108 of OY734955.1, forward strand.
AACGTCGTCAGAACCAGTCAGACGACCGAAACAGAAGCTTTAAACGACTCGTCTGGATTAAGACGAGTCGTCCACAGTTAGACGAGTCGTCCCACCGCTGCGTTGGTTAAGTACGGGTTTCCATATTCCGTCTTGTAATCTTTTAGTATATGTACTTTAAATTTTCGTTAGTTTTAAGCATTCAGTATTTAGGACTTTTAGAGATTATTTTCAAAACTATACAATGCTAAAGACCTTTATTCTTGGATCGATTGATCGAAACTATTATTCATCGTCAATTGTCAGTTTGATTCTAATTCTTTTTTTTTTCGTTTGACTATTGTTTATTCTCTCGTTTTCATTGTTATTGATTGATTTATTGCTCAATTAGATTGCAAACTAATTAGACCTAGATCTATCATATTGCTAGATTCACAGTTGAAGGACTAATTGTTAGATTGTTGATTCACAAGTAGCAACTAGCCTAGTATTTTTTTTGCTGAACATCGGTTCTACGTTAGAGAGTAAACATATTAATTGAATATCGAAACTGCGTGTGTCCAGATCTTAGCTTGTTAATCTTAGTTGATATCGTTTAATTGGTTTATGCTTTCGTTGGATTGAATTTAGGCGCGCGTCTTTGTTATCCACCGATTAGGGCAATTAGATAGGGCTAATATCTCCTCTTATACACAATTAAGAAACGATAAGAAATTATATTTCCACAACTAAGTGCTCATCGAATTAGGATTAGTTGATAACGAGGATCAATTAGGTGAACAATAGTGGACATTAGTTGACTGAGATCGTTTCCTCCATTAATTGACAAATTACTTTAATTTCTTTCGAATACTCGATCATATTAATTTAACCATTAGCCATTAGTTAGGCTATCCACGTCAGCAATGATATCATCGATGACATCAGCACTCATTTAAAGATATCACTCGTCCAAAAATGAATTTGTGGAGGTTTGAACCTATAACCTTAGAGTTACAATTTTAACACTTCAACCACTAGGGCAGCTGATTTTCTTGATAGTTTTATTGACAAAGTTATATACAAAGGATTTAAGATTTTAGGAGATAATTCCGCAAACAATTTTGGACGAGATAATCTGAATCATATCAAATAATTTTATTTTTGGAGATAATTTAGGAAGTAATATATATAGGCGCAATATATTAGGAAGTAACATATCTTGGGTTTGTTTCGTGTCAACGGGTGGGGTCAGAGTTTAAAAAAAAAGTGTGTTAAATAGTAGTCGGGGTCAACATGAATTACAGTTCACAAAAACCCGACCCGAAAATAGCGGGTCACGAGTCATAAATTGTAATTCGTATATAAACATAAAGTACTGAAATAAATTCGCTATATTTATTAAAAAAAAAAATTCATTGAATCAAACATAACTTCTCTAAATTGATACCAAATCAAACACGTTTCTTTTCTTCTTAATTATAGAAAAACTGGCAACGGGCTATCCCAATTTTAGCCTAAAAGACTATCGGTCAAAACGGGTTCGAGTGATCAGTGGCCAGAACTTGATTAGGATAAAAATGGGCTATTAACCTTGAACAACGGGTCACATCTGGTCGTTTAAGTTTTTTACAGTCCTACTATTTTGCGTTAATTGTGGGTAATAAAATAGAGTTATAACCAAGTTCATATAACAACCCGTGCAATTTTGGACGGGCCAATAAACTAGTTTTCACTCACAAACCCCTCAATTGGTTACTATTACATACTTAGACGATTTCCGTATTCTGTGGATACGAACCTTACTTGCCTATTATTGCATTATAAGTTAGTATTGATTAATTGTATTTGTATCCAAACGACTTAAGCCTGTCAATAGGTTTTGATTTTCAGTTTTCACAATAAATTTTTTACCATTATTGATTGATTTCATTCACTCATTCCATTGTGAGATCTTTGTGTCTTCTTTGTGAGGTTTATTTGGCTCCATTGTGAGATCTTTGTGTCTCCTTTATGAGGTGATGTGGCTCCATTGTGAGGCCCTTTTAGACTCCTTTGTGAGGTATTATTGACTCCTTCGTGAGGTTATTGTCTCCTTAGTGAAGTTATTGTCTCCTTAGTGAGATTTGATCTCTTGATCAATGGTGATTTCCCCATAGTTGCCATTTGTCCAAGACGGGAGTTGTTCACAAATTGTTATCTCTCAATGAATTCGGCATCAAATATCATTAACTACGTTGGTTGCTTCTTCTTTGTCGAGTTACATAGATCTCCTATACCGATGAAAGACGCAAAGATGTCGACGTGCAAGGGATCAATTTTGTTAACTAGGGAAGAATTGTGTCAATTAGATGTATTTGATGATATTTGTATTGTTATAATTGTTGATGTAAATCCTGTGTGGCGACAATATTAATGAATTTTCGTTCTTTAAAAAAAAAAACTAAAAAAAAGGACAAAAGCACAAGCAAAAGCAAACAGAGAATCAATTTTCATTATAGTAGGTTAGGTCATGAAGTTGATTCAGGCAGAGAGTCCTCGTTTGGGTCTCCACCTTAGTGTTGATAAGACTGAAGTTTTTTAGCCTACGAAGGATCCACGGAGCCGGCTTGTTGGTTTCTTCCCCCCTAATATAGCTAGGCCTCTCCTCCGGGTCAAGCTTTTAGGGGGGCATGCCCGTGTCGATTTTGAGCTTTGTAGTTCTCCTCGAGGTCAAGCTCATGGACTCGGTTTCTAGGCTTAATGACCCGCATAGCAAGTTGTTGCTTTTTTGGGGTTGCACTGAGTCTCTAAGCTATATTTTGCCTTGCGTACTTGTGCGCCGCGTATTTTTGAGTCGGCCCAACTAGTGTTTGATGCGCATTTTTGTGTCCGCAGATATGCTATTATATTTGTGGGCTTGTGGGCATGACGTGTGCGCCGATTTGACCGGGTCGTCGCCTTTGGCTCAGACGGGATTAGCTGATTTCATACCAAGTAACGGTGAGGGAAGCGGTCAATCGTAGGTGAGCTAAGTATGCGGCTAGGTGCGCTGCTTTGAGTTATGCCTTCCTTTTCTTCTCCTTCTTCTTTTCCTCTTGGGAGGAGTTGGATGCAGCAGTTGTTACTCTGCTCAAGCGGATCCAGCAGTTTTCCGTGACGTAGGATATCGGTGCGCATATTGTAGCTTTTATTTTTAGTAGAATTGGTTTTACCATAACTAAGAGTGTGGGGGTTCAGATAGTATCTCGACTCCCCACCAACTTCTTGTAAACTATTATTTTTTTTCTCTATAATAACTAGTTTGCATGCCTGTGCCACGCGCGGGTTGTCTATTTATATGTTTATACTCGTTTTATAAAAAAAATTAGGTTTAGTTTTGTTCCAATATTTTTATGAACAATATTATACATTTTTTTCATTTAACTTTTGTCACCCATCATATTATATTTCTTAAGGGTGAGCATACGCGAGTACCCACTCCAAAATCAGGTACCCGGACCTGGACCCGTTTCCTAGAAGTCACTACCCGGACTTGTACCCGCTACCAACGGGTCCTAGAAACCAAGACCCGTACCCGGACCCGTCAGAAGCACAATGGGTCCCGGGTACCTGTTCAATCTGAACTCGAAAGTTTAAAAAATAAATAAACGAATGGCAACTGGGATGTGCTAAAGGGATGTTAAGAATTACCTAAAATCAGGCCCAAATGCCCAAGAGTGCCGGCCAAAGTTGCACTGCAACAGCTAACAGGCCCAAGAATAGCCCTTCCAATTAGCTATTTCTCTAGGCCCACCTTACATATGAAATGCAATATGTCATGGTAGTTACATAGAGCAAGAAGTGCCCACATCCTCCACATCCTCCACTCTTGGTCGATGTGGGACAATTTTTGTTCAAAAATTTCTTCATTAGACTAACTCTTAATCTTTTTTTTTTTTTTTGTGCATTCTTATACTTGAATATGGCATCACCCATTTAGTCATCCACATAGTAATGCCTTTTATGTGATACAATAGTAGTCCACATTTGTAATCATCGATCATTGATCAACATACTCTTTTGTGAGATGATAAAAAAACATTTCCATGATACTACATTACTAATTTACTACATTAGCTTACCTTCTTTGGCGTGTTTGTTTTGACATTTCATTTCTAAGAGATCATTCTTCCTCATTCATAGTTGTAGACATATGTTATTGGCTATGCCAAACAATTGCATTGGAATATATTAATAATTTACAGTTCTCCTTACTCCTTAGGGTGAGTTCACTAGGTTTAAATAAAAAAGCCCAACACTAAGCAACGTTTATGTTTAATCGTTTTTATTCATCAACCATACTTATTAACATCAATTCCTCGAGTGACAGATTCCAATTCAACTTCTCTGTAACTAACGTCATTTTGGAACTAAGGACATGTAAATAATAGGTTTGAGCAAGTCTCACGACCGATATATATACTCCCTCCATTTTTATTGGTTCTTTATGTTTGGTTTGAAAATGTGAGAGGATTTCAAACCAAACGTAAAGAACCAAAAAAATGGTGAGAGTATATATTTTGTATTGATGTGTAAAGATGATCATATTCATACTTGTCTAACATAACATATTAACCTAGATACAATGCTAGGTTAAGTGAGGATGATGCTAGTTCTCTGGTAAAAGACGTCACTGCTGAGGATGTAAGGGCAACTCTTAACTCTATTGATGAGATGAAAGGTCCAGGCCCCGATGGATTTACATCGTCATTCTATAAAAGCTCATGGGACATCATTAATATTGATCTATGTAGTGCAGTCTTGGATTTCTTCAAGTCAGGTGAATAGCACTCTTATAACACTTATCCCAAAGAAATAAACTCCTGACACAGTAGCTGATTAAAGACCTATATCCTGCTGTAATACCATCTACAAAATCATTAGCAAAATGGTCACAAACAGGCTTCAAGATGTCCTCTCTAGCACCATTGGGGAAGAAAAATCAACTTTTATACCTGAGAGGATATATTTGACAACATCCTCCTCTCCCAAGAGTTAGTGAGGAAATATGAAAGGAAGAGAATCTCCCCTAGAGCCACCATTAAGGTCGACATCATGAAAGCATTTGACTCTGTTTCATGGGCCTTTTTGGAGAGAATAATGGGTACACCTGGTTTTCCTGCTCAATTCATCAACTGGATCATGAAGTGCCTCAGTTATGCACACTTCTCCCTCAATATTAATGACAAACAAGAAGGATATTTTGCAGCAAAGATAGGTCTACGCCAGGGTGACTCCCTCTCGCCATATTTGTTTGTCATAAGTATGGAAGGGCTCTCAAGAAGTCTCAGAAAGCCGATTCACTCAAATAACTTCAACCAGCACCCAAAATGCCACAAGGTTAACATTAATCACCTTCTGTTTGCAGACGACCTGCTCATTTTCTCCAAAGGTGACCTGAAATCAATCAAGGCCATCTCTGACACTCTGAATAAGTTTGAGAACCAATCTGGTCTAGCAACAAATCCAATGAAAACCAACATTTACTTAGGGGGTGTGAAAGCTGATACAATCAAGGAAATTACTGATAATACAAGATACAACATTGGAAGTTTTCCATTCAAATACCTTGGAATCCCTCTTCATTCATCCAGGTTGACCGTGGACATGTATTCTCCTCTGTTAGAGAAAATAAGGATGAAAGTTAATCACTGGGCCAACACATACATCTCTTTGGCTGGGAGGCTTCATCTCAATAATTCTGTCATCTTAGGCCTGCAAACTTACTGGGGATCAGTGTTATTGCTTCCCAAAAGAGTTCTGAAGAAAGTGAGGCAAATGTGCATGGAATATTTTTGGGGAATAAGTGAAAATCATGGCAATGTTAGCTGGAAAAATCTGTACGCCCCAAAGAGAGAAGGAGGTTTGGGAATAAAGGAAGTCCTAAGCTAGAATAAAGCACTTGTTGCAAAGTTGATAATAAAAATCTATAGCAACCAGAACATCATATGGTGTAAATGGGTGAATGCCTACCATATAAAGAAAACTTAAGTCTGGAGTGTTGACTGCAAGAGTGACTGCTCTAATGCTTGGAGAGCCATTATCTTTATGAGGAATGAGATTATAGCTTGCTCTGGTGGTTTACAGGAAGCTCAAGTAATTTGCAGCTTGAAGTCTCACTAAGCACAAAGGAAAAGCTTTGTAACAACTTCTTTAGGAATGCTCAGGATCCTGTCAAATAACATAAAACTGTATGGGACAGTTGCTGCACTCCAAAGAGCATGATTATAGCAGTGCTTGCAGCTAGGAATCCCCTCCCTACAGTGGATAACTTGCAGAATAGAGGGCTCATCATTCCAAACATGTGTGTTCTATGCAAGGAGAACGATGAATCAGTTGCTCATTGTTCTTTGAATGTCAATTCGCGCAGCAAGTCTGGAACAATGTTCTTGCATGCCTGGGTTATGCAAGCAGGAAATGGGGTATTAATCATGAAATTGGCTAGTTCAAGTACAAGATCAAAGGAAACCAAGGCAAACAACATCTGATGAGAAGTGCTTTCTCCAACACAATTTATGAGGTTTGAGATTTGGTTGGAGAGAAATACTAGGATTTTTAGACTCTTCTAGGAACAGTGATAGTCTAGCTCTTAGAATAAAGTTGTACACTTGTATTAGTGCTATAAATAGATTTAGTGATTTACGGAATAATTATGTAATTTCTAGTGGGTATCTCTAGGGTGATTCACCATCATCCTTGGAAAGGCTTGTAATAGTTTTTTCTCCCCAATATGGATGAATAAAACTAGCTATCTCTTTCCAAAAAAAAAAGAGACCAAAATCGAAAGAAAATCGAATCAATATATTCTTAAAGAAGCTTAAACTAATAATTGTCTATATGCACTTTATTTATGAGGTGTTTGGTTCAAACTACAAGATGAATATAGACATGTTTATTTGATTGAATTAATGAAATCATTCGGTCACTGTCACTAACGATAAAATAGTGAGTTAACATATTGAAATCAAACTATTCACCTCTTTTTAGCAATTCTTTATTCTCTCATGCCAAGGCCATAGGGCATCGTTTTGCTTTCTCTTACACACCCAGCTATTTACGACTAACATTAATCCATCGCAATCAAAATAATTTAACTACAACCTTTATGATGTTAATTTTGTCCAAACCGCTCAAAAGTTGCAATATGTATAGCAAATTCAAATCGAATATGTTATACAGTTGATAATGAGGGGTTCCAAGGAAGAGGGAGACATAAAGGTTTTTGGGCTATGACTTCGATTTATAAGTGTGATAAGAATGTCTCGAGATTTTATTAAAAGGTTTCAAGGAATTGTGTGAAAGGTGAGCAGTTTTAGTGGTTTATTTTTCAAAGGAATTTTTTGTTTTTAATGTAAAAAAAAAACATATTATGATTGAGAAAGTCAAAATAATGTCGTGCATTACACGAGGCCAAAGTAATAGGAATTATTATTAGTTAAACTTTTATATAAAAAATTATTCCAAAATGGTTATTTTGTACTAAAACTTTTTTTTTTCACAATGAAAGTTGATCGTTTTGGTCACCAACATTTAAATTTTGATCTTGCAATTGAATACAAAATCGTGTTACATACATGATGCAACGCTACTCAACCCATGTTTTTGTTCATTATAAAACCCAGATCATAATTATTCGTTATTAATATTATTTGTAACGATCTTATCCTTTTAATTTCTCAAAGATAATGGACACTCCATTATATGTTTTTTTTTTTTTTTTTTTTTTTTTTTTTTTTTTTTGTGATGGGACTGCATATCTATATTTGAAAAGAGTAAAATGAAAATTTGGATCTTTGCATTATACACGATAGATTAGTACTTTTATGAGAAAGGATTCCATTGGTTTACAGGGACATGTTAGTTATGATTAATACTTTGAGATATTAATACTGAATACACTGGTTATCACAAATTACAATATAGTGGAATGTACCTGTGTACCATCACGGTTGCATTTATCACGACATTAAAAAACTCCTTTATATTTGGTGTCAAAATAATAGATGTTCTCTTGGGGAACCTGTCATATTAACATCTTTTTTTTCTTTATTTTTTTTTTACGTCAATATCATATTAACTGTATTACTCTAGGTGTTCATCACTCATGAAGCAACCAAATGAATTTTAAATTTTGCTTACATATCAGTGCGAATTGTAGAACAATTTCCAGTTTATTCATTATTTTTCAAGTGAATTTGGTTTCAAACTATATAACATACTTTTTTCTGCTAACCTTGATCCTTTCTTAATATGTTGATTAATTTTTGAGAAAGGTATATGAAAAGATAACAACGATTTGGAAAATAAATCCACTCCGAGTTCAACTTATCATGTGGTGCTTTTTGAGTGTGATAATCAATCATAGTGATTGGGTTATGGACCCAATCACAGGGGCAAAAACGTCCATTTCTAGCCAACCCGAACACAACCCAGCTCCGACCACCGCGCTTTACCCCGCAACCACGCGCACCACCATCAGAACCGAACCCAATCCAGTGCCCAACTTCGTCAACCCCCCCTCCCAGCCCCGAGGACCGTCGGCTTTGCCGGAAAAGCGAAAAGACACCCTAATAGGGGAGGTGTTTGAATGAGTTTGGTCAACCCTTTTTATGGTGGGTGCTTTTAAGTGGGCGAAAAAAGGTTTTAGGGTCCCACTTCCCGGCGTCGGTAAAGCGGCACCGAAAAGTAGTGCCCTAAACCTTTTTTCTAGTTATGTGTAGATGCAATTGGTGGTGGTGGGCGGGTGGAAGAAGGGGTGAGGAGAGAGAGGGGGTATGTGAAGGGGAATTAATCTGAGCCATTGGATAAGGAAAAGTAAGATGAGTGGCCAAGAATTCGCCACCAATCCGTGATTGACTCTTTATTGTCATTCGCGGTGATTGGTTTAGTGAAACTCGTGCTTTCTTATGTCAAATACCCATCTTTTTGGTGAAGGTGACGTATAATAGATCACACCAAGATAGTATTAGAAATACCGTCTATAATAATCATTTAAAATCATGCAATATCTATTTTTTTTAGAGTAAGAGCATGTATGCACAACGTACCAAATCATGTTACACTCCTAGCCAGGGTATCACCCAATCTGTCGGACGATAGAATACAAGATAGGGGATAAGGGAGTGGTAGGGGTATATCCTGAGTTTGTAGGATGTTTTGACCCCATTTAGCTACCCAATGTGCCGCTTGATTACTTTCACGAAATATATGTGAGATTGTAGACTGTCGATAAAGGTGCAATAGCTTAGTTGCAACCCGGATAAGAGTGTCGATGATCCACGAGCAGTGGAAAGCACCCTGAATGCTGTTGATGACAATAAGGTTATCTCCTTCAATGTGCAACTCTTCGATGTTAAGGCGATGTGCGGCAAGGAGATCATTCCGTAAAGCTGTTGCTTCAGCCACCAAGATTCGTTGAGGAGATATAAATGGGTTCACCGGCACTGTCTCGAACCGTCAAAATTTAACTTTAAAGCAGGTGTTGGAGGACGCTTACATGGAGCTTGTCGATCGGCACTTGGACTTGCAGTCGCTTTGGATACCATCGGGAAAGCCGTAGGCTGTTGATGTGGTGACTGCTGGAGGTCGAGCATGACCTTGTTGTTCCATTCTTCATAAGCAGACTTATTTTTAAAAACAAGTGTTAAAATATTGAAGGGTAATGAGTTAAAAATGGTAGCATTCCGACCTTTCCAAATGTACCAGAGGATGTAGGTCAGTTGCTCGAACTGAGTCTTGGATAATTTGGAACGGTTGGAAAATAGAGAATTGATGGTTATGTTGGAAAGGTTGTGATCAAGCCAAGAGCGAATCGTAGGGTGAGTCCATATCAGTTTACAGCTCGACACTGGAAAAATAAGTCATTATCGGTTTCATCAGTTGTTGGCATAGTGAACAAGAGGGAGGAATAGTGTTGATGTGTTGTGCTAAACAATGTCGGGTGGGGATTCCTTGATTGAGTAACTGCCAAAGAAAGATAATAAGCTTTGGTGTTACATCAAGGTTCCAGATCCATTTAAATGGCCATTTATTCGTACTAGGTAAATTATGAGCCATCCATGTAGTCGATTTAACTGTAAATTCACCAGTGGACGAAGCGCCTCAATAGAATGTATCAGGGGTATGGGTAGATGGGATAGGGACGCCTGAGATGACATGTAAAAACAAAGCAGAGATAACGGAACCTAGCCTAGATATATCCAAGGCGCCAGCCGTAATAAAATGAGAGACTCTGAGGGAGAGATCGATTGAACTACTGAAGTTGTAGGGATTTGTAAAACGTGTAGGAGATTCTGTGGATAACACCAATTATCTGTCTAGAAGGAGATAAAATTGTCATCCCCTACTTTCCAACGAATTCTTTTGCGTAAGATTATTTCACGGGAATCATGCAATATCTATTGTGTATAAATATTAGATGCGATATTAAATTTGAATTTTTTTCTTCCCCATTTAAAATTTTTTATTGATCCACTCCACAAACTTATGACAAACACTTTAATATATTAATCAATCCAATGACCCAGATATCCTTTCTCGCACATAAATTCGTCTCCACAACCGTTGGTTTTTCTCAAATCTTGCAACCACCTTTTAATCTCCCTCCCAAAAAAAAATCCGCTTTCACCTAAAAATCTCCTTCCACCTTTCTATCTTCTTTCCCAAAAAATCTGTCTTCACCTGAAAACCTAAAAATCTCCCCCGCCTTTCTACCTTTCTTCCCAAAGAATCTACTTTCACTTAAAAACCCTCGAAATGTCTTCGTCGACCGATAAGGGAAAAGAACCGGCACCACACGATAAGGGAAAGGGACTGGCACCACCCGATGACGACAATCAAAAGAGTGGACTCCGCCGCCGCCGCCGACGTTGCGTCAAGTTCTCAGACAGATGCTGCCGCGGCCTCCTTTGCTAAGGGTTTTTATCCTTACAACGCAGCCGCCGGTTCAACTCTATTCGCCGTTGTCTCTAACGGAATTTCGTATGCCGCGTCTGCTGTTTTTTCTACCGCCGTCTCTATTGGTTCTACATCTCTTAGACAAATGTCGCCACTACCGCCGGTTTCTCCTTTCCACCAAGCGCGGACCGCGGTTATGGTATCGATTTTCCCTTGCCTAATCAAAGTCATAGAGTTGTTCGTCAATCATGCGGGAGATTTGGACAGTGACGTAAATACATTGGCAACCACATTTGCCGGACACGAATCGTCGGGCCCAATATTTCTCAGCTTTCGAAAGTCAGTTGTGGAACAGTACTTTGCCGCCAGTGTTCTTGCCGCTAAGGCTGTTGCCCCCGCCTCCGGCAGCACAAAGTGACACTTGAAAACAAAATTAATGGTTTAGATTGTAATAAATGAGTTTATTTAAAAACAAAACATGGTTAACAACATGAGGGAGATCAATTAACTATATTTGACAGTTGCTAATGAATCATTATACTTTCCATTAAATTTCATTTGTCATACTATGATACACCATTCAGTTGAACTAATTGATACCGCAAGATGTTTTGCACTAAGAACTACAAAGAACTATTCCGATTATTCATCGATGGCTAAAGACTATGAGGTAGATAATTATAAAGGTTTTTCTAAAATATGCTCACGTGGCACATGTAACAAGTTTAAATTTTGCTTTATTTTTCCCTAAAACCCCAATTTATTAGTGAGATCTCATATTTTGTTTTTCTCAAGTGAGAATATCACCTAATTGAGGCAGAAATTAGGCTGTTAACATGTGTCCTCTGATCAGATTTTAAAAAACCTGTAATTATAAATCATTGATGGCATGTTGACATCAGTTTAACAATTGTAGTGTATGCACAAGTAATGTACAAACATTATGGAAGTGGAGAAGAAAAGCTATACCTTAAGATTCACTTATGATCGATTTGGTCTGAAATTATTGTTGAATTGTTGCGTATGTAATGATTTAGATTGTTGACTTTCAATTACATTCAATATTTGGTCGTCTGGATACCCATAAATATTATAGGAATTTCATTTTCCTATGGATGAAAATCTAATAGGATAATTATTCATTTTAGTAAAGTGGAGGAATTGAAAATTCTTTCGGATTTTCTAATTCCTATGAGGCGTATAAATTCAATTAACAAACTCCCCTAAGTCATTGACAAATCAACAACAACAAACAACCAATATTCCTAAAACGATTTGGGATCGGCTAACATGAAATGTCATAAGTAACCATCTCAAGGATGTCATATAAATTGAAGATTATAAATAAACATTTAAAGAAATTAAAAAAAGAAGCTATGCAAAGAAAAAAAAACAAAAGATAGAAAAAAAAGTTGTAAAACAAGTGGAAAACATGAGCTTTAAACAAACAATAGAAGAAAATGTTTGAGAGAAGATAAAAAGAGTAGAGACGAAGGAAAAGGGATTTAGAAAACCAAACAAAGAAATCAAGAAAAATCAAATTACGTTCTCCATATAAATCGAGCCTCTCCACACCCCCTATCCACCCCCATATTTTCTTCAAGCCAAAAGATGCTTATATCACTTTTAATCACTCTCATCCAAGCCATCTTGGGTCTTCCTTGACCCCTAACAAAGTTATCACTGCCCCATTCTTCTACTCTCCTAATCGACGCGTCTGTAGCCCTCCTTCTCACATGACCAAACAACCTCAATAGGTTCTCCACCATCTTGTCCCCAATGGATTTAACCCCTACTTTCCTTCTAATTAATTTCATTTCTTAACCGATCATTTCTAGTATGTCCACACATCTACCATAGCATGCTCCTCTCCCTCACAATCATTTTATGAGCGTGACACTGTTTCATGACCCGACATTCTTTGCTATATAGCAGTGCCGGTCTGATTGTCGTGCAATCTGTTTCAACCAATCTGTTTTGATCCTATGGGCAACATTTCATCTAATTCTCTATCCTTTTGGACAATAGACCCCAAATACCGAAAGAAATATGATTTTTCAATAATCTTCCCATCCAGCTTGATCATCCCTCTCTCAGTGCGCCTAATCCCGCTAAACTTGCACTCCAAATACTTCGGTCTTGTTCCTACTTAACCAAAACCCTCGCGATTCCAATGTCTGCCTCCATAGCTCTGATCTCTTTTCAAGATTTTCTTTTGTTTCCAAGATCAACACGATATCATGTGCAAACATCATACACTATGGTATATTATCTTGGATTGACCTCGTCAATTCGTCCATAACAATAGCAAAGAGAAACGCACAAAGTGCAGAACCTTGGTACACTTCAATCGTAATAGGGAATTGTTCTGACTTACACCCATACCAGCTCACTCATACATGGGCAGGCCAAAAGGCGTAGTTTATGGACAATAGGACCTTAATGATGTTGATATACTTTTGCGGAACATCTTTCTTGGTGAGGGCCCACAAAAGCACTTATTTTGGACATTGTTAAAGGCCTTCTCCAAAACGACAAAAATCATATGGAGGTCCTTCCTATGCCGATAAGTCTCCATTGTCGTATAAATAATTACTATTTTACCCACTAAATTTCGTATCTTATATTTATTTAGCTACTCAAGAGTCATGTTGCGAGATATACACAAGAGATGGGTGAATTGAGTATTGAGTTTTCTTGTGTAAAGCAGCAAAATAGAGAGACAAATTAAAGGTACCACACACTAGAGATTGTAGTTTTTGAGGGTATAGTGTACTATGAAGTAGATTACGAAAGAATAAAGAAATTACACACAATATTAACGTGGTTTGACCTTAACCCAAGGTTTGCGTCCAAAAAATTCAGTAATTTTTTTTTTTTACAATTTTCTCAAACCAAGAAAATAGAAGAACGATACAACTAACTCGCTGATGATCAGCATAGGTGGTGTATTGGGATAGTTGTAGGAATTTGAAAGGGTAGAGAAAGAAAGAAAGAGTTTGAGGGTGCGTGACAATGTTTAAACTTTAAACCGTATTTAATTTAATACTATCATTGTTGTTGGCATTGTCTCTCGTTTTCATTCTTCTCACTTGTGGTATTTAGTCTCATATCTTGTAAAATGCTAAATGTTCACAGTAATAAACAAGTGGATTTTCAACAATTTAAGTCACGGAAAATATTCCATATATATAGTTTTGGCCTAATATGAAGTTTATATATTGTCGTATCAGACAAGTGTCATTCATGTCATTGGATGGGTCCCTGACACCACCTCCGGAGCTAGTAACATTTGTCACATTTTGAAGGAGAGGCCTATACGAGCTTTAACGAGGTCTCCCCTTCTACAACAAATAATTGATTGTTTTATATCTGGAATATTAAAGATTAAGGAGTAACACCATAAAAAGATATTGAAGTCCCAAATCACGAGCCACAAAATATTGAACTCTATTGAATATATAAATGAACTGAACTAAACAAAAATACACGGTTTTTTTCATTCCCTATTCCGCCAACGACGCCATCATCACACTCAAAATTTCGCCCTTTGAACTAGGTGTGATTTCGAGTGAACCAAAAACCTTCGCCCTTGGTATGGTGGTTAAAATCGCACTCAAAATTTCGCTCTTGGAATAGAGACCGAAGTCGCAACCAAAATTTGCCCCTGGAATTGGGTGCGATTTCGTGTCAAGTAAAAATCTTCACCTCCGGAATAGAGACCGAAGGCGCAACCGAAATTCGCCCCTACAGTTGGGTGCGATTTTGTGTCGGGTAAAAATCTTCGCCTCTGAAATAGAGACCGAAGTCGCAACCGAAATTCGCCCCTCGAGCTGAGTGTGATTTCGTGTCGAGTAAAAATACTCGCCCTTGAAATGGAGACCAAAATCGCAACCGAAATCCGCCCCTGGACTTGGGTGATATTTCGTGTCGAGTAAAAATCCTCGCCTCTGGAATGGAGGCGAATGTCGCAATCGAACTTCGCCCCAAGAATCCAGTGCGAATTGGACTCGACTGAAAACCTTCGCCCCCGGAATGGACGCGAATGTCGCAACCGAATATCGCCCCTGGAATTGGGTGCAAATTCGACTCGACTTAAAACTCGTCCCTAGAATGTAGGCGAATGTCGCGACCGAATATCGCCCATGGAATCAGGTGAAAATTCGTCTCGACTGAAAACCTTCGCCCCTGGAATGGAGGTCAAAGTCGCAACCAAAATTGGCCCCTAGAGTTGGGTGCAGTTTCGTATCGAGTAAAATTTTTCGTGATATGTCCTTATTTTACATAGTTTTATAGGACTTTACGATGTTATATTTGCTATATATATTGGCCCCCATTTATACTTGATTATCATTCATTCTCGCAATATTTTACGTCCTTGGTATAGTTGTTGGTTTTTGAGCTTTTCTGACATAAAGAGGACATTTTGGAGAATTTAAGATGCGGGATTGAAGTTCATTTGCACAGTGCCAACTTTGGAGCTCAATATCTCCCAAACTACTGTTAATTTTACAGTGAAACCAATTAGAGATAAAATATTATGATCTTAGCTTTCTAAAAAGTGGTCAAACGCCCTAATCGGATAAGTAACGAAGGAATTAGAGGCGTTTGAAGTTGGACTGCCGGACCAGTTTTACACAACTCGTGTGCTGATTGCACAACTCGTGGAGAGGGCACGACTCGTGCATTATGGTGCATGACTCGTGTAGCCCGCGCGAGATATATTTTTCGAATTCTGTTTATTTCGTTTTCGGGGGTTTATTTCCTATTTTCTATTAGGTAATTGTAAAATAACCTCCTAGGTATTTATACCTAATTGAGCCCGTGTATTAGACATCTAAACTTTCATTATTTTTCTGCACTTCTACTTTTCAAGACTACGAGGCTTATTGTTTCTCGAAGATTATTTTCATTATATTTCAGAGTATTATTTAGACTCAAATCACATTATTGTTATTTCTTCCCTTTAATCTTATAATTATGTCTTGCTTTAATCTTATTATTATTGTTCTTGTTTTAGCTATGTTTGACTATCTTTCTCTAGGGGTTGGATTGAACCCTAACATGCTTGATACTATGATTTAATTCACGAATTAGCAAGTTAGATTATTCATACGATCAGAGCTTATTATGGCTAGATATAATTCTCAAGCATGAGTTTGGTTTATGTTGTCTAATCTACATGCGTTGCTGCGATTAGGATTTATATAGATTAATGCTTGCTTGACTTCTAAACGGAATTTATAAACGAAAGTTGCGATTCTTGTTTAGTAATTAGCCCTCAAATAGTAGTGATTATGACTATTTCACCACGGGAGTAGGTTGCTAGGACTAGTTGGGAGTTATTTATGCGTTCTTAATGCTTCTTGTTACTTGATCATTTCACTACGGGAGTAGGATTTAGGATAGTAATCAGATTAGACTATGGTAGCCTTGCCGGGATAAGTAGTTCTTTGCATATTCTCCCCTAATCTATGTGTAATTGACTTGCTATGTGCTTTAATATCGTAGTAGATGCATGTTAGTGGGAATATCTCCACCTTAGGCCTTAGTTTATTGATTTACAACCGCTTTATTTACACTCTTGTTAGCTCCAATTGATACAATCACAAACCTTTACGACCATTAGCGTAGCTGACTCCACAATCTTTTAGACAACCTAGACATTATCCATACCTCTCTGAGATCGACACGTTAGCTACAATAATCCGTACGCTTGCGGTTAAATAAACACGTAACATTTCGCCTATGGATAGAGAGCGAAGTCACAACCGAAATTCTTCCCTGAAGTTGGGTGCGATTTCGAGTCGAACAAAAACTCTGCTATCTGGTCCTGAGTACGTCAACCTCTGATAACCAGGGTCCGGCCACAACGAAGCAGTAAAACTAAGCAACTTGTTGGGAGATTACGCTGCAGTTGAAAAAGTTGCTCTCGCCCCATGAATGGAGACCCGAATTCGCAATCAAAATTCGCCCTTGGAGTTGGGTACGATTCATGTCTGCTAAAAACTTTGCCCCTGGAATGGAGGCCAAAATCGCAATCGAAATTCACCCTCGACGCTCACCCCACGTCGTCTTAGCTTTTAACAATATCCTTATATTTATAATTTCATGTACCTGCAAAACAATATCAAACAATAGTTCAGTTAATTAGGTGCGGCCCACGGGGTATTATTTCCAAGGGTGGAGTTTTAAAGCTCAGCTCGTTATTCAAGAGTGATATTCCCTGTCCTTTTTTCAGTTTGAACTGGACTTCAACGAGGTTCGAACCTGTGACGTCGAATTGATGCGACCAATTAACTTGACCTGATCGTCCGAGCCCGAAAGATCTGGGTGTTCCACGTCCCACAAACAAAGCATCGCAGTTCGACGTAACCCTATCTAGGGTAGGTCCTCTGATTACTAAGCGCGAGATTCGTGGTCGAACGGATCCGAGCTGTAAACTTGTTCGACGAAAACCAATCCCTGGTAATCAATGTCGGTCACGGGCCGGGTGATATCTAACCCTCTTCAACACATACCAGACTCAGGTTTAGTGCCTTAACCCGAACCGAGTAATTTTAGAACTCATGTTCGATCAACCGTGACCGAATGTTGGAGACATTCGAGTCCCGACTGATAATGTCGGCGAATCACGGTTAGGTAATGCCGAGGTGGCGAGATTCCACCTCGCCTTCTCAGCGAGTATCCACCTTCCGAGACCGTCGAGATTCCGGGCTCGGTTCGACTTTCGTCGCTGAATTTTAAGTAGACATAACCATCTCGAGCAGCCGTCGTGCGGGTGCTCGTTGAGAAAGCAATAGATGAATTGTACACTGGTGAATGATGACTTATTCGATCAATAAATAACATCTTCTCCAACTTGTTTGGCCATAACGCATGCCAAATACTCATGACTTTCTCAAATAAAGAGTAAGCTCTCGGGAATGATCAACGGTGCTTTCAAGGCTGCAAACAATGAAAATAACCTTTGGGCCGAGACCAATGGTCGTCTTCTAGGTCGAGGCCGGTATCGAAACTCGCTAGTCCAAGGTCGAGAGCCCCTCAAAATCCGAAGTGGATAGTGGGATCTTGTACGATAAGGGCAAGAACCCTTAAAATCTGAATTCCGTACTAGTAGAAAATAACAAAGTAGCATTCCCTATAGGCCATTGGTTCCTTAAGAACTGACACATTATAATACTTTAGGCGTCGGTTGTAGAATAGAAACGACGCTAGAAACCCAAAAAGAATCTTCAGTCTCCTACTGCTCAGTTTACGCGACGGTTGTCATTAGGAACCAACGCCTTATGTGTAGCTTTTGGCATTATTTCCATGCCAACCGATGCCAAATGTGTAAAATATTAGTAATAAAACAAAAATTAAAAGGACGCACACGCACCTTCACGAATCTCCCAGATTTTCAGACCTACCCCTTCAGTCCTTCACACCTCGTTTCCCATCTTCTCTCGTCTCACTCTCCTCATTTTTTTTTCTTCTTATGTCTTATCTGCTCTTTATTTGAGCCAAACGCCCCAGACCTAGAATTCCAATAAGATAAGAAATATTTTTTCCTTTTTGCTGTATTGCTTTAATTTTGCATAGATGTGGAGTGACATGTGTACATGTCACAAAAATGTCCAGATTCATTATTCGTTTATGCCGTTTTTAATCAATGTTATGAGTCGAGCATGGTTATTTAAGTTGTACAAAACCCGCCGTATGCGAAATTCATGTGATTAGGCTGCTCGTGTTCCTCCATGTTTTGGTCACCACAAAGGTGGAACTAGAAAATAATGGTCGTTCCTTATCTAGCTAATACTCCACTAAACTCCAAAAGATTGACTCAATATGATCAATATAAATTAGTGAAAGATTACATATGCTGCATGCATGATTAATTTCACAAAAATCATGTTTTAATGCATTATGGGTGTTGGTTATAGTAATTATCCTATTTATCCATGCGCGCTTATGTTCTGAAAATGCTATGCGACATGCACAAATTTGCTACGTATGTGTTTTATGCCTAATCAGTGGTACGTATCATGTTTGAAATTGTGAGAAGAATATTTTTCGAACTATTTTAGCATCCGCGTAAGGACTTAATTTGTATTAGTTTTAATTCAAACCCGAGAACTCGGATAAGAATGAGAACAAATTAGCAATCATGTTGCTTGTTAATTATTTGCATGACGGGAATGTTTATCGCATGTCATAATCAAATTGTTAGCTGGCGTTGTAGCCAGGATTAGTTAATGCAAAACATGAACTATGTGCATTTCAATTACGGAACTTTTTGCAATCGTATACGTTCGTAATCTCGACCTCGGTTGATTTACTTCAACACAAACTCGAGAGTGGCAGCAAGGTGGTGTGATGCATGATTGATTAATGCCGTGAAGTTCTATATTCTTTCCCAAAATTGTCATGGGCAAAACTCATATTAGCGGCGATATTACGTCATTTGTGGATGTTTTGAAATACAAACACAACCGCACTTCTCTTTATTGGAGCAGGCTAGCATCTCAATTCCCTTATTCGAGGAATCGACTTATTTATTTTACGAGGCGCCGAGTAATTATTTCTTATCAAATTGACAGCTCTTTATTTGAGCCATTATTATTATCATCCTATCTATTTCAACAAAAGGTATAACCAAAGTTATATCTCCGCGTTTCGAAGAATGACCAACCAAAGTTGGTCGAGTTGGCATGATTCACTCTACAGTCGTGCAAACTTTATTGTGCCCAATACCCTTTATTTGGGCAATGATAATTCAAGTTCAGTGAGGAAAGCCGAACCGAGCCCGAAATCTCGCCGGTTTCGGAAGGTGGATACTCGCTGAGAAGGCGAGGTGGAATCTCGCCACCTCGGCATCAGTTAGCCGTGATATGCTGACATTATCAGTCAGGACTCGAATGTCTCCCGCATTCGGTCGCCGTTGATCGAACATGAGTTCTAAAATTGCTCGGTTCGGGTTAAGGCACTATACCCGAGTTGGGTATATATTGAAGAGGGTTAGAGATTACCTAGACCGATTACTAGGGATTAGTTTTCGTTGAAAAACTTTCCAGCTTGGATTCGTTCGACCACAAATCTCGCATTTAGTAATCAGGGGACCTACCCTGGTAAGGGTTGCGACGGACTGCGATACTTTGTTAGTGAGGCGTGGAACACCCAGAACTTTCGGGCCCGGACAATCGGGCCAACTTAATTGGTGGCATGAATTCGACGTCACGGGCTCGACCCTCGTTGAACTCTAGTTCAAATGGAACAAGGGACATGGAATATCACCCTTGAATAACGAGCTGAGCCTTAAAACTCCACCCTTGGGAAATATACCCCGAGGGGCGTACCTATATAACGAGTTAGTGTTTGTTGTTGTTTTGCAGGTATACGAAATTATTATTATAAGGTTATTATTAAAAGCTAACATGACGTTGGGTGAGCGTCGAGTTTGAATTTGTCCCCATTCTAGGGGCAAAATTTCCATAGCACGCATTCACACCCGACTCTACGGGCGAAATTTTGAATAAGACTTCGGTCTCCATTCCAGTGGCAATGTTTTTATTCGACACGAAATTGCAGCCAACTCTAGGGGTGAATTTCGTTTGCGACTTTGGGCTCCATTCCAGGGGCGAGATTTTTACTCGACACGAAATCGCACCCAACTCCAAGGGCGAATTTTGGTTGCGATTTCAGTCTCCATTCCAGGGGCGAAGTTTTTAGTCGACACGAAATCTCAACCAACTCCAAGGACGAATTTTGGTTGCGACTTTGGTCTCCATTCCAGGGGCGAGGTTTTTACTCGACACGAAATCGCACCTAATTCCAGTGGCAAATTTTGGTTGCGACTTCAGTCTTCATTACAGGGGCAAAGTTTTTAGTCAACACGATATCGCACCCAACTCCGAGGGTGAATTTCAGTTGCGACTTCAGTCTCTATTCCAGGGGCGAAGTTTTTAGATGACACGAAATTGCACCCAACTCAGGGGCGAATTTCGGCTGTGACTTCGGTCTTCATTCTAGGGGCGAAGTTTTTAATCGACACGAAATCACACCCAATTCCAAGGGTGAGATTTGATTGCGACTTCGGTCTATATTAAAAGGGCGAAGTTTTTAGTCGACACGAAATTGCACCCAACTCTAAGGGTGAATTTCGATTGCGACTTCGTTCTCCATTCTAGGGGCGAAATTTTTAGTCGACATGAAATCTCACCCAACTCCAAGGGCGAATTTTGGTTGCGACTTTGGTCTCCATTCCAGGGGCGAGGTTTCTACTCGACACGAAATCGCACCCAACTCCAGGGGCGAATTTTGGTTACGACTTCGGTCTTCATTCCATGGGCGAATTTTGGTTACGACTTCGGTCTTCATTCCATGGGCGAAGTTTTTAGTCAACACGAAATCGCACCTAATTCTAGGGGCAAATTTCGGTTGCGACTTCGGTCTCCAATTCAGGGGCGAAGTTTTTAGTCGACACATAATCGCACGCAATTCCTGGGGTGAGTTTTGATTGCGACTTTGATCTCTATTCCAGGGGCGAAGATTTTTGGTTTACTCGAAATCGCACCCGATTCTAGGGACCAAGTTTTGAGTGTGACAGCGATTTGATAGAGCAGCAGAAAGCAATGAAATGAAAGCAAGAAGAATACTGTGAAGTACAAAGAAGCAAGCAAGATGCACACGGCCATGAAGCTTGCAAGGGGCGAAGTTTTCGATTAAAATCGAAAATATGAGCCCTACGGCCTACCGACGTGTAGAGCCGGCAAAACCTGATACGACACGAACCTGACACGAAAATAGCGGGTTAGTGTTGAGGGTTTCCGACCCGTTTAATTAAACGGGTCAACACGTTTAACACGATTAATTAAATGGGTTGGATTAGTGTTGAGAAATTAAAGACGAATTTACCCGTTTACTCTGATACACTACAACCTGGGGCAGCAAGTGGCCCTTCAACATTAGAACCTTCAATTCTAGTAGTAGATTAGTAGACAACAAGCTAAACTTAAGCCTTATCAAACATTTTGATTTGTTTTTTCTATTACACTTTGATCTTACTCTAGGATAAGAACATTAAGTATGGCAGTGCCATTATGCCATTATATTTAATAGTCGTACTTCTCTACTTGCTAAGCAACATATGCAATGTAGCCTTTTTCTAAATAAAAATTTAACTTTTCAAACCTCTCGATTAGGCGGGTAAGGCGGTTTCTTAGCTTGTTACTTGTTTAATAAACGTGTCGGGTTAGTGTCAAGGGTTTTCGACACGTTTAATAAACGGGGCGGGTTAGTGTCAAGGGTTTTCGACACGTTTAATAAACGGGTCGGGTTAGTGTCAAGGGTTTTTCAACCTGTTATCTATGACACGAACACTAAGTTTTGCCAGCTCTACCGACGTGAAGACAATGCGACATAGTTATTGAGCTCCACGTGGCCTTACCAAGGCCCACTATGTGAACCTTGGCAAAGGGCGGCCGGAGGATTGGTGAGCACGTCCGACTCCGAGGGGCTCTGTTGGTACCTATTTTGTAAATGGGCCACTGTCCTTAGGAAAGTGCTCATTGGAAAAGGCCCATGTGAAACTCTCTAAGCTCAAAAGGTACTAGTTATCAGATCTTGGTTGAATGAAGGGTCGAGATTTATTAGGGGTACCTTGGTTTACTCCTTGAACTCTTGACATTCCCTATAAATATGGTGAGAGGATATTGTTGCGATATCCACCAAATAACCCTACTATTTAACTTATGTAGGTAGGGAAGTCGGGATCGTATCCACGAGGAACTAGGATTAATTCTAATGGTGATTATATGCAAAGTAAGTCACAAAAGGGGGGTTTTGAGTTGTTTGGTAACGAAGTAACAAGCATAAAACAAGTAAATAAAAGGTGATTTCTAATTAGGGACAAGTCTTGGATCCGCAACTATCACTAACGAATTAGTTCCGCAAGAAATCGAATTATTCCTTCACTTTGATTGCTTAATCGTGAACAAAGTTCTATTAGTTCTTAAGATTAGTGAATTTAAGCGACCGCTCTAAATTCACCCTAACCACTCTAGATAACCTAAACGACCGTCTTCGGTTTAACCTAGTGGTAGCAATAACAACGAACTAATGTCGATTAAGAATAACAAGTTTAGTAACTAATTAACCGAAGTGGATAGTCCAAGGTCGAGAGCCCCTCAAAATCCGAAGTGGATAGTGGGATCTTGTACGATAAGGGCAAGAACCCTTAAAATCTGAATTCCGTACTAGTAGAAAATAACAAAGTAGCATTCCCTATAGGCCATTGGTTCCTTAAGAACTGACACATTATAATACTTTAGGCGTCGGTTGTAGAATAGAAACGACGCTAGAAACCCAAAAAGAATCTTCAGTCTCCTACTGCTCAGTTTACGCGACGGTTGTCATTAGGAACCAACGCCTTATGTGTAGCTTTTGGCATTATTTCCATGCCAACCGATGCCAAATGTGTAAAATATTAGTAATAAAACAAAAATTAAAAGGACGCACACGCACCTTCACGAATCTCCCAGATTTTCAGACCTACCCCTTCAGTCCTTCACACCTCGTTTCCCATCTTCTCTCGTCTCACTCTCCTCATTTTTTTTTCTTCTTATGTCTTATCTGCTCTTTATTTGAGCCAAACGCCCCAGACCTAGAATTCCAATAAGATAAGAAATATTTTTTCCTTTTTGCTGTATTGCTTTAATTTTGCATAGATGTGGAGTGACATGTGTACATGTCACAAAAATGTCCAGATTCATTATTCGTTTATGCCGTTTTTAATCAATGTTATGAGTCGAGCATGGTTATTTAAGTTGTACAAAACCCGCCGTATGCGAAATTCATGTGATTAGGCTGCTCGTGTTCCTCCATGTTTTGGTCACCACAAAGGTGGAACTAGAAAATAATGGTCGTTCCTTATCTAGCTAATACTCCACTAAACTCCAAAAGATTGACTCAATATGATCAATATAAATTAGTGAAAGATTACATATGCTGCATGCATGATTAATTTCACAAAAATCATGTTTTAATGCATTATGGGTGTTGGTTATAGTAATTATCCTATTTATCCATGCGCGCTTATGTTCTGAAAATGCTATGCGACATGCACAAATTTGCTACGTATGTGTTTTATGCCTAATCAGTGGTACGTATCATGTTTGAAATTGTGAGAAGAATATTTTTCGAACTATTTTAGCATCCGCGTAAGGACTTAATTTGTATTAGTTTTAATTCAAACCCGAGAACTCGGATAAGAATGAGAACAAATTAGCAATCATGTTGCTTGTTAATTATTTGCATGACGGGAATGTTTATCGCATGTCATAATCAAATTGTTAGCTGGCGTTGTAGCCAGGATTAGTTAATGCAAAACATGAACTATGTGCATTTCAATTACGGAACTTTTTGCAATCGTATACGTTCGTAATCTCGACCTCGGTTGATTTACTTCAACACAAACTCGAGAGTGGCAGCAAGGTGGTGTGATGCATGATTGATTAATGCCGTGAAGTTCTATATTCTTTCCCAAAATTGTCATGGGCAAAACTCATATTAGCGGCGATATTACGTCATTTGTGGATGTTTTGAAATACAAACACAACCGCACTTCTCTTTATTGGAGCAGGCTAGCATCTCAATTCCCTTATTCGAGGAATCGACTTATTTATTTTACGAGGCGCCGAGTAATTATTTCTTATCAAATTGACAGCTCTTTATTTGAGCCATTATTATTATCATCCTATCTATTTCAACAAAAGGTATAACCAAAGTTATATCTCCGCGTTTCGAAGAATGACCAACCAAAGTTGGTCGAGTTGGCATGATTCACTCTACAGTCGTGCAAACTTTATTGTGCCCAATACCCTTTATTTGGGCAATGATAATTCAAGTTCAGTGAGGAAAGCCGAACCGAGCCCGAAATCTCGCCGGTTTCGGAAGGTGGATACTCGCTGAGAAGGCGAGGTGGAATCTCGCCACCTCGGCATCAGTTAGCCGTGATATGCTGACATTATCAGTCAGGACTCGAATGTCTCCCGCATTCGGTCGCCGTTGATCGAACATGAGTTCTAAAATTGCTCGGTTCGGGTTAAGGCACTATACCCGAGTTGGGTATATATTGAAGAGGGTTAGAGATTACCTAGACCGATTACTAGGGATTAGTTTTCGTTGAAAAACTTTCCAGCTTGGATTCGTTCGACCACAAATCTCGCATTTAGTAATCAGGGGACCTACCCTGGTAAGGGTTGCGACGGACTGCGATACTTTGTTAGTGAGGCGTGGAACACCCAGAACTTTCGGGCCCGGACAATCGGGCCAACTTAATTGGTGGCATGAATTCGACGTCACGGGCTCGACCCTCGTTGAACTCTAGTTCAAATGGAACAAGGGACATGGAATATCACCCTTGAATAACGAGCTGAGCCTTAAAACTCCACCCTTGGGAAATATACCCCGAGGGGCGTACCTATATAACGAGTTAGTGTTTGTTGTTGTTTTGCAGGTATACGAAATTATTATTATAAGGTTATTATTAAAAGCTAACATGACGTTGGGTGAGCGTCGAGTTTGAATTTGTCCCCATTCTAGGGGCAAAATTTCCATAGCACGCATTCACACCCGACTCTACGGGCGAAATTTTGAATAAGACTTCGGTCTCCATTCCAGTGGCAATGTTTTTATTCGACACGAAATTGCAGCCAACTCTAGGGGTGAATTTCGTTTGCGACTTTGGGCTCCATTCCAGGGGCGAGATTTTTACTCGACACGAAATCGCACCCAACTCCAAGGGCGAATTTTGGTTGCGATTTCAGTCTCCATTCCAGGGGCGAAGTTTTTAGTCGACACGAAATCTCAACCAACTCCAAGGACGAATTTTGGTTGCGACTTTGGTCTCCATTCCAGGGGCGAGGTTTTTACTCGACACGAAATCGCACCTAATTCCAGTGGCAAATTTTGGTTGCGACTTCAGTCTTCATTACAGGGGCAAAGTTTTTAGTCAACACGATATCGCACCCAACTCCGAGGGTGAATTTCAGTTGCGACTTCAGTCTCTATTCCAGGGGCGAAGTTTTTAGATGACACGAAATTGCACCCAACTCAGGGGCGAATTTCGGCTGTGACTTCGGTCTTCATTCTAGGGGCGAAGTTTTTAATCGACACGAAATCACACCCAATTCCAAGGGTGAGATTTGATTGCGACTTCGGTCTATATTAAAAGGGCGAAGTTTTTAGTCGACACGAAATTGCACCCAACTCTAAGGGTGAATTTCGATTGCGACTTCGTTCTCCATTCTAGGGGCGAAATTTTTAGTCGACATGAAATCTCACCCAACTCCAAGGGCGAATTTTGGTTGCGACTTTGGTCTCCATTCCAGGGGCGAGGTTTCTACTCGACACGAAATCGCACCCAACTCCAGGGGCGAATTTTGGTTACGACTTCGGTCTTCATTCCATGGGCGAATTTTGGTTACGACTTCGGTCTTCATTCCATGGGCGAAGTTTTTAGTCAACACGAAATCGCACCTAATTCTAGGGGCAAATTTCGGTTGCGACTTCGGTCTCCAATTCAGGGGCGAAGTTTTTAGTCGACACATAATCGCACGCAATTCCTGGGGTGAGTTTTGATTGCGACTTTGATCTCTATTCCAGGGGCGAAGATTTTTGGTTTACTCGAAATCGCACCCGATTCTAGGGACCAAGTTTTGAGTGTGACAGCGATTTGATAGAGCAGCAGAAAGCAATGAAATGAAAGCAAGAAGAATACTGTGAAGTACAAAGAAGCAAGCAAGATGCACACGGCCATGAAGCTTGCAAGGGGCGAAGTTTTCGATTAAAATCGAAAATATGAGCCCTACGGCCTACCGACGTGTAGAGCCGGCAAAACCTGATACGACACGAACCTGACACGAAAATAGCGGGTTAGTGTTGAGGGTTTCCGACCCGTTTAATTAAACGGGTCAACACGTTTAACACGATTAATTAAATGGGTTGGATTAGTGTTGAGAAATTAAAGACGAATTTACCCGTTTACTCTGATACACTACAACCTGGGGCAGCAAGTGGCCCTTCAACATTAGAACCTTCAATTCTAGTAGTAGATTAGTAGACAACAAGCTAAACTTAAGCCTTATCAAACATTTTGATTTGTTTTTTCTATTACACTTTGATCTTACTCTAGGATAAGAACATTAAGTATGGCAGTGCCATTATGCCATTATATTTAATAGTCGTACTTCTCTACTTGCTAAGCAACATATGCAATGTAGCCTTTTTCTAAATAAAAATTTAACTTTTCAAACCTCTCGATTAGGCGGGTAAGGCGGTTTCTTAGCTTGTTACTTGTTTAATAAACGTGTCGGGTTAGTGTCAAGGGTTTTCGACACGTTTAATAAACGGGGCGGGTTAGTGTCAAGGGTTTTCGACACGTTTAATAAACGGGTCGGGTTAGTGTCAAGGGTTTTTCAACCTGTTATCTATGACACGAACACTAAGTTTTGCCAGCTCTACCGACGTGAAGACAATGCGACATAGTTATTGAGCTCCACGTGGCCTTACCAAGGCCCACTATGTGAACCTTGGCAAAGGGCGGCCGGAGGATTGGTGAGCACGTCCGACTCCGAGGGGCTCTGTTGGTACCTATTTTGTAAATGGGCCACTGTCCTTAGGAAAGTGCTCATTGGAAAAGGCCCATGTGAAACTCTCTAAGCTCAAAAGGTACTAGTTATCAGATCTTGGTTGAATGAAGGGTCGAGATTTATTAGGGGTACCTTGGTTTACTCCTTGAACTCTTGACATTCCCTATAAATATGGTGAGAGGATATTGTCGCGATATCCACCAAATAACCCTACTATTTAACTTATGTAGGTAGGGAAGTCGGGATCGTATCCACGAGGAACTAGGATTAATTCTAATGGTGATTATATGCAAAGTAAGTCACAAAAGGGGGGTTTTGAGTTGTTTGGTAACGAAGTAACAAGCATAAAACAAGTAAATAAAAGGTGATTTCTAATTAGGGACAAGTCTTGGATCCGCAACTATCACTAACGAATTAGTTCCGCAAGAAATCGAATTATTCCTTCACTTTGATTGCTTAATCGTGAACAAAGTTCTATTAGTTCTTAAGATTAGTGAATTTAAGCGACCGCTCTAAATTCACCCTAACCACTCTAGATAACCTAAACGACCGTCTTCGGTTTAACCTAGTGGTAGCAATAACAACGAACTAATGTCGATTAAGAATAACAAGTTTAGTAACTAATTAACCGAAGTGGATAGTCCAAGGTCGAGAGCCCCTCAAAATCCGAAGTGGATAGTGGGATCTTGTACGATAAGGGCAAGAACCCTTAAAATCTGAATTCCGTACTAGTAGAAAATAACAAAGTAGCATTCCCTATAGGCCATTGGTTCCTTAAGAACTGACACATTATAATACTTTAGGCGTCGGTTGTAGAATAGAAACGACGCTAGAAACCCAAAAAGAATCTTCAGTCTCCTACTGCTCAGTTTACGCGACGGTTGTCATTAGGAACCAACGCCTTATGTGTAGCTTTTGGCATTATTTCCATGCCAACCGATGCCAAATGTGTAAAATATTAGTAATAAAACAAAAATTAAAAGGACGCACACGCACCTTCACGAATCTCCCAGATTTTCAGACCTACCCCTTCAGTCCTTCACACCTCGTTTCCCATCTTCTCTCGTCTCACTCTCCTCATTTTTTTTTCTTCTTATGTCTTATCTGCTCTTTATTTGAGCCAAACGCCCCAGACCTAGAATTCCAATAAGATAAGAAATATTTTTTCCTTTTTGCTGTATTGCTTTAATTTTGCATAGATGTGGAGTGACATGTGTACATGTCACAAAAATGTCCAGATTCATTATTCGTTTATGCCGTTTTTAATCAATGTTATGAGTCGAGCATGGTTATTTAAGTTGTACAAAACCCGCCGTATGCGAAATTCATGTGATTAGGCTGCTCGTGTTCCTCCATGTTTTGGTCACCACAAAGGTGGAACTAGAAAATAATGGTCGTTCCTTATCTAGCTAATACTCCACTAAACTCCAAAAGATTGACTCAATATGATCAATATAAATTAGTGAAAGATTACATATGCTGCATGCATGATTAATTTCACAAAAATCATGTTTTAATGCATTATGGGTGTTGGTTATAGTAATTATCCTATTTATCCATGCGCGCTTATGTTCTGAAAATGCTATGCGACATGCACAAATTTGCTACGTATGTGTTTTATGCCTAATCAGTGGTACGTATCATGTTTGAAATTGTGAGAAGAATATTTTTCGAACTATTTTAGCATCCGCGTAAGGACTTAATTTGTATTAGTTTTAATTCAAACCCGAGAACTCGGATAAGAATGAGAACAAATTAGCAATCATGTTGCTTGTTAATTATTTGCATGACGGGAATGTTTATCGCATGTCATAATCAAATTGTTAGCTGGCGTTGTAGCCAGGATTAGTTAATGCAAAACATGAACTATGTGCATTTCAATTACGGAACTTTTTGCAATCGTATACGTTCGTAATCTCGACCTCGGTTGATTTACTTCAACACAAACTCGAGAGTGGCAGCAAGGTGGTGTGATGCATGATTGATTAATGCCGTGAAGTTCTATATTCTTTCCCAAAATTGTCATGGGCAAAACTCATATTAGCGGCGATATTACGTCATTTGTGGATGTTTTGAAATACAAACACAACCGCACTTCTCTTTATTGGAGCAGGCTAGCATCTCAATTCCCTTATTCGAGGAATCGACTTATTTATTTTACGAGGCGCCGAGTAATTATTTCTTATCAAATTGACAGCTCTTTATTTGAGCCATTATTATTATCATCCTATCTATTTCAACAAAAGGTATAACCAAAGTTATATCTCCGCGTTTCGAAGAATGACCAACCAAAGTTGGTCGAGTTGGCATGATTCACTCTACAGTCGTGCAAACTTTATTGTGCCCAATACCCTTTATTTGGGCAATGATAATTCAAGTTCAGTGAGGAAAGCCGAACCGAGCCCGAAATCTCGCCGGTTTCGGAAGGTGGATACTCGCTGAGAAGGCGAGGTGGAATCTCGCCACCTCGGCATCAGTTAGCCGTGATATGCTGACATTATCAGTCAGGACTCGAATGTC
The DNA here is from genome assembly GCA_963457585.1 of Spergularia bocconei. NCBI lineage: Eukaryota > Viridiplantae > Streptophyta > Magnoliopsida > Caryophyllales > Caryophyllaceae > Spergularia > Spergularia bocconei. The sequence continues at coordinate 16,503,134 of OY734955.1, forward strand.
TCCCGCATTCGGTCGCCGTTGATCGAACATGAGTTCTAAAATTGCTCGGTTCGGGTTAAGGCACTATACCCGAGTTGGGTATATATTGAAGAGGGTTAGAGATTACCTAGACCGATTACTAGGGATTAGTTTTCGTTGAAAAACTTTCCAGCTTGGATTCGTTCGACCACAAATCTCGCATTTAGTAATCAGGGGACCTACCCTGGTAAGGGTTGCGACGGACTGCGATACTTTGTTAGTGAGGCGTGGAACACCCAGAACTTTCGGGCCCGGACAATCGGGCCAACTTAATTGGTGGCATGAATTCGACGTCACGGGCTCGACCCTCGTTGAACTCTAGTTCAAATGGAACAAGGGACATGGAATATCACCCTTGAATAACGAGCTGAGCCTTAAAACTCCACCCTTGGGAAATATACCCCGAGGGGCGTACCTATATAACGAGTTAGTGTTTGTTGTTGTTTTGCAGGTATACGAAATTATTATTATAAGGTTATTATTAAAAGCTAACATGACGTTGGGTGAGCGTCGAGTTTGAATTTGTCCCCATTCTAGGGGCAAAATTTCCATAGCACGCATTCACACCCGACTCTACGGGCGAAATTTTGAATAAGACTTCGGTCTCCATTCCAGTGGCAATGTTTTTATTCGACACGAAATTGCAGCCAACTCTAGGGGTGAATTTCGTTTGCGACTTTGGGCTCCATTCCAGGGGCGAGATTTTTACTCGACACGAAATCGCACCCAACTCCAAGGGCGAATTTTGGTTGCGATTTCAGTCTCCATTCCAGGGGCGAAGTTTTTAGTCGACACGAAATCTCAACCAACTCCAAGGACGAATTTTGGTTGCGACTTTGGTCTCCATTCCAGGGGCGAGGTTTTTACTCGACACGAAATCGCACCTAATTCCAGTGGCAAATTTTGGTTGCGACTTCAGTCTTCATTACAGGGGCAAAGTTTTTAGTCAACACGATATCGCACCCAACTCCGAGGGTGAATTTCAGTTGCGACTTCAGTCTCTATTCCAGGGGCGAAGTTTTTAGATGACACGAAATTGCACCCAACTCAGGGGCGAATTTCGGCTGTGACTTCGGTCTTCATTCTAGGGGCGAAGTTTTTAATCGACACGAAATCGCACCCAATTCCAAGGGTGAGATTTGATTGCGACTTCGGTCTATATTAAAAGGGCGAAGTTTTTAGTCGACACGAAATTGCACCCAACTCTAAGGGTGAATTTCGATTGCGACTTCGTTCTCCATTCTAGGGGCGAAATTTTTAGTCGACATGAAATCTCACCCAACTCCAAGGGCGAATTTTGGTTGCGACTTTGGTCTCCATTCCAGGGGCGAGGTTTCTACTCGACACGAAATCGCACCCAACTCCAGGGGCGAATTTTGGTTACGACTTCGGTCTTCATTCCATGGGCGAATTTTGGTTACGACTTCGGTCTTCATTCCATGGGCGAAGTTTTTAGTCAACACGAAATCGCACCTAATTCTAGGGGCAAATTTCGGTTGCGACTTCGGTCTCCAATTCAGGGGCGAAGTTTTTAGTCGACACATAATCGCACGCAATTCCTGGGGTGAGTTTTGATTGCGACTTTGATCTCTATTCCAGGGGCGAAGATTTTTGGTTTACTCGAAATCGCACCCGATTCTAGGGACCAAGTTTTGAGTGTGACAGCGATTTGATAGAGCAGCAGAAAGCAATGAAATGAAAGCAAGAAGAATACTGTGAAGTACAAAGAAGCAAGCAAGATGCACACGGCCATGAAGCTTGCAAGGGGCGAAGTTTTCGATTAAAATCGAAAATATGAGCCCTACGGCCTACCGACGTGTAGAGCCGGCAAAACCTGATACGACACGAACCTGACACGAAAATAGCGGGTTAGTGTTGAGGGTTTCCGACCCGTTTAATTAAACGGGTCAACACGTTTAACACGATTAATTAAATGGGTTGGATTAGTGTTGAGAAATTAAAGACGAATTTACCCGTTTACTCTGATACACTACAACCTGGGGCAGCAAGTGGCCCTTCAACATTAGAACCTTCAATTCTAGTAGTAGATTAGTAGACAACAAGCTAAACTTAAGCCTTATCAAACATTTTGATTTGTTTTTTCTATTACACTTTGATCTTACTCTAGGATAAGAACATTAAGTATGGCAGTGCCATTATGCCATTATATTTAATAGTCGTACTTCTCTACTTGCTAAGCAACATATGCAATGTAGCCTTTTTCTAAATAAAAATTTAACTTTTCAAACCTCTCGATTAGGCGGGTAAGGCGGTTTCTTAGCTTGTTACTTGTTTAATAAACGTGTCGGGTTAGTGTCAAGGGTTTTCGACACGTTTAATAAACGGGGCGGGTTAGTGTCAAGGGTTTTCGACACGTTTAATAAACGGGTCGGGTTAGTGTCAAGGGTTTTTCAACCTGTTATCTATGACACGAACACTAAGTTTTGCCAGCTCTACCGACGTGAAGACAATGCGACATAGTTATTGAGCTCCACGTGGCCTTACCAAGGCCCACTATGTGAACCTTGGCAAAGGGCGGCCGGAGGATTGGTGAGCACGTCCGACTCCGAGGGGCTCTGTTGGTACCTATTTTGTAAATGGGCCACTGTCCTTAGGAAAGTGCTCATTGGAAAAGGCCCATGTGAAACTCTCTAAGCTCAAAAGGTACTAGTTATCAGATCTTGGTTGAATGAAGGGTCGAGATTTATTAGGGGTACCTTGGTTTACTCCTTGAACTCTTGACATTCCCTATAAATATGGTGAGAGGATATTGTCGCGATATCCACCAAATAACCCTACTATTTAACTTATGTAGGTAGGGAAGTCGGGATCGTATCCACGAGGAACTAGGATTAATTCTAATGGTGATTATATGCAAAGTAAGTCACAAAAGGGGGGTTTTGAGTTGTTTGGTAACGAAGTAACAAGCATAAAACAAGTAAATAAAAGGTGATTTCTAATTAGGGACAAGTCTTGGATCCGCAACTATCACTAACGAATTAGTTCCGCAAGAAATCGAATTATTCCTTCACTTTGATTGCTTAATCGTGAACAAAGTTCTATTAGTTCTTAAGATTAGTGAATTTAAGCGACCGCTCTAAATTCACCCTAACCACTCTAGATAACCTAAACGACCGTCTTCGGTTTAACCTAGTGGTAGCAATAACAACGAACTAATGTCGATTAAGAATAACAAGTTTAGTAACTAATTAACCGAAGTGGATAGTCCAAGGTCGAGAGCCCCTCAAAATCCGAAGTGGATAGTGGGATCTTGTACGATAAGGGCAAGAACCCTTAAAATCTGAATTCCGTACTAGTAGAAAATAACAAAGTAGCATTCCCTATAGGCCATTGGTTCCTTAAGAACTGACACATTATAATACTTTAGGCGTCGGTTGTAGAATAGAAACGACGCTAGAAACCCAAAAAGAATCTTCAGTCTCCTACTGCTCAGTTTACGCGACGGTTGTCATTAGGAACCAACGCCTTATGTGTAGCTTTTGGCATTATTTCCATGCCAACCGATGCCAAATGTGTAAAATATTAGTAATAAAACAAAAATTAAAAGGACGCACACGCACCTTCACGAATCTCCCAGATTTTCAGACCTACCCCTTCAGTCCTTCACACCTCGTTTCCCATCTTCTCTCGTCTCACTCTCCTCATTTTTTTTTCTTCTTATGTCTTATCTGCTCTTTATTTGAGCCAAACGCCCCAGACCTAGAATTCCAATAAGATAAGAAATATTTTTTCCTTTTTGCTGTATTGCTTTAATTTTGCATAGATGTGGAGTGACATGTGTACATGTCACAAAAATGTCCAGATTCATTATTCGTTTATGCCGTTTTTAATCAATGTTATGAGTCGAGCATGGTTATTTAAGTTGTACAAAACCCGCCGTATGCGAAATTCATGTGATTAGGCTGCTCGTGTTCCTCCATGTTTTGGTCACCACAAAGGTGGAACTAGAAAATAATGGTCGTTCCTTATCTAGCTAATACTCCACTAAACTCCAAAAGATTGACTCAATATGATCAATATAAATTAGTGAAAGATTACATATGCTGCATGCATGATTAATTTCACAAAAATCATGTTTTAATGCATTATGGGTGTTGGTTATAGTAATTATCCTATTTATCCATGCGCGCTTATGTTCTGAAAATGCTATGCGACATGCACAAATTTGCTACGTATGTGTTTTATGCCTAATCAGTGGTACGTATCATGTTTGAAATTGTGAGAAGAATATTTTTCGAACTATTTTAGCATCCGCGTAAGGACTTAATTTGTATTAGTTTTAATTCAAACCCGAGAACTCGGATAAGAATGAGAACAAATTAGCAATCATGTTGCTTGTTAATTATTTGCATGACGGGAATGTTTATCGCATGTCATAATCAAATTGTTAGCTGGCGTTGTAGCCAGGATTAGTTAATGCAAAACATGAACTATGTGCATTTCAATTACGGAACTTTTTGCAATCGTATACGTTCGTAATCTCGACCTCGGTTGATTTACTTCAACACAAACTCGAGAGTGGCAGCAAGGTGGTGTGATGCATGATTGATTAATGCCGTGAAGTTCTATATTCTTTCCCAAAATTGTCATGGGCAAAACTCATATTAGCGGCGATATTACGTCATTTGTGGATGTTTTGAAATACAAACACAACCGCACTTCTCTTTATTGGAGCAGGCTAGCATCTCAATTCCCTTATTCGAGGAATCGACTTATTTATTTTACGAGGCGCCGAGTAATTATTTCTTATCAAATTGACAGCTCTTTATTTGAGCCATTATTATTATCATCCTATCTATTTCAACAAAAGGTATAACCAAAGTTATATCTCCGCGTTTCGAAGAATGACCAACCAAAGTTGGTCGAGTTGGCATGATTCACTCTACAGTCGTGCAAACTTTATTGTGCCCAATACCCTTTATTTGGGCAATGATAATTCAAGTTCAGTGAGGAAAGCCGAACCGAGCCCGAAATCTCGCCGGTTTCGGAAGGTGGATACTCGCTGAGAAGGCGAGGTGGAATCTCGCCACCTCGGCATCAGTTAGCCGTGATATGCTGACATTATCAGTCAGGACTCGAATGTCTCCCGCATTCGGTCGCCGTTGATCGAACATGAGTTCTAAAATTGCTCGGTTCGGGTTAAGGCACTATACCCGAGTTGGGTATATATTGAAGAGGGTTAGAGATTACCTAGACCGATTACTAGGGATTAGTTTTCGTTGAAAAACTTTCCAGCTTGGATTCGTTCGACCACAAATCTCGCATTTAGTAATCAGGGGACCTACCCTGGTAAGGGTTGCGACGGACTGCGATACTTTGTTAGTGAGGCGTGGAACACCCAGAACTTTCGGGCCCGGACAATCGGGCCAACTTAATTGGTGGCATGAATTCGACGTCACGGGCTCGACCCTCGTTGAACTCTAGTTCAAATGGAACAAGGGACATGGAATATCACCCTTGAATAACGAGCTGAGCCTTAAAACTCCACCCTTGGGAAATATACCCCGAGGGGCGTACCTATATAACGAGTTAGTGTTTGTTGTTGTTTTGCAGGTATACGAAATTATTATTATAAGGTTATTATTAAAAGCTAACATGACGTTGGGTGAGCGTCGAGTTTGAATTTGTCCCCATTCTAGGGGCAAAATTTCCATAGCACGCATTCACACCCGACTCTACGGGCGAAATTTTGAATAAGACTTCGGTCTCCATTCCAGTGGCAATGTTTTTATTCGACACGAAATTGCAGCCAACTCTAGGGGTGAATTTCGTTTGCGACTTTGGGCTCCATTCCAGGGGCGAGATTTTTACTCGACACGAAATCGCACCCAACTCCAAGGGCGAATTTTGGTTGCGATTTCAGTCTCCATTCCAGGGGCGAAGTTTTTAGTCGACACGAAATCTCAACCAACTCCAAGGACGAATTTTGGTTGCGACTTTGGTCTCCATTCCAGGGGCGAGGTTTTTACTCGACACGAAATCGCACCTAATTCCAGTGGCAAATTTTGGTTGCGACTTCAGTCTTCATTACAGGGGCAAAGTTTTTAGTCAACACGATATCGCACCCAACTCCGAGGGTGAATTTCAGTTGCGACTTCAGTCTCTATTCCAGGGGCGAAGTTTTTAGATGACACGAAATTGCACCCAACTCAGGGGCGAATTTCGGCTGTGACTTCGGTCTTCATTCTAGGGGCGAAGTTTTTAATCGACACGAAATCGCACCCAATTCCAAGGGTGAGATTTGATTGCGACTTCGGTCTATATTAAAAGGGCGAAGTTTTTAGTCGACACGAAATTGCACCCAACTCTAAGGGTGAATTTCGATTGCGACTTCGTTCTCCATTCTAGGGGCGAAATTTTTAGTCGACATGAAATCTCACCCAACTCCAAGGGCGAATTTTGGTTGCGACTTTGGTCTCCATTCCAGGGGCGAGGTTTCTACTCGACACGAAATCGCACCCAACTCCAGGGGCGAATTTTGGTTACGACTTCGGTCTTCATTCCATGGGCGAATTTTGGTTACGACTTCGGTCTTCATTCCATGGGCGAAGTTTTTAGTCAACACGAAATCGCACCTAATTCTAGGGGCAAATTTCGGTTGCGACTTCGGTCTCCAATTCAGGGGCGAAGTTTTTAGTCGACACATAATCGCACGCAATTCCTGGGGTGAGTTTTGATTGCGACTTTGATCTCTATTCCAGGGGCGAAGATTTTTGGTTTACTCGAAATCGCACCCGATTCTAGGGACCAAGTTTTGAGTGTGACAGCGATTTGATAGAGCAGCAGAAAGCAATGAAATGAAAGCAAGAAGAATACTGTGAAGTACAAAGAAGCAAGCAAGATGCACACGGCCATGAAGCTTGCAAGGGGCGAAGTTTTCGATTAAAATCGAAAATATGAGCCCTACGGCCTACCGACGTGTAGAGCCGGCAAAACCTGATACGACACGAACCTGACACGAAAATAGCGGGTTAGTGTTGAGGGTTTCCGACCCGTTTAATTAAACGGGTCAACACGTTTAACACGATTAATTAAATGGGTTGGATTAGTGTTGAGAAATTAAAGACGAATTTACCCGTTTACTCTGATACACTACAACCTGGGGCAGCAAGTGGCCCTTCAACATTAGAACCTTCAATTCTAGTAGTAGATTAGTAGACAACAAGCTAAACTTAAGCCTTATCAAACATTTTGATTTGTTTTTTCTATTACACTTTGATCTTACTCTAGGATAAGAACATTAAGTATGGCAGTGCCATTATGCCATTATATTTAATAGTCGTACTTCTCTACTTGCTAAGCAACATATGCAATGTAGCCTTTTTCTAAATAAAAATTTAACTTTTCAAACCTCTCGATTAGGCGGGTAAGGCGGTTTCTTAGCTTGTTACTTGTTTAATAAACGTGTCGGGTTAGTGTCAAGGGTTTTCGACACGTTTAATAAACGGGGCGGGTTAGTGTCAAGGGTTTTCGACACGTTTAATAAACGGGTCGGGTTAGTGTCAAGGGTTTTTCAACCTGTTATCTATGACACGAACACTAAGTTTTGCCAGCTCTACCGACGTGAAGACAATGCGACATAGTTATTGAGCTCCACGTGGCCTTACCAAGGCCCACTATGTGAACCTTGGCAAAGGGCGGCCGGAGGATTGGTGAGCACGTCCGACTCCGAGGGGCTCTGTTGGTACCTATTTTGTAAATGGGCCACTGTCCTTAGGAAAGTGCTCATTGGAAAAGGCCCATGTGAAACTCTCTAAGCTCAAAAGGTACTAGTTATCAGATCTTGGTTGAATGAAGGGTCGAGATTTATTAGGGGTACCTTGGTTTACTCCTTGAACTCTTGACATTCCCTATAAATATGGTGAGAGGATATTGTCGCGATATCCACCAAATAACCCTACTATTTAACTTATGTAGGTAGGGAAGTCGGGATCGTATCCACGAGGAACTAGGATTAATTCTAATGGTGATTATATGCAAAGTAAGTCACAAAAGGGGGGTTTTGAGTTGTTTGGTAACGAAGTAACAAGCATAAAACAAGTAAATAAAAGGTGATTTCTAATTAGGGACAAGTCTTGGATCCGCAACTATCACTAACGAATTAGTTCCGCAAGAAATCGAATTATTCCTTCACTTTGATTGCTTAATCGTGAACAAAGTTCTATTAGTTCTTAAGATTAGTGAATTTAAGCGACCGCTCTAAATTCACCCTAACCACTCTAGATAACCTAAACGACCGTCTTCGGTTTAACCTAGTGGTAGCAATAACAACGAACTAATGTCGATTAAGAATAACAAGTTTAGTAACTAATTAACCGCAACCGCGCATTAACCAATCCTAACTTTCAATTATCGTGTTAATTCCTCCTAAGTCTAAAAACCGCAACCGCGCATTAATAAACAAAGGTTGCTTCACAAATCTAGATAATCGAATACCACCAAATTATCTAAACAAGCTAATAATCAAACCAAGCTAAATCTAGTAGCGACCTAGATAAAACGAGATACGATTATAAATAAACGCAAGGAATAACAACCAATCAAGTACGTAAAGAAAAAAGACGATAACTTACATGAATTATCGAAAGATTAGTGCTTCACCAAGATTGAGAGATTAGCTCTCCATTTACAAAAGATGAACAAAATGTTTTGGGAAGCTAAGGAGAGAAGAGGAGATGAGTGGTGGAGAAATGAAGAAAATGAGATATAATGAGGATAATATGTGATTTTTCTCTCTCCTCCCCTATATATACAAAACAACTGGAAATAAAAGAAAAGATAAAAGAAAATAAAACTACTAAAAATATCCGGAAATGACCGTCTTGACTCGAGAAAGTCATCAAGAGTCGAGAATGCTAAAAAGAAAAACCTTCTCGACAATTGATTCACGACTCGAGAAAAACCAAACTCGAGTTGAGACATTTACGTCTCGAGTCGAGGAACTGCTCCGCAGGCCGTTATTCAATCGCACATAACTCTCACCTCGGGAGTCAGTTTTGAGCTCATAATATATCGTTGGAAATCTCATCAAAACATAAACTGTACTTTCAAAGTGAAATTTCTGCAAAAACTGATCTACAAAGAAAGTTATGGCGATCGGAAGTTGACATTGTAGGTAGAATTGGTCTTTGGTGGTGTCTTCCTTGGTATTAACTCGGATATTATTATCTTTAACACGCGATCACCAATCCAAATGGAGTGATTATATCTCATCATTAGAAAGCAACTTATATTCTCCGAATTACAACACAAACCAACAAATAGGAGAATACTCGCAATCCATATAAATTACACTAAAATGACCGCCAAAATGAGATACAATCCACTACTTAGACACCACTAATACCATCACATCAAAATTCCCCCTCATTTGCCATAATCTAGGAGGACTTTTACACACACAATATATATTATCTCTCGACTTTATTACTATCTTACTTCGTGACTACCCCATCCTTTCGACTCAACACTGACTTGAGCGTCGGAGGGGCGTCGCCTGGCGACAGTCGGGCCCCCCTTGACCATTTGTTTGTGCGCGCAGAAAACCAAAGTTGACCCCGGTCTATTCCAAATCGAACTCAACCCAACACGTAATAGCATCTTCCGGTTGAAAAAATGCACTTAACATGTGGACTTCCTCGGAAACTAATATAGCCCACCGATTGACCGCGACGGTTAACCCATCCAAACCATTAACATTGGGAGTCCTGTACTCGTCAAAATCTGTTACTGATAATGAGGCACTCACAACACTTATTTTAGAAATAGACATTTCGGAACCTCTATCCCAAATGTTTCCCTTCAAAGCGCCAGGTTCTGATGGCTTCGACCTAAAAATTTGCCAACACTATTGGCCTTACATAAAACCCGATGTAGTTGTAACACTGCGGAATTTGGAAAGTGGTTTATGGAGTTGGTTTGTCCCACATTGGGAAACTAAAGCTCATATGATCAGTTTATAATAGATTCATACCATCATACTATCAACAATGCCTTCACCTTTTAAAGCCCAAGTGAGGATTTACGGGTCTAAGCGGTGACTTCCCATCTTATTGGGTTGTGGTGCAAGGAACGGTGGTTTGGGTTGTTACAGATGGTATCAGAGCAACCCTACGACCGCGTGCTGGGTGCTGGGGCGAGGCTCAGACTTGCCTTCTAGCGGGGGAGATTTTGGACCTGTGTTGATGTTGCTATGGTTTGGTCGAGGCACAACGGGGACGTTGCGTTCTCTAAGTGGGGAGTTTGTAACACTACGGAATTTGGAAAGTGGTTTATGGAGTTGGTTTGTCCCACATTGGAAAACTGAACCTCATTTGATCAGTTTATAATAGATTTTTACCATCATACTACCAACAAGGCCTTCACCTTTTAGATCCAAGTGAGGATTTACAGTCAAGGGGTGACTTCCCATCTTATTGGATTGTGTTGCGACGGACGGTGGTTTGGGCTGTTATAGTAGTACCAGCAAAATCAAAGTTTTTTCACTCAAGGAAAACTGCTAACCTAAATTAACCACTCCTTAATACAACTCATTCCTAAAACTGAACGACCTGAGACGACGGCTCACTTCTGTCCGATTAGCTTGTGGACTACACTATATAAAATTATCACCAAAATTCTTGTGAACTTCCAAACCTTATCAGTCTGTTTCAATAAGGGCCTTTATGTCTAAATGCTATTTTAGCGAATTTTCCCATTACTCGGGGGTCAGTGATTTGTACAAGTCTTTTTGTTTCATTAATGATTACTATTCTAAATAGGTCATAATATATTTTAACATGTAGACAATTTCTTTAGCAACCCATGATCAATATGAGCTTGAAGCTTCAAAAAGTGTTTGTGACTACTCGTTCGGAAAATACTCAATAATTTTAATAAATCTCGCCATAATTCGGGATGGTTTGCTCATAAGCTAGATATGGAAAAAGCTTATGACCAAGTCGAATAGGATTTCCTTTGGACATGTCTCCACAAACTAGGATTTTCCAATACTTTGATCACATGGGTAAAGGGATTTGTTACTTCGGTGTCATATTCTTTCATCCTTAACAGTGGGACAATGGCACCCTTTAAACTGACCCGTGGCCTAAGGAAAGGTGATCCCTTATCCCCTTATTTATGTATCCTTTCCACGGAAGTACTCTATCGCAAACTCGCGGTGGCTTCCAGACCGCAATCTAATGGGATAGGCATCAGACTCACCCCTAATAACAATAAGATTTCTTGTCTTTTCTACGCCATTGACAAACTTGTGTTTTGTCGAGTTAGGCAATCGGATTGTCGACAACTTTGCAACAAACTCGGTGACATTTTCTCTATGTCTAGTCAGCATATTAATCATCAAAAATATTCTATTGTTTTTTCGAAACATGTGGATCCGTACTAGCGCACCACCTTAGCTAGTTTCTTCAACATGCAACCCAAGCATGTGCTTGAATATCCAAGAGTTCTCTTCAATGGAGCTCACCCTCAAAAGGGTAATTTCGACGCCTTAATTGCGAATACAAACTGTCGATTTAAATCTTGGTCGAGCTCTTACCTGTCTAAATTCGGACGTACGACTTTCATTCAATCTAACTTGGAATCTCTACCCAACTTTTCTATGGCTACAGTCATGCTACCTAGACGTTCTTGTCTGAAACTGGTACCCTTCACCGTGAATTTTTATGGAAAACTTCTGACACAAAACAAGGCCTACCCATGATTGCATGGGATAAGATATGTTGCCCAAAATCCATGGAGATTGTGGGCTACGTCGCATGGCCCCGTTTAACCATGCTATGATAGCCAACTTAGACTGGAAAGTACTCACCCAACCCTCGAACATATGGGTATCTCTCATTCATCAATGTTATCTCAAGGGTCGATCGTTCTGTAATATAAAGGCTCAGCCGTCTAACTCATAGATTTGACATCACATTCTCTAATCCCGTGAAATTTTGCGCAAAAGAATCCGTTAGAAGGTTGGGGATGGCACCTTCATCTCCTTTTGGACTAATAATTGGCGTTATCCACATAACCTGCTCCACACTTTATAAACCCCTAATCCTCGGTAGATCTCTCCATCTCTGTCTCCCAATTTATTATGGTTGGCACTTGGAATATACAGAACTTTCCTCTGTTCCCCCTTCGCCCATAGTAAACGTCATCTCAGGCATCCCTATTTCTTCTACCCTCATACCTGATACCTTTTGCTGGGGGGCTTCATTCACCGGTGACTTCACAGTCAAATCGGCTACATAGATGGCTCATGATTTACCGAATACAGATCATACTTATGGAAATGTAGTATACAATATGTAGGTTTATGGTAATTTTGAAAAGATCCATCAATATAAAAGTTTCCTTTTGATGTTATGGTAAGATAATAAGTCAAAGCTACATTTTAATGTAAGAGAAAAGTATATGACATTTTCTACATTTTGGTAAAATATAAGAACCAAATGTTTTTTGTTTTTTAAATGCGTCTACAATTTTTTGAAATTTTAATACAGTTTCTGGTGAATAAAAAGTTCATTAATAAGTTCATTGCGTAAAAGTCGCTCCCAACATGGATAGTCAAAAGAATTTTTACTAGATTCATTATAGTTATAATGTCTTACACTCGTGATACGAATATGGTAAAAAGAATAAGTTGAATCATACAAAGTCTTACTAACATACATCAAGTGTAATAATTAAGCTTAGAAACCAGTGTACAATGAAGGGTTCAAATTCAAAACTAAAACTTATTGTATTCGGTACCTTTATCTTAATAACAATAGCACCACATCTGTCAATTTGTTATTATCTCTTGCATAATTTGTGTTCAGTTTGGTTTAGTATTGACATCTGTATACTTTTGTCATGAGATATAAACACGTAAGACGATAAAGGTTGATTAAAGCAAGTAATGAAAGTAAATGGTTTTTTTTTAAAAGTTAGTTAATTAGGTAGAACATTAATGTCATGTAATCATATAGTGTGAGAACATTGAAAAATGAATTAATTAATAGTTCTAGATGAATGGTAACTTTATATCGTTATTACCTTAAAAACACTTTATTTGTTAGTATCTTAAAAAAACTTTATTTAACTACAATAACTATAACGATTTGGGTAATGAAAAGTGTCTATGTAATATAAAAAACTTTATTTAACTACAATAATTTAACGCGTCTAGAGCATTTCTAATATTTTGAGTTTGTGAGTTTAGAAAAAGAATATATGCATTAATCTTAGCAATTACTATAATAATGGAATTGTCATATTAAACAATCAAAACTTACCATCTAACTTAAATAGTGACAGAAAATTCAAATTTAGTGTAAGCATATGATGGAAAGCACATGTTGCATAATTGCCATATTTAGTGTAAGCTTTCGTTTTTTTCCTATCTTCATCCTCTTTGATCCTTATGAGTATAAGGAAAATTTAGACTGAGAGTAAAAGTTCTAATATGACGTAAAGTGGCAAAACGAACTAATCAAATGGTAAGGTTTAGGAACTCATTCTATATTTTTAAATCAAATCTTTATATTCTAAAGCAATCTCCATAGATCATATGTATAGAACGTCTTCCACTGATGTACGGTAAAAAAAAGTAAACAAAAGAGTTTAATGCATGGTGAAAGAGTAAACAAAAAAAGTTTAGTTTATAGGGAAAGAGTCCAGTTGTATCATTTAAGATAAATATATAATAGTAAAATTTAATTAAGATGCACGACGACCTCAGACAAAGTCTTCTCATTTTCGCAAAACTCTTACATAAACCTATATTATAAAAACACGGTACAATTTATCATACAATTGATTATGTTTATCAGAAACTTTTGAAACATATATTAGTGTATGGTGAAAGAAAAAACAAGAAAAAACATATTTATCATTTAAGATAAATACATAATAGTAAAAGATAATTAAGATGCACGAGCTCAGACATAGTCCAAACAAGAAGAGGATATATTACATAGCTAATCATTAACAATTTACATAGAGATTCTCGTTTTCGTGAAACTACATAAAGCTATACTTATAGAAATAGGGTAAAATTGATCATACAATTAGTTATGTCTATCCGAAACTTTTAAACATATATCTTTTTATTTGATTCGAAATGTATTTCAATTTGAGATCTATTTATGCATTTTACGATATGCAATGATTAATTTTTAAAATCAACTTTATATACTATATGTTGTTGTATATTATAAACATGAACAATCTAGACAACTTTGTATTTGTTTTTTTTTTTTTGGAATTGATTCAGATTTTAAAATACATTTAAGCAACATCACAACAATTGTTATGAATTATTTTAATTGAAATGATAGTGTAGTTGGTTACAGGGACGGAGCTAGAATTTAAATTGAACAGGGACCGAGCCAAAGCTAACGGTACTAGAAAGCAACCTATCCGAACTTAAGCTTAAAACATCAATATTGTAATTGACGGTAAACTACATAAAATAGAGCGCTTCTAATTAAAAATGGTTCGTTTGTTTGTGTTGTAGGTTCAACTCTTGCATTTCTTGAAACTTGACTTTGATTTCTCTTAAAAATTCCAGTAATCGTATCTTGTTGCATTTTTTGAAGTTAAATAGTTCTTCCTAAATTTAAATCTGCTTATAAGTGATAAAATGATAATAACCTAGTATCAATTCATAACCATCAAACATGATAATAAGAACCCTCAAACATAGCACTTTCGAGTCATCAATTCATCATACTCATAAAAGCAACTCCATCAAATCAATTAATCAAAGTTTCTAACTTCAACACTAATTCGTAGTTATATTTAAATCAATCAAAAAAATTCAATTCTAATTTGACTGTAAGATCAATTATTCAACCTGATAATTACACGAATCAAAATTCAAAATTCTTCACAAAAAACTCTATGTTCAATAAAATTATCACCTAAGATAATATAAATTATAGAGGATAAAAGAAATTTTTTTTTATAGAAAATTACCTTATAGCTAGAGAATTGGGAATTTGAGATGGACTCGATGTTGACTGTTGTAGGAAGAAGATGAACAGTCTGAAGCGTTGCCGCGTTTGAAGTAAATGCTTGTGAATTTTTTTTAAGGGAAATTGGTGGGGATTTACTGATTTCTGAATCACACATTCACAAATTGTGGCCCAACATATAAATAAGGGTTGGACTCTTTGTTTATTTCTAAATTAGAAAAGATGGTCCATAATTTTAATTGGGAGTTAAAGTGGGGCAAGAAGAAATTTCTGAACAGCCCAACAAAGAACTTCATTTTCTTTTTTAGCTTGCAGTGGGCCGGTGCCCACCTTGGCCCTCTACTAGATTCGTCACTGGTTGGTTATAAACATAAAAATCATTAAGAATGATATATTATTTGAACCGTGCTTAAAACTAGTAATTCCTAAGATTAATGCATATATTTTTTTTCCTAAACTCACAAACTCAAAAGATTACAAAGCTCCGAAAAAAAATAGAAATGCTCTAGACGCATTGAATGACCACGAAAAAATGCTCAGAACATATTGATTTTTGCAGTCGCCTCCTTACCCCCTCTCTTGTATTTTGTCATCTGACACGTTTGGTGATACCCTGCCTAGAAGAGTTACTTAATCTTGTACGCTTTGCGTATAGGTTTTTACAAAAAAAAAAAAAAAAAAAAAAAAAAAAAAAAAATTGAGTGAACTAAACTTAAACGAACATACCACGACTAGACTAATTAAATTGAGGCTGAATGCAAAACCAAATTGTGAAGTGCCTTAACTAAATGTTCAACATAATGATCTTCAACCTCTTTATTCAGCAGAAATTCTCTCCATTTCTTGTGATTTGCTCTGATTGACAAACCTGGTTCTTTATCAATATCCACCATAACTTTCTTAACTGCATCAACAATGTCCACTTTCCCAAAATAGCCATCTTCATCCTTCCTCTTCAGTTCTACACCTACCTTCAAATCTTCTCCGAAAAGCTTCGAGTTCATGAACTGGTCACCCTTTTGAGGCACAAAAACCAGCTGACAGTCATTCACAATGCCTTCTACAACTGAGCTAAATCCAGAGTGATTGACATAACATCCCACATTTTTATGTGCCAAAATTTGCTGTTGTTGCACCCAACCTGTGTGCACAACTCCCCTGTCTTTTACTCGCTTTCGAAACCCGACTGGCAATGCTGCTTCCAGCTTAGCTTGTGCTTGTTCTGCGTCCTTGTTTCCGAAATTCAGAACCAGGAAGAAGGACATACCAGTCAATTCTAAACCCAGTGTCAGCTCCTCTATCTGAGCATCTGTCAAGTAGGTTTCGCTTCCGAAATTGCAGAAAATTACTGACTTTTCAGGAAAAGTGCTTAGCCAGTTTTCCCACTTCTGATCCAGGGTGTCACTAGGTGGTACTGACACGGCTGAGCCGGCGAGGATAAGTGGTTTTTCCAACTGGGTGTTCAAGTAATCTATATATGGACCTTCCATTTCAGTGC
Source organism: Spergularia bocconei (assembly GCA_963457585.1). Lineage (NCBI taxonomy): Eukaryota > Viridiplantae > Streptophyta > Magnoliopsida > Caryophyllales > Caryophyllaceae > Spergularia > Spergularia bocconei. The sequence continues at coordinate 16,519,622 of OY734955.1, forward strand.
ATGACTTGTATATTATAGCATCACAGGTACTTAAGAACCCCATGATCCTCTGAAAAGCCGGCAGTCCACCATGGATGCTCTTGAAAAGGTACTGAAAATCGCGAGCTTGGAAAGTTTTCATACAGGTGATGTACGTCTGAGGAAACCCTGGTGGAGGTTTTCTCAGGTCTGCAACTGTGGGTGGTTTTGCTGGATCAGTCATTCTTGAAGGAACAGTGAGGTATGAGTTGGAAACAGCAGAGAATACACTGAAGTTGACAGCTTTAATGCCCATTTCTGAGGCCAATGGTGGGAGCCAGTAGTGGGCAAAGTCGAAGATGATTATGTGTGGTTGAAGTTGAGCTAAAAGGGTTTTGAGTTGCGGTTGCATTTTGTCTAGGGCTTCTTTCAGAAGCTCATTTGTTTCAGGTGTGATGTCGGAGCTGCTGTCAAAATCAGGACTAAGGCCTGGTACAGGAGGGATGCTGAGTGGGATGACCTGAATGAGTTTGGAGTGTTTGAGGGTTGATTTGATACGGGAAATGTTACCAGGAATAGACAAGAAAAAGATTTCAATTCCATGGTTGGATAGCGTGTTGGAGAGCTGCGCAAACGGGTTTATGTGACCAAATGCAAACCATGGAAACATCGCTACCTTTAGCTTAGTACCTGACTCATTTCTAGTGTCTGACATCTTTGTGATTCTTCAACTCACACTCAGCATTCTCTTTTTTTCTTAGTTTTTTTTAGTTTTTTCTCTTGATTTGGCATATATAAATGGAGGGAGGAGGGGACTTTATTATTATTGTTGTTGTTGTTATGCGTCTAAACATTAGACATTGCACTATAATGGTGTTAGTTACGCTACCTCTTCTGTAACATAGGTTGTTCCGGCTCTGCTGACTCATCAGTGGTAGCTGTACATAGTTTCCATGTGGTTGAATGTTAGTTCAGGCCTGAGATTCAGCATTGTGCCACTGCCAACTACCCTCACACTTACTGCGTGCCGACTACGTTTAGGTGCAGAAGTGTTAGTACTGCACATGTATGTTCCATTCCTGTCACTCCGAAAATGTGACCATTTATTATACAGTGACCAATTTGCATTAGTATGCACAAAATTGGAATTTGTGTCATCATTTTACACATCCAACACTACAAATTTTTTTTTTTTTTGACGAACCACATTCCAACTTCCAAGCTAAGATGGAGATCCATACAAAGTTGTGCCCCCTAAAAGCAGGGCCGTCTTGGTGATTTCGGGGGTCCTGTGCGAAAGGAGATTATGGGGGCCCTGCTCCAAACTTAAACGAGCCTAAACTTTCACGGAGGATATATTACTCGTAATATATTTGGAATACGAAAATAAAATCATGGTCACAAACCCGTTTGTATGGATTTTTCTAACGTGTGCCCATAGGGCACATGATAAAACTCAAAATCCTTCCTTAATTAAGTGATATTCTCCTGAATATATCAATGAGATTCCATTATTTGTTTTTCCAACTGAGAATATCACTTAATTAGGGAAGAATCTGGAGTTTTATCATGTGCCATATGGGCACATATTAGAAAACCCGTATTTGTATACTACTCCTACCCAAAGAGATTTTCCTGTTTCATTTTGCAGTTTTGAGTTGTCATGTTGGAGACTATTTGTAGACTAAATGAAATACCCGTTTACCTTGAAACCAAGTGGAGTTGGTTGACTGCAATGCAGAATGAAATACTTACTAATTTTTAAAGCAAGTGAACGATTCATTTGGTCTAAATATATCTCCCAACATGGCAACTCAAAACTGCAAAATCTCTTTGGGTAGGAGGAGTATGTAATATAGGGATATACATTTAGAAATGTATATGGATATACATTAAGACTTTCTCTTTAAAAAAATACAAAGAAAGTACAGAAGACAACATGAATTAAAAAAAAATAAAACTGCAAAGCAAGTAGCTCAGTGAGGATCGAACACGGGTGGGGAATCTTTGCAAACATCCATCATTACCACTACACCATACTTTACAATATTGATTCTTTATGCATTCAGTAGTATATAAACTTTCCAACATGTTATTGGGCCCTCTGAAAACGGGGGCCATGTGCGGGCGCACGGGCTGCACGGGCTAATAGCCGGCCCTGCCTAAAAGCAGCGTGACCATGTTTAGAATGTGGCGTGATCGGGTATTTTTTCAGTTTATAATAGAGTTTATTAGGGTAATATTGAGAATGGGAAATGATATTATGGAATATGTTAGGTAAGAAATAATATATATTTATTTAGGGTTAGTTATATCATAGGATTATTACGTTTACATTATAATGTAAACTATATAAAGGGGTCTACCCTAAGGTTATGTAAGCAAGTAATTCACGAGGGGCCGATATTGGCCCATGACGACTCTGACATGGTATCAAAGCCCAAGATTGGTCTTGGGTCCGACGATCTGGTCCATGGATTTACCCAGTTTGGGAGCTGGCGAATTTATCTGAGGTTTGACCCCAAAAAGGGGCTTTGCGAATTAACCTGACCCGGAAAAGGGCAATTGAAAAATTTGAAGTGTGAAGAATTTAATGAGTTCACATGTGAGGGGGGGTGTTGGAGTGACAACGACCCACATGTGAGTTGTGGGATGATATCCTACATTGGAGAAATAGAAGAATGGGGACTAGTTTATAAGGTGGTGAGTTACTCCTCCTATTGCCAATTGGTTTTAGGATGGAAGCCCATCAGTTTGTGAGCTAGTCTTGCACGAGGGGCCGATATTAGCCCATGACGACTCTGATATTATTAGGGTAATATTGAGAATGGGAAATCATATTATGGAATATGTTAGGTAAGAAATAATATATATTTATTTAGGGTTAGTTATATCATAGGATTACGTTTACATTATAACTTAAACTATACAAAGGGGTCTACCCTTTATTAATGTTAAGAGTATTCCCTAATTGTGTTATTTGTGTGCGTTATAGTTCTATTATGGTATCAGAGTCTCTTTCCTAGAGGACTCTAAAGGTGCTTCCGCTACCTGTCGGTGGGCATGCGATCGATAATGCCTGCCGGCGGGAATTTGGTGTTTGTCGGAGTTTAATTGTTCGTGTTATAATGTTTTAGAGTTTTTAATGGTGGATTTATTTAAGAGTCTTGCGTTTAATTTTATTTGTGTCGAATAAAGCCCCACATCGTTTGTTATTTAGATTGTTGTTGAGATGTCGAGATATTTCTTATTGATCGAGTGTTTCGTATATGGAATTGTGATAGAGTGTCGCCGTTGTCGTGTGGTTGTTCGGGTGATATTGGATGCGGTGTGCCACTTACCGTTGTGGCATACGCGGAGATTTTTTTCTTGTTTTGGTTCATTTTTGCCGTTTGATCTTTGTGGGACCAAGCATGAATTTGTCTTTTTGGCTTATTGCATATGTGATACGTTTATGGCTGGTCTTGCTGGCGTTGCCTAATAGTAGAATTTTGGGTTGTGGTTCGTGATGAGTTTTGGCCGATCAAGGAACTTTTAAATGGAGGTGTGTCTCTACCAGTCGTCTCGTCTAGTTTTCGGGTGAAGCTGATAATAGGCGCTTCACAATTTGTGGCCATGGACCCATGGTGAGTTATGGTATATTGTTGTCGTTTCCTTGTATCTGGCGTTTGGGTGACGAGTGATTTCGATTGGATTTGCGACGACGATGATCAACGTGCCGATTTGAAGATTTGAAGATTTCGACGGGGTTTATGTTTCCTATTGTTTTGGCAAACTCATGGAAATTTTGTTCAAATTACCATGAGTTTGAGGGGGGTAATAGAGTTTATTAGGGTAATATAGAGAATGGAAATGATATTATGGAATATGTTATGTTAGGTAAGAAATAGTATATATTTATTTAGGGTTAGTTATATCATAGGATTATTACGTTTACATTATAATGTAAACTATATAAAGGGGTCTACCCTAAGGTTATGTAAGCAAGTAATTGGCGAGTTTATTAATGTTAAGAGTATTCCCAAATTGCATGCGTTATAATTCTATTAGTTTATGATCTTGGGCTGTGATCTTACAACTGCGATCATACAATTGTATCCTTATACTCTATTAAAACTATGCAGAACTGTAGAGAGGAGCACCATACCTACTGTACACTACACCTCACTGGATTCTAGCTCAACCAGAATTCTGTTATTGAGTAACAGAATTCTGTTACTTTTGGCGGGAGAATTTCTTCTCACATAAGCTGTAACCTCTAAGTCTATAAGTACTCTTGTAATAGCTTCAGTTCTCCCTAATGAAAATAACTGATTTCTACTCTAAACTCTTCATGTCACAAATTATTTTTCCTCTGTATCTTCTCGTAGAAGACAGCCACATTTGAGCTGTTCTTCAAGAACCTAACTCGATCGACACTGATGCCTGATCCTGGCTCAATCTCAAGGAGCCTGCAGCACTAAAGGTAACTCAGACCCCTTTAAAACTTCGTTCTGATTCTAATACTTTTGTGGTAATTCAGAATTCAGAAATGACTAAAATTGTGTAAGCTGAGGATAAATATTACACAAGCAACTTATTCCATTAAAACAAATCATACTCCCATTACATAAAACTTCATACATAATGTAAATCATTAGAATAAACATCAAACATTTAGCACACATTATTATACACTAAACATTATTGCAGCAAGCTAAAGCCTTCATTTCCTTAACCAAAGTGGCTGTATACCCATCCTCAAGCTCCTTATTCAGAAGTATATCTCTCCATTTTCGGCGATTTTCTCTAATACTCACACCCGGCTCTTTATCAGTGTCCACCATGACAGTTTTCACTGCCTTCAGAACATCCTCTTTCCCGAAATACCCATCTTCATCCCTCCTATTTACCTCCACTCCTACTTTCAGCTCATCACTTATAACCTTGGAATTTAAAAACTGATCACCTTTCAAAGGCAAACCTACAATCTGCGCTCGGCTAACAATGGCTTCAATCATAGAATTGTACCCTAAGTGCGTAACAAAGCACCCCAAACTCGCGTGCGCCAAAATATGACCTTGCTGCACCCACCCTGTGCGCACAACTCCCCTGTCTTTTACTCGTTCCTGGAACCCTTCTGGCAATGCTGCTTCTAACCTCGCCTGCGCCTTTTCAGCCGCATTGACACCAAAATTCAGAACCAAGAAGAAGGGTAGTTCGGTAAGCTCCAACCCGAGAGCTAGCTCCTGTACTTGATCATCAGTCAAGTAATTTTCACTCCCAAAGTTACAGTAGACTACTGAATTCTCCGAAAACTGGCTTAGCCATTTTGAGCAATTTTCGTCTAAGACGCCTGTAGGTGGCGAAGGGACAATCGGACCTGTAAGATAATAAGGCGTTTTGAACAAGCCTCTTACGTAATCTATGTATGGTCCTTCGATCTCAGTGCATGTCCTGCCAATTACAGCATCGCACGATTTTCTCAGCTGCATTATCCGTTCAGAGACAGACAGTCCACCATTGAACCTTGTGTAGAGATACATAAAGTCACGAGCTTGGAATATTTTGATAGATTTGATTGCTGTGTTTGGGAACCCTGGTGGTGTGTTCTTCACGTCTTCAATGGTTGGTAATTTACCTGAAATTGGTTTGGGTCAAAATAACTCCAATATCAAAGGCCAACACAATGGGACCGGAATCCTACTACGCCTAATCACTAGGCCAATCCCGAAGCCCAACACAATGGTTTGGGTAAAAAATTATGCAATCCGTCCACCAACTTTCATGAACTAGCTAGTAATAATCTAATGTTTCATTTGCATTTTACATTGTTTAAGTTTGATATGAATTCCTTTCACAAATTCAGACCCAGCATAAACAAATTAAACACGACGGGTCACCGGTGTAGATTACATGTGTAATTTGTCGGCAGGTGTACAATGTACTATGGTAGCTTTAATTTAGCCACACATACGTCAAAAGTAAGAAAAGTGACGTTAAAGCCTTGATCACCCATTGTCTAGTGGAGCAGAGAGTGTACGTATGGACAATATGAAACGTAAAGACTTTAAGTGATCACTCATCAAACGAAACGTGTCGCTCTATGTGATCCTAGTCGAGAAACAAACTCGAATCCATACTAAAATGAATGATACTCCCTCCATTCATATCCAACCTTCCTATTTTTTTTTTTTGCACAAAGTTTTAGGAGTGTATTAAAAATTAGTAAAAGCAAGTGGGAATGGGAACAATAGCACTTTGGAAGCATTTCATTGGTTCAAATGTTACCAAAATAAGAAAGAGGAAGATTGGATGTGAATTCCCCTAAAAGGAAAGTAGGAAGGTTGGATATGAATGGAGGGAGTATAATCCTAAAAGGAAAAAGACGAAAACATTTACCTGAATCATTCGTAAGGTTGGACCAACCAAGGAAATATGCATTAGAAACAGCAGGAAATGTAACAAAATGGACAGCTTTGGCGCCGATTTCAGAAGCTAACTTTGGAATCCAGTATTGAGCAAAATCAAAGATAATAACTTGTGGTTGAAGCTGGGATAACAAGGTCTTAACTTGAGGTTGCATTTTGTCTAGGGCAACTTTGAGGAGTTCACCAGATTCAGGGGTAATGTCACGTGTGCTATCAAAGTTGGGTGATAGCCCTTCAACTTGAGGGATTGTAAGGGGGATGACCTGATTATGAGGAGACTGAAAAAGCGGCGAAGTTTCGACGTAAGGGATGTTGCCTGGTATTGACAAGAAGGAGATTTGGACTCCATGGGAGGAGAGCTTGTTTGAGAGGTTAAGAAATGGGTTTATGTGACCAAATGCAAACCATGGGAACATCACTATGTGAAGCTTCCTTGAGGAGTCCATGTTTCTTGTTTTAGCTCTCTTTAATTTGTTGTGAAGTTTTTGTAGCAGTGGAGTTTGTGTGCATTCCCAACTTTGAACTTTTGAAGTGGGGGTGTTCTCATCTTATAGTAAGGGAAAGTGTGTGGTGGGGTCAGAGGTCTTAACGAGTCGATTTGAGTTCTGCAGTTTATGTGAAGCATAAATAGTAATCCTAATGCAAATTGCTAGAGGTCTATAGTGTAGACACGATTAATTTGTCTACAATGTAAAATTGAGTTCATCGTAGTAAAACTGAGATCGGAGCAGTAAAATTAATTTATCCTAATATATCAATGTTTGAGAGAGGAGGAATGTCATTAATTAGAGTGACAGGCTGGTGATTAAGACTCTTTAAGAGTATGATTTTGGGGGTTCAATTCTCGTCACCTTTGAGCGGTAATGTTAAGGGCAAAATTTGGTGGTTTATGTGATCCCTTGCTGAGTTTATGGCTGACTTTTGCCTGTTGAATTAGCGATCCCTAAGAGTCAGACTCAATTAGAAACCCCATCAATGCACAAGGATTAAGCCATCTTACGCCGATGACTCGGCAAATAATCACATACGCCTGAGGGGGTCAACCATTTTTTCTTCCCTATCTTAGTATTCGCAAATTATCGAGCATAGGCAGAACATGTGAGCATTTCATCGAAATGATCATTAAAAATGTAAGTAGTGAGCATAGTGGCCAAACTATTATACTCCCTCCATTTCTTTTGATTCTTTACGTTTCGTTTGAATTACTCTCACATATTCAAACAAAACGTAAAGAATCAAAAGAAATTGAAAGAGTATAACCGTGTTTGAAAAATTAATAGGCAAATTGTGAAGGACTAAATATTATATTATCTAGTAGTTCCTTCTTTATTTATTTATTTTTATCGTTAAAAGGTAAACCCTCGAGCTGACCACTTACATTCGATGTTATTAGAAAACGATGTTATTAGAAAACTGTTTAGGTATAATCATTAACATTTACTCACCTAACAATATACCCCATACTCTTGAATTGTGAGAGCGAAAAAGTTTTGTTAAAATACTAAAAGCGTTTGAAAAGATGCTCACAAAGTCACAAGTTTAGTGAATATAATCATGTGACTATCACATCATCAGATATCTTATTAGTAACCAAATAACCAAAATCCGATCTATTGGACACCAAAAAAGAACAAAAAAAAAAAATAGAATGGTGGTTAAAGGGAGAATGGACGTTAAACCAACCCCCAAAAGGAGAGAATGGCCAAGGCTGAAGAAAATGTGCAACAAACTCTTAACTCTAGTGAAAATTTCCAACCATCTTAGACTCTACTCACTCTAGTATGTATGTGGCCTATAGTCGATGCGCAGGTTGTGGGTTCATCTCACTCATTTCCTCATTGGCATTCTTGCTCTCTTTGCTTTGTTCATCACATCAACCACTTTTCACACAATACAGGACACTCGTCCTTACTTGCCCATTGACACTCACACGATACAGATACGTGATTAGAGATGGCAATGGACCCAGGATCCGACCCAGACCCATGCGGACCCGACCCACTTGGGTCGGATTTGGGTCCATTTTTTTAGCCCGATGGATATGGGTCGGGTCCAGACCCAATGATAGATGTGTGGGTCGGATATGGGTCCTTGATTTGAGACCCAAACCCGACCCATGGACCCGCGGACCAAGACATAAAAAAAAACCTAATTTCTCATGATCCTAGCCTTCCGCTTTCATTTTCATTTCTCAGCCTTCTCAGGAGTCATGCCCAATCTTTCTCCGCGGCCTCAAAAGTCTTCGCCGTCGCCTAAAAGTCGTTCGATGCCGCTCTCCTTTGGTCTTCTGAAGTTCTGAGTAGTACACGATGGATGTGGAATGTCCACCATAGTGACCATCGCAAAGCACATCGAAGCATTAATGATCATAAACTACATCGAGACGGAAATATCATAAGTTCGGCAAATTCTAGACATGACAAAATTGATTTCATAAAAGGTCCATTTTGGACCGGACCTGGTCCAAACCCGCTAGATCCTGGCGGGTCTGAATATGGATCTGTAAAATTTGGACCTGATGGATTCGGGTCGGATCTGGGTCTCCTTGTAAATACACGGATCCGGGTTTATAAGACCCGACCCAACCACTTTTCACACAATGATACAGGACACTCGTCCTTACTTACCCATTGACACACATGATACAGATACGTGATACGTTGATGAAAATGTTATAGGACCCAAGACATAATTGATTTAATTTATGGTCGATGCGCAGGTTTTAGGTTCATCTCACTCGTTGCCTCGTTGGTATACTTGCTCTCTTTGCTTTACTCATCATATCAACCACTTTTCACACAATGATAGATACAGGACATTGTGACCTTACTTGCCTGGAAACGACATTGATGAAAATGTTATAGGATCCAAGACGTAATTGATTTAATTTATAAAACCCATATAATCGTTCCGATTAAAAAAAAAAGAACAATTTCCCATTTCGTTTGCTACTCTTAAGGGACCATATTGGAAGCTACCTCTAGAACAAATTAATCATTCACTTGATGAAATAAATTAATATGTACTCTATTCAACAATGCATTCTACCAACTTCACTTTATTTTAAAACAAACAAGTGTTTCTGTTGTTTTTAGAATTAACTCCCAATATCTAATCTAATACTATACTCCCTTCGTTCAGGTATAAAACGCGTAGAGTCGGAACACATTTTTTAAGAAAAATATAATAAATAATGAGTTTTAGGGTCCACTTGGTGTAAAATTACACATAGGGGTATGTCCCACTTACACTTTTAATACAAAAGTAAGGGTGTTTTGGTCTTTATATGTACAAATAAGAAAAGATTTTAAGTAGAAAGTTTAAAGATGAACATCACTAAATAGAAAGTATGAAGTTTAAAGGCGAACGGAGGGATTATATTAAAACCTGAAACCAAGTCTTTCCTAGAAGGACGCATTCATTAATTTGATAACACTAAGGTCATGTGCGATTGGACTGCATTTTCTGAACAGATTTGATTTGATATGAATAAACTTGATTTGATTGGATCTGAACTGAATTAATTAATAAATTAACTGCAATAAGACGAATTAATAACTAGAAGTAGATTAGATTCGTTAATTGTTATTTGGATGATTCTGATCTGATTTAATTTGATTTGAATAAATCTGATCTGATTCGAAAACATTGTTGAATAAGTTGAATCACACATGGACTAAATAATAACATAATATGGAAAATTATTAGCTAATTTATAGAAAATATTTTATGATGATTATGGTGGTAAGCTAATTTATGGAAAATAATAATGTTTTTAATAATATTGTAATACAGATAAACTGACAATTTCACAAAATGAGTACAACAATATAGATATACAGCTCGAAGGCGGGTCGGACATACAAACTAGTATTCTCTTTATTTCTCTCTTTAACATGAAAACATCGTGAAGCATGAGAATTCGAATATAAGAGTTTAAGGCATAGTCTCGAGACAATTTATTACTAACCATTAGACCGACCTTATTTTCTACGAGCGAAAGTGACATTTGAAGAAGCCCGAGGGCCGTGGGACGAGTAATGTGTGCAAAGGGTATCGACGGCTGATTGTTGGCTCTAAAAAGATCAAACCTTTGTTCACTCACGCTTTTGAAACCGTCTCCGACAACAATGGCGGCCAACTTCTGGACCTCAACACACTTGTAAGTTCAATTATTAATCATAAACCAACCACTTTTTCCCCCTAATTCCTGCGTTTATATGATTTTGATATTTGAAGGACATGATTAAATTTGCAGCAGACGATTGTTGGAGCAAGAAGAGGTTGATGTTCTCCAGCAACTTGATAAAGAAAGAGGGATTACTCTTGATGATTTCAAGCTCATTAAGCTACACATGTCTAATTGTATGCTCTTTTCTCTTTCTCTCTCCTATTTTATTGTCTCTTCTCTTTTTTTAGGTTAAATTATGCCCAATTTGATCGTAAAGATTGCAAATTTTAGCTTTTCAGTGGGATTTCTTATGTGGGTATTTGTTGATTTGCCGAAAATGGGGCATTTTCTATTTGGGTTTGATGGGAGTTTTACTTGGATGTCTTCCTGATTTCTGAATGTTTATGGAAGTGGTGTTTTCTTAATCTCAGCCCGGTGTATGACTAAGGTTTGGATTAGGGAGGGGGCGGGGGGCAACTGTAAGGATATTCCGACTACCGTGTAGAGTCACAACTTCGATTGATCTAAGGTTGTAGTAAGCCACTGGTGGGGTCCGAATTCTGGTTGCACCCTCTAGTTTGAGGCCCCGGGAGGAGGGAGCTTTTGAGTAGATATAATTATATGAGAGGATGGCGACCGCATTAGGTATCTAGTTATAGACATAGGGATATACGAGAAAGCATATGAGTGGACAATAGTCATTTCTAGATAGGTTTGTTGCCATTGTGCTTGTGGTGATATGACTAAGAACGGAAGTTGGAGAAATGGTGATTACATATGAGTGATATACAAGGAAGCATATATGAGTTGAAGTGAAGCATTATTTCTTGATAGCTTTGTTGCCATTGCGCATGTGGCAATATGACTAAGAATGAATGGTGGATTAGCGGTGTTTCCATCCACTTTTCCCAAGAACCATTGCTATGTCATTGGTAAACTTTGAAAATAAAAATGACTTTGTCTGAAGTGTATCACTATATTTGAAATGATTATTGTATTTTGGAAAACAAAACAAGTATTTTAGCATAACTGCTCTTTAAAGATGGAAACTGGAATGGAAGTAATCGCTGCACTTCAAACAAGATATGGCAAATGGTAGTTCATTCTCCTCTACTTTAGAATTTCACCTAGGAACGCATCTTAAGTTTAGAAGGAAGCTGGTCATAGCTGAAACTCAGTTCCTCTGCAAGGGCCGGGATCATGCACTTGGTGGTAAAGTTAATATGAGATAAGTTACAGGAGCATCTTTATGCGAGGTAACAAGACGCTGTTAAGAGTTTGAATGGTGGAGCTTCAGTATTGGAAATTCTATAAAGCAGGGAAGGATTTGATCTAAGATATACTTTACTGTCTGTATCAGTCATTCAGTTGTCATGTTTTCATTAGAGGGGGATTGGGGGACTAGTAGCGTCTTATTTTGCAAACAGTAGCCATCCAATTAAGGATTATTTATTAAACTAGTTGATGGGGCCACTTTCTTGAAAAATGAGTGGGATCTTTACGCCGATTAGGAAATTGGCAAAAGAAGGCTTTCTGAATTAGCTTTTTGCTAAATAAACTAATAAAGAGGACGACTGAAGTTAGCAGATACCTGATTCCCTGATTCTTTTATGTATGGGCTTTCAATATGGTAGAATATGTTGATTTTAGAGCACAGCCACTGATCTCCCTTTTTAGGTTGACTATTTTACTAGTGAAGGACTGGCATGGTAGATGAAGAGGAATCAGAGTGGGTCAGTTGAGTTCTGGAGTAGACATAATTATTGTGAATCTTATTGATCGCACATCTCTCTTTCTAAACAGTCCATGTGCAGAGGTTTAATCTGAGTGAGGTGGTTTTGTCACGCATATGGATGGATAACGCTCAAGTCAGTTTGTATGACTGCCTTGCTCATGTTGCAATGTAATCTTGTGTTTATACATAATGTGTGCACTTGGTATATTGCTGATAATTTGGTTGATTGGGAAAGTTGGGGGATGTTCTCCAGCTGTAAAATGGCAACCTTGTGCTCTCCTCACTCTTTTTAGAAATGGGATGGTTTCCACGGAGAATTTTGAACAAGAATCTGTAACTGTGGTTCTGTTCTGTTCCTTCACTGACAGGCTGACTGGAGTTTGTCTAGGAGTTATTACTTGTGTTTTTTTTTAATTAACAATTTCTTGCATGCAGATATTACAAAATTGGCTCAGCATGTTAAAGTGAGGCAAAGGTTGGGACTTAATCTCTCCTGCGGTGTATTTTCTTCTATGAGTTGCTATCATGTTGCTTATGTATTCATTGAGATGCATCCATTTTTTTTACTTGCGTGTTAGCTAGGCTTGCCTTTGTAAGTTATGGAACATAAAATTTGTCAGGAATACAAATTCTCAAGATTGTACATACCCTACCTCCCAGAAACAAATATAGCTCTCTCATATTGAGTACATGATTTGCAGAATTTGCATGGATCTTGATTATTATACTTACTAATCTATGTATAATGATAAATTAGAACTTTTTTGGTGAATTGTCTACCTAATAATCACAATTTGCATGGCGAATTGTCCTTCAGTTCAGGAATGGATTTTTTTTTTTGGGCCTTGGATAGGGTGGTTTGAGGGGTACAACAGCATTCTCTTGATTAAAATTTGAGGACTTTGTAAAATAGGGAAAAGAATGAAGAAGCAAAACCCCAGGACTGAAGAAAAGTATTAGGAAAAGTGATTTAAATTGTACTCTTTTAGTTTTTGTTCTTCTCTTATAAAACTTTCACGTCTGTAATTCTCTTCTTTTTATGACCTTATTATTTTTTTATGTCACTTTTATTGCCTTTCCTAGCTATTGTCATGGAAACTTGACAACTGGTGTTAAATACTTTCTATCATTAAGGGCTTTTTTTTAGGCATAAATAATATTCTGATTTCTTGAACACATAGCAGTACATATGGGAAGAAGATTCTTTAGATTTAACGTGACTATGTGAACATCTGACTGAACAACATGTTGAGAGATAGTATTGTTCGCATGATCAACAATTGAACTCTTGAACGTTATCAGGGGAGATCTTTTTTTCTTGTCGAGTGAACTTGTCTTATTTTTTGACATTCAAGTATATTTTTTCTATGTTAGTGTTTTGACTTTTGATTGACCCAAAAAATGACCTTAAACTTTACTACTAATTTTTGAGGCCAAAGTGCCAAACAACTTCAGATATTATTGGACTTTATGTTATGATCAGTTTATTAATTTTGCCGTATTTCTCTGCTAAAAGCCTAGTTTTCTTATCAGTTGCGCCACTGCATCAGTCACAACTTAATCAGACATCTACAGTCAGCTCAGTCTCAATCATGTGCTTCTTCGTTTAGGCATTTAGCTATCTACTTGAATATCTTGATTCTCTGTCCTGCTTCTCGATGCATATTGTAGAATGTAGAGGCATAGAACTGGATTTCATCACTAGTGTGAGTTGGTAACTTATGTTATGTACTCATTCTTGCAGGGTTGTTGCCACTGCCATAACATACATGAGACGTGTATATACGAGGTATTACATGGTCAGCTTTGAAAATATTATGCTAGTGTAGTGAGTTGCCACCACGAGCGTTGGTGAAATATGGCTCATGTCCTCTTATTCACGTTTTATCATTGAAAATCGGGCTCTCAGGTTACGGACACCTTTTTGTGTCTCTCTGATAAGCCTTTATCATTCTCCTGGTGGTCCGCATTACTTTGGTTGCCAGTATGTTATGTTGTCTGATATTACGGACTTACTGTCTTGTTTTGACACAAAGTTGGTCAACTTATATTCTGTCTTGCAGTAGAAGCTTGACCGAATTTGATCCACGCCTAGTTGCCCCTACTTGCTTGTACTTGGCTGCCAAAGCCGAAGAAAGCACCGTACAGGCTAGACTCCTGGTATTTTACATCAAAAAAATGTGTAATACCTGCTACCTGATGTCCTTTTCTATGTTTGTTGAAACCCCTTGGTGATTATCCATCAGTTGACAAACCTGGATCATTGATTTGGCAGATCCCGAAGATATAAGATATCGCTTTGAGATAAAAGACATTCTTGAAATGGAAATGAAAATTCTTGAAGGCCTGAGCTACTACTTAGTGGTATATCATCCTTACCGTTCATTGACTCAGTAAGTACTTTTATGAATGTGGTTGCTACTCATCTTCTTTTGACTCGCTTACCCCCCATCTCTCCTTACATTATTTCTATTGCCTTTTACTTTGAATTGTTTTTTTTTTTGGCCACTATACATTTTTGGATTGAGTAACTACAATAGTGGATGGTTAGGTAATATATCCAGAAATGAAGATATCTCATACTGACAATTTAGTTTGTGTATGCCCCTTTCTCAATCATATTACAAAAAGGAACAACATTTGATTCCGAGCTCAACAGCAATCATGTCTATAACTTCCATCCCTTTTTGTTTCTTGTTCACCTGAAACTAAGGTTAGTGCTTTGACTATAAAAGTTTGATTGTGATAAGGGCCTCTCTGTTACCTCTGCAGGTATCTTGAAGATGCTGGAATGATGGATTTAATGCAGTTCACTTGGTAAGATCAGAACTTTAAGTGTAGTCATATTAAGTAGGTTGATTATCTCATCTTTAGATCACTCAGATGGATATCAATGAAGACTAACAATAAAGGAAGAGTATGAACAACGGAAAAGAGCTGTATAGCTTAATCTTGATTTTGGATCAAATTTTCATCTTTGAATTTAGCCATTATTTTTATCTTTGAATTTTGCCATTGTAATCGATTCTATAACCGAGTATGCTCCGACTCCTGTTAACATACTCCTATAGTGTCTATTTGTACCCACTTTTCAGTTGACACCCTACAGATTTTCCATACTACGTCTGAATTTTTTTCTCAAAATCTGAATATTATAATAGCAGCCTTTTCTCATCTGACCTCTGAATTTTCTGACTGTACAGGGGTATTGTAAATGACACATACAAGATGGATCTCATCCTTATGCACCCTCCACATTTGATTGCTTTGGCTTGCATATACATTGCTAGTGTGTCGAAAGAGAAGGACAGCATTTCCTGGTTTGAAGAACTCCGGGTTGATATGAATGTGGTAAATCATTGTCACTAACCTTTGAAATTTTGGGTTGATAGTGCTGACATTTCGTCGTTAAAGAGTAATTAATCGCATCGTGACAATCATGACTTGTATTCAAGGCATCCTTTTTTTTTGAAGGGTGGTGAAAAAATAAATAAAGGAGACTTACTTTTGAGCAGATAAAATATAGTAGTACTATACAATCAGTCTGAGTATAGAGCAAATAGTTGATATTGCCACTATAGGGAGTGGAAATGAGGGTCTGGGTGTTTGAAGACCACCAGTTTCGTTTCAGAAGTGAAAAAAGCTTCGTAATATAGCGAAGGTACTTTAACCATTGCTTGGATTATCAAATTGAAAGACCAGTAGTTACAATCTTTAGGTAATGCATGTTATGCACCCTTTTCTCAATCACCTGACTATATATGGTGTGCTATATATCTTTCTTACATTTGAAGTAAATCGTGGCATTAGTGGTTATGGTCGATTTCTCATTTTTCTTCTTAGACATTCTGGCTCTTTAGCCTGCAGTTTCATTTCAAGTCTTTCCCTGTCCAAGCTGATGAATGTTCTTGACTAATGACGCAGGTGAAGAATATCTCGATGGAGATACTCGACTTCTATGAAGGCATGAGAAATAACATTGAAGAAAGGATCAACGTGGCGTTTGGGAAGCTGCCATTGAGATCCTAAAATGTTTCTAGTGATGAATCTTGATGAGTTTGAAGCGGTACCTTCAAAATCTTGATGAAGATGTGAATCAGGTGTAGCTTTTACCATGTCATAAAAACCATTTGTTGTCTGTAAAATGAAAATGTAATAACAGAATCATGTCAGAAGGTGTGTCATGTGGATCATTGTCAACTTCAGTCGGCAGCAGCAGCAGCAGCCTGCGATCTGCAGGCGACAGCTCTACACCAATTTGATTCATGAATGTTGTTTGTTGACCAGCCCCCCCCCCCCCCTCCCCCCCCCCCCACAAATGTATTCATTTAGACTGCCTTATTAAACGGGTAGACGGAGTCATATTGCACGGTGAAATCCCAAATTTGTGTGGAGTTTTCCATCAAACGGGTGGAATTATGTCATTTTCGTGTTGTGTATAACCCAAAGCGTTTGGTAAACAAGAATAAGAGATGTGATTGGATAACTAATTCCAGTATTGCAATATATTCATATGTCTAGTGACTGGGATTTGTATTTGGGAAAAATAAGATGGAATATGACTAGAGGATTAAGAAGTCGGATTTACATATTAGAATTAAGGACTAACAACAACAACGACAACCAAGCCTTATTCCAAAAATGATTTAGGGTCGACTAACATGATTCGACATCCAGTAATCATCTTGTGTACATAAAATTTCAAAAACACTGTGAACCATTTAAGAATATTGAAACACTTTCAAAGGAGTTTTAGAAAATGAGTAAAATAAATAAAAAGTTTGAAAAATAAGATATTATTATAAATAGGATAATTTGCGATACCACACCTTATAAAATAAGTTTTTTTGCGAGACCGCGCCTTTTATCTTAATTTTTGCGAAACAACACCTTTTAAGTCTATTTCTTTGCAAAACAGCACCATTTATCATTTTCGACCAATTTTGACCACTCTCCAACGTTGACCCGACCTTACTCTTCCCCTTCAATTTCCCTCCATATTCCCCCCTTTTTCCCCCAAATTAAAGAAACCTAAATTGTTAGAACAAGTCAACGTCAGGTCAACTTTGTAGAGAAGTCAAAATTGGTTGAAAGTGAAAAAAGGTGCTGCTTCGCAAAGAAATAGACTTAAAAGGTGTTGTTTCGCAAAATTTAACATAAAAGGTGCGGTATCGCAAAAAGCATATTTTATAAGGTGCGGTCTCACAAATTTTCCTTATAAATAAAACAGTGATAGACGATTGGTTCACCGACCCCCACCACATAATCAAACATCTTAATCACTCCTCCCAAGTCTCACCCCACCCCGGCCCAAACCCTTGTGATAATTGACCCAGCTCTGCACAACTTGAATATGGACACACTTTGAAATATCTTATACTATATATTAAAAGTTGTGTTAGAAGCAACGACCACGTTCACCGATTTCAGTTAGGCCATCTGTCACGCCACGTGACACGTCTCTTTAATTTTATGATATAGAGTGTAGATAGATATTCCATGCATGGTGATATCTAAGTTACGTTTTCCATATCAAAAACCTCATAATATTTTTATGTTATAAAAATTCAGTGTTTACTATCAATTGATTTCATATTCACCTTATTATATTGTTATCTTCCTTAGTATTTATTTGGAATCATCAATATTGAGAGTGAAAGTTTTATAAATGATAAAATTTATTGATAAAATATTTGTTCACAAAGAAATAAAATGATAAAACTTATTTCGGGCGTAGCCCGGGTAGTAAACTAGTTAAAACCTGAAACCAAGTCTTTCCTAGGTTGACACTTGACATACATTATTTGGATAGAGCATAAAAATAGTATTAAAATACAATTATTGATTAACATATGGTAATAAATTATCATATTAACTAATTTATGGAAATAGTAAATATGGTAATTTAGTTTATAACATGAGATATAAGAGATAATATTATGCTGGTTGGCTAATTTATGGTAATAAATTTGAATATGATGTGATATAACGGGTGACGAAATAGTAGAATGACATAATGTAACATGTGACGAGATAATGGGATTGAAACTGTAAAATGGGTTACATAAAAGTGGAAATATGATAATACGATGAGTGAGTAAAAATATATAAGAATTAAATATGACGCGGGACAAAAGTTGATTATAGTACCCTACTACCCTTCATTATAAAATTGGACAACGATAAAACATGCCGTCATTTCTACAAAACGAGTATAAACATTATAAATAGACAAGCCCGGGCGTGGCACGGGCATGCAAACTAGTACTATATATTAAAACCTGAAACCAAGTTTTTCCTAGGAGGACACTTGACATACATTAATTGGATAGAACATAAAAATAGCATTAAATATAATTATCGGTTAGGATATGGTAATAAATTAATCATAGAGTATATATTAGCTAATGTATAGAAAATAATAATTATGGTAATTTAGTTAATACTATGGCAGTTAGCTAATTTATGGCAATAAAATTAAATATAATGTTATATAATGGATAACAAAATAGTAGAATGAAATAGTATAACATGTGACGAGATAGAGGAATAAAATTCAAATAGTATAATAGGTGATGTAAAAGTTGAAATGTAATGATAATATGTGAGTAGAAACAGATAATAATAGAATATGACGGCCTGATGGGGGACAAAAGTTGAAAGGAAAAAAAAAACATGTATAGTTCCGTTCTTAGTAATATTTTAGAATGAATAGAGATAAAACTATATATTTTTTATAAAATGAGCATAAACATCATAAATAGATAGTCCGGGCGTGGCACGGACATGCAAACTAGTTAGTGACTATAGTTGAAACTCTTGAAAGTGGGAACAATAAATTTGCTCTAATAATTACTACTCCATAATCTTATTAATCTTTCTAATCGTGATTGAAAATACAATTAAATAACTTATTTTGTTGTCAGATTTGAAAATAGACACCTTTTTTTTTTTGTGGGATAAGGGCAGTAATTTATTGAGCTTATTGACGGAAACAACAAATACTTCTACAAATTAAAATGAGTTGATGACACGACTTTTGGTGGGAGAAATATGAGAAGCCGGTAGTTTCGACGACTAATATTAAAAACGACCAAATTTCATTTTTTCTTTCAACTCCTTTTTTTATATTTGTGGTGATTATTCGTCAACTTATATTGAAAGACTAAACAATTGATTCGGACACGCCAAAGGGTGAATCAGGTCAAGATTTGAATTTTTTTGTTAAATACTACATTGTCTAATGTATGTTTTGTAAAATACTCCCTTACCAATTTTTTTTTGTCTAATATTCTGTTGTACGATGAATTCTTTGTGATACACTCTAAAAACGGACTTCTGAAAAAAAAAGGCGAAGTTTTGGCATTGACTACCCAAAACACATGACTTCTTATCGATTTTTCACCCCCATGTGTTTTCACTTTTCTAAACTTTTTTATGAGGTTATGTTGCGGGTCACTTCTAATTTTCTAAACCACAATGCCTATTAAATCTGGCAAAACTGACCCAGACCCGAACATCCGAACTTGACCCGAATTTCTAATCTGAATTCAACCCGAAACCCGAATTGACCCGACCCGAACCCGAAAATGACCCGAATTCTGTTTGACCCGATATTGTCCCGACCCGAACATGACCCGAATTGAAATGACCTAGACCCGAATAACCAGACGTTTTAATGATTCAGTTGAGGAAAAATGACTTAGATTCGATATATCACATCCATAATCACTCAAATTACCAGTAAAACTTCAAATTAAGATAGTATCTAATATATATATAGGGGCCGCATCCGGTCAGAAGTAAATATATGTCAGAAGGTCAGAAGTAATATAGGCCGTTAGATCGCTTCATCTGGGTAGCTGAGAACGCGTGCGTGTTTTTAAAGCTGAGGGTAATTTGGACAAATTCCACCGCAGGGGAGGGGGGTCGAGTTGGACCAAAAACTTCAGATTCATTCCAAATTTTAACTTTCTCTCTCTAACTGCTCTACTCTCCCCCTCTCTCTCATTTCAACACATTAGTTGTCAAACCTTTTGTTCCAATCAAATCACACAATTTTTATCATTTCAAACAAAATCTAACCTGAAAATTCGAATATGACGTGAAAATTTCAAACAAAATCACACGAATTTTATTCGTTAGATCATATTTTCTTTGAAATTCATTGATTTCCCCAAATTGTTTCAATCT
Organism: Spergularia bocconei; assembly: GCA_963457585.1. NCBI lineage: Eukaryota > Viridiplantae > Streptophyta > Magnoliopsida > Caryophyllales > Caryophyllaceae > Spergularia > Spergularia bocconei. The sequence goes on from OY734955.1 coordinate 16,540,089, forward strand.
GAATCTAGGGTTCGATTTCCCCCAAATCGTTCGAATTCGAATCGATCGAAAAATCATCTAAACGATTTCCCCCAAATTATTCAATCGATTGCCCCCAAAATTATTCAATCGATTTCCCACAAAATTATTCAATCGATTTCCCCCAAAATTATTCAACCGATTTCCCCCAAATTATTCAATCGATTTCCCCCAAATTCGTTCGAAGGTTTTGAAACACCCAACTTACATCAAAGGAAACAAATGAATCAGGAAGTAGTTTCAATCAATTGAATCAGGTATTCGATTCTATAGCTTCAATCAATTGAAAAAAAAAATTGTTTTTTACGTTTTTTTTTGTGCGTTTTTTATCAATTTTTTGTTTTTGTGCATTTTTTACGATTTGAGTCAGGCGCAATGTGGCAGAAGCAAACTTTGAGTTTTCATTTTCTATGCCTTGGATTACGTGTGATGTGATTGTGTGTAATTTTAAAACTTTGGGATGATGCGTTGTTTCTATCTTCACATTGTTGTGTGCTCAAATTGGCTGAATCCTGCATCTTGTCTCATTGTTTATGTGAATGCCAAAATTCAAAGGGAGGTTTTTTGGTGAAGAGATTGATTAGCAGAGATCTTACTTTGTAGAGTTAGTGGAGTTAGGAAGTTAGCATTGTAGAGTTAGTAAAGTTATGGAATTTACTTTGTATAGTTAGTGGAGTTACGAAGTTTGTATAGTAGAGTTAGTGCAGTTAGGGAGTTTGCATTGTAGAGTTAGTGCAGTTATCGAGTTTACATTGTACAGTTAGTGGAGTTATGAAGTTTGCATTGTAGAGTTAGTGAAGTTATGGAGTTTACTTTGTAGAGTTAGTGGAGTTACGGAGTTTGTATAGTAGAGTTAGTGCAGTTTGGGAATTTGTGTTGTAAAGTTAGTGGAGTTACGGACCTAGCATTGTAGAGTTAGTAAAGTTAGAATTTACATTGTAGAGTTCGTGTGTAAAGGCTAGAGAGGTTTGGGAGAATTATTGTATATTGCATTGCTTGATCATAGAATTACATGGATGTATTTATACATAGATACAATTGGAGAGAACCCTAGATTCACAAGCTAGGGAGCCGTAAAAGCTCAATACAGATTTTAGAAAGAACATAAACACATTCCTAAAGAGAGAGAGATGCACTATCCTTAATATGGTATGTACAAGATTATGTAGGATACGTTACTTGGGAAACAAGTGTTTCCTTAACCTCATGAAGTTACTGAGTTTGTGAAGTTACTGAGTTTCTTACCTCATAGAATGAGTTTTTTTCCTTACTTTTGTAGATTTTTTTACTAATCTGCTTTCTGTGGAGCAATTAATCTAACAACGGAGTCCAAGAGGATACATGTTAATGCGCAGGAACAATTTAGAAAGATTTTTGTGGAGCAAGAGAAGATGAACCAAGACTTAGAGTCTGAGAAAAGACAGCTTGACTTGCGTGTACAAGAATTAAGCAAACGTGAGGCTCTGAGTGAGCTTAAACTGCAAAAGCTTAATGAGGAAAAGCGCCAGGTGAGTATTGCTCTGAGTTGTGTAACTTTTTTTTTTTTTTTTTTGGTAGCTGTGTACTGACAGTTTAATTGAGTCTTCTTTTAGTTGTAAATTCAGTGGAATTTTGATGAATCAAAGCCCCTGACACTTACCTTGTAGTATTGTAGTCCATAGTAATCTTTGCACATAAACATAGTTGACGCAAGTATATTCTTGTAGAAACCATCAAGTATTGCTCACCTTAAGAATGCCCAGATCCGAAAGGCCTAAATATATGTGCCACAATGTTTTCCACATTTCTGAATGTAGTTATGCGTTAGTGTTACCGGAGCTATTATTAGAGTTAACACAGTTACCACATTGAGCATATATGAAGCCTCATTTAGTCTACTAGCTCAATTGGTAGAGCACAGCGTGGCGCGGATGGTGTAGGTTCAAATCCTACGTAGACTGTAAACATAGTAAAATAAGTCTAAACACTCTCTTTGCACTTATCAACAACAAAGCCTATGTGGGATTCAAACCCACGTCTTTGTGCAAGGCATAATGCTCTTTCAACTGAGCTAATAGGCTAGAAATATGTGGACTAGAAAAAACAAACAAATGAACTTAAAAGAATGAAACAACTAATATGCAAACTGCAAACTCCAGCGATCAAAGTAGCTAGCTCTACTACCTGCCATGTACAACAGTAAGTACCACACTGATACACTCTCTTAAATTTCCACATCGATCAAAGTCAAATGGGAATCATCTGACAATTTAAACAAATACAGGATTCCACCCTCACGGAATGGAACTCCATAAACTAAAGGATAGTAAGACACATTAACATATCCAACAGTAGGCTGAACCATATCATCTATGGCTGATCAAAACAAATGCTCAAGACAATGCCAATAGACTGACGAGAATTGGAAAACGACCAATAAATTCTGGAATAAGGCCACAAGTGATCAGATCGTTGCTTTCTACCTGAAAATCAGAAGAGTAGTACTTCTCAGTTGTACTCTGAACTGCATTCAATTACTGAGACTTGAAGGAGAATTAGTGCACTAGTCCTGATTAATAGTAGCAATCTAAAGATCACAGACGCGCTTGTCCTTGAAAAGCAATTGTCACAGCTCAGAGCCTTCCGCCTATCATTTCTAGGCTGACCCGCAACCAAGACTTGCATGGTACGCGCTGGCCTTGGCCGATTGTTCTAGTATACCATGTATCAGCATTATAACTCAACATGTCACGCAATACAACATCAAAACAGTAATAACCTTGAGTGAAACTAGACGCAAAATTTTGACGAAAAATGACAAAAAGAAGCGTGTGAGAGCGCGCAGTCCAGAAGGAAAAAATCATAAAACCAAAAATTTCAGCAGTAAGACTGTATGATCTTCATTCATTATGTCCACAAGGACAACACAATAACAACAATAACAACAATCACAAATCATCAGAGAGTATTTAAGTTGGGGGGAGACAAACGCATACATAACTTTACTAACTTTGCTAACTACACTATATAGATTGACTAACTTCACTGACCAAAAGCATAATTACTTTACTAACTTACTAACTCCGCTGACCAAAAGCACACATCACTTTGCTAACTTAACTAACTTTACAAACTTCACTGACCAAATCATACATAACTTTGCTAACTTTACTAACTTAATGTATAACTTTGCTAACTCAACTGCATAATTTTGCTAACTTTACTACTTCACAAAATTCACTAACCAAATCATACATAACTCTGCTAACTTTACTACTTCACAAAATTCACTAACCAAATCATACATAACTCTGCTAACTTTACTAACTTAATGCAGAACTTTGCTAACTCAACTGTATAAATTTACTAACTCTACATCCTAATGAGCAGAAAAAAAAAAAATCACACGGAACGCTTTTTCGACGACGATAGGTGTTGAAGCGCCAATTCTTGTGAAGCTTCTTCGCTTGAGACAAGTTGTTTCTTTGACAAACTTTGGCCATGGTCGACTGCTTTCCGTTTCCCCATTTCTGCGAATTCGAAGAAAATTATCAAACAGAAACCCTAAAAATTTCGATTATCGAACAAAACTGTACGAAATCAACAAATTAAACCAGATCTGTAACGTAAATGCAGAAATAAATCGGAAAACATGAAATAATCGGAAAATTAACCACAAACCCTAGAAATTTCGAATGACAAAATTGAAAGGATAAGAACAAGATTAATCTACCTTCTTTGATCTCTGGATAATCGTTGATTGTTGATTTGATTGTTGGAGAGATGAAAATGCGTGTTTGATTTGCTACAGCGAAGATCAAAATCGGAAGAAATTAATTTGGGAGAAAAAGAGAAGACAAAAAACATCAAAATCGAAAGCTAGGGTTTCGAAAAATACAAACCTGAGAGAGATGAATCGCGCGCGTCGTCGGCGTGGAGAGAGAAATGGAGTTGAGGACATGGAGGAGTTACCGGCGTCGTGGATGAAGAGAGAGATTTGGATTTTTGAGGAGAGAGAAAGGGAGAAGAGGAGAGAGAAACAGAATGAATGAAATGAGAACAAATTCGCTGATTTCCCCTTCCTAATTTAATAAAATGACTGAAATACCCCTGAGACTCTAGAGTTAGCGTCCACAGGTGGTGGAGTTAGCTGGAGGGAAAGAAAACCGCGCGCGTCGTCAGCCGTTGGATCATCAGGATGGACGCTCCAGATTACTTCTGACCTTCTGACATAACTTTACTTCTAACCTGATACAATTCCTATATATATAGGGGCTGCATCCGGTCAGAAGTAGATTTATTTCAGAAGGTCAGAAGTTATCTGAACCACACATTCATCCAAGATCAATGGTCAAGATTAAACCAATTAAACAAAAACATAAAACACAAAAAAAAGACCCACCCCCTTCCCTTTTCTCTCACCTCCCCAACCCCCCACCCTCACCTCCCCGACCACCCCATCCCCGCCGGCCACTGTCGTCGACCACCACCATTGACGACCCCGACCCAGCCACGACGACCGTACCTCTCCCGCGACCTCCCCTCCGCCGTTCCCACACCCCGCCGCACCCTTCTTCTCCCCCCATTTCCTCCCTTTTCCACTTTGAAAATTGGGGGAGAGGTAACAACAAGGGCACGGGGGGCGGCTTCATCGGAGGAGGGCCAGCGAACGTCGGGGGAGGGGCGGCGAGTGTGATAGGAAGGGCGGGGGTTGAGGTTAGGGGCTGGGGAAGGGAGTGTAAGAGGAGAGAGAAAATGGAAAAAAAGGGACGTGGAGGACGATGGAGGCGGTGGGGCGGGGAGAGGACTGTCGCCGTGTGGTCGCCGGAGCGGCGCCCACCCATTGGTGGTGGTGGCGTCGCGTGTGGTGGTTGTCGGCGCAAGAGGGTGGCGGTGATCAGGTGGTGCGTGGGGTGGCTGTGGGTGGGGGGAGGAAGAGAGAGAAAAAAAAGGGTTCATTTTTCTGATTTTTTATTTTTTTATTTTAAAGTTACGTGTTTTAGTGTGTGAAGTTATTAGAGTTATTGGAGTTATTGAAGTTATCGAAGTTAAGTTATTGGAGTTATCAAACTTATTGGAGTTAAGTCGGGGTTACGTAGTTTTAAAGTTATTGGAGTTATTAAAGTTATCGGAGTTAAGTCGGGGTTATGTGTTTCCGTTATCGGAGTTAAGTCGTAGTTACGTATTTTAGTTAATATTCTTAAGTTAGAGATGTAAAGTTATTGGAGTTATGTGCTAAGTTATTGGAGTTACGGAGAGATTACTTCTGACCTTCTGACATAACTTTACTTCTGACCTATATATATATATATATATAGAGTGAGGATCATAAGAGTACCCCTCCTTAGGTGAGTACTGCGCACCCAATCTCGACCGTTAGATGACACAGATCATACGGCTAGCAGATCACACACGTCATAAAGGGCAATTCAGTAATTCGCGATAATAAACAAAACCCATTCTCCCACTCTCAGTTTCTCTCTCCTCACATTTGTAATTCCCAAATTCCCGAGCTCACAATTTTCTCTCTTCATTTTCTCTCTCCTTATTTCCTCCCTAGTCATTCGCCTCCACCGTCGCCTCCATCGTCGTCGCCTCTATCGCCGTCGCCTCCATCTCTCTTTCAATCTCGCGGCTTCTCACTCTCTCGTCGTCGCACCTGCCATCGGCGCCTCCGTTATTCTCTCTCGCCGCCGCTACACACTAGGTTTTCCGGCAAGATTCCGTCGTTTCGAAGAAGCTTTTTCGGCGAGTCTCCGACAACATGATCGACATCGGCGAGGTCTCAGGTTATTTATTCATCCTTCCTCTTCAATTAATTCATCTATTGGTGCAATTTTCTCAGATTATTCGTGATTTTGATCTGTTTTATTCCTTCTTCATTGTTTTAATCGATTGTGATTTGATATGAGAGGTCCAAGTGTCTCGATTTCAATTCATCAATTTTTGAATTTCGATCTGTTTTTTTTCTCATTTTCTCTCTCCTAGGGTTTCACCAATTCTGTATTCCTTCATTTTTCATGTTCTGGAAATTTCAATGACTTTAATTTGATGAATGATGGATTCGTTTGTTATTATGTCATTCGATTCAGATTTGAATTCAAATTATTACGTTTTTTTTTCATTCGGATTTTTTTTCATTCGGATTCCGACGATTTTTCGATTGAGAAATTTGATTCGTTTCGTTTCGCTCATTTTGATTTTTTTTTTGGATCTAATTGTATTTTTGAGGATTTTTATTTGTAGATCTTATGATTTGATTGAGGTTGCGGTGGTGGTGGTGGTTGGGTGCGGTTGCGGTGGTTGTGGCGGTTCCGATGGGTGTTTGTTATTGTATGGATAATCGATGTCATTGTATGGATAATCGGTGTCATTGTATGGATAATTGGTGTCATTGTATTGACACTCTCGTGTCATTGTATGGACACTCTCGTGTCATTGTATGATGGTGTCACTGTTGGACACTCTCGTGTCATTGTATGATGGTGTCACTGTATGGACACTCGTGTGTCATTGTATGGGTAGTCGATGTCATTGGATGAAAACTCTTGTGTGGTTGTGCTTGCCGGTGCGGGTGCCACAGAATGACACGGGTTTGTTAATAGAATGACACTATGGGCACTTCGGTGTTATTGGTGGTTTGTCCATAGAATGACACAGGTTTGTCAATAGAATGTCACATGTTTGTCCATAGAGTGACATTATGGACACGCGGTGTTATTGTTCGGTGTCATTGTATGAATTGTGGTTTTGATAGCTCATTTGGTAAAGCATTTGTGTACATACACGAATGTCGTAGGTTTAATTCCTACATGAGCTCTAAATTTTCATGTCACTCTATAAACTTTCTGTGTCATTGTATGTAAGTGTCATTCTATGGATATTTTGTGTCATTATATGCGAGTGTCACTCTATGTGAAACTGTGTGTCACTCTATGGCGGTGCGCAGTTCTCACGCGAGCAGGAGTTCGCACCTGATCTCGCATGTATATATATATATATATATATATATATATATATATATATATATATATATATTATAAAAGTAGAGTACAACCCTTCATTGATGGACACTTGACACAATCCTATTGGATGGAATTAAATTTTTTTATTGATTATTAGGAAATGGAAATACATATAAAATATTAAAAAATTAATAAGGAAAATTAATAAACAATTTAAAATATAATTAGTTGAATATTTAAATAATTTTAACTTACATAGAATAAGGAAAGTTTTAAAATCTATTAAGTCTAAAAAATATTAAATGTTTAAAACAGTCTAATAAAAATAATTTCCAATCCATACAAAGTATATGATTCTCTTCCAATATGTTAATCTTGATCATAGTATTTGTGACACATTTTCATTTTGCAACACATCTCTTACTAAAAAAAAAAGAAAGAGGTTTAAAAAGAAAATGCAAATCATAGAAAATTGGAGAAAAGTATAGTCTTGAGGTGAATTATTATTAGTTGTTTAAAAATTGATTATAATGATTTCCGTTTACTAATTTTGTTAATTTGACTCTTTCGTACAAGTGTCGAGAGAGTTTTATTTCAAAGCAATGTGTTTAGAATATACTCCATTCGGTCGAGATTAAACTTCTCATCTTCTTTTTTAAGGTCTTGACTTTGTTTTCCCCATTTCCAAAATATTACGTTTTTTGTCGAGTGAATAATTATGGAGGTAAGATAAAGATGTTGGTTATAACTAGGTTTTAAATTTATTTGCTAAATAAATCATTAAGAATTATTTATTAGCTTTCCTTTAAAGGTGCGTAAAAGGGAGCGTGAAGTTTAATCTGGACCGGAGGGAGTAATACTTAGTAGTACCGAAGGAAATATGTTTATACAAAAAGTTAGTTATTGGTTCATGATTAGGGTTGGGATGGTGCATTTTGTTATGAGCATTTGTTCATGAATTTGTCTATAATTATTTTTTGTGGCTTCTTGAGTACCATTTTTCAAATTATTATTAGAATCAAGTATGGGTTGGACATTATTGTGTAATGCAGCAATACTTCATGAATAGAGTTTGATTGAGTCAAATTCCACCACGTCGATTTATTGGATTTCTCGGATCATGCCAACTTTAATGCAAACAAACGTGACTTATTCTAATGAAAAGTAACTGCATAAAGTTTTTCATTTACAACTTATATGTTATTGCAATTTTATATTTCCACTCTTTCGTGCGCTAATTTAGAGCTGAAAGAGTTAAATTTCAAAAAAGTTCAACTACATTAAGCGATGCTTATATGTAGAAAATCAAACACGTTATAAAGAATGAATGAAATTCAAATTGCATAATTTTTTCCTCTATGTTAGTATAGTGAAAAAAGTATCTCTGAACCAAGAGTAATAATTTTGTAGCAAAACATAATTAATAAATTAATATGATATAGAAGTTTAATTTGACCAAAATTTATTTTCTCCTTTTTTTTTTTGATTCCCTTGAGTCTTGACTGCTATTGTTTCTAATTTTTCAAATGTTTCGTTTGCTTATATGATTTGTATCCCTCCCTCTCTTAATTTTCTAGGTATGGTTAGAGGGGGTTTGGTCATATGAAAGTTCATGACATGTCGAATCGATTCGGTTTCGTTTCGGGTTGATATCGAGTTTGGTATTATAGAGTAATTTTTTTTTTGTGATGTTAGGTTTTTTTTATTTAGATCCTCATTAGGCGTGGTTACTAAAATTTATTTGATGGCTTCATGTCTAATTTTGTTCAAGGTTTTTTGTTTTGTTTTTATACATACACTGAAGTTCTTATGTCATTAAGTTAAAACCATACATATCTATATTACATTCGTTTAATTGGTATCATTTCTTATAACCAGGGGCGAAGCCAAGATTTAAAATCCGGGGTGGCGAATTTAAAATTCCTTTTCGGTGACGTGTCGGTTTGGTCACAGTTTAGGACGGAAGACGAGCGTCGCGGTCATATGTATAGTTTAAATGTTAACATATTAGACATATCGGTCGATTTTGCTCCTTTTTTTGACATACGAAATATCGGCTAAACCCAAAACCGATACATATCGGCCCTTTGTTTGAAACTATTTTTTTTTCTTGAAGAAATCATGTTACTCGTGTGTAGAGACACAAGTAATTATTTAGTTTTATTTAATTTGGGTATGTAAACGTAAACGGCTATTAAGAAAATAAAGACGGCAAACCAAATACTGAAAAATTCAATGTTATACATGCTTTAGCAAGCCTTCGAGCTGGTGACCTCTAGATTATTGTTATTCTGTAGTAACCACCGGACCAAATACATTTATTGATTGACTTAACTCGCAGTAAAAGATTATTGAATAATAAGCCTACAAAAACACAAAAAAAAAACATCACCGCCTCACCGGGGTGGCGGCCGCCACCCCTCGCCACTAACTGGCTTCGCCCCTGCTTATAACTTGACTATTGAATGATGTGTCATCAAAAAGGGGGTGAGGGTCATTGATTTCGAAAGAGTTTTAATTTCAAAAATATTAAACTAGATTGAGCAATGTTTTAAAAGATACTCAGTAGTGAAGAAATATGTCCATACTAATTAAGAGTTAGTAATTGGCTCATGAATGAGGTTGGACATTATTGTGTTAAGTAGTTTGGTTCACGAATTTATCTATACAATTTGTTCTTTCTCTCTTTTTTATTCATTTTTTGTTTTTTGGACTAGTATTGTTTCTTATTTTTCAAAATTTTCATTATCTTATAAGAATCGAAATTAAGTTTAGGTTAAACATTATTTTGTCATGTACCACTGGTTCATGAATAGGATTGAGTTGGCTCAATGTTCTAACACGTCGAGTTTTTGAATTTCTCGCATAATGGCACCTATGATACAAACAATTATACTAAATAATACTTTGAAATAATGACCATAATATAGGCTAAAAAAATTATTTACATTTATAATGTCACAACTAAAGTGTATTATTTCCATACATTAAATAAGGGTCAATACGTGACATTTATAATGCAACATCATCATCAAAATTGGAGGGTGTACAAGTCTTTAAGTTAGTTATTATTCTTAAAATTGATAATAAAGTTATCCCTCAATTACTTACTATTCCGTGTGGTAATTTATTGCTGAAAGAGTTATATTTCAAAATTTTCAACTGGAGTAAAAGTTATAAACGGGAACATGACGCTTATTAACATAATTTTGTATATATTTAATGACTTTATTATTTTTTTTTAAAGATGGTCAATAAATTGTATAAAGATAATGATGTAAATTAATAAGAGAAATATGTTTCCCCTGGTAAGATAATTAAGTATGTGTAGAATTATAGATTTCTTTGATATCTCTTATCTCAATAGAGATAACAATAAATGAATAATGCAAATAGAGTTGGATATTAGGAGGTCAGGTCAATTTCATGTATGCTCAAACCAGGATGAGTTAGATTGAGTTCGTGTCATGTCAGGTTTGCATGAAATTATATTTTTCATAATTTATTAATTGTAAAAGTGTTTTTCGACACGAATCCCACGATGTAGATTTTTTTTATGAATATTTATTCTTATATTTGTAAGTTAAATCCTTATTTGAGTTACTTCGATCAAATCATCATCTATACTTTTATAACGGTGGTAGTAAACTAGTAATCAACATTTTTATAAGGGATATCATATACTCTTGAAGTGATAGCTGCCACTTAGAAATTCATAGCTAAATGAAACTATATATTTTGCATATGTTAAATAATGTTCAACATGTGACATTATGTGTACAATGTATGTAATGTTTTTGTGAAACAAGTATGATTGATACAAATAGGGAGCCCGGGCGCGGCACTGGCATGCAAACTAGTTAGACCAAATTTTAAGAGATATGACATTAGTATGATCGAATTTGAACCATTTGAAATGACCCGATCTGAATTTGACCCGACCTGAATCCGACCCGCTCCGAATTTGACCATGGTTGTCACATCCGAACTAGACCCGACCCAAACGAACCCGACCCGATCCGAAATAGACCCGTAATACATGACCCGAAAGATGACCCGACCCGAATGACCCGTTTGCCAGGTCTAATGCCTATACTATGTATTGGAGTCTACCAAATCTTTATGATTTAAAGGCAATCAGGTGTTAAATAGCCCCTAACTTAGCGAGTCAACACGATTTCACGAATTGGGAAATTATTTTGAGTAGAAGAGAGTATAATGACATGCCAATGCTTATATAATGCTCGTAGGAGCATAAGGAGCATAATGATTATTCTCACAATAGGGGAGTAGAGACTAGGGACTACTCCCTCCGTTCGGCTTTAAAACGCGTAGGGACAGAACATATTTTTTAAGAAAAATAGAATAAATATGTGTTTTAGGGTCCACTTGGTGTAAAATTACACATATGGGTATGTCTCACTTGCATTTTTAATAAAAAGGTAAGGGTGTTTTGGTCTTTATATGTACAAATAAGGAAACATTGTACGTATCAACTTTAAAGATGAACACCCCTAAATAGAAAGTAGGAAGTTTATAGGCGAAAGAAGGGAGTACACTTAAAAAATGATTGAGAGTGAGATCACCATGATCCTTGTGCTCCTAGAACCATGGCATAATTTATCATGATATATTAATATGCTACTATTTTATAAGACTAATTTGTGAGTCGAACTTTAGTAACTACAGACAATGGCGGATCTACCTTGGGGGAGGGGGTCCTAAAAAACAAATGTGGGACACCGAAAAATATTATCGGGACACCGGGAAATTATTTTTCTGGATCCGCCATTGACTACAGACCAATCATCCCGATAATACAATCATTGACAAATAATGAGAAAAAAATGACCGTCGACGAGTGATCACATTACATGAGAATCATGCCCCTTTGTGAATTGTGTTCAAGTGGCGGGATTTTAATTTGTATCCCCACACGACCAAGCTAACTGCAAGTCTCCATGACTCCATAGTCAAACAAAATGTGACAAAGTACTATTACATACTCCGTATATGACCATTGCAAATTGCCAATAATAAATTATTCTGACAACAATATTATTGCACAAGTAATACTGTAATTGAATAAGACTGTTTGATTTTGTTTATGTTTGTGGTTGTGGACTTGTGGTATAACGTAAAAGTGTATAACACATAGTTTTGTACTTCAAATGTCATTTGTAAAATAGAGAACTTTTGAGATTCAGAAAGAGACCGATCTGATTAATTTGGCATTGCACTTTATTTGTCAAATCCTTTGTACGTATTTGATATATGGCCAGCTAATAGCATAGACTTTTATCTAATCAAAATTTTGACAGCACCAGAGGTGCTCTATTACATTTTAACCCTTGGTGTTTTAAACTCTATAACGACCAACGTAATTCAGAATCTAATATTTCAAAGACGAAAGAAAGAATAACAAAGATTTTCTAGAAAAAAAACTCCACTTTAATTATTAGAAAAACGTGGAGCGAATTGTGAAAATGACAAATCCTCAATAGAGTAGGGTACAATGGTACATATATATAAATGTATAATGAATAGATTGGTTCTAAACTTCTAATTAAATCTGGACGTTTGGTATATATCATTAACCATTCTATCAACCTATCGAAAACAATAAAGAAAAATGGACCTGATTACAATTTACCGAATTACCGTTATAAGTTCTAACGCCGTGCGAATTATAAATGACAAATATGAACTTTATCACGTACGGCTCTAGCAAAGAAGCTGGAATTTTAAAGATTTAAAATATCAAGTTTCATGAATCACAGTACATATCAAATCTAAACCACAAATTATACGCATAATTAATTAACTAGCAAAACCATTACCCGGTCGTTGCCGCCCTTTCCTAGATCCTACGCTTATTTAAAAGCTCCAACATTTCGCCCCAAAGAGAGACATCACAAATCCTTACATTTTGAAGAGAAATAGAAGCCTTCAATTTTGTAAAACTTATTGTAAGTAACACGCAAAAAGAAATCTCTCCTTCGACTCCTTAATTCATTGTTCGACACTCCCTCCATCTAAATCAGTTCTTTACATGTATTCAATTCACCTCTCATGGTTTGAACCAACGTAAAGAATCAGAAGAAATGGGGGGACGTCGTTACTTTGAACAAATGTTAGTTTGTGATATTTCCTTCTTGCTACTATATTAACTTGAATGCTAAGCAACTTTAATATCCTCGTGTAGGTAGTCATTGACTTTGTAAGTCTTGTCAATAATGGGCACTTTGGAAGGCTATCATTGTGAAGTTGAGGTGATGAATGCATTAAAGCTTGACTGTGAAATTATTGACCCAAAGAAGGCACAGATTGAGGAAGCTGTCAAGGTTCTGGTGCAAGGCTTGGGTGAAGATATCAACAGGGAAGGCATCATCAAGACGCCGCATCGTGTTGCTAAGGCTTTCTTAGATGGAACTAGAGGTAGTTCTCTCCTTAAGATCCCATGCTTGCTTCATTGCTGATCTATGTCAAGTTTCTGATGTTTTTTCTCAAGGTTACATGATTGTTCGACTTTCTTGACATTTGACATTGTTTTTTCTTTTTTTCTGGGGGGCAAAATCGATATTTTGACTTTGGTGCTCATATGAGTTTGCCCGGCCTTCTTCTCTTTGCTTATTTGATCTTAAAGAGCCGTTAAACCAAAAGTCTAGACTGATGGTTGAGACTCAATAATTAGTTTTGTATCTTAACAGATGATTGCCGAAATCATTAGGTAAAAATACTGAAAGATTTATTAACTTGTCAAAATTAGGTTACGAAGAGAAGGTTGAGGACATTGTCCAAGGAGCTTTATTTCCTGAAGCAGGACTTGATGATAACAAGGTTGGCCAGGCAGGAGGGGTCGGAGGCCTTGTCATTGTGCGGGACCTCGATCTCTTCTCACTCTGTGAGTCTTGCTTGTTGCCGTTCCATGTGAAATGCCATGTTGGATATGTTCCATCAGGGCAGCGCGTTGTCGGCCTCAGCAAGCTCTCTCGAGTTGCTAATGTCTTTGCAAAGCGCCTGCAGGATCCACAGAGACTTGCAGACGAGATATGTTCAGCATTGCAACGTACAATCAACCCGACTGGTGTTGCTGTTCTTCTTCAGTGTTATCACATTCATCATCCCACTGCCGAGTCTTGGTCTCTTGGCACAACTTCTGAAGGATTCATGAAGGTGCTAGTATCCTCTGGCTCTGGAGTATTTGGTGATGGTAATGTTGATAACTGGAGTGAATTTTTCAGCCTGCTCAAATATAGAGAGGCAGTGGCTAACAATGTTCGGACGAGGAACTCTTACAGTAACTATTGGTGCCCATCCTTAGCAAATGCAATACCACCTGTTGTTGAAACTATCAGCTCTGATATGGTTAATGCTGTCAATTCAATTATCAGATCCTTAGGTGAAGATCCTTCAAAGAAAGTGCTTGCTGGTACACCTGCGCGATATGCAAAATGGCTTATGAACTTTCAGAACTGTGACATTAGGACGAAGTTGAATGGATTTGTTTCTAATAAGCTTGACATTCCAAAATCAGATGACGAAACAAAATCTGACAGACTGATCTATTCTGAGCTGAACCTAACTTTCCTGTCACAGTGCGAGCATCACTTGCTCCCTTTTCATGGTGTAGTGCATATAGGATACTTTAGTGTTCAAGGAGCCAATCCGATCAACAAGTCTCTTGTCCAGTCAATTGTGCATTTCTACGGGTTTAAACTTCAGGTGCAGGAGCGGTTCACCAGGCAAATAGCCGAGATAGTAGCACCTATGGTTGGTGGAGATATAATGGTGGTGGCAGAAGCTAGTCATACATGCATGATATCTAGAGGCATTGAGAAGTTTGGAAGTAGTACAGCTACAGTTGCTGTTCTCGGCCGGTTTACTACAGATGCAGCAGCAAGGACATCATTCTTGGAAAGCTTACCAAGCAAGACATCGCTGTAGGTGGACTTTGGGGTTGGCAAGAACAACTCTTAAGTTAACAAATGTGTAGGTGTAACACACAAATTTTCTTCTTGTTTCCAATATTTTTGTATTGTTGTATCTGTGTAGCCTTGAAAAGAGGTTTCACAAGTGTACGTCTTAATGTCTTTATGCGAGTTCTCATCATTTTTAATTTATCACTGCTCTGGAATTCAGATGCAAACTTTAATTTGTTCCCATACAAATACCTTGGTCTGGCCGTGTGGGCGAAAGAGTAATTGTTGGAAAATAAAGATTAAATCAATCAAAACTTAGCTCACGGAATTGTTGTGCCGAGATCAAGAATCTCTGTACTTAAAGACGATTTCGTCGAGCCACGGTGCAAGCTCCTCCTGACGGTCGCCCTCCAGGTTACACAACTCCGGACCTCCTCTGCACTGAAGAACTCTGGTTGATATAACAGATCCCAAAGGCCAAAGCTATGCTCAATCTTTAGGGACGGTAACCTTCGTACTTTTTGTGGACTAGATATTATGATTTTTTGTGTCTATAGGGTAGGATACATCGTGGTATTTATATTAGAGGATTTGCCAAATACGAATTAGGTTTAGAAAAGGAAAACGCGTCGCTACAGCCGACTCGAGCCCGCGGTCCGCCGAGGACAAGCCGCGGTCCGCGCCGAATACTCCGCGGAGCTCCAAAAAGCTTCTGCCCGATTCTCGTTTCCTTACCCGATTCTCCTCTTAATATACTTTGCTTAGGAGATTATCTCCAACAGTAATCAACAAGCCAATATAACTCATAAACATAACTAACCCAGAGTAAGTCTTTTCAAGACCATATAGTCATCTAATACCTTTGATTTACGGTAAATTCTCGTGGTGCCCCCAAACTATGTCAAAATGCTCGCAGTGCCCCTATGTTTGAAACTTGTACCTTGCGGTGCACCCGAACTTTGCACGTATAGGCACGTGGTGCCCTTCTCACCTCTTGTTTTCTAACACCGTTAACTTTTGGATGTTAAATGGTGATTTGACATAGGATTAGTAAATTTTAATTAAAACATTTGCAATTAATTAACTAGTAAATAAAATAAAAACATTTAAAAAAAAATTTTAAACCCAAAAAAAATTTCTCTCACCTCAGCCTACCCCCACCGCCCCACCTTCCCTACCGCCCCCACAACCATCGCCGCCCCTCCGACCACCTCCCCTCCCCCCGAATCCACCACCACTGGGCCGCTTTAGGCGGCGCGAGCCCAGTAAGGTGGGTCATCGGGGCTGTAAACAAGCCGAAGACGGCGAAAAATGGTGTTTTCGAGCCCAGATTTGTTTCCAAAAACCGATTTTCGCTTGTTTTCAGCCCCAATGACCCACCTTACTGGGCTCGCGCCACCTTATGCGGCCCAGTGGTGGATTCGGGGTGAGGGGAGGTGGTCGGAGGGGCGGCGTTGGTTGTGGAGGTGGTAGGGAGGGTGGGGCGGTTGAGGTGAGAGAAAAAATTTTGGGGTTTTTTTAAAAATTTTTTTTTAATGTTTTTATTTTTTTATTAGTTAATTAATTACAAATGTTTTAATTAAAATTTCCTAACTATATGCTAAATCACCATTTAACATCCAAAAATTAACGGTGTTAGAAAATAAGAGGTGACAAGGCACCACGTGCCTATAAGTGCAAAGTTCGGGGGCACCGCAAGGTACAAGTTTCAAACATAGGAGCACCGCAAACATTTTGACATAGTTCGGGGGGCACCATTGAAATTTGCTGTTTGATTTAAAATGCTGAGCCCACTTTTGGGCCTTACGTTTGTCCTCAGGATCGTCGTAACCGACAAGGCACAAGCGATATTGTTGTTTAAAACTTGTAATTCGTATATTAGTCCACAAAAATAGGAAGGAAGCAACCTTTGAATCGATGGTAAATTGGTAGTTGCACAGCATAAGCATACAGGGAGTAAACATTAAAACACCACATATGTAATTTGGAGCAAAGTTTTTTTATTTCTTTTGGTGACTAAATTTTGAACAAATTAACCCACTTGAGAAACAACAGAATTACTGTAACAATGACTCAAAATATTTACCCAATTTGCTTCCTCTTTCATTTATTTTGGTTGTTGGTGTTGTAGGTTTCATTTGCGACTTTGCTTGGTTGCTGTAACTACTCTCCCTTGTGCTTATGATTCTAGATGGCAAGTCAAGAGGCTATTCAAAATGTTCTTAGACATGTGAGTATCACATTATTAGTATTGTTAGTCTCAATAAAATCACACATAAATTGTCATGTCACTTTGGTTAATTATTGAAATATCTATTGCGTAAATTCATGTTTTTTTAATTACTTTAGACTATGGAAAATTTGAGTAATGACTGACATTATTATCCCCGATGGTCTGTTGAATATGAAAATGAAGTAGAAGAATATCTAGAGAAAAAATTTGCAACCGAAGCTCAAGGATATCAAATAACTTGTCCGTGTAAGAAATGTGATAATCGTTATTGGTTTTATAGAAATGTGGTCAGAGACCATGTTATATGCAATGGCTTGAGTTCAAGAGCAGAAACACTTAGAAAAACGCTTAGATTCAGTGGTAGATTTAGACAAAGGAAGTGTCTCAGTTGATCATGGTGGTGGACTAGGAAATAATGACAACTTCTCAGAGCTATTTAGTAATATGCGAGAGGGGCCAAATGAAGAGACAAACAAGTTTTTTAAACTGGTAGAAGATGGGCAGCAGGAATTATATCCAGGCTGCAAGAATGCTGATGTGAGCGGTACATTGTTGTCGTAAGCTACACTATGCTGCCATATTATTGTCGTAAGCTACACTAGCTATGCTGCCATATTATTGTCGTAAGCTACACTATGCTATCATGTTGTTGTCGATGTATTGTTGAACTCTTGTCGCTGTTTGGATGTGAAAGATAATTTTTTGTTAGCTAATAATATTGTCGTTCACTTTTCATGATTCGTAGGTGGTTGAGGAGCTCGGTGCTGAGGATGCGTAATCACAGGGTTGAGCTCATTGACAAGCTACTGCTAGACTTGATATAAGATTTTGTGTGGCATGATATATATGTGTGTATTGCTTAAACGGTTTATACCGGGCTCCTATTACACTAAGATCGAGTTTGATTGTCTATATTGGAATGAATGGTGAAAGCCGCCTTAGCTTGTTTTGGTCAAAGACAATGAATGAAGAGGGTTAAATCTTAGCTTGTAAGCCACATTATATATTACATATATATCAAGGCTCTAATTGTTATATAAATGTTTGAACTTCTTTTATTGCAATA
Source organism: Spergularia bocconei (assembly GCA_963457585.1). Classification (NCBI taxonomy): domain Eukaryota; kingdom Viridiplantae; phylum Streptophyta; class Magnoliopsida; order Caryophyllales; family Caryophyllaceae; genus Spergularia; species Spergularia bocconei. Next base: position 16,558,272 of record OY734955.1, read on the forward strand.
TTAATTATTATTATTATTACTATTATTATTATTATTATTATTATTATATTATTATTATTATTATTATTATTATTATTATTATTATTATTATTATTATTATTATTATTTGTCGCAAATACGCACCCAGTATATTTTTTTTATGGGCGTTGCATTAGAATAGAAAGACATTGCTTTTGAGATATATCGTGTTGCATTTTCATTGTTGCGTTTGGATACAATAGGCGACACAGTTTTTACTCTAATGCAACGCCTATACTCTTGGGTTTCTATGGGTTGCCTTAGGCCCATATGTGCGTTGCCATATATAGGTCAAAGGCAGCCCGGGCAAAAGCAATGCCTCAACTGTGTTGCCTTTGATCTATTACAACGCCATGTGAGCCTAAGGCGACTAATTTTGGGGCGTTGCGGTATGTCAATAATATAGTAGTAAGTCCTTCTAACATAACCTCTAATCGACCTTAGTACTTTCACATCACACTACACGTAATAAATAACCGCAATATGTTGAACTAATTACCCTTGGAATTATAACTTAAAGAATCATAATTTCTATTAGTATCAAAGAAAACCTACGATGAGATGCTTCCCAATAATGACATTCGTTCTCAAATCAAAAGTCTCAAAAGTCGGCTCTAAAACTTCGTGGTAAATGAAGGGGAAACACATAGCACTTAGCAATCATCATGCGTATGAATGCACCCATCCTGTTCCCAGTTTACAAATTTCTTAAAACAAGTTTTGAAAACTTTTGTAAACTCGATGAATCAGAACCTATAGGTCTGATACCAACTGTAACAACCCTAAAATTTGCTCAAAGAAATATATAGAATTGTCCCGCCGCAATTGACTATCGAGTCAATTGCTAGGCTATAAATTCAGACACAACAAACTAACAAGAAAGATACAGCGGAAGTCAAAAAACTGTCGAACTACAATTCTCAAAACCAAACTCAAATTACATATTCCAAAAGAAATAAAGTTTCAATAAATGTTTGTGAATCCCCAACATGCAAATCGACTCCTCAAGCAAGCATCCAAAGCATCAAGACCTGTCAACTACGCCATCGAGAATGACGTAGGCCCCAGAATAAGGTACGAAACAAACCAGAAACCAGTTTGTCAGCACAGGCTGAGTAAGAAACACGAAGCAAATAAACAAAGATATACGCCTTGAGGCGAGTAGCTAACAAATAACAAACTTTAATATAACAACGAATTCAGAGTACCATCGGGACAAAGCAGTGCGACGGTCATTATATCGCTGGCGAGACAAACGGTCTCGTCAATCACAAACACGGTTGGGCTCCTACCCCGCAGCCACCACAATCTCGATCCGACGCGAGCTAGAGTACAATTAAAGAGATCCTAAGGACTTGAAGTGTGAACACTCCTCTCTAGAGGGCCAGTAGCTACTCCGACCTAAACATTACCTTAATCAGAGGTATACATAGTGATCGGTTCGTGCCGCATCACATTTACTCTAGGTGGTAATCATATCCTCATTTCTTTCAACCGTTTTATGTACATTATTCGATGGTACGTTATTCGATAATACAATTTATAAACGGCCACAACCAGATTCAATAATTCAACACAATCGAAAACACCAGCCAATATCAAGAAAAGCATATCACTCGGCCGAGAAGCCGATTGGCCGAATGGCCGAGAGGCTCGGATCACAAAAGACCGAGGCTGAGTCAGGAAGCCGATAGGACGAGGTCGAGCAAACTCAAACGGGTTATGAACGAATATATATATATATATATATATATATATATATATATTGAAACAAGCGTAGGCAAATTGAATAAGTGTATGGTTATGAATCAAACGTAGGAATAATGAGCAAGTGAACATGTGAATCAAGTGAGAAAATAGAATAGTCCAAAGATGAATGATCAAATGTTCTTACCTTTCAACGCTAATTCTTAACTTAAACTCTTATAACCAAGTCAATGAACTACACCTCCTTGAATCCACAATCTAGAAGCTCAATCAATCGCAAACTCAATCGATGATCCCCTAATTCACAAGGTATAACCATATGCCATAATCTCACAAATTAACTAATATATCATGAGTCTAAAAGAAGACAGTGGTATTGAAACATGGATAACTCCTACCTCCGACATCTTATGACTACCAAAACTTATTATGACATAAAGGGTAATGTCAGGATCGTTTCCTCCAAATTTCGTCCACAAAGTCCAAGTGGATCAATGGGAACCGATCTCACACTTAACCATAAACACGAATTAAGGTTACGCACGAAATATAATATAACTTTTTATCCACAGATCTAGGTCTTATATATTTTTTATATATTGTCAATTCTAAAGTAAGAAACATCTCCACAAAATCTCGACCTCAAATTCCTTAGGAATCGACTGGAATCCTTAAAATACCGAGGGGCGGAACAGATTCTCGGGTAGATAGACACAGCTCCACTAAAACACATCCACAAGTAGCATCCTATGGAATCTTGGCACGATCTACATGTTCCCGAATTTGTATCGAAAGCTTGGTTCTAACGCCACCAACCACGCTCCAATTAGAGATTTTATGAGAGAATTATGTGTGTTTGAAGTTGACACAGTGATGTTGGGAAGTTTCTGCGGGTGGAGGCTACGAAAAGGAGAGAGAGAAAGAGAGAAGAGGCCGACTATTAATGAAAGAAGTTAGGGTTTCCTTTTATTTATGTCAATGGGTAAGAGGTTAGACTCGGGTTTGAGGTTTACTAGTCGGGTGAGATGAGTGATCCATAAACTCGATCTAAGTCCAGTAATCCAATTATATAACTTCCCAAAATAGAATTACCCAATTAGTAACATAGTCTATAATTCACCAAATTTAAAAAATAACTCTTATTAATTCCCTCAAAATGGTTAATAAATGTAACACCCTTAATTAATTAAAGTCCCAAAATTGGTGTTAGATGATCAATAGCGATGGGTATAACCAAAATAACTGTTGGTTGCTTGGTAGGTCTTAGTTAGGAAATAGGTGGGAGTAGGGTAATAATAATGTTGATGATGGGATGATGGTTTTCTATTAGAGGTGCGTGTAAAGGATGAGGGGCAACTAAGATAGTTGTCATGGTGAAAAGAATTGCTAAGTACTAGAGTCGGTGTGTATTTGTGGCGGTGGAGTTTGGGATAGTTAAGTTGGAGGGTCGAGCAATTCAAGTAAGTCAAAGGAGGACGAGGCTTTGGATGGGCAGGGTTCCAGCTTCGATTTAATTTGAAAACCACGCAGCCTTTGTGTGATTTCCAAATTTTACATGACACCTACTTTTTTCTATACAGTCAATCAACTTTTAAATTCTGGATTAGTTTTAAAGATGTTTGTTTGTTACTTTCAATTATCAAATACGGAGTATATTGTAATCACAATAAATTTTCTGTTTATGTTTTTCAATATTAGGGTATACGATCCTTACAATAAGTGTTTTTTCAATATATTCAAAGTAGTAACATGTTACATAGTTGATATAAACATTTTAATTCCCGTGCATTTGCACGAGCCAAAATACTAGTTGTCCTCCATTTTTTTTCTTTTTTCTTTTCTTTTTCTTGCTGATAGTTGTCTGACTACAAGAATTTTTTTCTTTACTTTTCAATAATAAAAAGTTAACGTTAGTTTTTGGCCAAAATATTATTTAAAAAAAAAACTGATTGCACAACCATATCTCATATAATTATTTTAGTTTATTCAATGTCTTCTTAATACATGGGGTTGATTGGAGAGAGGATGAGGGATATCTACACTATTATTTACTTTCCTTCTATGTTAATAGTCCTTGCCTAAACGGAAGGTGGTACACATACATTCAGTATATGAATAATCTTCATACACTGTGACGTGACAGCCTCCCATTGGCTTAATGAAAAAAAGAAGAGGAGGGAAAATCTGGGCATTTAGGCGCAAATTTTTTTTGACAATAGCGCAATTATGCCGAGGAGTTCGAGGGAACGAGTTGGCGGGATTTGCATCGGTAATTGCTAAAACATTTTACCAAATTAATTTACGGAAAATAAATTTACTGATAATAAAAGGCTAATTAATTATTTCTAATCTTCATCACCATGGTCTTTTTCCTCAAAGGCAATCACCATTGTTGAAAACTTGATAAAACCTCAAACTCATAAAATTAAAATCTCCAATATTTAGCTTTCTTTCATTCACGCTATTCATCCCAACTAAGCACAACACAACTTCACTAAAAGCAAAAGTCTAATATAATCGATTCACTGAAAGCAACTGATCTGACTTTGTAAAAGCACTTTGTTAAGATGACGCTCTTAAGGTGTGATACATTATATTTCTTGCAGATACCATACATGCATCCGAATTACCCACATTCGCGTATATCTTCATTGGAATCAATTCTTGTATTTTGTTCTTCTATGCCTTAAAATACTTCAAAACGTATTTCGAAGCTTTTATTAAATATAAATTTATTGGAACCTTCAGCAATTTACGTTTCCAATGCAAGTCATGATTGCAACTGTTTTTTTGTTTGTAAATCCAAAATCTATAATTGTATCCAAATCGCAACAAGGATAGCAACTATAAATTAGGAAAGTTTAGTGAACTGCCTGAATGCTACTAAAACTTCTACGTGTAACTTGGTCAAAAATGAGATCAACCAGAATACATTATAGTTAAACAGAGATGAGAGGTGGATCCTAAATGAAACCGCGGTTGTGCTAATATTAAACCGGTTGAACCAATAGAATTGAAAGCTTTCTAAAACTTTTTGCATATAAATTTTTATTTTTTCCATAATTTACAAATTTACTTTTAAAATCATAATGTCGTTCAACTTTTGAATCCGGTGGGATTTCCTGAACATGTGAACACTAGTTACTCTGGTAAGGGTCAAACGGAAAAGGGGATTTATCTATATATTTTACTAAAGACGTCCCCATTGACACATGTCGCGATTCTAGGCCTTATCGCCACGTGTCGATGCGGATTTCCACATGGCGAGCTCACAGGAAACGTCGCACATAAGCGTGTCACGTGTCAACTTGGTTTTCCACATGGCGATCTCATAAGCAATGTTGCCACATAAGCTTGCCATGTCATCAAAGTGTGACCGTCAATATTTTGCACCAAACAGAATACCAAAAAGACAATAGTAAGGTTTGAACCCACGACCTCTTGGTATTTGTAAATATAAGTATACCATTGTGCCACAACAACTTACTTGATACTACTTTTTTTTTTTTAAATCATAAAAGCGGAGGCAAAAATCTTTACAAATATGTACAAAATGTATTATGGATAATCATTTATTATATCTCTTTTTTTTAATGTAAAAGATATGGTCATTTCTTATATTTTACCTAAGTTACGTCTTCAAAATGTGAAACTGATCAAAATATTTATTTGAGTTAATCTATTTTTCTAAGCGTAATTTATTCAATATCTTTTCTCAACTGAAAAACACGATACTCATGGATGAGAACATAATATCAATAATACGACTACTCAATTTCTAAGGATTAATATATTAGTAGCTATCTTTTTTTCTATCTAAGATTGGGTCGATGTTAAAAATGATGATGGGTATCGCGTAGGGTAATGTTGGGTATGCATGTCGTGTAAGGGAGTCAAGAAGACCTTAAATGAGGTTGACTTAGATTTAGACAAGGGTTAGACTGGAGGGTAGGAATCGATCGGTTTAGGGGGTCGGGTGGAGAAGTTGGCTTAGAGTGGGTCATCTTCACAAAAACTGATAAGTGCGGACTTAGATTCAGTTGGGAGTGATTAGAGACTACATCACTACAATGATATCAATTTTTAAGACATGATTCACCGTAAAGTTTTTTTTTTTATAATTCAAATGCCTTGAAAGAAGTGTTTAGTACAAAATACAATTTAATATTAATTGTTAATTTTACACGTAACCAACAAGCTCAAAAACGGAAGATATTTGGTGTAACCGTAACACCACATGATCTCATTGGTTCACCGCGCGGCGTAGGTAACATCACATAATAGTGAAGGTAACACCAAATCGATAATGTTACCGTGACATAGGAAATTTTATACTAAAAACACAAATATATTATAATAGAATTAAAAGTTTATTTTCTTTACATTCATAAGTAGAGTTATGTAGAATAAGAGACTAATTTGATTTCATAATGTAATTTGTATATTAGTGTGATGCATCAATTTGACATGTTTTTATTGACTACCAAAATCAGTCTACTCATTTCAGTTATGAAATTAATATAATATACTCACGGATTTAGAGTCTAGATATAAATAAGATTAGAGAAATTAGAGTTTCAATTAAACGAGTTGAGGGCGTTAGGATGACGAGTTCACGTGCAGAAAGCTGAGTAAAAAATTAGAGGGGATGCCACTTGGAAAATTTAACGGGTCTAGGGGTATCAGTTAGCGAGGGAGGTCAGGTAAATGAGTGGCATGAGATTGAGCGGTTAACTTGAACATTTGATCAACAACGATGGGTATAACCAAAAAAATTGTTAGTTGGTAATAATCTTAGTTAAGAAAGAGATGTGAGTAGGGTAATAATAATGTTGATGATGGAATGATTGTTTTCTATTGGAGGTGCGTGTAGAGGAAGAAGAGCGACTAAGATAGTTGTCATGGTGAAAAGAATTGTTAAGTACTAGAGTCGGTGGGTAATTGTGGCGGTGGAGTTTGAGATAGTTAGATTGGAGGGTCGAGCAATTCAAGTAAGTCAAAGGGGGGCGGGGTTTTGGATGGACAGGGTTCCAACTACGATTTAATTTGGAAACCACGCAGTCTCTTTGTGGTTTCCAAATTTTACATGACACCTACTTTTTTCGGTACATTCGATCAATTCTTAAGTTCTGTATTAGTTTTAAAAAAGGTTTGTTTGTTATTTTCAATTATCATATACGGAGTATGTTATAAACTTATCATCACTGTAAAATTTTTGTTTATGTTTTTTTTAATATTAGGGTATACGATCCTTAAAATAAGTTTTTTTTCAATATATTCAAAGTAATAACATGTTACATGGTTGATATAAACATTTTAATTCCCGTGCATTTGCACGAACCAAAATACTAGTTCAAATCAAATCAAGTTGCGCATGGGATAAAATATTGCTTACTTTTCTTTCTTGTTTTATTTTCTTTGTTTGACTTCAAAACTTTTGTTAATGTGTTTGACTACTTTTCTGATAAAATTGGTTGATCCTTTAACTTTTCATTGCTTATTACGGATTATATACAGTATAACGACTTTAGACTCCAGAGCACGATTTATATTGTTCGACTCCAAATCATCATAGCATCATAGTCATTTTGCTTTCGAGAGCATGCTATAATTTTAGCTAACTAAAGTTTCAAGTTTGGTTGTTGTTACCATATCCGGGTAGGCTGTAGAGTAAGATTGCATACGTGCGTGCTATTGCTGGTAGTTGTAGTAGTGGGTTGGCGAAGCTTTCCGGATTTCCGCATTCTACACGACTCCTATCAAGTGGGAAGGGACAATATTTACCAAAAGTTCTCCCAACTTTTCTACCACCTACCCTCAGTCACTAGTCATTAGATACTATTCCCTTTCCGCTTTCCTACATTCCTACTCTTTGCCTCTTTCGGTGACGGGGGGTACAATTATGCTAGTCCTTGTACTGTGTTAGTGTGCTCGAGTCTGGACCGTTGAGGCACAATATTAGTGAAGAATACGGAGAAATGTGGTACATGGGCCACTGGGATGTACTCCACCTTGCTCTCTTCCGTCCCCCCTAATGACGTGCCCCGTCACAGTGACGAGTCTAGCAAACCCCTGGATGTATGGTGCTAACATTATTGATGTCGACTAATTCATGTTTAGTTTAAATTCTGATAACCCACCTACTATTAGAACTGCGACTTGTGACAAAAAATGCACCCACTACCAAAATATCTAATTGAGGAGCGTACCTTGAATATCAATCTACCTTCACATTAGTTTAGAATAATTTTATTCAAGTCAAATCAGATCAATTGCATTCATATTTGATTAGACATTGCAATCTTATCAAACAGAGCCTATATTAACTTACCTGTCAATTCAAATCGGGTCAATCCAAAATTGGAATTAAACAACAACTTCTTGTAATTTTGTAGTCATGATATCTTAAACACTAGTTCAAGTGAAACGATGTTTCGAAGGTGGGTCAAATTCAAATCGCTAATTTATACGCTCGGTGCTGAGTCAATTTTAACAAGTGTAATTAACGATGAAATTGAAACGCTCTCCATCAAATTAAATTATACGTTAACAAATGAAAAATACGGCAACCACCGAGAAAACCCAAGGTACACGAATACTAGCTTGATGCCCTGATGTAAAACTTGGTAGAGTCTTCAATACAATTTGCCGCCTTCTCCTACACCGAGTCGCTGTCGTTTGTATTCCCCAGTCCCATTGCAAAAAACAGAGAGAACCCACCATCACATAAATTCAGCCATTTTACGAAAAATTGATGCATACCCAAAAAAATATTAAAAAAAAAAAGTTAAAAATTCAGAATTATCCCTGAACCTCCTTTTATTTCCCAGCATCCATTTATTTCCCTCCACATCTCACAAAAATTTCTCTCTCCTCTCACCTCTTCTGAGCGTATTTTCCGAGAGAGAAAGAGAGAGAGAGAGGGTGTTACTTATATGTCGTTTTGTGTCATGTTGTTGTTGGAATCATGAGATAATTCTGGTTCACTCTTTCTATGCTAGATCTTATGATTTGTTGTGTCTGATTTATATCATATAATATTCTCACCTGGGCATTTGTTTTTTCTTATAGATTTTGCCATTCTCTGAGCTAGATTTCATGTGGGTATTGATTGAATCTTGTTGTTGAAGCCTCTTTCTTATCTGGGTATCCATTGTTTGTTTGTTTGTTTTATGTTGTTTTATATCATTGGTGTGTGAAAATAAAGTGAAAAAGTCTGAGTCTTTTTGGTGTGGAATTTGTGGGTTGGGGTTTGAGTTTTTTGAGGTTTGTATGTCAATGGGCGCATTGGATGACTGTCATTATGATGTTGAGCTTGAGAATACAATAAGAATGGGGTGTATTAAACTGGGTGTTGAAGAAGAACCAGAAACTGCACAGATTGAGGATGCTGTCAGGGTTCTGTTGCAAGGGTTGGGTGAAGATGTCAATAGGGAAGGCATCAAAAAGACGCCGTTGCGTGTTGCTAAAGCTCTTCATCATGGAACTAGAGGTGATTCTCACCCTTTTGCTCATTTGCTTGCTTATTAAGTTGTATTTTATGTGTATGTTGTTGCTCATATGCTTGTTGGTTGTATTGAATGTGGTTTGCTTGTTTTTACTGTTTTGAGTTGGTGAATGTTTGAAAAAGATGGAAGCTTGTGGGTGGTGGAAGTGGATGTTGCATCAATAGTATTTGATCACCTTGTGAAGTTATTATGGAAGAAGTGGGGAAACCTTGCAAATTTTACATGAAATTGGATGTTACAAACAGTCAAGAAAGATGGCTAAGTGCTAACTTTACCACTAATGGGAAGCTAGTGATAGTGATATTTAGCTGACTATTAACAACCTATTGTTGGATTTACCAACCAAAAAGGTCTAAGATGCATTAGGGCTCACCTTTAGTTTTAGGGGCAAGCCGAAAGATAATTACCAGGAGGGCTACAAGTGAAATTATATAGATGGGTATAATCTGACTGTGAAAGGAGTAAAAACGAAGTTTTCGATGCTAATAAGTTTTGTTTTAGCATGGTAGCAGCATTTTTTGGGTGGTGGATCAGGGATATATCTCTCTTCTGATATGTGGTTACCTCGTAAGGGTTGTATTGGTTTCCATTCTCCACGACTAAACTTAATTGCAACTAGTATCTTTATATGATGAAGTAAAAGCATTCAAATATGTGTCCTAGGAGGTTATCTGTGGGTTTTCTAGACCTATTTGCTTTGTGGGTTATATGGGATTGCTTGTATGAGCCTCACACAGGTGTGAATTGTGACGCTTTTGGAAGTTGCTCTGATCAAAGTTTCTTATTGTCCAGGTTACAGGCAAAGTGTGAAAGATATTGTCCAAGGCGCTCTATTTCCTGAAGCTGGCTTAGATAATAATAGGGTTGGCCATGCTGGAGGAGCTGGGGGTCTTGTCATTGTGCGGGATCTTGACCTCTTTTCCTATTGCGAGTCTTGCTTGCTGCCATTCCAGGTGAAATGTCATGTGGGTTATGTTCCATCTGGACAGCGAGTTGTGGGCCTTAGCAAACTCTCTCGTGTTGCTGATGTGTTTGCCAAGAGGCTCCAGGATCCGCAGCGGCTGGCAGATGATGTGTGTTCAGCTTTGCAACATTCCATTAAGCCTGCTGGGGTTGCTGTTATTCTTCAATGTCAGCATATTCACTTCCCCAGTTTAGAGTCTTTATTCCTGGACACTCGCCCTGATGGGTTGATAAAGGTGTTAGTATCCTCAGGTTCTGGAGTGTTTGAAGATTATGATTCTGACATTTGGAGTGAGTTTCTTAGTTTAGTAAAATTTAGAAGGTCAATGGCTGATAAAATCCGAGAGAGGAACTCTGCTGGTGATTGGTGTCCATCCCTAGCCTCTCCCGTTAATAAGGTATCATCCAGCGTGGGAAATGTGAACACTAATATGGTTAGCGCAGTCACTTCAATTATCAGATCATTGGGTGAAGATCCATTAAGGAGAGAACTTGTTGGTACACCTGCTCGGTTTGTCAGGTGGCTAATGAGCTTTCAAAACTGTAATATGGAAATGAAACTGAATGGCTTTGTCTCTAATAAGTTGGAAGCCTCCAAATCTAATGGTGACGTGAAACTCAACAAGCAGATCCATTCTGAGCTGAACCTGCCATTTTGGTCGCAATGTGAACATCACTTGCTTCCTTTTCATGGGGTAGCGCATATAGGATATTTTTCCACCGAAGAAGAAAGTCACATAGGAAAGTCTCTTCTTCAGTCTATTGTGCACTTTTATGGTTTCAAGCTCCAGGTGCAGGAGAGGCTCACTAGACAGATTGCTGAGACTGTTGCTCCTCTGCTTGGTGGAGACATAATAGTGGTGGCAGAAGCAAGCCATACATGCATGATCTCTAGGGGTATTGAGAAGTTTGGTAGCAGCACAGCCACGGTTGCTGTCCTTGGTCGATTTGCAACAGACGCGGGAGCACGCGCATCGTTTCTGGACAGCATTCCAAACACTAATGATTTCTATAGGTGACAGTGTTTCAACTCAAGGAGTGTTTTCTATGTAATCTTATAGTGTGGGTGTGCGACTTTTACTTCGCCAGTGTTGTCTTGAGTTTCTTTGGGTCTCTGCATATGCAGTTCAGGACAAGCTCAAGCCAGAGTTCTTGCCTAAAACGACTCAGACTCCGATTGAATTGGTCAGTTGGGATGAACAGATTTATACTGCTGACAACAGCATTCGACATGTCTCGAGATAATTGATTCTTTTTCCACCTTCTGTAATGTATCAATGTGCCCTTCTGAAGCTTTTTACCTCAGGCACATGTTTTATCACTTATTCACCCATTGAACGAAAAGCCGGAAATTTTGCATTCCGTTATAGTTTTAACAGTCTTGTAATTGTCAGTTGATTCAATTTTGAGCAGCCTTCTGATATCAACAACAGTTTCTGAGATGATTGCCTTCATAAGTTTCAGTGCATGGGGAGAAAGGATAATCCGTATGCATCAGGGACTCTAGTTTCTATTAACTGGTTAGTGAAACTTGGCTCTTCTGCATTTGCTCTAAAAGTGCTCCCACTCAGAAATCACAACGGGAGTTTCCCGGTGATAGATTAAGCAGGACTCTTTTCGTGGCGATTAAGCACATGCACAACTTAGGGACTGTTCCTATAAAAGTCTAGGCTGTCAAATGTAGCAAACCATGGAAAATTATTCCAGCGAATTGGTGTTCTAGAGTGTCGTTTCCACTGGCCGGAGTGTTAAACATGAATGCTGGAATTTACCCTGAGTTTCATTCAAAATTCAACAACCGAAGATCTATCATACTTTCGGTCTGTCATGCTGATATGATGTATATAATCACGTAGAGGCGAAACAGATCTCCTGCCTCACTCTTATTACCATAGTATCCAATCAATTATACTTGCATTGTATGGCTCAAAACATTTTCATCGGCCAGATCAGATATAATATCAATTCAGTCTATACGAACTTATAGCTATTTTTCGACACACATACATGTTAGTACATTACACATACAGTCACACACACTTGAACACATCTTTGGCAAGCTTGTACTAATGAGGAAGCACGATGCACAACACACAGCAACCATAGCTCACTCATCTAACCACAAATGACGAATTTTATGCCACTGTACAGCGAAATTAGGATCCCGCTTTTTTGGAGATGGGGATCGGGATTTACGCCCAGAACCTCCAGCAGATTTTTGCCGTGCAGCTGGTGAAGGAGTTGGAACAGATTTCAAGCGTTGAGATGTCGTTCCAGTGGATCTTGTGGACACTGTTGGCTCAGATGTAGCATCACGTTTGGTTTCCTGTTTCTCTTGTTCGCGATTCTCTGTCACACGTTGTGAGCTAGAAGTCTGTGTAAATGTAACTTCAGATTCCCGATTCTCATGTTCTGCTCCCATATTCTTCTGTTTTTCATTCCTTACCACATCTTGTGAAGGTAAAGTTGGCAGAGATGTAGCTTCAGGGTCTCTAATTTCGTTTGCTTGGTCCTCTACAACAGATCTAGAAGGCAAATTTTGAGCCGATATGGCCTGAAGTTTTGGATTCTGAGAATAATTTATAGCAGTATCTGAGTCTACATGTGAAGAAAATGCTGGAAGGTGTTCATGAGGCTCAGAATGATAACTCATCCTAGAGTTAACAGATTCCGTAAGTGAAACGGTGTGTTTATGGGATCGATGCATTGGAAGTGCAACACAAGCTATTCCCAAAAGCATAGCCAGGAAAATCATGGCCAATATCGAAGATCCACATACCTGCAAAGAAGGAACGCATTAATCCCTAATATGTCAACCTAAGGAACACTTATGTAGAGCAGTTCTGACTTCTGAGGCCTACAATGAGGGGGTAAATAACTTAAAGAGTACCATTGAATCCAAATTTTGTATTGAAAATATCTTAATATCATACAGAAATGCAAAATCACCACAAGAAAGAAAAAGGCCAAGAAACGAATTATAGTGTATCCACGAGACTGTGATTCCACATCTATGGCATGACAATAGAATGCACCAAATGACAAGTCATCAAGAGACACAAGCCTGATAAAATGGATTTTAAGACAATCTGAAAGACACAAATAACGAACATCTTTAGAATGATTCATGTTCATTTGACCATTTAGGTGGAAGAATTATTTTCACAATTCATGAAGTCGCTCTTCTATGCTCGCAGGTTGATATCCCTGACACCCCCCCCCCCAAAAAAAATACCTAGTGGACAGATCGACGGGAACCACTGATTACCAAATTATAGAAGAAATAGCTCTGACATCATATACATTACTGTATTACATATACATAGAACAATGTCACTGAGGGAGGAATGACCCCAACACAGAAAAGTAACATGCAACAATTGGCATATGTTGAGAAGATGGTCAGATTAACTTGTCAGATTCATTCATAAATAATTCGCCATATGGCATCCACAACTATCACCAAACTTATCAAAATAAAAAATTATTCCTTTTTTTTTTCAATTTCCTCTTTTTTTTTTCTCCCCCCTTGAGGGATACAGTAATTTTCCATTTTGATACCAATTATTAATGTCGCAATACGAGATTTCATCATATATATTTCCTTGTCTTCTCTAGGACATCAGGTCGACATATTTTGCAAAGAAGAATTCAAATCATCAATAACGAATATAAAATACCTGAACATATGAATTTCATAACAGAGATGATGTAGAAAAAGAATATATATCATGCAGGATTGCAGGAAGAGTGGAAACCAAGAGGTACAGAACACCAAACCTCGTATTTATTCCTGTCCATGGAGAACTTAGTCCTATCCACCCACTCTCTGGACTCTCTGCACGGCATATGTTTGTCAGCGTGCTCCAAAGAGTATCTTATCATGTCAAGTATTGTCAACTCAGTCAGTGGATCAGAGTTATCTGCAAGAAGTGTTCTTTTTAGCTATATGATTGACAAGATTTTCTCACAAAAGGTCATTCATTTGCAGTCATTACCTGGTATATCAAAAATCTGCTTAGCGGGTGGCACACCCAACTGCTCTCCTAGGTAAACACGAACACGCGCCCGATCCCCTAGAGAAAGTAAATCCCCATGTGTGACTACTATGACGGGCTTATCATCTGCAGTTGACAAAACAGAAAAACAGTTGGTTAAACACTTAAACCTATGCTCATTCAAAACCTGTTATCCACAATTTAGGAAATAGAGAACCAATACATTACTGGCCAATAAGAATTCTATGGCTTTAACAGTTTGAGCTTCAGTCTCCGGGACTTGAGGCCTCAGACCTAGGCCAAGGGAGTTTAACTCATACTGTTCCCAACCTTTACAGTGAGTGTCTTCTTGCCCCTTGTTTCTTTTCTGAAAAAAAATGAACAACCTAATGGATCGAATTCATTCTAGCAGTGAGGACTCGAAACTGATCCTACATGTTCAGCTGTTCACACTTCTTGCAGGAAGATTCTCACCCTTAACCCCACCCCAAGCCAACATCTGCCCTTCGGCCATCAATTTACCAAATCAAAGAAGGAGCATAGGAAAGACTGGAAAAATTCTAAAGAAAGCCAGGCTTGAGGCAACAAGACCAACATACACGAGGACTTAGAGACATCACAAGACAAAAAGTACAATTTCATTTTTCAGCTCATCAGTCACAATATATATCTTTTGTCCCTTGCTTTTAAGGACCTGTGGGGTATGTCTCTTAACAAATTCCAAGTAGAAACTATACACGTAATCCTGGGTTGGTTTGGGCATTCTGAGCAACAGTGACATTGCAATACTAATTGTATGAACTTCAGTACCTTTAAATGATAAATATGGGCAGCCAAAAGTCCTTGTCACCATCTCCATATACCTTCTGTCCTCTTTCTTGTAACTATTCATAGATCTCAGAACAGACAAGCCATTAACCACAAATACAACAAAGTTGACCTTTCTGGTCTCACTGGAAGGACTACCACTCTGTTGAGCTTTGCAGTTCAGAGACATTTTCACGCTAGGGCTATCTGAATCTCTACACCAAAAGACAAAGAACGAGTATTATTACAATGCTCAGGTTCAAGAAGCAACCAAAAGGAAAAAGGAACAAAAGCAATATAGCATACCTGACAACTAGATCTCCATGACGGACCCCTTTCATCATCCAAAGCTGGAGCATTTTATCATTATCAACAAATTCCTCAGACAAGCTACGGGTATCAAACAAGCAAAATGCGGCAGAACATCTGGGAATCATATATTCCTGAAGGAAGAATGTGCCTTCCTCTGCGGACGAGTTATCTAGCACCAGCAATAGCAAGTTTAGGAGCTTTGAGGGATAGGTTGTGCAAAGTTAGTTTTAACAAACTACTATTACGTTTCACAAAAATAATTCAGGGAGCGGGTGTTCAAAAGACATGAGGGAACAGCAGCGAGGAGAACATACATGTAACTTGGGCTCTTTCTGAGGCAAATTTGTCATCTTCAAACACTCTTGAAATTCTGTTAACCAGACTGCTTTTGCCAGATCCTTTGGGACCAACCAGTAAGAGTGAGGTAGTGTTTGGTAGAGCATAACCTCGTAGTTTCTTATTACCCACATTACTGATCCATGCACCGGGAGTGTAGCTGCCAAGATGGTGAATAAAGTTAGCTGAAGCCATTGTGCAAAACTTCCATCATGGAACATTTTGTCTCAGTCCTTCATGTGTCATCCTAACAGGAACGCTAATTTATGAAAATTATAAGTAGACCTTAAGTATCACAGCCTTGCAGTAACCCCGGCAAGTAACAAAGGTTTGAGGTTAACCTCCTTTCCTAAATCTCAAAAACAATACCACTACGGTCTTTCACAGAGGTTTGCCAGAGATTAACTAACCTACTCAAAGTCTCAAACATACCCGGTCATATATAAATTATGGATATGTGAAACGAAACATTTTTTAGGGAAGAATTTCAGATCAATGGCCATCCTTTATTAGGTAGTGCCAGTTATTTCTTCACTAAAACTCGATAGAAAATACTGTACCTACTACAATTAGTGTGGGAGCTGGAGAGATGAAAATCAGACATAATCAAAAGTTCAAAACTAATGAACATCTTTCCAGATACGGGACAAGATACTTCATTAATCAACAACGAACTACTCACATATACGATAAATTCAATTGATTTATAAGGGAGATGCAAGAAATCAAACCTCAAGATTTTATTCTTAGCTTGATAAAGGCACTCTCTTCTCTCCCAAAGTTCGTCATAATTCCTCAAAATATCATTGTAAGCAATCTTCCTCCTCCTCAAATTACCATCAAACTCCACAGAATTCGAAGAAATTTCGAGACCCGACCCATCAAATCCTTTGTAAAGATACCCAGATGAGCCACTCACTGATTCAGCTGCATCTCTTATCCCATCCCTGAGGAATCACATAACCCTAAATTACGACTACTGAATTCTTGAGCAATCATTACTAAGAGAAACTCTTGGGTAAGACGGTCTTACGTTAACTACAGCTGAAAGGCTAAGTTCCTAACTTTACTCCCCAAAAACTTAAACATCACACTTTCGCCATAAGACCGTCTTACCCAAGTTTTTGCGCATTAACATCAACGAAAACAAACACATAACAAACGAAAACGAAACAAGGACCTGTAAAATGAGGAAGGGTAAGACGAAACATCTGAAAAACCATCATCATTATCCAAAGTTGAAGATTCATCCTCTGCTTGAGTCAGACATAGAAATTATTGAATATATTAACATAAGATAACAACTAATTTAACTCAAAAGATTAAAACTTTTGACATAATAACATAAAAAGATGAAAACTTTGATAAAATTAAAGACCAAACAAAAAACATATATGAAGAACTTACCAGAAGCAGAATAGTGAAAATGATCACCACCCATTGAAGTTTAGCTCACGCTTCTTTCTCTGCAAAAGGGGTAGATGAGAATATGGGATTTTAATGTTGACCTCTCTTTAATTTTATTTATTTATTTGTTATTATAGTGAATCATATTCTTAAAATTTTAATCCCCCCCTTTTTTTTTAAGAGAAAAGGAAGTTTATACAAGTGAAGATGAAATGGTAAGCGGTTGGAAGTTGGCAGTGTCCAGAAAACAGATCACAGGAAAAAGAGACAAGTTTTAAGCATCAGTCGACAGTCGTCTCATTGCTGTTTTTTTTTTTTTTTTTTGACATCTTATGCCGAGTTTTGATACCTCAGCACGTGTTACTGATTAAGTACAAGAACTGTATGAATCAAGATTCAATCAAGACTCAGGTCGTATGATTAAATAGTTGCACTTGTCCACTAGGGTCTTAGTTGCAGATGTTCAAAACCCATTGATTTGGGTTCGAGTTTTACTTAATTGTGATCGCGCATAAGCTTGATCGAGTCAGGTCGGTGTTTTTTTTTTTTTTAATTTGCTTCCTTTTCCGAATGAATATTGGTCAGGTATGTACATTTTGAGTTCGAGTCCAGTTTGAACTGAATTTCTCCACAAATTTAGCTTTGACTGGCTCCATTTGAATTTGGTGATCACGTTATGTCAAACTAAACCCGAATCAGACCATATCAGCTTCGGATAATCTGAAACATTTGACCCGACATGGGAAAACCGGAAGTTTACACCTTAAGAAATGGGATTGACCCGAACATAAATACTCCTCTTTACGGTCATATTAGTAATTACCTCTGATCCAACTCCTGGATCACCAAAGACTGTAAGATTAGGGCAGAAGAACCAACATTGATAAAGACGATATAACCTTTGAAATTTGTTTCAGACACAGTTTTTGTTCCATTCCCTTTGTTTTCTCCATTTCTCTTGTATTTGTGGGTCAATTTCCTTTGATAACTTAGGCACTATAAACTCAATGTATGAGAAATTCTATCTTACATCACAAAATTTTGTAGCATATGATTTGAACCAAAGATAATCATCTAACTCAGTATCCACAAACTACAGCTGCAGCAGCACAAACCCTGACAACATATTTTTTTTTTCCCCTTCTGAAGGGGTGTAAAGTGTAAACCCTATCTAGCATCCGATAATGTCCTCTCACTTACGGGTTAGATTGCAGCATGGTGCACCAGGAGAGTCACGACCCACTTTGCCTAGCAGGGTCCTCCATACCAAGAAAAATTGTTCATCATCGAAACCCCAACAGCAACGATGCATCAGTAGACTTTTAGAAAGCAAAGATCTGTAATCAAGACTCTTTCAATTTCGTTCAGTATGGGATGACATACGGTAGAGCATAAACATCTGCAGATGCAATATGAACGGCTTTACCCCACACTTGTTCCCCTCCATCTCTGTCATGATCAACATCACTCTCCTTTGATGGGGAGCTCTTTCTGTCGAACAACCAATCTGTATTATCAAGTTCAGGCAACTCTTCCAGTTTTGGAACTGACAGTATCTGACTCAAATACTTGGTATCTGGATGTGGAGGTGGTGGTTTTGAGGACTTGTCTTTGCGCTTCTCTTTTCTTGAAGTCGAAGGAGGTTTCAGAGTGACAGGAGGTAATCCATGAGCCCCTATGGCCCCATTGATCTTCCCTGGAGTTGAAGGCGGTTTTGCTAATTCTTGAGAGGCAACTGTCTCATGAACTTTCTCCATATGTAATATGGCTTTTGATGTAGCCACCGATGAAGTATGAGGCCCTATGGTCCCATTGTCTTGTCCTCCAGTCAACAGAAGCTTTGCTGAGACCAAGGAAGATTCTTGAGAGCCCATAGTTCCATGGACCTTGCCACTAGAGGGTTGAGGCGTTGAAGGGACAGAAGGTGTTCCATGTGTACCAACCTTCCCATCCACTCTTGCAGAAATAGAAGGCTTTGACGAACCAAGAGGTGATTGAGCGCGTATCGAGCCCAAGGCCTCCACACTAGTAGATGGAGATTTTGTTAGAGCAGGAGGTGATTGAACGTGCACTGTCCAATTGGACTTGCGTTCCCCACCATCCAGCTTAAAGCCATTGGCTGGTCCCTGCTTATATGCCTCACCATCCAGCTTAAACCCATTGGCTGGTCCCTGTTTACTTGCAGACAAAGTAATGGTTGTACCCGATTTCAAGTGTCTTCCATTTTTAGCAGCAGGTTGAGAAGCAAGAACAGCTTTCTGCCGCTTATTTGGTTGTGCCTCCTTACCTGCACCAATATTCAAAATAAACTTTCTCAAATTAGAGAGAGTACATAAAAAGGGAAGAAGTTGGGAGAGCACAGCATTTCCTGACATACGCATTCTAATGATTGAAGACCAACAATCCCTAAAGAAGAATGTCCGATAATGTACTAAAATCATCAAAATGGACTATCACCAAGAATTACTATATAACATCTCAATTGATTTTCTTGATTTTCAGCATTTAGGGAGCCACCAGTCCTCAAATAACAATGACCCCTAAGAAGTCCTTCAAACATAGTCAACACTCAATACAATTTTTATAGCATGAAGCTATATGATTGCCTCTAATCCTAGTTGGAAGGATGAATAAAAGGAATGCCAAAAGATACGTGTGCAGGACTTACCAAGTAAAACTCCATTTGCTTCGGGTTCCTTCCGTTTGCCAGTAATCGCCTCTCCAGTCTTATTGCCCATTTTGACAGTATAGTGCGTAGAACTGTCGGTGGAATCTCTGCCATTCAGTCCAAATCTAGGGAATTTAACAACATTGTCAGTTCCCTCCCTCACTTTGTCCTCCTTTCCAGATTTAATTCCAGATTCACCCTTGTAATGGATTTTCATCCTATTATCTACAGAACCTTCTCCCTTGAATCCATTCTTTTTCATCTCTCCCACCGGGGCTTTCTTACTCACATCCGCATCTCCCGCCACTTCACTACCTCTTTCCTGCACTTTGAAGTTATGTCCAATTGCGACTTTTGAGACTTTTAGATGACCATTATCTTTGGGTCCATTCTTTAACCTACAACTGCCATTTCCATATATGGTGCCCTCTTTTATTTGGGACGAAGAAAAAGCAATGCCATTTGATATTGTTCCAGAATTCTCAGCTCTACTCTGAATAGTAGCATTAGCTGTTGCACCAACTTGGCTGCCTGTTGCACCATTATCATCTCTGATCCTCCGTTCAAGCTCCTGAACAATTGCAGCCTCCTTGGGTGGATCGATTTGTGGACCATTATAACCAAGCGTCTGAGGGATACACATTTCTGTTTGTACTTTGTGTCTCTTGGCACTGTTTTCCTTGCTTTTCTCCCCCTTTTTCTTGCTATTATGGTGCTTTTGAATTTCTTTCCCTTGACTTAACTTATTAATATCATACTCCATAGATCTACTCTGAGACGTTCTTTGCTCCGCCCCATTGCCAAAAACAAATGCAACTTTTGGAAAAGTTGACTGACAATTATCCCTTTCTCTATCGGCCACCTGGCCGAGTCCACTCTTACCTTCAGCTCTGCAAGCACCATTGCTCCGACTGGTTACCCCATCCAAAAGTTCAGCTTTTCCTGGATCTTTATTGTTAACCGAAGAAACAATTTGAGTTCCTGTTGCACCATCCACAAGACTGACTCTCTGCTCGAGCTCTTGAACACATGAACTTTGGGGGCTGCTCGACCCAGCCTTCTCCACATTGGACCTGTCTCCTTCAAATGTTTTCTCATCCCGAGACCGTTTCTTCAACTTTCTTTTGTCCCTGTCCTTGCTTTTATCCTTCTCCTTATGTCTATCCTTGCTCCTTTCTTTGTCCTTATCCCTGCCTTCCTTTTTCTCTTTATCCTTGTCCTTTTTATGCTTTTTCTCTTTTTTCTTATTATCTTTTTCCTGAAATATGAACTTCTAACATTAAACTCATATGGGATACAGAGCACAAGCATGAATACACCAAGCATCAACAGCCCACACACGCCAAATAACAAAAGGCCCTGAATTGGTTAGTGAGGTGATAAAATTAGAGCAGCTAGCACATCAGCCAACTCTTAAGACTCAGCACAAACAAAATGGGAACTTGGAATGAATGGACAACAACCGTAGAGGATTACAGGAAGCACTGGTGCAGCAGAAAGATGTTACAATGCCATGCATCATCACATATTATCATAGACAAACATTAAACCACCTTGATATCGTGAATGCTAGAAAAAGCTTCCAGGGACACAGGACCATAACTGAGAAAGAGGAAAGTTTTATGATTTAAAAAAAAAAGCCATGATAGTAAAAGAGCAAGTCAAGAGTCTTCATCACTCCAATCATTTGATATGAATTGGCCCTGATAGATAAAAACTTACCATTAAAAAAAGAAACGGCTAAAATTCATATTTCAAGCATCATATGGATAAATCTACGTGGTTCAGAAGATCGTATCAAAGAGTTCATAACTTTATCATTTTTGCAAACATATACAGGTCATTAATGGTTTTGGAACAACAATTACCCCGGTGCTTCAAAGGCTCCCACCTATGGCAAGGTAAGGCGGGGTTGGAAGTACACAAGCATTACCTCTATTTTTCCAACATAGAGAGACTGCTTATGGCTTACCGATCACCCAAAATGAAAATTGAGTCAAGAATGGCACCAACCGACTACTACTTCACAAAACAAGAAGCGCAAACGGTTTTGTGAGCCAATTAGCAAAAAAAAAAAAAAAACTGCATCAGAAATTTATTTAGCACAGCAAATGGTATGGAGTAACTTTCTTGCTTTTCATCTACACAATAACTAGTTGACACCGGTATCCAAGAAAGAGCCGAAGTATTTAAGTAACATCAAAATTTATCTGGTAGAAGCAGTAAGACTTTGCTACAGAATATTGGAATACTAGAATATTTCATCCCGATAGAGCTAAATGCAAAATGCAACCTAATCAGCAGCTACTGAGCAGATATCACAGTTAACCATCCGAAATCTTCCACAGCAGGAGTGAAATCTTTTGAGGAACTGGGTGGGGAGTTGGATACAAGAAGCAATTCAATTAACAGTAATTACAAAACAATGTTCTCTTTTTCATTTCTTTAGATTTCATGTATAGGTCAATTTGACTGTGAAAGCCAGATTCACAACTGGTCAGTAAATAATCGAGGATTCAAAGAACTGGAATCCCTCATACACTCCTTCCTCTTCATTTCTTAGGCATTCATTCTCAGGTGAATTTGAGAGTGATGGTCAACTTCCCTCTTAAATCAAAATTGTGCTGAGCAATTGAAAGATTCAATCCCCACTCTATATCCTACTGCTGAAACCATGGGCTACTAAGGACACCATACAGTCCTTTATGCATAACTAATGCCTCCAAAACCTCAATTTTGACAAACTAACATTACTTGCCACACTTTCACCATCTGGTGTTTCTCTGGTAAAGGACGGTAGGACACTATCAATCTCACATCTCAGCATAGTTAGATACCTTATCTTCAAAGACATCCACACCCAGATTTCTAACACAGAGAACAACCAGCAGTTATGTTCCCAAATTGATAAAGACACAAGGTGGCACCTCTCGGTTAAATCCTCCTAGCTACTGTGCGGGGTGGCAGAGGGAACCTACATGTTTGGAGGAGTTCTAAGTGACGGTATCTCAAACTAAGAAAATCAAATGTGGCAATCAATTCCACGAGTGTCCTCTTACTCCTTAAAAGTGACGTGTTCCTTTTTGTGTTCCGGTTAGTGTCGACTTTTCACGTTAGTCTCTCTGTTTCGAGGATTTGTTGCCTAATTAATATCAAGTTTCCGAAACAAAAAGATTGATGTCAAAACCTGATAGCTACAGCCTAGGAGCTAGACGGGTCTAAAGAATAGGAGCAAGCACCTAAGTATGACAAGTGATCCCACACGAACAAATCCAAGCAAAACAAACTAGCTCCTCAACCCCATGTCACCGAATTACTCCTCAATCCCATATCACCACATTAAAGTTGATGGGACGAGTTCTAAGGGAAGTGGTCAAGACAGAAATCATAGGGCATAAGCAGCAATAAGTAATATATACATCTAGATTTTTTTCTAACCATTACAAAGACCACTGATATATCAAGAAGGGGCTGTCAACAAAATCATTGCTCATGAAGTCTATCACCATTTCGGAACAAGTTGACACCAAATAACTACAACCATGTTGGCTACACTGAAGCAGCCAGAGCATACTACTCAATACCTTGTTTGCCCTAATTTCCGAAAACTTAGTCCATCATGGCCCCTCAACTTTAATTCTTTTTTTGATGTATGAAGGCATATGTGAATTCTCAGTAAATGTAAGCATTGTCATTCACACATATCAGAGCACACTATTGAAAAACCACATAACAAGGAGAGCAGGACATAAATAGCCACACCAGCATATGGCAATGGATAACAGAAGAGCAGGTATCCACCTTTGCTAGCAAAGTGACATCCTCAACTCTAAGCTTCTTCTCATATCCAGGAGGTGGAAATGGAAAGCAGCGAGACATCGAAACAGCTGGGATTCAGCCGAATTGAGAGCTTTGCTTAGTTCCAAGTACCGGTGTCCCGATACTGGAACGTATCGCACACTACACAGCTCTTCATGCACCATATCCCATTTCCAGCTTGACTGCTCAAATCAACTGGATTTCTTTAGCTGAGTCCTGAACAGCAATAAAAACCCGATAACCAAACTTCCTTCGGACTAACAATTCTAACAGCATGAATGTCAATGCCACAAAATTCCAACACATGAAAACAATCATATTCATCAATAAGTAACAACACTAATCATCCAAATTCTGACCAGATAGCAGAAGTTGTTCTCTTCTCCAACCACAACTTCAATTGCTAAGTCGACGAATTCGCAACTCCAGTGCCAATTCAACCCTCTGTAATCCTTACTTGTGGAGTCAATGCCCCTAAAAAACCTGCTCATTACCAAAGACCTAAGTCAGCTGAATTTCCTCAAAATTTTCATACAGCACTCAAAAAGCTCATTTCAGCTATACATTACACAATATGATCTTCTAAAACATGATCTCTTTTCATTCAAACATCACCCAAAAAAACTTCTCACAAAAGCTTCTACAAACTTCTCCAATTTACCAAAAGAACACTAATTTCGCAATGAACCCTTTTAAAATCACACTATTTAGGACTCAAAACTTGCAAAATTTCATATCAAAATTCACAATGTCTTCAATTCCCAATAAAATGGAGAACACATTTAGCTTTACAATAGTTCATCCACCCAGAAAAACAGGCGAAAAACCGAAAAAAAAGCACTTCAGATTAAGGTACTACTATGTACAATCTGTGACGTCCAATGCCCTAAACTTTATTTAGAATTTCATGATCAGATCAAACCCTAACCCAACAATCAGCTCACCCAAACTTATCCAAACACAAACACCCAGTACAAATCAAACCCTAACAAAATCAACAAAAAATCACCCAAATCCCACTTTCTGATTAAGCTCAAACATCATCTCTCAAACACAAAATTAAAAGTTTCCCCAATTGTGATTAAACCCAACACCACAAACTTTCTCA
This sequence comes from Spergularia bocconei, assembly GCA_963457585.1. Lineage (NCBI taxonomy): Eukaryota > Viridiplantae > Streptophyta > Magnoliopsida > Caryophyllales > Caryophyllaceae > Spergularia > Spergularia bocconei. Next base: position 16,582,923 of record OY734955.1, read on the forward strand.
ATAATCATTAAATTTTAAACTTGTTTCATAAGCTCAACAATTTTAACAAAGAACCCAACTTTCAAAAACAAAAACCCAATTCAAAATCCGGGCAATGTCAGAAAACAACAAAGAATCAATCTTTTTCCCCCAAAAATTTCTCAAAAAAAAACAACAAATTATGTAAAACAAAGCTTGTATTTTTTTTTCTTTCTCTAAATACCTTGTTGTATTATAATCAGTCAAAATTGTAAATAAAATACCCAGATCTTCAATCACAAGTCTTGATTGATGATGGGTAGTTTTTTATTCTCTCTTGCTTTGCTTGCTTTCTCTCTCTCTCTAGAAATATTAAAAACCAAAACTCTTTTTCTCTTTCTCTCTCTTTAGGTCCTTAGAATTGCCCTAAAAAGGGTATACAAGTTCCCAACCCTTTGCATATTTATATATAGAAACACACAAGAGAGAAGAAGAAGAGAGAGGAGAGAGAAGAATCCAAACAAGAGAAGAAAATGGGAGGTGAAATATTTACAGCGATGGATGGATGGATTCTAGGTGAAGTTTCTCTTCTGATTGTGTAATGTGTTGCTTTGCTTAGTCTTGTGGTAACTCTGGTTAATTTTTTTTTTATTTGAGGGTAGTCTTGTCACTCTTTTTTTTTTTTCTTTTACCAAATTGCACAACAAATTTATGAAGTTAATTACGTACGGAGTATGTTCTTTTTCTTTTTGTTAGATTTCAAGTTTGCCCTTGGAGAATTCTTGCCGTTTTATGTGTGCCCTCAATTCGTAATGTACTGATGTTGTTGTTCTAAATCCCAATTATGAGAGTCCGGAAACTTTGTTTTAGTTCGTTTTTTCCAATTGTCGTAAAAAAAAAAAAAAAAAAATTTCGAGACCGCACCTTATAAAATCATTTTTTTTTTTTTTGCAAGACCGCACTTTTTATGTTAAATTTTGCGAAATTGCACCTTTTAAGTTTATTTCTTTGTGTGCACTTTTTCTCATTTCCGACCAATTTTGATCACTCTCCAGAGTTGACCCGACGTTGACTTGTTCTAACAATTTAGGGGTTTGGGGGGGAGTTGGGGAAAATTGAAGGGAGAGTAAGGTCGGGTCAATGTCGGAGAATGATCAAAATTGGTCGGTAATGAGATAAAATGCGGCTTCGCAAAGAAATGGATTTAAAAGGTACAGTTTCGCAAAATTTAACATAAAAGAAGCAGTCCTGCAAATTTTCCAAAAAAAAGGGCCCTCAACTTTATATTTACTTGTGGACTTTTGATCCAATTTTGCCTTATAGGTTTTATAGTACTTCTTTTTGTTTCCTCTTCTAGTGTTACTCATTGGCATGATGGCATCAGCAATTGACTTGTGTCTTGTCGAGATTTCGAAATCATAGAAAAAGGAGAGAGAGAGAAAAAAGCTTTGGGTTTATTAAAATGATATACTTATATCTACTACTACTCCGTCTTCCTTTCAAAAGCTTCTTATCTAATTTACCTCCGTATCGGTTAGTCAAAAACTCATAAAAAGGTCGAGGCACTTAGCTTATCGGTTACTCAAAATTCAAAAAAGAAGTTGGCACGGTGAAGGGTTGTTTCTTACCGAACATGGCTGGCTTAGGCCGCCTTCATCTACTATATCAATTGCTTGGCAGCTGGCCGGTGACGATAGGTGATATTTTGGTGGCAACTAAGAGTATCTTATTGAGGAAGGAAAATCAAATATGGCAAATATTCTCGCTGATTCCTCGCACAATCAACGATCAACCCATGAACACACATCACGGCTCAATCAAGGATAATATCCTCCTGTACACACTTGATTATTATTCTTTACCTTTTGTAATTAGTTATTTTAGTATGTAGTTGATGCAGTGTATTCTTTCCCTAAGTACTAGGTTAGATTAGTTCCACTCCTTCCTCGTGTACTATATAAGCACTTCACTGTACAATCAATCAAATCATCTATTCTATTCATTCTGATTGTTCACATGGTATCAGCCTAATCCTGGTTCTTCTTCTTTTCTCTTCTTCCTCTTCTTCTTTCAATGGCTGATGATGCAATTCCTCTCGTCGTCAACCCCGTGGCTCCCCTCCCGGCTCCCACTGTAGTCACTTTTTCGAGTTCGCTCAAACTTACTCCATCTAATTATCTAGCATGGAAGACCCAGGTCGAGGCTCTCCTCGATGGCCTGGATCTTCGACGCTATGTTGATGGTACGTTCCCCTCTCCCCCTAAAACTGTTCTTGTTGACGGTGTTGACGCTACCAACCCAGCCTACACGGCCTGGTATCGTCAAGACCGCCTTCTTTTTGGTGCTCTTGTCGGCACTCTTCAAGCCAATCGGGTCCCCCTCCTCACAGAGGCTCGCACAACTCATGATGCGTGGACCATTTTCGCTTCTACCTACTCTAGTCGATCTCCTGGCCATATTAATCAAGTCCGTAGCCGACTTCGTAATATCACGATGTCCTCCTATGCTACTGTGACTGAGTATATGCAAACCATAAAAATGTCTGTCGATGAACTCGCTGCTCTGAGCAAACCTCTCGATCAAGAGGATATTATTGATATTGTAATTCGTGGCCTCAATCACACCACTTACCAATCTGTCATCGATGCTGTTAACGTCCGTGATGAACCCATCTCCTTTTGTTGCTCTTCATGAGAAACTAATCAACAAAGAACTCAGTGTCAAGGATGAACCCAATCCCAATCCGTGTCGTCCCGCAATCACTCATGCTGCTACTGTGCGGGCTTTCTCTTCCATTCCTTGCTCGGATGGTCTCTTGGCCACGCCACAAGGATCACCTCGCAAATCCTATCAAGGAAGTTGTCAATGGTGTCGCACAAAGGGCCATTATCTCTCTATGTGCCCTGTTTTCAAACAACTTTTTCCCCACATTACCTTCCTTGTCTCTCGGCCCATTGCTTCTCGCCAAGCCCCTGGCCGTGCTCCTCAAGCACACACGGCCTCCGCCAATCTGCCCTCCTCATCGGCATGGCTGCTAGATAGTGGTGCCTCGCTCGCACCACGTCACTAATGATCTTGCAAATCTCTCACTCCATGCTCCTTATGATGACACCGAGGAACTCGTCATTGGAGATGGTTCGTCCCTTCCCATCTCACACATTGGGTCGTTTAATATCAAACTTTTAAACACAACTTACACTGTTTCTAATGTTTTATATGTTCCCACAATTTTTCGCAACTTTTTATCGATTTCACAATTTTGTCACGATAATGACGTACTAATTGAATTTCTTTCAACTTGTTTTTTTTTTGTAAAGGAACGCTCTTCGGGGAAAACTCTACTTCAGGGGCCTATTAAAGATGGTGTGTACGAATGGCGTCCTCCTCCCGTCGCTAACACTCTCATCAAAACTACGGTGCATAATTGGCACCATCGTCTAGGCCATCCTTCTATTTCTGTTCTTAAGATTTTGAATTCGAAATTTTCTTTACAAATTCCGCGTATTTCAAATTTACCTTGTAATGCTTGCAACATTAATAAAAGTCATAAATTCCCGTTTTCTATTTCTACTCTTATGTCTAACGCCCCACTTGAATTGATCTTTTCGGATGTTAATTTGGACCTCTCCCGTTCTCTCTTATGACTCCAAAAAATATTATGTTATTTTTGTTGATCATTACACTAAATATACGTGGTTCTATCCTCTCCAACGCAAATCTGATACTTTTTCTACCTTTCAACGCTTCCGCACCCTTATTGAAAAATTCTTTAATCGTCCCATTATACAACTCTACTCCAACAATGGTGGCGAATATCTCAAACTCACACCCCACCTTGCTACTAACGGTATCTGTCACCTCACCTCTCCTCCGCACACCCCGGAACAAAATGGTTACGCCGAACGACGCCATCGTCACATTGTGGAAACCGGACTCACTCTTCTCTGTCACGCCACTATGCCTCTTGAACTCTGGCCTCTTGCCTTCACCACCTCGGTCTATCTCATCAATCGACTACCAACTCCCACTCTCGCTAATTCTTCTCATTACCTTAAACTCTTTGCGCTCCCAACTACACCAAGCTTCGAAGTTTTCGTTGTCTTTGTTATCCGTGGTTACGACCCTTCACAAACTTGATCCACGCTCCAAGCCTTGTGTCTTTCTTGGCTACTTAGCTACTCAAAGCGCATATCATTCCCTTGATCCCTCCACTCACAAAATTTACACCTCTCGCCACGTCAAATTTGTTGAGACTACGTTCCCCTTTGCTGAAATTCAATCAAATCGCACCCATGCATCCGCGTATGACCTTGATGCGTGGTTCGCCTTCAGTGTTCCCGTGGTCCCCCCCTCTTCTCCGGCCACGCCGACCACCACTCTCGGATCACCGCCCCTCCTTTCTCACCTGTCGCTCATAACCAACCTTCCCCGTCCTCGCCGTCGCGACTGCCTCCCCTGTCTTTGCCCAGAATTCGCCCTCCCCTGTTTCACCCTCCTTTGTCTCTCTGCCCAACTCAACTGGGCTCCTCTCAGCTCTGTCGGACATTGTCTGACCCCCATCTCCCGTTAACCTACCCCACCTCCTCTGCCTCTAACACCCACCACTCCTCCTCTCCCACACGCACAATGACCACCCGTCTTCTCAACAACATTCGCAAACCCAATCCCAAATATCACCCAAGGATAATCTCGCCCTTGCTACTCCCCCAATTGAACCTACCACTGTCGCTCAAGCCCTCAAACACCCTCAATGGCGCCACGCCATGAGTGAAGAGTTCTATGCCCTTACCAATAACCCCACTTGGTCTCTTGTCCCACCACACGCATCCCACAATATCGTGGGTTGCAAATGGGTCTTCCGCATCAAATACAAACCTGATGGTACAGTCGAACGCTTCAAGGCTCGTCTTGTTGCCAAAGGGTTTCATCAACGTCCTGGTATAGACTACTCGGACACCTTTAGCCCGGTAGCCAAACCAACCAACCTCCGTTTAATCCTATCTCTCGCTATTTCCCATGGTTGGTCTCTTCGTCAACTCGACATTAACAACGCCTTTCTTCAAGGCACCCTCACCGAGGCTGTTTTAATGTCTTAACCTCTGGGTTTCATTGATACCAAACTCCCCAATCACGTGTGCAAGCTCAACAAAGCTATCTATGGCCTTAAACAAGCCCCGCGTGCGTGGTACAATGAGCTCCGTACCTTTCTCCTCTCCTTTGGTTTCATCCCGACTGTTTCCGACTCTTCCCTCTTCCAATACAAGTCCTCTGACTACACTTTATTTGCTTGTTTATGTCGATGAAATTATTGTCACTGGTACTTCCGACACTCATCTAAACACCTTCATTTCTAAACTCGCTGCCCGCTTTTCTCTCAAAGATCTCGGTCCCCTCTCCTATTTTCTAGGTGTCGAAGTCATCCCCACCTCTACTGGTCTCTTTCTAAACCAAATAAAATACATCACATATATTCTCACTCGCTCCAAAATGCTCGGGTGCCAACCCCGTCACCACGCCAATGGACTTCTCTCCTCTTACTCTCACTGGTGGTCGCCCCCTTGAATCTTCTACTGAGTATCGTGCTCTCGTTGGCTCTCTCCAATACTTGTCCTTAACACGTCTTGACATTGCGTACTCCGTTAACAAACTCTCCCAATTTATGCACTGTCCTACAGAAGATCACTGGCATGCCCTCAAGCGCCTACTAAGGTACCTCTGTGGTACACTCACCCATGGTCTGCATCTTCACCGCAACTCCCCTCTCCAACTTCATGCCTTTATAGATGCCGATTGGGCTGGAGACAAAGACCAGTTTCGGTCCACCACGGGTTACATAGTCTATCTTGGTCGAAATCCTATTGCCTGGAGTTCAAAAAAGCAATGCTTACTCGCCCGATCCTCCACGGAAGCTGAATTCCGAGGAGTCGCTGCCACCACTGCCGAGGTCCTATGGCTCAACTCCCTGCTTCAGGAACTTGGGTTTTCATCCACTCAAACTCCTGTCATTTACTGTGATAACTTGGGTGCCACACACTACGCTGCCATCCCCGTGTTTCACTCCCGGATGAAGCACTTAGCCCTTGATTTTCACTTTGTCCGAGAACGGGTTACTGATGGCACACTCTGCGTCACACATATTTCCGGTGATGATCAGCTCGCGGACGCCTTAACCAAGCCCTTACCCCAAAGCTCGACTACAACTCTTACTATCCAAGATTGGCCTCTGTCAGCGAACGTCCATCTTGCGGGGGCGTATTGAGGAAGGAAAATCAAATATGGCAAATATGGAAAGGAATCCCGCAGATTCCTCGCACAATCAACGATCAACCCATGAACACACATCACGGCTCAATCAAGGATAATATCCTCATGTACACACTTGATTATTATTCTTCACCTTTTATAATTAGTTGTTTTAGTATGTAATTGATCCTGTATTCTTTCCCTAAGTACTGGGTTAGATTAGTTCCACCGCTTCCTCGTGTACTATATAAGCACTTCACTGTACAATCAATCAAATCATCTATTCTATTCATTCTAATTGTTCACATATCTCACGCTGACTGAAGAATTTGAGCTATGAAGGTTGAGGAAGTCATTGCAGAATTGTAGAGCTTAAACAATGTTAATTGGTTTTGAAATTTGTGATTGTATTGATGATATTAATAGAGTAAGGCTCTTTGTATATGACATATACATTATCAAGCATGAAAGCTTGTGGAACCACTGTCTTGGTGCTTGTTTGAGCCCATGTAGTGACTTTTTAAGCTTACACAATCTACTATAGGTTTTCTCCTGCTTTCGACTAGCTTGAATCTATCCTGATGAGGTGTAGCCCTGAGGAAGTTCCATATACACATCCTCCTCTAAATCACCATGTAGAAAAGCATTTGAGACATATAGTTGATTTATGAACCAATTTTTTACTACTACAACTGCCAAGATTGCCCTTCTATGGTCATTTTTGCCACAAGTGGAAATGTTTCCTTAGAGTCTATCCCTGATCTTTGTCTGAACCCTTGGATCACTAACCTAGCCTTTGTGTTTATCAAGTGAGCCTTCAGAGTGAATTTTGGTCGATCTTGTAGATCCACTTGCAGCCTATAACTTTTCTACAAGGTGGTAGATGAGTGAGTTCCCAGGTGTGATTGTCTTTTAAAGCTTGTAACTCTGTAATCATAGCCTAGATCCACTTAGGATCCTTGATAGCTTCACTAAAGAGAGTTGGATCTGGTTCAAGTGTGATTTGGTTGACAAAGTTGACAAAGGTAGTGGATGTGTCAACTGTGACCAAGTTGGAGACTTGTTGAGGGTGATTCGTGTGAGGGGCTAAGGAGGAGTGTGAGCCGTTGATTGGATTAAATTGAGGACTGAGATTCGTTGTAACTTTTATTTAGTTGTGAACCGGATTAAGAGGTGTGTTTTTACTTGTTTGATCAAGGGTAAAACGTATATATAACAAAACTTATTAAATATGGCTTAATTTAAGTTTATATTATATGTGTAATACAAAACTCAAATTTAGTATTCGCATATTGGTTGAGTTTTAGATTTAATATAAGACTGATCGTGATACTATTTTTTATAGTATAATATGGCTTAGATTACATATGAATACATCAAATTTCAATTAGTATATAATTGTATATCTCAGTTGTGTAAACTTGTACATATAAGTTATTAGGTGCATTAGAGGTTGAGTCAAGTTATAATGAGTTCTATTATAACTAAACAAGGTTGTGTAGTTGATTTAGTTGTTTAGAGTCGAGTAAAGATCAGACTGTGTAGTATATAAGATTGAATGTGACATACGCTATGGTATATATAACACCATATGTGATACTATGTTTATAATCTATATCTATACTTTATAGTGTATAATATCTAATATTGAATGTGATACTATAATATTGTACTTAAGTACATAAATGTATGATCTATGGTCGTTACTTATCGTTAACTATTTAGTGAGGTATAACTGTTAGAACCTAAGGTGGTTTAGACACTCTAAACAACACTTAATAACTCTATTAAGTTGAACCTTAGGTGAGGATCGATTTGCATGTAGTTAAAAACAACTAAAAAACCGAGTTTAAAGATCGCATACCTTGTTTTGGCTCTAGGTTGTGCTCTCCTTTATTAAGGAGTGTCTTGAGCTGCTTAACAAGGATGATCCTCCTTCCAAACGTTGATTCTTGAACTCTTCTAATCTCCCACGGCACGTACCAAAGGATTCACGAGAAAACCGAGTTATTATGTACTAGTAATAACTCGGTTTACCCCAAAAACAAAATAGCCCTAATCCCTAACAATTAGGATCAATTAGGGTGAAGTATTTTTGTGTTTAGATGTGTTTTTGAGCTACATGCAAAGCTCAAAAAACTTGGTGGCTATGGTGAAATAGTTGGCTCTTTTTAGAGAGGAAGAAGATGATGATTCTTTCCTCAATTTTTTTGGGTTTTTTATTTTTGTGTTGAAAATGATTAGTAGTCGAAGTCTAAACATGAATTAGACTATATATAGTGGTGGGTTAAATTAGTAAATCAAATTTACTAATTTGCCCCCACTAACATTAACTAACCTTTAAGGTATAACAAGGTTAATTTAGTCATTTCATAACTTAACTAATTAAGTTACAATTAACTATTATATATTGATATAATAATTATATCTAATCATATTTTAGCTAATAATTACAACTCTTGTAATTAATTCTAGCTAAATTTGTCACGACTGACAAATCACAACAATACCCGTATAATTACTAATCTCAAATTTAGTAACTTATACACTGATAAAATTTCTATTTTATCAGTGGTTTATTTATTATCAATTATCTTATAATCAATAATATAATAAACTCTACAGCCTGATACTAAACACATTGCCAGTTAACTATTAACTGGCTAACAGGAGTTCATCACGTTATCGTATATAGGTATGACCGATAGGGATCAGTCGATCTCCGCCATCTTACGACGACAATAACGTCAAACCCTAGACGGCCAATTGTTATTGATTTACGTTGATCAACTGATAAGTTCATCTTATAAACTGATCCCTGTTTATTCCATAATTGAGATTTATTAATCAACGCACTATTGTCGGAGGACACTAGTCCAACAATCTCCCACTTGTCCGAGACAAGTATGTGCGTGATCGACTCTCTTGCCCTTTATATCTCTCACTCAATGCAAGATGTCTTTCAGGTCGCTCCTGCACCCGATGTGAATCGTAAAGTGGTTTTCTCGATCGAGAGCGCAACTGTCTGACCGGAAAAATCTACCTTAGATTGCTTCCGAGCGTGGCCACGCATTTCCAGTTGCTACTCCTTGAGTGGCCTAAAGATATTAACCCTGACGTGGGCGGACAATCCCTTCACTCTATTTTCATTGTTCCATACAACTCACAGCGACCCAAAATATGCCCTTATAGCCTCCTTTAACGACACGACTTAGGACATAAATCAAAGTCACTATTTATTGCACAAACTCTGGTAAATAGTTTCAGGTCAAAAGAATCGACTCAATGGTATAATACAGTGCTCCTAGCTTCGACCCAGCAATAGGAATCTGTAGGTGGTCAAGTCCGACAGAGTGTCTCACATTCTGCTTGTGTAAACGACCGGTCATCCCATGACCTATGACTTTTGAACCAGTCATCCTAATCGACTTACACTCTAGTCACTTAGAGTCGTCACCTCACATTGTGACTAGGGACTAAATTATTCTGCTATTCCTGTTCACTTCATAGGGCTCAAATCGTCTCTACGACCTATAGGAGTTTAACAGAATGTATTTTTATTCGGCATATACAAAACTGAATAAATTTAAACGATAAAATCTTTATATATATATATGTATGTAAAAAGTCAATACAAAGATCTAACTATTACATACCATATAATCTACAACCAATCAGTCATGCGTCTCAATCCCATGGACGCTACATGACTGTTGTGCTTGGCCAGTGTCATCGGCTTAGTCAGAGGATCGGCGACATTATCATCTGTCCCGATCTTACAAACCAAAATATCTCCTCGTTCCACAAAATCTCGTATTACGTGAAACTTCCTGAGTACATGTCTAGACTTGTTACTAGACTTAGGCTCTTTAGCCTGAACTATTGCTCCACTGTTGTCGCAATAGATGGTGATAGGATCTGCTGCTGCCGGAACAACCTTCAGCCCTTCTAGAAACTGCTTGATCCATACCGCTTCTTTTGCAGCTTCTGAAGCCGCAATGTACTCTGCCTCCGTTGTAGAATCCGCTGTGACAGATTGCTTGGAACTTTTCCAGCAGATCGCTCCACCGTTCAGAGTAAAAACATAGCCGGATTGAGATTTCATATCATCTCGATCAGTTTGGAAACTAGCATCTGTGTAACCTTTTACACGTAGCTCAGTATCTCCTCCAAACACTAAGAATGTATCTTTAGTCCTTCTCAAGTACTTTAGGATATTCTTTACAACTATCCAGTGACTTTCACCGGGATTAGCCTGATACCTGCTCGTCATGCTCAAAGCATGTGAGACATCAGGCCTCGTACACATCATAGCATACATGACTGATCCAACTGCGGAAGCGTACGGGATCTTTTTCATGCGTTCAATATCTGCGGGCACAGACGAACAATGAGACTTACTCAGAACTATTTCGTGACCCATTGGCAGATATCCTCTCTTGGATTTCTCCATATTGAATCTCTCAAGAATGCTATCTACATAAGCTTCTTGACTTAATGCCAACATCCGTTTTGATCTATCTCTATAGATTCGGATGCCTAAGATGCGTTGCGCTTCTCCTAGGTCCTTCATCCGAAAATGATTTCCTAACCATCCTTTAACTGAGTTGAGGGTCGGAATATCATTTCCTATGAGAAGTATGTCATCCACATACAGGACCAGGAACGTTACCTTGCTCCCACTAAACTTCATGTACAAACATGGTTCCTCAACACTACGAGCGAAACCATTTTGTTTGATTACATGATCAAACCGATGATTCCAGCTCCTGGATGCTTGCTTAAGTCCATAAATGGACCTTTTAAGCTTGCAAACCTTCTCAGGATTGCGTGGATCGACAAAACCCTCTGGCTGTGTCATATACACTTCCTCTTCCAGAAACCCGTTCAGGAAGGCGGTTTTGACATCCATCTGCCATATTTCATAATCATGAAACGCAGCAATCGCTAAGATTATCCGAACGGATCTGAGCATCGCAACTGGTGCAAATGTTTCATCATAGTGAATACCATGAACTTGCGTGAAACCTTTCGCCACTAGTCGAGCTTTGAAAACGTCCTTGTTTCCATCCATGCCGATTTTGATCTTATAGATCCATTTGCATTTCAGAACTTTTGTTCCAACTGGCACATCTACCAAGTCCCATACTTGGTTCTCGTACATGGAATCCATTTCAGATTTCATCGCCTCCAGCCATTTTGTAGAATTTGGACATGTCATGGCTGCGTTGTAGGTTGCGGGCTCGTCACTTTCTAAAAGTAACATTAAGTATTTATCATCATCTTCGACAATACCTAAGTATCTCTCAGGTGGGTAACTTACTCTCCCTGACCTTCTAGAAACGGAGGTTGGAACCACTGTATCAGAAGTTTCAGGGCTGTTTTCTCGTAAAACATCCTGATTATCTTCCTCTGTTTGTGACTCCTGAACTTCTCTAAGTTCAAAATTTCTCCCACTCTGTCTTCTAGAAATAAATTCCTTTTCTAGAAAGACAGCATCACGAGACACAAACACTTTGTTCTCCTGACGATTGTAGAAGTAATATCCTCGTGTTACTAAAGGATAACCTACAAATAGGCATTTCTGGGATCTGGGTGCTAGCTTATTGTCACAACGGTTCTTAACATAAGTTTCACAGCCCCAAACCTTTATGAAAGACAAGTCAGGAACTTTTCCTTTCCATATCTCGTATGGTGTCTTTGGAGCTGATTTTGTCGGACTCCTGTTCAGCAGGAAAACGACGGATAGTAGAGCGAAACCCCAAAATGAATCAAGAAGCTCAGCCTGACTCATCATAGATCGAACCATATCTAATAGGGTTCTATTTCTCCTTTCAGCAACACCATTCATCTGTGGTGTTCCAGGAGGTGTTAATTGTGATACTATACCACAATCTCTCAGGTGATAACTGAATTCGTTACTCAGATATTCACCTCCACGATCAGATCGTAAGGTTTTGATCTTCCTATCAAGTTGGTTTTCAACTTCCCTCTGAAATTCTATGAATTTCTGTAGGACTTCGTCTTTGTTTCTCATTATGTAGATGTATCCATATCTACTAAAGTCATCTATGAATGTGACGAAGTAGTTGTAATCACCTCTGGCTGTGATGCTCATTGGACCACACACATCTGAATGTATTAGTTCCAATAGCTCACCAGCTCGAATTCCTTTTCCCGAAAAAGGTTTTCGTGCCATCTTGCCTAATAGGCAAGATTCACATTTATTAAATAATTCGTAATCAAGTGATTTGAGCACTCCACTGGATACGAGTCTCTTAATGCGTTTTTCGTTTATATGACCTAAACGACAATGCCAGAGATAGGATAACTCAGGATCACCTGATTTGAGCTTTTTATTTTCTACATGGTAGACATCGGTGGTTAAGTCTAAAACATATATTTCGTTGATTGACGGGGCTATTCCATAGACCATATCATTGTGCGAGAAGGAACAACATTTGTTTTTAATTTCAAAACGAAAACCTTCCGCGTCTAACATAGATACAGATATTATGTTTTTGCTCAGGGTTGGTACATAATAACAATTATACAAGTGCAATTCCAACCCTGACTCTAACGACAAAACATATGTTCCTATGGAAACTGCAGCTATCCTTGCTCCGTTTCCAACGCGTAGGTCCACTTCACCCCGTGCTAGCACTCGCACCTCCTGCAGCCCCTGCAAATGATTACAGAGATGAGATCCACATCCAGTATCTAATACCCACGACGTGGAACTAGCAAAGTTTATGTCTATAGTGTAGATACCTGAAGCTTTCTTCTCCTCCAGGTATTTGGGGCAGTTGCGCTTCCAGTGACCTACTCCGTCACAATGGAAGCACCTTTGATCGGGGTTCGTGCTTTTGGGCGGCTTAGTCTTTGCGTTTACTGGCGCTTTTCCTTTGCCCTTGCCCTTTCCTTGCACGGGTTTCTTCCCCTTTTTCCCTCGGTTTTTGAACTTGCCACCTTCCTTCCTCACATTTAGCGCTAAAACATCTCGTTTTCCGCTAGTACTCCCACTTGCGCCTATGTCTTTCTCTGCTTGGACAAGCACAGCATGAATTTCATTGAGGTTTTTCCTCAAATCGTTCATGTTAAAGTTCAACCTGAAATTGTTGAACTCGTCATGTAGCGAGTGGAGTATACGATCTACCGCGATTTGGTCGGAAATCGGGCATCCCAGTCGTTCTAACGTCTCTACGTTTTCGAACATTTTGAGCACGTGGGGACCAACAGGTTGTCCCTTGATTAAACGTGCCTCAAAGAATCGACTGGCGGCATCGTATTGCAATATTCGCGGTTTTTGCGAAAACATATTCGTCAATTTGACGAATATTTGGTATGAGGAGGAATAAATCAATCTGCGCTGCAATTTTGACGCCATCGAATAGATCAAAACGTTTTTGATCGAGGTTGATTCCTGCTCGTACAATTCGTACGCTCGACGCTCGGCCATCGTTGCGTTAGGCCCTGGCGTCGCAGGTGGTGGTTCAACGAGGAACCGCTCCTTTCCGTCGCTTTTAGCGGCTAAACGTAGACTCAATTCCCACTCTGGGAAGTTGCTCCCGTCGTCCTTCAGGGAGTGCTTCTCCATAAAGGCACGGAGCCATGAGTCTTTCGTGATACTCGGTAGAACTGGGTTCGCATTTGGATTTGCCATTGCGATTTACGATTCTACAAGTTTGGAAATAAAATTTGGTTAGATTTTATCGCATTATTTTACTTCACATTTTACACATAAAACGTGAATTCCGTTTATATAATTGATCTCCCTTAATTATATAACCGATTCCGAGATCCGTCGTACTTATAAATTTTGGGCACGCGAGAGGGCGTCTTTAGCTTTTTCCCTAATTTATAATACTCGGGTGAACCAATTCTTGGTTGATTCTAACTCTAAGAACTCTCGGTTGACAAATTTCTCGAATATTTGTCCTCTAGCCTCGAATTTGCATAACCCTTATGCCCAATTCGTCGAGATCAACCAAATCTAACGCGTTGTAACACTTACAACCCTACTCCCCAAGGTAAAAAGGTCCCACCTCACGAGAGGGTGAGTGTGGTTCCTAATGAACAAGGTTGTATAGGTGTTAGATTTGGAAAAGCTAGCTCTCGATATTACGTTTGATTAAATTTTAGGAGATCTAGTCGTCTTATATTGTCTATCGCGTTTATTCAGTGAACTAAATATTTAGCGAATCGTTGACAATTTATAACGACTAAAACGTGTGCACAAATTTTAGTTTATATCGTATCCACTACGTCGGCGGAAAAAACGCAATAAACCAAGCGTGCAACAGACGATTAAACTAATAAATCGATCACGAGTACTAGTATGGCCCTATCTCGCTTAAAAGAAACCTAAACTAGTCCTAACTAGTCTTTGACGGCTTCTCGTCTTCAAATGCAATCTTCGACTCCACGCCAAGGTTTGTAAAAGCTCGAAAATAGAATTACATGTAAAAGCCTATTATACATTCACTTTCTAAAAATAGAAAAAAAAAACATTACAATCTGGCGATACGAGATCGCAATTAATTACAAACCCACCGATACCGTCCTTACATTACGGTACAGTACCGGTCCTATGAGACATCTTGGCCATACTGTACTCGGATTTTGGTCAAACGTATAACACTTATACGTTTGACCTCGGTAAATCACATTTACCGACTAACAAAAATCAAACAACGGCTAATTTTGGAAAACGATTTTAACAGTTAAAATCACGAATCAATCAAAACACTTTTGGAACCAAACCAACAACTAAACATTTTAGTTTATCAACCTTTAATCCCACTAAAGTCGATTCAATTAGTTTGATGGATTCGTTTTAGCCCTCTTTTTGCTCGAAAAGTGCCATAAATCATTAATTTACTCTAATTAATCATAACAATTATGAATTTAATTAGAAAAATCATTTTCTTTAACTAACATACCATACTGGCAGTAGCACATGCATGAGCAAAAATTTCCAGATATTTCTTGTTTTAATTCAATTAAGAAAACAATTTCCAAGTTAATCATTATTAACTCTTAATAACGATAAAAACCCAAAATTAACTTTTAATTTTAGAAAAATTCGAACCAATGCCATGGTGAACTTTATTACTGGAAATTTTAGTCCTCTTAATTTTCACATAATTTTATACATGCAAATTATCTAATTAACACTTAATTCGATAATTAAGCTAATTATGTGATTTAAACCGAAAATTCATGGAAAAATAGCTAAAAAATTCCAAAATTTCTACAATTTCGTCCTAAACTTTTTTAAGACCAGTAGAAGCCATGCATGTCGAAAAAACCCAGTGACAAAACCATTTTATCATTAAAATTAATTAAGTCGATAATTCACCTAATTAACCAACTCGGTTTTAACATGCAATAAGACCAAATGCTCTGATACCAATTGTTAGAACCTAAGGTGGTTTAGACACTCTAAACAACACTTAATAACTCTATTAAGTTGAACCTTAGGTGAGGATCGATTTGCATGTAGTTAAAAACAACTAAAAAACCGAGTTTAAAGATCGTATACCTTGTTTTGGCTCTAGGTTGTGCTCTCCTTTACTAAGGAGTGTCTTGAGCTGCTTAACAAGGATGATCCTCCTTCCAAACGTTGATTCTTGAACTCTTCTAATCTCCCACGGCACGTACCAAAGGATTCACGAGAAAACCGAGTTATTATGTACTAGTAATAACTCGGTTTACCCCAAAAACAAAATAGCCCTAATCCCTAACAATTAGGATCAATTAGGGTGAAGTATTTTTGTATTTAGATGTGTTTTTGAGCTACATGCAAAGCTCAAAAAACTTGGTGGCTATGGTGAAATAGTTGGCTCTTTTTAGAGAGGAAGAAGATGATGATTCTTTCCTCAATTTTTTTGGGTTTTTTATTTTTGTATTGAAAATGATTAGTAGTCTAAGTCTAAACATGGATTAGACTATATATAGTGGTGGGTTAAATTAGTAAATCAAATTTACTAATTTGCCCCCACTAACATTAACCAACCTTTAAGGTATAACAAGGTTAATTTAGTCATTTCATAACTTAACTAATTAAGTTACAATTAACTATTATATATTGATATAATAATTATATCTAATCATATTTTAGCTAATAATTACAACTCTTGTAATTAATTCTAGCTAAATTTGTCACGACTGACAAATCACAACAATACCCGTATAATTACTAATCTCAAATTTAGTAACTTATACACTGATAAAATTTCTATTTTATCAGTGGTTTATTTATTATCAATTATCTTATAATCAATAATATAATAAACTCTACAGCCTGATACTAAACACATTGCCAGTTAACTATTAACTGGCTAACAGGAGTTCATCACGTTATCCTATATAGGTATGACCGATAGGGATCAGTCGATCTCCGCCATCTTACGACGACAATAACGTCAAACCCTAGACGGCCAATCGTTATTGATTTACGTTGATCAACTGATAAGTTCATCTTATAAACCGATCCCTGTTTATTCCATAATTGAGATTTATTAATCAACGCACTATTGTCGGAGGACACTAGTCCAACAATAACAACTGAACTCGCAACTATGACGACCATTTGTTTCTCCTTTGTCAAATGAAGACTATTATTGGAATATATCATTAAACTCGCAGTTTGTCAGTAGTAAATAAAACACTTGTATAGGTAAGTTGCAAAATAAACGTAAGTTATGTAACAATTGAATATTAAAACATAGAATAAAGCTTGAATGTTGAACATAAGATACAAACCTAACGTTTGATTAATTCAAAGTGAAAGAGTCTTGTATCAGTCACAACATATTTGTATCATCCAATGCACACGCTTCCATTGTTTTCAGATATGATGATCATAGATGTAATACACCACGCACGCACAGTTTGAATAGTGAAATATTTGGTAATATTTCAGTTCATTTTATTTTAAATAAATCATAACATTTTGATTCGACTTAGTTTGTTAATTGAAATAATTGACTAAATTTGTTATTCACCGAATCGTACTAATCTTTGAGGTGCCCGATTCTATGTACATTGAGCAAGTGTCCATGTTGGATACCCAATTTGTTACTCAATCTCCAAGACAATACCCATAATAGCTTGGATGTTTTTGGATCATGCTGAATATATACATTCCCAAAGTGCGACCAGACATATATTTTAACAATAATATTAACAACAACAACAACAACAACAACAACAATAATAATAGTAATAAAAAAATAGTAGTAATAATAATAATAACTAGTTTTTGCGCCCGTGACAATCACGGGACTGTTATACATCTCTTGTATACCTCTTTTTCTTGGTTAAATTAAAAGGATATATGTGAGATACCTTAATTTCAATTGATCGTCAATGTTTATTACCAGTTTTTTCGCTGTAAGTTTATTTCGACAAAACTAATTCGTGTATTACAAAAACATTCCTTTTAATGACCCGAACTTAACCTGATAGAATATAGACTCTAACTGAACTTTGTCCAATCATTATTGACCACGCCAAATAATCGACCCCTAGATCAACCACAATCATTATATAACAATTCTAAATCTTAAACAGATATTTTCAGAATACCCATGTAGTTTCCGACTTATTCTGGTATACCGCCAATGTTTCCGCTAACTAAAAAATGCTCCAGAGGTTGCGTTTCACATTATTTTTAGGGTTTAGCCTAACGGCCATTGTCACCGTCAATTTTTTTAAAACCTTCCATCATCATGTAATTATATCATTTGGAGTACCCCTAACCTACCCTAATCAAATTCAAATTGTTATTCCCATTAGTTAATGTGTGATTTACGTATTGAGGACAATAGTACTGCCTATAAGTATTCCAACACTCCATCGCTACCAGTTTACTAATCTAGCATGTGGATGAAGATACTATTGATCTCTTTTGAACTCGTTTCAACAATCTCTCGTTTGCCGGCATTTTTTACTCATGTACACCTAAATTCACATCAAAAGATGAGTACAAAGCAAGTATGTGTATTAATTATTGCATTTTCAAATTTTGAGGAATTAAGAAAATGCTTATATCACAAAAAATAAACAGAAAATAACATATGAGGTAAATTGCTCATGATAAAAAATATATGGTGTTAAATTGCACATTTAGAAGTTAGGCTGATAGATTGCACTATTGATTATAAGCGTATGGGATAAATTGTCACTTTCGCCCTTCGATAATCCCATAGTTGATGCATGGAACATATTACAATATTGAAATCTTAATACTAAACACTTGCAAATCGTAAAAATAAATGACCAAATCGATCAATTCCGATCCATTATAATAGTTATAGTGCGAGATGATAAAATTATTAGGAACCTAATAATATGGGATTACAAACAATGATAATGGGTACATAAAATTAATATGAACAAACACAGTAACACCCTCTATACTGTTGCATATGCGAATCCCTTTTCTGCACCATTTTTCGTCCCGACCAAAGTTATCATTATTTTGACAGCTTAAATAAAAAAAGCGATAAAACACATATTTTTTGTATGTTAAGCCAAGTCAAAGACCAAAATATATATATAGTATGTCGAAATAGTATGTTACAAAAAACTTGGAAAACCAACGGCCAAAAGTCACTACATTGATTATCATCAATAAATAAAACTTTCAAATTAACCATAAAATTCAATTAAAAAAATTTAGATGTATTGTGGAAGATGAAAAATTCTTTATTATTTAATTAAATAAATAAGTTGATTAATGTATTCTATTGATTATATTTATAATAAAAATATTTTCATTAGTTTTAATATATTTAATTCATTTTCCTCAAAAAAAAAATATTTAATTCATATATTTATATATAGTGCGACACATAGCTCTATGACATGGCATTTGTAGATGACAACTATGCGAAATCAACTATATCATGCCACGTGGATTAGTAATGTTAGCCTATTAATATTATTATATAGATAATACTTGTTAAATAAAAAATGAATCAAATAAATTTAATACCACATGAATTTAAAATAAGTTACATAATAATAAGTTATGTAATTATAATTACTAATGTCAAAAAAAAAAAAAAAAGAGTATTTGTACAATTATGAACATTTAAATAACATAGATTTATAGAACTAAGGCCAGTGCTAGGGCGGGCTGGGGGCTGACTAGTTCTAGTGCTAGTGCCAGGGCCGGGCTAGTGCCAGTGCTAGGCAGGCTCGGAGTCGAGATTGACCTGGCCTTTGACCGGGTTTGACCAGGGTTAGTGCTTGAATAATCGAGCACTAGCACTAGCACTACTTAACCCGGGCTAGGTAGTGCCGGGCTAGTGCCGGGCCGTGCAGCCCGGGCTCCTAATGCCCAATGGCCACCTCTAGCCGTTGTCAGGGGTGATGCTGGCTATGCGGTGTCTTATTACGCTATCTATACTGATTTTGTGGAAGCTAGAGTAAAAGTTTATGTTAAGACGCTTAGAGTCTTAGACGTTTCCACAAGAAGGGATGAAATCTAATATGAGGGTCAAGTTTTTACAAGAAACTCTAAAAACTCGCAGAACCAATCTTTACTCAACAGAAAATTCTCATCCAAGTTTCTGTATTGGATTCTAGTCAGCTTCTCGCTGCAACCTTTGTTACAGAACACACATCGAATTCTGAGCTTCTGGATCTGCATCAACACTTAGTACATCTTACATTCATTCTTGCTTTCGCACGAAAGCAAGAACCAATGTTCATTCAAGAATTCTGTTCATACATGGTAGTAGTACATTGTTCCATAAGATAATATACCTTCCAACACGGTTCACAGCGAGTTGTCCTACAATCAGTGGAAAAATGACTCACTGGACTCTTTATGGTACCTCCCATTGTACTTAACAGCTAAGTTACACTACTTCGAACTTGTCATGATCATATAATAGCTCATATAATATGCTCTTACTATAACTTATTATGGGGCTACACCTAAAGAAACGATCAAAAAAATATTCGGCTGGAGGGAAAATGATGCTTAATATATCAGCATCATGGCTGATAAACCTCCGGAAGCTGAAGCCCAACACTGGCAGCAGATTTTCCGAGTACCCTTTTCATCTCTTCTGTTCTATCCACCGCAATGCCGTAAGAGAGCAGCAGTTCCTGTATAAACCACGGAGAGATGGATAAGACTAACAGACGTGCTCAGAAGATAATTGAAAATTAACTGGCTACGCAAATTTAATCTCGTAAGCATCTCATACAGAATTACAGATCATGTTTAACAAAATATAATACAATGATCAAAAGTATGCTTTGCTGTGTCACAAAGATTGGATGTACAATTCACATCTCAGAAAAATAACAGCTAAAGTCTTAACACAAAAATTACCTACTTCACTGAGAGATGCAAGCCTTAAGGAACAACAAAGAGCAATCAGAATCTAAACGTAGAAAGAGAAACAAAAGCTAATGCAAAATTTTACGCAAGTCTTCGACAATTTTTAGAAGGAACCTTCGTTTTAAAATTTAGAAAATTCCCCAAGAATCCATCTAGTATATAAGTTACTGTAACTATAATGTGAAACCTGACATTTCCAAGATAAATTGAAGAGCAAAGGATATAATTCGTGATGCATACAGGAAAGGCATATGTGCATGATGCACACTTCTAGCGACAATTACTTAGATTCGCGGTTCAGGACTTCAGGCAAATTATGCAAGCAATCATGCTTTCTAGGTTATACGCAAGACTTTCAATCAGCTTAACCAAGAAGTTCCATGAAAAATCAAAGCACACACTATTTATCAATGTTGCATAATGCATATAGTTTTAGATAATAGTATTTTTTCCAGGTTCAGGCAGGACATGTAACCAATTGTTCTTTCTATGTTATATGCAAGACTTTTAATAAGCTTAACGATCAAGTACCTTGTGAACTTGCACACTGTTTAGCATGTAAGTGTAATCGTTAGCAAGCTTCAGTTTACTTTGGATAGAAGATGGATCTGACAGTTGACGGTTCTTTTTGAACTCTTCTGTGATGAAATCTGCAAACTGCCTCTTGTAGCCTTCTTGTCCAATGTGTTTCTTCACAGACTTTATGAGATGCCTATACACTTTTGCTGCATGTAAAGCTTTCGACCCCATGGAACTTTCTCTTGCTAAATCAGAGCCTGATTCCTCCCCCTACTCAATCACATCGTATGAAAAAAGATAATCTCAGAGATGACAGTGCGATGCCAAAAACAACACAGCAATTGCTTCCTGTATGAATACAATTTCATGGGAAGGGAGATACGGGTGCTACAGTCCTCTTATTGGTCTCATTACGGAAAAATTCTTACAAACTACTCGTACTCTTCCGATTAGCTAACACAACAGGCGACCATCACAACAAAGACAGTACAAAAGACGGTTATCAAGTGCGTTTCACCAAATGTACTCAGGGGCGAAGCCAGGAAAATTTTGACGGGGTGACGAATTCAAACCAACAAAAACTAAAATATAAAATTAAAACTGTTGGAGTAAATATTACATACACGTTTACTACTTGCGACGTGTCCGCATAGATTCAAACTCTTTTACAACCTCTTTGTTACAAACATTAGCAAACAAGTCTCGCTATATAAAAGTAACTAAATTATCATTCAACAATTGATCATCCATGCTACTACGATTTTTACTTTTGACACTAGTTAATCGACTCATAATTGGTGTACAGGACTTGGATTAGATTCATTAGATGTACCTTCTCCTTGAACCTCATCTTCTTCATTGTTTATTGACGGAGAAGATTGATGTTCACTAGCTCGAGTTTGAGCTTGGGTTGGATTTTCTTGGCTCTCTTGATGTCATTTTTTTTTTAAAAAACTTGCAATTGAAACATCTTTTCTCTTCATTTCTGAAATATATATAATTGTCTTAGTCTACCACTCTACCAATTTGTAAAGACCCAATACCCAATTAACAATTTATCATCCAATTTCCCAAAATCAATCCTAATCTCAATTAATTCCCAATTTTGATTCAATGTTTCAAACACTAATTCAAGTTCTACACATTCTAAATTCAATCTATACATAATATACTTATATACTACAGTCTACAAATCCACAATATCTAAAAATCCACAAATCAATTTCAAATCCCAAACCCTAAATTCCAAATCTAATAAAAATTGAAAAATAACAAGATAAAAAAAGAGATGACTGACCTGACCGCACTCCGTCGGCGTCCTGGGCTCCTGGCGTTCTGCGGGGGCGCGGTGCTCCGTTGTCGGTCGTCGCGGCCTCAGCCCACTCAGCTCTTCGCCTCTCCGTCTCTTCGACAGTTCGCCTCTTCTCTCTTTCTTTCTTTCTCTTTTTTTTTCCTTTGTTCTGCTTCTGCGCGTCTTCTCTTTCTGGGGAAGGAAGGTTAAGAAGCTTAGAAGTCTCTTATGTCCTTGGCTCCTTGCTCTTTAGTTTTTTTTTTTTTTTTTCAAGGGTATTTTTGGAAAAAATTAAAATTTTCATTTTTTTTTCCTCCACCCCTCGCCACCAGGTGGCTTCGCCCCTGAATGTACTAACACAATAGCGGATTTTATACAATTCTCAACAAAGACAAATGACGATAATCTAGTGATCTTAAGAATGACGTTTGTATAGTTCCGTCATTCCGTGCTCATCGTAAACAAACTTAAGTACACAGCACAAAATCATCAGCTTAATCAAAACTCAACCCCAAACACATAAAGTGCGACTTCAAGAGAGTCGCAATTCGGCACCTTATTGATTTCCATATACCCATACCAAAACTTAAAGTTGACAAACACCTGCAAATCGAAGAAACTTGAAGCTGACGTCAAAAATACACAGTTACCACCCAATCTCAGGGGGAGGGAGGACACAAACTAATTATAAATGCAATCAATAAAATAAATCATTGGGATTTAGGGTTCTGCAATGGTAAATTAAATTCAAACATCCAAATGAGGGGAAAATAGGACCTAAAAATGTTAACCTAATTCAATTTGTATTGGAGATTGTTCATAAATTTGCGATTCGGTAACATTCAATTTCGATTCATGGGTAAAATGATTAGTGAGGGATTAATTGATTGGATAATCTTCCAAACTTTAATCACAGTTGTTATACAAAACCAATCGAAACCCATCAAGAAAGACAAAGAGAGGAGAGAAAGAATACCTTGATGAAGACGCAAGATGGTAGGGGCACGCCGCACGCAGAAGCAAAAGGACGAAACAGCAAATTTAATTTGGGGGGAAAATTACTGTATTAATGTAGACGTAGCGAAGTAATGAGACGTAGCGAAGACGTAGCTGTATACGTATTAATGTAGACAAGTAATGTTGATTTGACTATCAATGTCATAAATTTAGTGCAAATGCAGATTCATAGTAATTGTCAAAATTTGATACTCACCATATAGTCATCGAATCATGTTTACTAGTTTTATGTTGTGTCACTTGGATGCGGCTACAACTGTATGGCATGGAAATGTATCCAAGTGTCGAACACGGCCATGTTTGCTGGAAATTCATTATTTTAGCCTAAGTTGAAGGGTAAAATTGTTGCACGCATGTCTGATAGTCCAATGTCACGTGTACCAATCCGGATCACCTGCCATTCCCTGTCCCATTCAACCAATGTCACGTGGAACTTCTATCTCAGTTTGTCTTAAGCTTTTGCTACTTTGTGTAAAACTATTTATAGAAAAACTTGCTTAGGAGAAACACGGTTGCATAACATCTTAGTCCAACATTAAGAATGTCGTGGCAGATTGATATAATTTTTTTTTTTTTTTGAACCGTTATAGTAGTCTATATTGAATTAACACTAAGTCACTAACAAGTAACAAGCCATGCAATTGTCAACATTTCAACATCGATTTTGTTTTCCGTGTTTTAATCTGATTATTTGATGGTTTGCTGATGTCAAACTCGAGTAGTACGTGAGATTTCTATTAGTTTGGGTTTTTAGTCTCAAATCGATTGGTTAGAACTTTATGCAGTACAGTATAGAGAAAACTGCAGAATCACAAAACCAGCTTGTGCATGACAGAAATTGACAATAAACCCATAACCCAAATTCGAATAATATTTTGATATCATCACCTACGCAACAAATTAAATCAATTCATCTCCCAAATTTGTTCAAGAAGTCACGAGGGCGAGGATTAAAATGTGATACTAGCTGAGAGAGGCAGGCTTTCTAAGCAAAGAAAAATGAGTGAGGATCCTATCTCATTTTATGTTTACTCCATGTATCTCTCCAATCCGATTTTATAAATTCATTAAATTTATAAGCAAAATGAGTTGATTAAGGTGTGAAAATTACAAGTAAAATGAAAAATGAGTACATTAAAAATTGGCCCAGCCCCGTGCCCTAGTTGTGATAACTATTGTAGACTAGTTCTCATGCCCGGCTCGTCCCCGAGCTGCGTATTTATATTGTTCTACTCGTTTTATACAAATTGTCGGTTTATCTTTGATCTTCCAAAAAGTGATTAGGAAATATGAGGAGATTGATCGGAGTGTACCAAAAGTCATGAACGAACTGATTGACATATAGTCATGAACGAATTGATCGACTCAAGATAAGTTCAGTACTTTTTGGCATAGTACTGTGTTCCGGCGTCTGTGTGCACAGGATACTTTCTCTTCTTTAGATAGTCTAAAGCAAAATGTAATTATTTGTAAAAATAATAGAATGACATGAAACTTCATCTATTATCAGAAAAAGGTCTTACAATATCTCGGTATTACTACAGTTTTCCTTCCAAGAAGAGTTCTCTGATAAGTGCGTACCATTAAAATCCTACATCTTCATGATGCATAAACAGGAGAAACTGAAACTTTCATTCATTAGCTTGCTTAAGCCACATGACACTATAAAGTAAAATTCCGAATCTTGGCCAGATGATGCCTTGTATGGTTCCACCACATTTCTAAAAGAAAAAATTATAACCTGGCCTGGCCCTTTCAATTGAGTAAAAGAACAGGACGATTCATCGCAATCATCTAGAAATCCATTCGCATTACAGATTTAGGTATTCCGTCCACATGGAGATAATTCACTCTCTCAATCAAGCAAAACCACCACAGCTCAACCTGCAGAAGCAGAGAAGGATAAGATGGATAAAGATGAAACATGACAATGACAATCGATCATATTAAAAGGACAAAGAGGGAAACGCACCAAGCATTTCAGTCTGTCTCATGCTTCTTTCCTCGTAATCCTGAGAAACATGAAAAATAAATAAATAAGGCTAGATCAAACAAAAGATTCATATCATGAGAGCATATTACTGCTAGGAATGTCTACGAGTATTGTTTCTCTAACTAGACCCCCTAAGAACCAAATCAACGTAAACATGAAACTGAAATAAATTCAGAAAAGATAAGTGCCCTCTTAATAAATATCTGATTCAGTGTGATACGAGAGCATTTCTATTGCTACCGCGACACTATTTCCACAAACATCAATGATTCAATGGTACCCCCACAGTCCCCCACCTCTCTTATCGTCTTAGTAACCTGTAATCCACAAGTCAAATCTGCCACCGAAAGTCACGGCTGCACAGAATTTGTGCTGCCAATCCACCTTTAATCACAGGCTGCACACCGCCCCCGTAATAAGTTGTCCCAGTAAACCTATACTTACTCTTGTAACTTCCAAACTCAACTTGCTATGACCATGACAACATAGCTAGGGTCACAGCATGATTTTCACTGACGAGTAGAAATGGAAAGCAATCCAAAACATGAGAGCTATATCAAAGTCATCATTATAATAATGTGGTCTGAACCACAAAATATCAGACACATGAGTGGATCGGAAAACAAATTGGTCAAGCCAGCCAAAACAGTAAATGTCACCTGAAACAGCAGATCCCCAATGCAGTTGTGATTTCGTGAATGACAGATGTTGCAAAGTGCAAGTAGAAACCAGCTGGTTCGAAAACAAGAGACCTCACAAGGTATCAGCTAAAATTTCATATCAATATGAAAATGGACAAAAAATTCATATTCTAGCAAGAATTACAACTATTTGAGTGAATCATAATCAATACCAGAAAACTTTGATGCATAAGAAGGATTTAAATCGTCAAAAAAAAAAAAAAGGCTCCTCCCACTTTTTTTTTTTTGTATCCTCCAGGAGCCTTTTGCATATTGCTTCATTGGAGTTAAGGTCAAGGTTATGACAGAAAATGTCACTTCGAAGCTCTTCCCTAGTTTATGTACTTAATTGTTGTGTTGTAACTTGTAAGTGTCATTTGTTCGATCTTTCTTTGTGATGAGAGAAAAGAAAGTATACTACATGTTGAAACAGACAAACAATAATTCTTCTAGTTTAGAGTGATTATCTGTTCGACGTTCAGGAAAATCAAGCATGATGATTTCAGGCAACGATACTCAACAGCAGAACATTAAGATAGATAGAAAGCATGGTATCCATTCTGCTTGCTAAGCCGTGGGAACACCATAAGCAGTGGACATGGAAAACTTATAAAAAAAAACCTAATCAATCGACTTCATAATAGTAAAACAAAAAAGTGAACGGAAATGAAAAAGTCAGAACTGGTCATCCTCTCATACCTGTAACTGCACAGAAAGCAAAAAGTACCAGCACCTCATCAACTAGAGGAACTCTGCAGACACAAAAGATAACTGGAAAATCAACCAACTGATAGACATACCACTCTATTGCTATACAGTTGAAGGCCAAATTTTAACAGGTCGATAACTTACCCGTCATTCAGCCTGGCAGTCAAAGCGTTTGCAATAGCAAAAGGCAGACACACTAGAGTCTGTAACACAAAGGTAAGGTTGGTTAATTAAAAAAGGCAGGACAGAATTCAGTCCAAAAGAGGCCAACAAAAGACTTCTAAAAATCAAGTGCTTCTACTGATGCATTTATTTTAACACAACATATTGATGCAGGCAAATTCACAATATGAGATAATTTAGCAATGGCCTCCAAGCACCTAGATGAAGGGTAAATTAACAAAATCATTCACTTTCTCTAAATCTCCAATCAAATAACACTTAATTTAACCTAACCGCTAAACCTTTCAACCCCCCACTTCCCAGGCTGGTGAAGTAAGCTTAGGGTAGAAGAGATCCACGACTAAATTCTCATAACCTCAAATCACCTAAGTTTCAAACATTGAATTAAGCTAGGACACTCAATGCTCTTACTTGTTGGAGTGAACTGATGCAACAGTGCACAAGGAAACTCACAATAAAGGAAGAAATGAACTTTTCATATATAATCTTTCACGCACATGAAGCAAATTTTCGGACATCAAGCAGTATCAGGCCTATGCCAATGTGATATAATTTATCCCTTGGGGAACCATGGTCCAGCAAAAAGGTCACACCTTGAGAGAGTCATGAGACTTCCAAATAACAGTCATCACAAATTTCATAGGGGGAGGCCACCATATTAGTTGAGTATTAAGGAGAATGATCTAAAACTTAACTCCTCATGCAATTGGCTTTTCAACCTCGCATGAGTGCATGACTCGTGTCACACAAATTCACAGTTTCTAAGATGTAGACCAGGCAAGTGCGTGCAATAGAATAGCCCGATATTACAAGCTTTTCCCTCCACAATGTCCATCAGAATTACTCTAAAGAAAGAAGCCTGGGATTACTTTTGGAAGAATTTAAACTAAGGTAAATATATAAAGGAAGATGCTAAGATTTATAAATTAAGTTCAGTGTACATAAGTATCCCCAATGGTACGCAAGCATTATCCCTATGTTTGAAACATAGAGAGACTGATAACGGATGACCCATAATGAAAATTGCGTCAAGAATTGCACCAACCGGCGGCTACTTCACGATACAAGAAGCACATACAATGTTGTGAGCCATTTTCCTTTATTTCATCACATTCCGAAGCCAAAGAATAGTGTCTTTGGCTTCACTAGAAAGGAAAATTTCATTCCTCCATTCTCTAAACTGAAATCTGAGATTAGTATGAACTTCAATTTCTTCATATCTACAACATTACAACTAATGTTAAATCTCATGAATTCGGTGGCCAATTAAGGGCTTTTCTCCAGAAATTTATTATTTGAGAGCTTTGCTATCATATGTGATTATTATGGTTGGATGAAAACTGGGGCTGAGCTCAAGTGCATAAAACGGAATCAGTATCCCAGCTCAAGTGCATAAATCAGAATCGGTATCCTGGACCAAACGATCAAAACTCAAGCCCCTTTCTTCCTTGCTATGCGAGCTAACACCCACATAATGAGTCATATCTCCTGCACTACCCTTACCCAGTGGCAACCCAGCAATTGTCTCATGACCTCTAGATATTTACCTACCTTCAGGGAGCTTAAAAAGATGATACATGGGAGCTATGGGTCTATGTTACTATTGGAAGTTTGAGACTATCAAGAGGTTTCAATTTCCATAAAGTCAACTTCCAGCTAAAATATCTTCTGAAACCCATGTATCAAAAGAGAAAGGAAGTACAAACAACTTTAAAGAGATGAAATCTTTTAAGTTTCAACAAATGACTACTTCCTCCGTCTATGTTTAAACTTCATAGGGCCAAATCACAGTCATTAAGAATGTGAGATAAGGAATGTTTTCTAAGGCCCACTTGCTGTGAAGTTAGAATAGAGAGGTGTTGTCCACATGCATAGTCAATCATCATAGCATTGAAGTAGAAACAATTTCATCCAAGTTTTAGAAATACTCGTAAGAAAGAATTCCGAAAAAGAACCATAAAGATGGGCACTCCATAAAAGAAGGTAGGAAGCTTATAGATGGTAGAGGAATTACACGTTAAACACATGTTTGGTAGGACCGGTGCATGTTTGGTAGGAGGAATCATCATTACAATGCAATAAAATAAAATTCATTACAAATTAAAAGAGAATGAGAAGGATGGAGAGGTATCTCAATAAGGAGAGATTAGTTCATTACACCTAGTAGAGTAGAGATGTTTACAGCTTTAAGTTGAACAATAGTAATTGATTGATTGAATGGCAATCTCATTAAATTTCAATAAGGATTACCTTAGTTTAAAAAAGACGCGCCTGAGGCACACCTACTAAAAGGAGCCCATGAGGCACAGCTGGCATTGCCTCAGAAGCTTGAGGTAACCAGTGCGCATGAGGCGCACCAAGGCGGAGCCAAAAAGGCACACTGACGCACACCCGAGGGGCACGACTATGCAATTTCCAATTTCTTTCTCTTATATCTTTACTTCTACCCTCCCCTTTCCCCCTTAATCCCTAGTTTATACTTCTTTACACATTGGCCCTCTTTAAATACCAAAAAGGGGTAAACATATGTTTTGTGAAAATAAAAGTTTGCTCGCTAATGAGTGCGCTTCGCGTGCACGAGGCGTGTGCCTTCGCCTCACACCTCATAGCAACGGCCCCCCATCGCCTTGGTGCGCCTCGTGCGTCCTTAAACTAAGAGGATTACATCTAATCACCATACATGCTACAATCAATCTCTAAGACAAAGAAAGGGTAAGAATAAAGCAAGCACGGGCTTTGGACCTTCATCTAACAAGTAAAAACTCTACTAACAATGCCAACGGGCTAAGCTACACATTTTGGAATTGCCCTAGACCCTGCCCAAGGAGAACTTATCGTGGCTCTTAACAGTAGGAAGAAAAGACATGGCAGAGAAACGATGAACAAAGCCGGAAAGCAGAGGCACAAATGATAAGATTAATATTTGAAAGATAAGAACATGATTTAAATTGTCCGACAGAAATCATACCATACACATGTTAGTTTTGAGACCCTTTGTCTCATCACACAAGTGAGCCAAAACCATCCTACCCTGAAAGCATGTGCAGTATAGTTAATAAATGTCAACTGGAATAATATACAAGTTCCCAAGAGAAAGACGCACAAGGTGGTTTAATAAGCAAGCACTATACAAATTTTAGAGAAGTACAAAGAGAAGTAAAAACAAAACAAAAAAATAAACATGAACATTAACTTACCACAAGAAAACCAAAAGCAAGTCCAGTTCCCATAACGACTAGATGCGGATAGTTGCCAATTAAATCCATTGGAGACAAATAATCCCTATATAGCAACCAATATTAGTACGCATAGACAATGGATATAGTAAGTCTAAAAGCTCGATCAACTTATAAAGTAGAGAACTATACCAAGCAAGAACTCCAAGCAAGAGCACAGCGAAAGGATAAAGCTGCATCATAATTCGCAAAATATCAATTGCTGAACTACTTAACAAAGAAGTTAAAGACATGCATGAAAAGCAAACCTAGTTACCATAGCTAATGCTAGCATCATACTTCCGTTTCTTGACTTAACTACTCCGTAAACACTCTGCACACTGCAGTGGAAGCACAAGATTAAAAAGCCACACATTTATAACGAGACTAAATGTCACCCAGAGTTTAATAAAATAATTACCACAAACATCAACTACAGCAATACCTTACAATAGCAACTACAAAGATACATCAATGAATCAGTTGTATCTATTCATTCTTCAAACACGCTTATACAACAGCTTAATTCAAGCAGAGATTATGCAAGGGAGAGATTGATGATACTAATATGTCCATACATAAATGATGGTGAAGTCACATTTACCGCCACATCTTATCTTGAACCATCATAGCATATTCAGAGTAACCGTAACGTCAATTCTAAGTCCAAACTATAAAAAAAATGTATAACACAAGGAGCAATGTGTTACAAAATTCTACGATACAAGTCAAAAAAGGAAAAGCAGAAGCTCACTTAAATGTAAGGGTAGGTATCACAGCAAAAACAATCATCAAATACAGCATAGCTTGATATGTCGGGACTCCTGAACCAAAGAGCAACAAAGTATTAAGTTGAGCATAAAAGCATATTCAAAAAGAAGTGAGAGTATAAGAGATAAATGAACAATACTAGTGTATAAGCTGACAGCCAAATGCCTCCGTGAAAGAGAGAATCATAAGATAACAACGAAAAATTGAGGTTGACTAGACGAACTACATAAATCAGGAGCACAAGGGTCTACCAGAAGACCCAGTAAGGCGAACACAAACTTCAATTCATCCTTCAATTCATCTTATTAATGTAATGAGCTTGAAGTACGAAAATTTCTACACTTGGATTTTGCTCTACAAAATAATCTGAGTTCAAGCTTAACATTCTCGTGCAAGCCATTATTTTTGGAGGAGAACACAAGAGTGTCTATCTAAATAAATCTGGTTATGTATCTAGACAGTTTCAGTTTTCCCATCAAACAAATATTGTGAATTTCGACAAGGTAGTAATCAACAAGTCAAGTAAGAACTTGCAACACGTCAACAATGACTAACGAGGGGTATGGTGGTCAGCTATTAATATAGTACACATCAAGATCGAAGGGTGCATAAGAAAAGAGAAAGTAGGTTTTCCTCTGTTTATTCTGACACACGTAGTCCGGTCATTTATAGTTCACAAATTTAAGCAAAAAAGCTTACCAGAGTTTAACATTATCAATTCAGCAATTGCACCCTTTTTATTATTTTTCAGACTAGCTCCGGAAACTCTTACGTCCTATCACACACAAATGACATAGGACTTGCAGTGTCCAACAGAAACCTTCTAGATTGTATGTCATAGAAGAGTAATCCAAGATGTATATGAAATCAGGTAAATGTAAAAAGACTATCTTGCCTTTTTATTCCAAACAAAAGTAAAAGATAGCCAAAAACAATTATTAATAAGACAAATGGCAAATATAACTACCCAATAGTCCAACACCAAGACATGAAACAAAAGTACCAGGTTTATAAGCTAAACCAGCAAAACGATCTAAACAACTGTGTTTTCTGCGATACATAGTTACATACTGATACACAGAAAATACTCATGATAACATCAGCAATTAACAAACAGAAACGACCTCTACTCACCACTCAAATATGGAATCCAATTCAAAAACGGAAGTGATGCACCAAACTGCTGAGCCCACCACTGAGCACCTGAAACGAGTGGTGGTAATAAGAGGATCAACTGACAAGCATTGTGAGAAAAGACGAAGAAGTTTCAGCATGTAGCTTCTTCTCTTAAGAAAGCATTCAGCCTTCCCATTACCAACTGAAGTTAGGTCCACAAATTTCATATTACTGGCATACCTACGAAGGCCGTGAAGAAGTGAGACAAGTAGATCAGCATCAGACCCTCAGTGGGTCCATTGACGACAGGAAGAACTAGCGTGTTGGTGAAGAAGCTGGATGGCAGCAAAAAAAGATAAAGTCAACCAACAGATCAGACGGCAATAAGATACCAAAGGGGGGGGGATCAGGCGGACAAGCTAACTAGTCTGTAGATACAAACAACAAAGAAACATAATAAAGAACTACCAGGAAGAACACAGAATCATATTTTTTTTTCAGGTCATGATATATTCGCAGGAGGTAAAATCTAAAAATTGAAGCAGGATACCTAAAACAAGTTTATATAACATCACATTTACAAAGAAAGGTTGGCCTCTGAGACCTGCTCAATATTCTAGAATCTAGAGCACAAAGAGAAAAGGACTTCCAAGCATGCTTTCTACCTCTGCTTAGATGATATTACTTGGTTCTTATGAAAGTGTCGCTAAATATCACTTTCCAAAACACAAAGTGTTCATTTTAACCATTTCCTACCTTTGCTCCTACACGGAGGCTTATCCTCCAATAACACAACTGAAGTTAAGAATTGTAAGAAGACAGCACAAAACCAATAAAATTTCGTGATGAAAGAAATAGTACACACATACACAGAACATATTGCAACAAGAACCTCTATCATAAAATAGAAAATAGTGGAAGATCAAGACCTCCGTATTTGGCCCATATGAACAGCATTCGAGCACGGAACAGATAGCAAGTACTAACATCAGTTCCTACTTTTACCATCTACTTGAGCTAAACAAAACAACAGCTAATACCGCATCCGCATTGAAATCAATAGAAAATTACATGAATAACAGATGACATGTCATGGTGCCATGAAAATATAGCTGAGACAATTCAGAGGATATAAACGTCTAGTCACATACTGTTCCCATGTAGCACCATAAAATGGAACTGCTGAGATCACCCAAAACCAGAAAGTTGCCCGTCCACACATCGCAGTACTCCCAAACGCCAAAGCTTCAAGCTGAAGACTTTAAAGGATCATTTACACTTTAACAGACATTAGCTTCAATACATGTAAGAGTACTAAAATGAACACACTAACCGCACAGGCAAGAGCATCACATCCTGAAACATAAAAAACAATAACACGTCATGCTGTTTTTTTCCATTATGTTCAATGTCATGCTGTTAAGGCAAGAAGCAAACAAGCTCGTTCGTTCAACTAATATCAATCAGCCTAGATTAAGAAAGAGACAGGAAATTACCATGGTCAAAAAGCTCGCCCAAAGGACTTGAGGAGTTTGTGCGTCTTGCCTGCTTTCCATCTACCGCATCAAAAGTCTAAAGTATAAAAAGAGAATACAGGTCAGAGACGCTCAAAAATTATGTAAATGAGTAGATGACTATGCCAGGAACAACTGAACCCAGGCATTTACCAATTGTATCAGTTTCATGATTCAAGCAGACAAGCCCCTTCAAGGTTCATAATCAAATCGATATTCATATTTCATAATCAAATGCCTAACTCTAATTCTACGGTGAGACCGTCTTATCGTATGAGACCAATTAACATGTTACTTTTGATAAAATAACATGTTACTTTTGAAATAGGTTGGCATTGAAAAGTAACAGTTACTTTTGAAATGTGTGAGAGGTCTCATACTCTCATAGTATGACACCGTCTCATGGTAGAATTTGTGAATGCCAAAAATCTGACAAAAAAGGTTCAGCAGCTATCTTACCAAAATCAGAAAAACAGCATCCTAATTTCTGCTCGAGACAATAAGCCAATAAGGAAATAACTGAACACTAATCTACTATACTCGTTCACTTTCTTTAACCGACTTCACCCTCCTACCAAACACAATCCCTAAACTTTTAGTCTTTTTTTATCTCTCAGCCCTTCGAAGTGAGCCTCGACAGTAAACAATCCGAACTCAGGAACCAAGGATTACTGTGAGCCTCATCACCAAACAGTCAGAAGTTACCAAGGGCATGCTGTGTCATCACTCATCACTAGCAGACTTGTTTCCAAGATCTGACATCGTGTTCTATAGGCGAAATGAGCCTAGAGCACGAATTAGAAACTATATTCCAATTTCATGACACCTATTTGGTGATGATTAACAACCAAGCGTTACTCCCAAAATGATTTGGGGTCATGATTTGGGGTTGCTAACATAAATCGTCCTATGAGATCGTCACATAAATAGAATAAAAACTTAAAGATAAGTAGCTAATAAATTTAAAAAGTAACGAAAAACATTTGCCAAAAGTTTAAATTAAAAAAAAAAAGGAAAAAGAAACACACGAGCGAGAAGAAAAAAGTGTGAACTTTTACAAAATTTAAGAGAACATATTTTAAAATAGGGACGTAGAAATAAAAGTCACTAAAAATACATTTGCAAAATAAACAAAGAGACCAAAGAAAGCTAAACTACATCCTCCGCATGGATCATGCCTCTCCACACCACCCTAAAGATATCTTTAACAAGATGCATGTACTCGCACCCATTGGATCTGTGGCGAATCCAAGGGGCATACAATTCAATTTTTGATGAGCACAATAGTGTGAAACTTATTGATGTACAATATATAATAGAAGTTTCTCTGGTTTCACATAAACCAACCCAGGCACTTAAAGTTTTTTACATAACTAAGTTTGTGCAAACACAGCTCAACAAACATAATAGGAAATCTCTAGCAATAAGAGAAGCAAACCTGGTACAAAAACAACAGCAGCCCATGCATGAAATGAACCCATCTAGGTGGAGGTGAATCCAGTTGAGGCGAATACACCTGCAAATAAATTAACAGATAACTTTCCGCATAAAATTACATGCAAGTTGCTCTAAATTAAGAATTCATCTTGGGCCCATGCCATGAGCGTACAATATACAAAGCTCTCTTAAGTCAAAATTGACTGGTCGTAGCTCAGCTATACATTGAAGAGACACGTGTTCAAACATAAATGCTTTACCTTTTGAAGCATCCCAATTTAAGATTTTAGATTTTTGCTTACATAGGCAACAGTTCATGTCCATACTTCAATAAAAATGCGTAGGGACAGTAACTATGTCCCATAAGTTACAACTAGGGCACTTGCCTTTTATCAGCCTAGCTACCATCCTACACGTTAAACAGGTATACACAATGTTCTCAGATTAGTATATGCTCGATTTTCCAGGCTCTCAGGTTCATAAGCTCATTGTACCAGGCTTTACCATTACCGAGTATAAACATAGGAGGTTCCATCAAACCACTTCATATACAACAGTTTTCAAATCATGTTCCATAACTGCTCAAATAAATGTATGGGGATACATACTCATTACCATGAGAAGCCCTACACTAACGCTTTCCAACAAAATAACTCCAGAATCCCGAATGTAACACTTCACTAAAGGAAATAGCTGTACCTATTTTTCATTAGTTCATCTCAGTGAACAAGCAGCTAAACCGGACCTAAAAACAACTACAAACACAAGAATTTGAAACTAAAATAATCTTTGGAGTACTCCACAAGACCAACCTTAAACACACGGACATGATATCCAATAAAAGAGCTTTAAACCCAAATTCTCCATAAAAAAAAAAAGAAAAAAAAAAAGAAAGACAGTTTGATAGGCTTGACATACAAACACAATTCTACAACTAATTCCACGTGTATATATCCGGAGACATCAAATATTAAACACATTCTACACACAAGCTTGCAAATCATACTCGTAGAGATGACTACCAAAAATTTAAATATTATAAACCACTACAACTATAATGAGAAAACAGTATCAAAATGGAAATTTCCTCACTTACATAGCCAAGCAATGCTGATGCTAATAAGAACATGAATCCTGTAAGGGTTATCTGCATCAATTCATATATACAAAGAGAATTAACAAGACATCTGAGAAAAGCACAGGGGTGGTATAACTTGGACAAACACAACAAAGAAAGTAGAATTAACATATGAGAATTACCACATTCGGACTGAAAAGGGATCCAGATCCGTCGCATATGCACCCAGGAGCAAACAACCACCAAACAAGTTATGCATTAGAGACATGAACACAAATGCAGACAGGCTTTTTACGCAAGCCCAGACACAATCAGCACAACCAACAAACACAAAATCCCCAAAAAATTCAGTAAAAAACAACATGACTGAGCTCCCACAATCAATAAACATACATGAACTGTGAAAACTTTGGCAAAGACAACTCACCATTTAGACGGACTTCAATTAATTGTCACCGTAGAAAACTCTCCACATTACATATTTTCATAATTAACCACATAGTTTCTTCGTAACTCTCGACCTCATCTTTAGAACATCGACCAATTTAAACAGTACGACAAATCAAGCAAATGTCGAAAGCAAATGCAAAATTCATTCGACTCATCAATCAATAAAATCAAATCAAACACAACTGAGCAGCCTAACATAATAGAGAACAATTCAATACACAAGCATACATAAACAAAAAAAAAACGTAAAAAAGCGAGAAAACTCACGGCATCCATAGGGGGAAGAAGGTAACGAATCGAGTCCAAAAGGGTTGCAAGATATATTTCGCAACATAGGAGTGATCCACACCACTATACTTATGCTTATGCAAAGCTTGTACACCATGAGCTCCAATATACCCCATAATAACTTCCCCTTCTTTCTTACGCTACTTTGCTAAAATTCGCCTTGCAAATGAAAACAAATTGCGAGCAAACCCTTAAATCTCAATATATCCAACAACCTTAATCCAAATTTAAACACCCTGTAAACCACAATATACCAAAATTAATACCAAATTAAAAAAAATAAACCATACAACTCTTCTCCCTATTCAATTAATTAAATTATAATTACTGGTAATAACAATAATAATAATCAATAATTAGGGATTGTTCATACGCTTTTAAGATAATCACGGCAATTTTACAAAGGAAAAGTTTGTGGTTTTTTTTTAGGGGAATAAAGTGGAGAGAGAAAGAGGAATTAGATACCTTAAACGTGCGGTCGGGTCGGGTCGGATCGAATCGAATCGAGGAGTTAGTTTCGATTGAATGTTTGTCCGGATACGACGTCGGACCAACAGGAAAGTGGCGGCGAAATGGTGAGGAGATCGAGGTTGAGGGTGAAGTAGTGGTGGCGGAGACGGTGGGGGAGGAGGTGTTTGGGTGGTTGTGATGGTGGAGAAGGTGGAAGGAAGTGTGACTTCACTGGTTGTGTCGTGGAGTGCGCAAAGTTCAAAGTTCAAAGTTCAATTATTCATGCCTGCGTTTTACGCACCTTCGTACACTACAAGCTTGCCGGAAATGGGCTTAATCACCAATTTTAGTATGAAAATTGAAAAGATCCCAGTTTTTGCCCGATTAAGCTTGTACTTCACTTCATCAAATGAAATGGAAGGAGTACAATATGGCGGAATTGAGGTTGGGCCTATACGATTAGTACATGTTTAATCCAGCTTTAAAAATCGTGAATATGGACTGATTACAAATGAAATGACATTCATTTAAATCAATTAAGATACAAATTATACAAAAGCCAACTAATGAATCTAGTCTTTTTGTTATCATTAGTTCGTATTAATTCAGTTATTTATCAGCAAATTCAGACAATCAAATTAAATCAAATCGTATAGAGTACATTTAATTCTAATATAATATATTCAAATCATATCAAATTAGATACTGTATAAAGATTGCAATCGTATCAAATAAGAGTCTTTGTAGTTACATCTTTTGTCTTCTTTAAGCGCGTAATAGCATCAGTCATTTGACGAAATACTTCAAATTGGAGTTGTATATGTTAGTATTGTTGTTATTAAAAATTAATGAAAGTACTAGGTCGTACATATTTTTTTTTTCTTTTTTCTTGAAAAACACTATTCAACCAATTACTAGCTCTTCACTGAAATTTGAAAGCAACTTCGATATTTTGATACACAGAAAAAATCTCTTAATTCTCTCTCGCAATAAAAAAAATCTGTTCCTACGAATGATTGGTACTAACATTATGACAAAGAAGCTTACTGCGTTTCTTGTATTAAGCAGCCGTTAGTTGGTGGAATTCTCGTTTTCATTATTGGTCATCGTGCGACAGTCTCTTCGTTTGTACATAGGGGTAAGTCTTGCATTCATCAAAACACCTTAACCCAGAGCTCTCAGCAAGTAAATCGAAGTGCACAGAGGACATTCGACATCCAACATGAAATAGCCGACGAACAATGATCCTCGTCTGATTAAAGACGCGCATTTTTGTCACAAAACTGCTTTAAATATATTCACAAATTGCTCCAAGGAGCTTTAATCACTGTGATCCTCGCCACAATTATTTGTCAGAGAATACAAAAGTTCAATGGAATAATTACATCTCTATAGGCCCTTCGTATTGTATCTAGGGCAAAAGAAGTGTCAAGCGTAGTGACACTGCTGAATAGGGGAGGATCCCGCCAACAACTGGCTGTCAAAAATACCCGGCTGCAAAGATGTAAGGCCGAATCCTCCTGAATGTGGAACTCCCATTGGAGAGCGACCAATTGAACTGCTGAAGAGAGGTACCAGTGGGTTAAAAGGGGTATGAAAAGCTAAATATGTCCCTAACATACTACAAACTCCGGGAGGGCAGAGGGGGGGGGGGAGTCCATGGCAAGATGCGTATGAACTAACCTGAATGACAGTGACAAGGAAGGATCAACAGCAGGACTCATTCCGTTCCTGCTAGGTGAGAAGAGTGACCAGAAAACTGGAACAAAAAAGTGACGTCAATTCTCTGAGTGTTCAGAAGAAAATAAAAATGCTGAGGAGACATATATAAACAGATTTCAACAGGGTATATTGTCGTCCCGGCTCTAGCAACAAACAAACAAAGCAATCAGAACCATACAGGCAAAAATTTCCTCACTCTTTCTCACCCATTTCATAAATTTCCCACCGACAATCTTAGTCCCAAGAAAATTTAGGGTCAGCTAACATGAATGGAGTGCAATTACATGGTGAAATACTACATCACCTGGCAAACATTACGACATAGATAGCACGAGTCAGATTTTGCCTAAAAATCATCAAAAACCTATTAACCAAACCCCACAATAGTTTACAACTTTACATTACAGTTGCAACATCATCTGATTCTTGAATATTCTCATACTAAACATTTCAAGTGCAACAAAGCCCCAATCTGCCTTGCATTTAATTTTAGCAAATGACGCAGTAAAGAAATGTCAAGGTGAGTAACATCCTAAAACAAGAGTGGAAAATACCTGATTGCTCGGGGCGATCCTGAAAATTAGAGCAGAAAAATATATCCTGCATGGTTAAGAGAGCAACTTAAATAAAAATCGGAAATAGCAGAAATGATGCCAAAGATGCACAAAACAATAATTGAAACTTGAACGCAAAAATTATTAGCATAATGGTGCACACCTGCCCTGCATTCCTGGTTACAGTACGTCCCATCTCTGCACACAAAGTAACACCAATAATGTTAAAATTTGTAGATCAAGAACCAGCAAAACAGTAATAACATTACCCCAATGCCTCAAAGGCTCCTGCGTATGGCAAGGTAAGGGGATACCATGTACACGGCCATCCCCCTATGTTATTAGCATAAAGAGGTTGTTTGCAGATATCCATAATGAAAATTGTGTCGAGAATCACACTGACTCACTGCTTGATCGCAATACAAGAAGTACAGACAGTTATTCCATGATATTTATTGTTTTTGTGAATGGTATTCAATGATACTTTTGAAACCAATAGTGAGTTTAGCTACATTGGAAAGGGATATTAACCAGCAAAAGAACAGCCAAATGGCCTAAATTTAAAGACTTCAGTACAGCAACTCCACAAATGACCCTCAGAACTAAACATCATCAAAATCATTCCCATAACAATCTCCAACTCTCCAAGTATATTTTTCCAAGTATTGGAACTAAAGAAAAGGCAATCTATAAGTTAGATATGTCACTCAGGAGTCAGCACTCATGAGGTTCCAATTTATGAACTACTGACTATGACAGAGCGTGACTACAAAATTCTTCCAACCAGTGGACGATGGTTAAATAAACATTTTCTTGGCTGCATACCATAATGGTCTAGATGATTGCCAAAGCAAAGATAGAAACTTCCCTGCAGTCAGTCATTTGCTGCAATGAAACACATCAAAAAATTTAGCCTATGGATTGAGGAGTAGGATCTGTTACCTTTACCTATATGAGAAACACTGGGGTTCACCGCCAAAGTCAAGCCAAGAAAACAATCATCTGACTTGCTGTCAAAGTCCCACAGGTTCAGTTCAAGGTTTGGCTTTGTTTCTGTTGAAAAACAGATTAGGTTATATTGATGTCGTCAGAAAAGCCCAAGCGACAAATAAATTAAACAAAGAAAGGTCATGGACACAGCTTACTTGAGCTGTCTTGCTTATTCTGAAACGGATCATGAATTGGGCGAGCAACCCTAGTAGCTACCTGCCACATGCTCATATTAGGAGGATGTGTTATATATCAGATAAATAAAGTTATAAAACACCAAAGTGACTATTTTACATACATGGAAAAAAGGATGCTGTAGAGCCTGTTCCGCAGTTGGCCTCTTACGTGGATCCCATGAACAAAGTCGCTGCAAAGGCCCAAGTATTCACATAAAAAGTCAAATTAAAAAGCAAATTTACCCTTGAAGGTATATGACATAGATATCTACCAAAAAAAGCACATACAGAGATCAAATCAATAGCTTCCCAGCTAGCAGTTGGGATGATTTCTGACAGATTGGCAGGCAAAATCTGCACCATGAACGCAAATATGAATACACGAGGAAAGACTCATTAATTGGGGGTAAGACAAAGCAGCATCACATAATTGGTAAACACTAAGCCTTCAAATACATCTTACCTCTGAATAACTTAGATTGATCAACTGTGTAATGTTCTTTGCTTCAGGGAAAGCATCCCAATCTGGGGCACCAAGAACACAGCAGATCTTGTATAGCTGATCTGTTCCACTGTTCATAGACATAACTTACATATCAGCATATTGTCACAACCAACACTTCTCATATATCTAATAGATAACATCCATTTTGTCAACTATTATGTGTGATAAGAAACAGAGTATGAAACCAGAAAAGTAGTGACCTTGACAATATCCAGGAAAATAAGGACGTCTGTAATTAGAAGAATTACAAACTCAAAAACTATGGCCTGGCTAGTATATATCATAGGTTGAAATACATGTGCAATAGCTACAAGTGAGTCCATAGTCAAGCTAGATTAAAGGACAAGGGACAGTTCAAACATAGTTCTCTGTTCTCCGGCAAATTATATCAGAAAACTTGCAAAGATCAAAACAAACCATTGACCATCCTAGAATATATTCTAGGAGGCTTTGAGATGTCGGGAAAAACCTAGGAAGCACCGACACTGACACGAGATACGGACACGACACGACACGGACACGAAGATACGTGATTTTCCAAAAAAATTAAGATACGACACGCTTCTAGATACATTAATTAATTTTTTTTTATATATGTTTTTATACAATTCTTAAGTAATTAGTAAGCTAATTAATTCATTAGGTAATTAGTAGTAAATAAAACAAACCAAACAAAAGATAAATTGACACATAGCCACAAGTATATAGCAAAAGTTTTCTCCTTTCATATCATAGTTTCATCCATGCACTCATCTAGTTTATAAACAAGGGAGTTGCTAAGCAAGAACATCTTTGGGTACGCAAAATGACAAAAGAGTACTAGTGAGTTATATCATTTGCGTGTCTTTTGCGTGTCCTTTGGTGAGATTCGCGTGTCGGGAACGTGTCTTTAGCGTGTCCAATATTTTTTAATTCTTTTTAAATTTGTGGACACGTTTTTGCGTGTCAGACACGTGTCCCAAGCGTGTCCGAGCGTGTCGCGTGTCCGTGCTTCCTAGGGAAAAACTATTAGCCAATGATATGTTTCCCGCATATACAACATTATTTTGCGAAGTGTAAGCTTCTTTAAACAAGGAAGAGTGGGCGGGGGTCGTCATAGGAAAAAGTGAGAAACGGTAAAAGAATCTATAATGAAGCCTGTAACACAAATCACAATAACCATATAAAGCTGGAAGCAAATATTACCTTTCTCCAGGGAAAATTGGACTTGAGGTGAAAAGTTCAGCAAGTATTGCACCGATTGCCCACATATCTGCAACACTACTTGTTTAGCAACTAACAAAGAAAAACATGAAAGTAACACAAAATGCTGAGACAAAGGGTAGATTGTCTGGCAAAATGTTAATTTCTGCTACTCAAGTAGTCCAGTCAGTACTGGCTAATAAAGGAAACCCTGAACCTGACGAAAAGAAACCCTGTAGAAAGGGTAAAGTGTAAAAAGTGTCCGATGATAGAAAGCAGGGCATACCAATTGCAGGTGTATAGTACGAAGACTGCAACAAAACTTCTGGGGCCCGATACCTAGGAGATAATAATAACCAAAACCGTGAGAGTTGTCATGCAACTTAAATGCACACTTTATAACTGGCAACTCAGTGCGCACATGAGTAGGGGGGGCGGGAACAGAGAACTGACCATCTCGTTGAAACATAATCAGTATATGGAGGCATTGATGCAACTTCTCTGACAAGTCCAAAATCAGCAATTTTGATCACGTCATTGGTCACCAATAGATTCTCTATAAAAAAAAACAAGGGAAAAAGATGA
Source organism: Spergularia bocconei (assembly GCA_963457585.1). Lineage (NCBI taxonomy): Eukaryota > Viridiplantae > Streptophyta > Magnoliopsida > Caryophyllales > Caryophyllaceae > Spergularia > Spergularia bocconei. The sequence goes on from OY734955.1 coordinate 16,625,913, forward strand.
CATGGTTAATGTTCTAGTCAAAGGTTTTCAACATTCAAGAATTTCAGTCCACCAAGTGTTCTGACATGTAAAGTTCAGAAGGCAAGACCAAACACATACCAGGTTTTAGATCTCGATGGAAGTACCCATTTCTATGCATATGTGCAAGTCCTTGAAGAACCTGGACCAAAAGGTTTCTTATCTCTTCTTCAGAGAACGGTCTATGCTGGGCCCGCTCCTTTATTTTCTGGTACAGATTATGCTCCTGTGGATTGTCCACGTCATTCAGAGAAGGGCAAATCATGATGAATAATACAGTATCAGCGTTGACTTAAAAGCTCAAATAAACAAGCTGCAGGGATCCAAAAGGTTGACATTTCACATATGTGAACTTCAAAAAAAGGGGTCTGCAGACTATCTCATTACCACAATAAGCTTTTCCTGCCTCCCCCACCCCCCCCCCCCCCCCCCCCCCCCCCCGCCCCCCTTTTTCTTTCATTTTCTCTACTAATGTATGCAACACATTACCAAAAGTCACCAAGGTTCCTGCCTATGACGAGCTGAGGGGAGGTTGGATGTAGATGTACTTGGACCAGTAAATGAAGCCAAGTAAATAATGCAAAAGCATGGTTGGATTCTATCTTGATTTAGACACAAAAAAAGACAACGAAGACAAAAGCAACTCCATAGTTCTGTTCTTTTTTTTCTATCCCAAAGATCGCAATGAACAAAAAGTTATGTTAACACCCTTCAACAGTACAAAAAAGTGAGACCAACAAGTTTAATGTAACTCGGATCTTTTAAAGCATTGGTACGAATTTTTAACTTGGGTCTTCTTTAAATATCCTTGAAACCTTTAAATATTAACACCCAAAATAGACAAGGGATAGTGTTTTCATCATTGAGTAGAAACTTATGTATAGAAAGGCAGCAACAAATAAGGAAAAATCATAAAATAGAATAATGAAAGATGGAAATCAAAGGTCTTTTTAGATATGCTCACTCTATTGACCTAGTAGACAGCCTCTGATTTAAGAAAACATAAAAAAATAGGGTGCTGATTTTGCCAAGGCAACAATTACAGTTGCCAAGGCAAAAATAATTAACTACCAAATGTGCCCTTGAGTGTAAAATCTGTACAAGTAAATTACTCATCTTCACTATCTATAGTTAAAAGAAAAAAACAAACCACTATTTTAACTCTCTAATATCCTTCCCCACGGCAACCACCCCTGCCCCACCGCATCTCCACCGTCGCCTCCTCCAGCATCACCCTCAACACCACCAACATGATCGGCGACGGTCCCACCACCCCCAACACACACTTGTGAAGCCACCTTTCTGTTCACCCCTCTATCTTACTCTTATTCCTATCTTTACCACCGCGGCAATCATCACCTTCGTATGGGCGGTGATTGAGGGCGGCAACAATCATTCTTCTCCTAGTAAAACACTGTGGAAGGGTGACTATCAAAAGCTTGTGGCTGACGAGAGGTTTAGAAGGTTGTTTCATGTCAACAATCGAAAGGGACGATAATTACAAAGAAGGGTGCGCGGGTCCAGTGGCGGAATCTTGGGAGGGTTGAAGGACTGGAGCCTGGAGGTTGTAATGGTAAGGAGCATGAAGAGTCGTGGGTTGAAGGGTGAATGTTGATAGGAATACAGGACTGTACGTCCATAAGAGTGCTATTAAATTTATGGTTTTTTAATTAATTTTGCCTATCGAAAGGGTAAAATTGGAAGTTACAAGAATTTGCCTTGGCAACGATAATTGTTGCCTTGGCAAAATCAGCACCCAAAAAATAACATTAAAGACGGGAATATGAGATAAAACAGAATAAAAAAGATTGTGAATCCATATTCAGACTTTACCTTTCCCGGACCAACAACATCTTACACTAACAACCCATTAAGAAATATTTTGAATATGTGGTAATTGGTGAATTATGGTTTCTAACTTCAGCTCAGACCTTAAAGTTGGCCAAATCATAACCATCCTGCACTAGTTGCTGAAAGAAAAGAGCTAAATCTTCAATTTGTGAACCCTTTCACCTCTAATCCACTTAGAAAAAGTCTCATTCTTTTTCATTAAAAAACATTAAATCAATGATGATTCAAGTTGTGAAGAACATTGGAAACCAACAAAAGCAGATTTTCTGAAAATTATGAGGATGGATTGGCTTTTAGTATACCAAGCCAATATCAGAAAATGAAGATATTAATCAGATGGTGAAGAATATAGGAAACAAACAGAAGCAAATATTATAAAGTGATGACAGCTGACTTAGTATACGAAGACATTGTCACAATAATGAAGATATCACTTAAACAAAAAGATGGATTTAAAGCTGAGATTCTCACCATATATTCAAATATGAAGAACAACTCATTATTTTCTCTGACAACTTCTTTCAGCTTTATGATGTTTGGATGACTTAATCTACGCAAAGACTGCAAAAAGAAAGAGCATACAGATTATCATGGCAGAATTGTTGCAATAATGTACACTGCAACATAGACACAGACAATGTTATTCTCATTAAACATGAAGATGATTGTACCTTTACTTCTCTTAAATTTACACACTCCTCCCAGTAAAAGAACTTCCTCTTCATTTTCTTGACAGCGACCTGCGATAAGGGATCAAATTATCAATTAACTGATATGGATGCATGGGACCACCCCCACAAACCCGCAACATATGATAATGACAACGGGAAATATGGATCCCATACAATTTCATAATTCTCCTTATTCACAGCCTTATATACAGTTCCACAAGTTCCATCTCCAAGCTCTTTCAAAAGTTTATATCTGCACAAAAACAACCAGAAATATTATCAAAAACATGTTGCAGAACAAGACATCGCCTTTCATACTAATAATCAGATTTTCTCAATGCCAAGTAGTTCGAATTGCCTCTAGAGCTTGATAAATTTCTGTCTGAAATCAGACATATCAAGAGCCAGAAGTTGTCAACCATGTCCAGCACAAGCGAGTCGAATGCTTGTACAGAATCAGCACAATGATTTGGTGTCGATCAGTTGATTAAGCTACTGTCTTCCCCAGCTTTATAATATCTATGTACTGTAAATAATAGCTTTCTACTTATTCCATAGGTCAACCTTGTGAAACTCCAACATGATTGACTCTAATGTTAGCAGGAACGGATGGGTGGGTATTGTTACACAAATCATTTTAATTACCAACTTTCTACCACTCTTCAGTATCACATATGACTTTAAGGCTTGTAATTCGATTTCCTCAGATTACCAGTACAACTAAAAATAAAACACAGATGCAAAATACACGAATTGACACCCAAAATAGCATAAAATACAGAAATCAAACCGAGTCCAACACATTAATAAGCAAGCTCACCTCTCCATTATTAAGAATTTGGGACAGGCCGAAAACAGTGCTTTCAGTGGACTTCTAATAACCTCCAAACATAAATTTCTGGAGCAACAACGTCTTTCAAACCAGATTCCTGATGTATGTTAGTATTTGATTGTACCTCAAGAGAAAAAATGTAGTCGGGGGCACGCTTTTCATCATACAAATTTACAAAATCCAACAAAAAATCTATCAACATCGCTTAACCTCAGCCGCTGCTACAAGCTGCTGCACTCGACCGGTACCATCTAAAAAACCCACCAGCAGCTCACAACAATTTTGTTGAAAGCTCACAACTTTGTATTTACTTCAAAGATTACTACATAACCCAATACACAAATTCTTTTTCCATTTACTCCTAATCTTTCCCATCTGTCAAATACTTGCACCTGCATATATTATAAGATACCCAAATCATCATTTTTCATACTTTATTACATATAATTTTAAATCAATGCATTATAAATAATGATCAAAATAATTGGTAACAACTAACATAATGATCAACTACCAATTACTTAACTCCATACTCTCCTAACAAAGACATTCATATGTATATTATTGATGAGAAATTAGGGGGGAAATGTCAGATTAGAAATTTGTAATATAATCTTAATATTATTTTTCTTTTGATTATTTATTTAAGGATAATTGAATTGCTACCCCACCAATTGTAGATGGGCAGTTTTTATATCTTTTAATATACTTTTGTGGTATGAAAAGGGGAAGAAGAATGAGCACAAATTGACAAACCACATAAAAAATAATAATAACAAAACCCCAAAAAATTAGATCAAAACAGCATAAATTATCTCAAAATAAACACATACAATTGTAATTGCTCTGAATTCTTTTTTTTTTTTTTTGAAATGTGATCTAAATTCTAATACACTCAACTTTTGTTTATACGAAACAAACAACCCAGAAAAGAAAAGAAAAAAAGGATGGGATTTTTCTGGGTTCAAAGATGAAAACTTGATCAAAACAAAATGAATCAAAAAGGGTCAAATTACCAATTACCATTTACCACCCACAACAAAATAATAAGCACAGAAATGTCAGGAATTACAATAACAATTTGAGTACAAATAAATAAAAGATTTCTGGGGAGATAATAATAAGGAAAAATTGGGATAGAAGTGAAGTAACTTACCAAGGAAGGTTCAGAAGATAGGAATTGATAGCAGGAAATATATATTGCAGAGGAAAGAAAAAAAAAAAAAAAAAAAAAAAAAAAAAAAAGAGAAATTGGGTATTTGGAATCAACAGAGAAACAATGTGGGAAGAGATTTCGTGGGGAAGAAGGTGATGAATAGTGAGGAGAGAGAGAAAGAGAAATAAAAGACACTTGTTGGAGAAGAGAGAGGAGAGAGAAAGCAACGATCCAACGAAAGAGAGAGAGAGAGGGTCTTGCTACTCTTGTATCTTCTTTGGCACACCAATCTCCAGGAGTCGAGAGTTTTTTTTTTTTTTAATCTAACACGGAAAATCTACGGCCGCTATCTTATGTACGCATAAGCCTGATAAAACGGTCTGACCAGATTCGTTGACCCAAAAACTTGACTCGAAAAATTGTGATTAACCAAACCCAACCCGACCTCTTGTTACCTGACAATTACCCGACTCGTAATACCAAATATTGAACTAACGCCCATAGACGTCCTATTGTCCATTAGTAACTAAACCCGATTGTGAACCAACTCGAAATTGACCCGATCTGGCACAGAATTAACCCGATAGAAGCGATCCAAAACCGACCCGAAACATCATGTGATCTAGTGTGACCCAACCTAATACGAACCGACCTCCTAGCCCAAAACCAACCCTACGGCCCATTTGCCACCCCTAGGTACGCTTTGGGTAAACCCTGCACGGCTGCACATATACACGATACCCTATAAGCCACAACCAGGTGGTTATTCTGATAGTGCATTTTTTTAGGCTTTGTTTGTTTACACAAATCTACTAACTGATCAACTAAGCCACAACCAGGTGATTATTCTGATAGTGCATTTTTTTAGGCTTTGTTTGTTTACACAAATCTACTAACTGATCAACTAAGCCACAACCAGGTGATTATTCTGATAGTGCATTTTTTTAGGCTTTGAGCAATTTTGTTTGTTTACACAAATCTACTAATTGATCAACTGGATCATTTTTTTTTGTCGAGGCTTTGAGCAACTTTGTTTGTTTACACAAATCTACTAATTGATCAACTAGATCATTTTTTTTTGTCGAGGCTTTGAGCAACTTTGTTTGTTTACACAAATCTACTAATTAATCAACTAGATCAATTGTACATTTGTACACACAAATTTGAGTTTACATAAGATAATAAAACTTTCTCACATAATTCTAAAGCTGTTACATTTTTCATATTGAAATGTTGATATTCTATTGACCTTTTTAAGCCTAGGGAAATAAAAAACACACCTCACACCCAAGGTACTCTGACATTTTGTGTCAAAGGAACCAACGTGTGCCTTATATTCAAACGGTAAGGGTCGGGTTTACGCCGTATCCATAAAATCGGTTTAGCTCCCAAACTTAAACTCGTCTCATTCATAAAGGGCACTAGAACATGAGGTTCTTGCATGTGTAATTGTGTAACTAAGTAAATGACACAAATTCAAACCAAATGATAATACTAAGGTAACAAACAAATGATAAGATGGGTGATACCGTTGACTAGAAGTATCACCTAATCTTATTTTCCCTTTGTATCCCGCTTATCTTTTAAAAAAAAATCCTAATCATGCCCGTTAAAACTTCCGGAATCTGCTGTCATATCAGAAGAAAAACTTCCATAGTGTGTGCCAGAAAAGAAATGGCTATCCCATGGCACCTACGCTTTCTTTAGACCATGGTTTAAAACTCGCCTACACCAAATATTCCGTAGCTCCTTCAAAGTCTTCTCCAAACACTAAACACTGCCGACGGTGGCTTTATGCACAAAAAAGAACTGTACACAGTCTACACTCTACACACACACTCCATCAAATGTGCCAACAAAACCAACGTAATATAGAAGTGACCAAATAAATGAAAAAACAAACCTGTCTCCCAAAGTCACAATCGCCGTATAAATCTGAGAGAAAATGCCTACATCACACGTCTATAATACGGTTCATGCCTATACAACATAATGTACTCAAGGTTCAATAATAATTTTCCCGGTAGCATGGCCATCCATGATTGCAGCCCAGGCATCTTCAGCTTTACTCAGGGGATGTTTCGAGTCTATGACTGTTTTAAGCTTCCCTTCCTTCACCAAATTCACTACATATTCGAAGTTATCGGTCTTTGGTATCAAGAGCAGAGGAACCAACTGCTTCTTAGAGAAAGTAAGTTTCTTCACAGCATAAGTCCACATTGTACTCGGGCCAGGAGTCAGATCAATCACCTTACCTGTTTCACTCAAATTTGGTTCGAATGTGGACCAGGGGAAGGCAGCTGCGCAATGGATGACATAGTCGTATTTCTTTCCTGAAGGGCTCGTAAGGGCGGCTCCATCTGGGGTCTTGTAGTCTAGAACTTCATCGGCACCCAAGCTCTTGACAAAATCTAGATTACGAGCACCACATGTTGCTGTAACGTGTGTGTTGCCAAGCTTTGCTAGCTGCACTGCATAATGGCCCACACCTCCAGAGGCAGCAGTGATCAATATGTTCTTCCGGTCACCAGTTCCGTCAAGTTTGATGTTTGCAGACTGGGTGAGAGCCTGGTGAGCTGTCAAAGCAGCAACAGGTAAGGCTGCACCATCAGCAGCAGATACTTCTGGTGGTCTAGCGACTGTCAGATTCTCCTTTGCTACAGCATACTCCGATAATGCACCTCCATTCTATCAGCCAACATAGAACCATGTCACACTCCAAATTTTCCCTGTGATGTTAGTCACTCGCCTATTCTTTTTTTTTTCTTTTTTGAAAGAACACTCGCTTATTCTAGGACATGAAACTTTAATGGAAATAATTGTTTCATCAAAATCCGTATCGTGCAAATTTGTGAACAACAATCAGCATCCAACTGAAGAAGTCCACCCGAAGTTTTACATTTTTTTTTTATACGAAGTTGCAAGACTCAAGGGTGAGGGGGAGTAAGATACCAAAAAAAAAGGAGGCTAAGTCGCTAAGAAACTTCATTGGATGATATCACGGGTAATGCTTTCTATTCACAAACAATACGATAAAATCATATGATACAGCACAATCTGAAGACACATTTGCTTGCTAAGAAGAATCTGCGTGTAACCTTTACACCTTAACTTGACCTTTTATTCAATTTCATCCCAAAGAGGGGGGAAGGGGGGGGGGGGGAGTGTCACTTATATATCAATGCCAGAGCAACATTGGAAACTTACGGTATGGGAAAGTATGGCCACAACTTTGTCACCAGCTTGGAACCTCTTGACTGCTGATCCAGTCTTCACCACTTCCCCTGCCACATCAGAGCCTGACACAGCAGAAAAAGTTTTCTATTTTAAGATAGAAGGAATAGTTTGATGAACAGACGAATTGTCATGAAATAAAAGCATGGCCCAAACTTAAACTCGTCTGATTCAGAAAGAGCACGAAAAGCCGTCACCTAAAGATTTTGTGCAACATATTAAGTAACTCTTATGAATAGCAGGAGCAGCCATGACCCTTCGAAAAGGATGTGCCCCCATATGATGGTAGAGAATAATGATTTAGCACAGATACAGAACAGATAGTAATCAATTAATCATTGAATTGAGCATGTACAGATCATTAATTTGCGCGTCCATATTTAGTGCATCTTGCATGAAAACATCCTTGTGCTGGACTTCCACCATTTGTGAATGGTCACAGAAACATAAACGTCACAACCAAATGATCTCCGAGCTAAGAAAGTATTCCTCATTAGTAAACAATATGGAGTTTGGATAGAAATCCAGAAAAAAAACAGTGCAACTGTTAAACCCTTTTGCCAGTATTTGCAGTATAGGCTTAAGCACTTAAGCTACAAGAACTACAAGGATAGATAAGAATTAAAGGAAGGCAAACCTGGTATACAAGGGAATTTGCGTGGCAACAACGGGCGAAGCATGCCTTTTTGAATCTTCCAATCAACTGGATTCAAAGTTGCAGCCTCCACCTTCAGCAACACCTCATCAGTCTTAGGATCAGGAACCGGAATCTCAACATGCTGCACCAAAGATAGACGGTCCTCACGACAAAGTTCGAAAGCAGCACAATATCATAAATTAAGTCTAAACTATGGACTTAATCCTCTATTGCTTATGAAAGTTGAAAGTGATCAACAAGTGCAACTTACACCATCAACACATACGATTACATAATCTAGCGATTTAGCTATTAACCATGAACCGAAGCTTAACGTTTCGTTTCGACAATTGCTTTGCCTCTTTTTACACCCTTCACCAACACAGTCACTCACACGCTCACAGCACAGACAATAGTTCTATGACCGACCATGTACGTAATAACCTCTTAAACATTAAACTCATGTTTGCCACCCATTTAGCACAAAAACAGCAGGGAAATTACGAGTGACAGGGGACGGTTGGAAACCATTTTGAACAAAAAAAAGATACCATTACGTTACTAGGTTGATTACACGCTACCAAACGTAACTTGTGTAATACACTTTCAATTCAATATTACACGCTAAACTTGGCTTCAACTCAATCACCAAAACAATTCAATACCCATGTCCAAAACGCGATCAATTGTATTGATAACAATCATTCTTCCTATCTACACAGCACAGTAGCACAGACCTAAAATCCAATCAATTGAGCCAGACTGTTTTTTTTTTTCTTTTTTTTACTTTTCTTTTCGTTTTTCGGGGACGCCAATATGCACGGGACTGCCCTTTAAGAATATTTAGAAGCAAATTGATAGAGGTCTATAGTTTAGACACAATTAATTTGTCTACAATGTAAAATTGAGCTAGTAGTAGTAAAATTGAGATCGGAATAGAAAAATTAATTGTAGTAAAAAATTCAGTTAGTAAAATTAATTGTGTGAGTAGTAAAATTTTGATAGTGTAGTAAAATTATTACGGATTGTAGACACTTTTGGGTGTCTACACTTTAGACCTCTAGCATTGTCCTATTTAGAATATACGTGGTCATGTAGGATAGCGTATGTCCGTACCCTATGTTCTACCATTCTCACTACGTTCTTTTGAATTGTTTTAACACTCCGACCAATTTCGATTCAAATATGGGAGAGAAATTCAAACCAAACGTTAAACACGTCAGTCCATTTATACTCATCCATCAATATATGTCAATAGATTAAAAATATATCATAAAAATCTAACATCCACAACAGGCAAAGTTCCTCAAAAAATCATCGAAAGTTGAAAAATAAATCAGATAATCACGAAATCAAAACTTTATTAATGATAATATATCATTGTAAATTTGTAATAAATAGAAATAAAACGTAGTAGAAAATAACCTTAAGAGCGGCAGAACCACCGCCATAGCCAGAATACTGAAGCGCATGCATTAATTTGGCAGCCTTTTTTTTTTTCTTGCAAAATGATCCCACAAGTTTTCCGAGTATTTATTTAGAAAATGTGAACATACAGTGTCTATTTTTCGTCGATCTGTCGAGTAAAATGACTATCTTACCCTTATAATTGCAGAGGGTTGTGCACTTGTGTGGAAAACGTAGAGGGCATAATGGTCAGTCTAAAAGTAATCAAAGAGTATGTGGCAGTATTATATTCACTGGTCTGTTCTTTACTATTGACGGGCCAAATTGTAGTAAATAAAGACCATGGGCCACGAGTCCATAAGACGAAGAATAAAATCAAATCTCGCCCACAAAAATCAAATGTTGCCCCTAGTTATTTTCTCTATCTTTTCCACTCCCAACTTCCCAAGTATAGCTCTCTCTCACCAATTCTATCTCTCAACAACTCCTAAGACAAAAGAAAAAGAAAAACAAACGTTTGATATGAGATAAAAAAAAAAAAAAGAGCAAATTCAATCAATTTTAATGTACTATAAGAAAGCAGTCCAACTTGGTATGAGTTGAGATTGGAGGAATTTGTGTGTATCTCGCAAATTAGTAAAGCCAAAGACCTAGCATATGAACCTTGGATATCTGTACATATTGTTAAAAACTGAGAAAGATGTTGGATATGTAGGGTGTATTTGGTCAAACTAAAATGTTTTTGGACTGTTTATGCGTTGTTTCTAGGTCCTAGAAACTGAAAACTGGCAACACCCGAAACTGAGAAACTGTTTTCGGTTTCTGTGAAACATTTCTAGTGTAAATTTGTTCATCAGCTGGATCTCAAAAACAGTTTCTGAAAATTAGTTCTGCAGAAGTTGGAGTTTGGTCAAACAAACTGTTAAAACTCATGTCTCTATAGTGATGGGGAACTTGTTGTTTAAAGGTCCACACCCAAAACATTTACTTGATAATTGAAGGTCCACGGTTTAGACCTTCAAACCGTGGATTTGACATTTAAAGGTTCGGGCTCATAATATAGACCTGACATTTAAAGGTCCACACTCAATACCTAGCCAGTTAGACCTGACATTTAAAGGTTCACACTCAAAACATGAACCTGACATATTTAGGTTCACCTTCATCTTAGGGACATGTTATAAAAACGTGTTCACTTTTTAACCATGTACCTTCTAATAAATAGTCCGCACACTGCACGCAAACATGATTTTTTACAGGTTTACGGATCAAAAAGTTGGATTTGAAGTTTAGGTATCTTATTTATTCGTTTATGGAAACTCTGTAAATGTTCTAAAACTAATGTTTTTGAGTTTGTACAATAGAAAATGAAGATGATAGTGAAAAAAATTATATTAATACATGGACTATTAATAATAGGAAAACAAAAAATATAATTTATATTAATACATGAACTATTAATAATAGGAAAACCAACTATACTATATAACCACTAGTACAGAAAATACAAATCACAACGGTCAAAAAGATGGTTTACAGCGGTTAGAGGACCGTTGTTAATGGATGGGCATCCTCTAGAGTTTAAAACAAACTCTATATGGTAGAGTTTACCAAGTAAGGAAAGAAATAAATATTTAATACTTTATTAATGCATTGAAGTAATCACCTTATTTTGTTTTATTACTAACAATAGTAAACTCTACAAACTCCACAAAAAAAATAACTTTAGAGAATCCCTACACATTGTGAATCTACACTCTGTAAAAGATAATGCACCTTTTCACAGCGGTCTCTCAAACCGATGTCTTATATGTTACTCCATTTAACAAAAAAATAATCTAGAATAGCTATTTAGCTATCCCGCTGCTAGCGTGGCACAGCAGCCTGCACACCATCTTCTACGAAGCAACCTTACCGCACAAAATCAGCATACACAAGTACAATTCTCGAGTTTTAAACCGATATATTTATAATAAATCATAGCAACACAATTGTTTTTCTGTTTATATGAAACGCAAGGCAACAATAAGACTAATAACGACATAGTGATTAGCTCAAAAGCTTTACAAAGTAACTAGCGAGACAAAAGAGCATGCACAAGGTGGAAACAATCATAAGACTGTAGCTCAAGTTTTTTTGCCAACTCTAACTGAGGCTCAATAAGACTTTGTTGGAACTCCATGATTTTGGTTATAGATGTTGGAAATAATGCTAAGTTAATGGGTGGTTGATTAGTGGGGTATAGTGGGGGGTTATAAGTGATATTACGAGGTCACTTATACCGTTTAGGATTCCCCCATCAATCCTATTAATATGCCATTATATCACCCCATTATCACTATTAATAGCCTTTAGTGGGGGAGGTTTTGCCGGATAACCCTCAATTTTGTGGCTATATATTTGAGTGTGGGAGAAACATTTGACACATCTTATATCCCTCATCAATGTTTCTCCATTATTCTGAACATGCCCTTAAAGAGTTCCAACTCCCCGTGATTGAGCACACAATCTAGGGGAGTGTTGTGTGGCCTTGAGAATGACGTCCATGCGATTGTGCCGTGGTTGGGGCGAATTTCGTTTCTCATTCAATGATCACCGATCATGACACAACGATTACAAATTCTTATAATTCTGCTTCATACAATAACCAACCTCTATTTTCCAACAATAAATTTACATTCCGCAACACACTGTAAAAGGTGGAAAATAATATTTCAATTAGCCACCCTTACTTTAAATTCCCCCCCCCCCCTTCGACCAGCTTTTAATTTCATTCTGAGCATCTACTACATCAGCAAATTTCATCATCATTTCATCCCTTATCCTGAGTGTGCTTTTCCAACTTTCTGAGTTACTTATCTTGGCCTGGATAATCCATATATTGTTGTTATGAAGTGGATATATAAGCAAGAGTCCAGTCCAGCCATGACCCTGTTGGTTGCATTGGTTTCCACTTTCCAAATCCATCTTGCCATCATAGCTTTATTCCAAATCCATCTTTCCTTATTTTTTTTTTTAAGGAAATAATTTAGATATTCTTAATGATAGGGAACGCAGTCTAATCATGTAATACCGTGTTTTGTTCAGTAAAAAACTACAATCCGTACCATAGTTTTAGTCTTGATAACTTATAAAAACGTGTTCACTGTTTAAGTATAGACCTGCGAAAATTAATTTTGCGATTTAGGCATGAACCTATAAGTCGGGAGTTTGGGATATAAGTTCAGACGTGTAATTTGTTACCCCACATTTTAGACATAGATATGTAATTTACAAGCCTTTGGTCTAAGCATTATTCGTACACTTGTGTTCGAGTAAGAAGTGTGCATACGAGATCAACCGTAACAGCGAGCTTTATAGAGAGCATTGTACCTTGATTTTATATAGACATGTTATTTGATAGAAAATACGGAATACAAAGAGTTATAAAGCTATCCACATTTAGTAAATATGTCTTATACTGTTAATATGTTATATGATGCCAGATATTTATTGTACACTCTTTCTATCATATTATTTTATTGAATTTTTACGTTTTGAAATGTGATGTAGAATTCAAATCAAATGAAAAAACTAAAAGAAATCGCGTGAGAACACAATGACAATTCTAATCAAGGTTGTATTATAACTTTCCCTGTAGCATGTCCACCCATCATCTTAGTCCAAGCATCTTCAGCTTTACTCAACAAATGTTCCGAGTTTGCGACTGTTCTAAGCTTTCCTTCTTTAGCCAAATTCACCAGAAATTCAAGGTTCTCTGCCTTCGGAATCGCGAGTAGAGGCACTAGCTGCTGCTTCGAAAATGTGAGCTTCTTTACCACGAATGTCAGCATTGACATCAGTCGAGGAGTTAAGTCTATGACTTCGCCGTACGCGCTCAAATTAGGCTCAAAGGTAGACCACGGGAACCCGGTTGCGCAATGTACAACATAATCATATATCTTTCCTGAAGGACTCCTAAGTGCAGCTCCATTTGGGGTTGTATAGTCTACGACTTCATCAGCTCCTAGGCTTCTAACCAAGTCTAGGTTGCGAGTGCCACACGTGGCTGTAACATGGGTGTTTCCCAGCTTTGCTAATTGGACTGCGTAGTGGCCTACGCCTGCGTAGTGGCCTACGCCTCCTGATGCCGCTGTGATCAGTATGTTTTTCAGGGCACCTGTACCGTCAAGCTTGATATTTGCAGACTGTGTGAGGGCTTGGTGAGCTGTCAGAGCAGCAAGAGGAATGCCTGCACCATCAGCTGCTGATACTTCAGGTGGTCTGGCAACTGTTAAGTTTTCTTTTGCTACAAAATACTCTGCTAGCGCCCCTCCATTCTGTATATATAGTTCAGCGTAACTCTGTCAGTGGTCTAGAACTATTCCTGTATCTTTCGGAAACGGTCTCTCTACTCGTTAAGGATATACAAATCACAAATCATTTTATATCAGTACTGCTTCTCTAAAGTCTAAACCTGCAGAATGACAGTCTCAGATAGGTTAATTCTGAATTACTGATCACAACAGTTGGCCCAAATTATGTTTTATATACCAGACTCCATTAGGCACACACTTAGTGTTGGCCCCTGCGTACGGCGACTACCTGTCCAATTAGTATGATATTGTCCGCTTTAGGCCTAGCTGTTGTGCGGAAGCGTGTATGCGCTAAGATAATCGATGGCAAAAACAACAATAAAGAACACAAGAATTTAACGAGGTTTATTATCAACGCGATAGCTACGTCCTCGGGGTCTAGAATCAATCTCACTATGATGATGAGAGTGTACAGATACAAAAGATGATCTGGGTTCTCAAGATCTGCCTTTCTTGAGAACCCGGGTTGCCTCTCTCTAATTCTCTCCCATAAAGAATTGAGGCTAGGTTAGAGGGGTTTTATATATTAACCCTCTTAACAAAGACCTAATTAATTAAGGTAAACAATTAAGGAAAGTCAATAAAGGAGCAAGCAAACCCCCGTAGAAAACAGCCGACACAACCGGCTAGTCGTCAGTAGGCACCGGCTAGTCGTCGCCTACTGCAGCCCAAAAACCAGCCTTCCAGAATCAGAAAACAGAGGGCACCGGCTAGTCGTCAGTTTGACCGGCTACTAGCCGCCTGCCTCTGCCAAGCCCCGAACTTGCCCGAATCTGTTCCAACACCGACTACTCGTCACCACCCATGGCTAGTAGTCGTCCACCACTATTTTTAGCATCAAACATCTACGCTACTCGCCTCACCATACTAGTATCACACCATGTCGAGAAACCGCGACCAAGTCACATCATTTCCCAACAAATCTCCACCTTGACTTGAACATGCGTTTAGCAGACGTTATCCAAAGCCAAACAACACGACCCCCTGCAAGTATTCCCGCAAGAATACTAATCCAAGTTCTAGCTCATGCGCGGCAAGCTTGAACTCCATAGACTCACACCGAATCTATAACCGTCCAATATACCCTGGACTGGGTCTCCATCCAATATACCCTGGAATAGGTCTTCAATCCTCTAAACCCGGATAAGGTTGCTCAAAGCTCCACCTTGAGCTCAACACCCCAAAGGAATAAGACAAACATGTCTTACAACATTCCGTTAGTTCACGCAACAAATGAGCTAATTGAACTCCACCAGCTTAGCAAAGAAAAACCTGAGATTGTCAGCGATCTCTATTTCTTCTCACATTCTCAATACCCAAGAAGTAATAACTGACACCCACGTGCTTGAAACTGTGTATTTGACAATTGATCAACAATAAGATAGTTCTCAAACTATCACCACTTGCCGCATCAAACCCCGTAGAACAAACTAGCCAACTAGCTCCAACAACTCAACACTCCCTTGACTTGTTTTGCAAAAGTCACTTGTCTTTGTGGGTGACAAGTCCACAAATGACACAGCCCGACTTCTAACACAACAAAAGAATCCTCAAGTGTCAAGTAACAAGCTAATTACACAACTAGTACCATCTACTCAAGTAACACCACTAGGAATCCGCAAATTCCCAACCAACAAGCACCTACAATTACTTCCACAAATGAGAATAACCAAGCCGATCTTCCATGATGAATTAAATTCACCACAAGCAAGTGTTCTCTCTCAGGTTGAGTCACAAACCTGAATAACACTAGCTACGCGCAACTTCCGACTAGCATATACAACAGTATATATTACAGCCAACTACCATCCTAGCAAATGGTACTCAAAACACGCAAAATTTTCAGCTTTAGATAAAGGTAACCAAAATATCAAAAATCTCATACCTTTCATATTGCCAACGCTAAAACTGAACAATGCCAACAAAATTCTAGATACCCACCTCAGCATCACCAACTGTATAAGTCCACTCAAGTACTAACCAAGCAAAGACCATAGTTCTCACTCCATAGAATCTCGAACTCCCAAATAGATTTATCAGAAACCATCTTCAATACCACATGAAGAAACCACGATCTTGACATAAATTGCTCAAATTCTCTGTCAAACACATGCTACTAATACTAGCAACACTAACCAGATGTATGTTGAAACTCTGCTGAAGATACTCCAACTCTATCAACTCCACCTAAATGACTAAACTCTATTGCAACTTGTAAGACCACAAATCTGACCACACTATCAATGGAATTCCCCAATTCTCCTTAAGAACATCCTTGCAAATCCACAGCTCTATGCTTCGAGATAACGACATCAAATCACATGTCTCGAACATATAGCAACAAGTCATTGCGCCCAACTTGTTCCTATCTATTGCTTCACTATTGATGATTCTCCCATGACCCGATCCCATCGGCTACTATGATGCATCAATCATCCAATAAGTAAGCAATTCCACCACAAAACATTGTAATGCGACATTTTCCCAATGAATCTGTCAACAATCATGTCCACACATATAGGTAAAACAATAATCACCAACAAAATCATAAGATGTCATCTATGTATATTCCTCCTCAAAGGAACACAAAGAAGCTCGGCAAACACTGGCTCGGCATCCACCTTGATCAACAAATGTAGCAACATGGACAAAGTGGCTGGAGCCACCTCAAGCTCCACCTCTTTCCCGACACCACTATTCTTGTCAACACCTGCAAACACAACCATGAAATACAATAATAGAATTTCGTCAAAAGTTTAAGCCATGTCACAACATGACGCTTTGAACCCATAACTCTATCTCCGTATCTCTCAAAGTGTCAAATCCTCTCGGTCACAAATGAAGAATACCCCAATCGAACACGATCATAATCTTCACCATACCTAGAAACATGTAGACAAGAATACCAACCATGTCGATCCATAACTCACTAAGAACTCCGCAGTCTATCCCACACTGTGAGGTCCACATCTGATCAAGTAATCAAGCAGTTTTCACAACTGCTACCAGTATCTCCTAGCATGACCTGCAAATGAAAGTATGCATCCAACTCTCTCTTGCAGCTTCCAGTTCATGTGTTTTGCTACACCGTTCTGCCAATGATGTATATCCTACGGTATGATGCCCTAACTACCGCCACAAAACCAATGAACACAAAAGAAACAATAACAAGTTATTATCCAACACGTAGCCATTTGATTTTCTTGCAATTCTTGATCTCCAACTCAAAGTCTATTGTTGCACCAAGACTTTGAATAAATAGCTCCCCACAAGAGCTTGTTCAAACATCCACGAATGAACCCTATCAAGAACTCCGGGTGTGAGCACCCATGCTAAACTTACTCATGTGTTTCCCAACCGAAAAACACACATCTCCCTCACAACACTCAAGAAATCACATCTTGAGACAACAAGAAAAACCACCCCGGATAATAACTACATCTTCCTATCACCCCATGACCCAAGTTCAAATCATATGACTTAGTCAACCTTGGCGATTAGAAGACAAAAAACCCAACAGAACTAGTCAGTAGCCTCACCTTGTAAACATACAAAGTGAATCTCTTGACACTTGCAAGTACCAAGCTGAAACTCTTCAACGAGACAATTCCCTATCCGAGCCTAGAACACACCAATCGATCCATATGCCCAAGCCATTAATCGATAACCGTTCACACTCAGAAACTAAACCTGTCTCAATGATCAAAGTATGTGCTTCTCAAGTCACATGTCTTAAATCGATCGATCCAACCACAACCACCTCACATGTAGCATCCATTATCATAACAATACAACCACAAACAAAAGGCGTTGTACAAACACAACTAATCACCATAAGACACACATGACACAAGCAACCCTGAATAAAGATCCAATAATCTTTGTATGTATAACTACAACTGCGAAAAATACATACACCCTAGATCATTCCCTTACTCTACTTCGAACAATCCCACATATAACCATATGCAAAGGTTCCCTAAAGAAATAGTAAACCACGGTGCCGCTAGATCCAAATAACCTAGACTCCAACTCCTTGTACAAAGGAATTCTGCCATTAGCTGAATTAACAACTAACATAAAACGCACCAACCCAATTTACTACCTCTAATTCCATTGCTCCACGCAACATCCTAGCAAGACGCCTGACTCCACATCTTGTAAGATTACAGTTTCAATATTGACAACAATATGATCCCACAAGAACATACAACCACACCAATGATGAAACTCAAGCAGATAACCAAGCAACATCCTCATCTAACAACTTAACATCTATTTTTGAGCAGATCCACAATAGATTTAAGTGCAACAAGATGATATCTAAGTGACGAACTTACATGCAAAATTGGCAAATTACGATTGTTCCAAGAACAACTTACCGGTGAGCGGATTTGTCAAGTCCACTCTCCCAATTCGCCAAACCCGAATAACTGTCATATCAAAGAACCCTAAGATACCTCCAACAGCTAAACACCGCATGGTGATGGATTGAGCCCCTTCCACCACGACTACCACAATAGTCTCAATAAGTCCGCCCGGATGTGCTTCACCCGTTTGCCTACCACAGTAGACAAAATCTCATCTTTATCTGTCATAGCCTGAAATTATTTCTACCCAAATAATCTCGTCGATTTTCGTTGTCTTCAACAAGCTATCGAGTTGCCTAGGATCTTTACAACCAATAGCTCTGATGCCAATTGTTGTGCGGAAGCGTGTATGCGCTAAGATAATCGATGACAAAAACAACAATAAAGAACACAAGAATTTAACGAGGTTCACTATCAACGCGATAGCTACGTCCTCCGTGGTTTAGAATCAATCTCACTATGATGATGAGAGTGTAGGCACCGGCTAGTCGTCAGTAGGCACCGGCTAGTCGTCAGTAGGCACCGGCTAGTCGTCAGTAGGCACCGGCTAGTCGTCAGTAGGCACCGGCTAGTCGTCAGTAATCCTTTATTTCTCCGATGTGGGACTTGGGTTTGCACCCCAACACTTAGCCCATGACTAACCAGGCATGACATCAACTGTGATATGATGATCAGATAACTTACGCTGTGACTAAGATACGCGATAACTTTGTCACCGGGCTTAAATTTGCTGGTTGAAGACCCAACTTGAACCACCTCCCCAGCTACATCAGTTCCTATACAAGTTACAACAAAAAAATTTGAGAAATTTACACTTCATTTTGACAAGATCAAGTATGTGCTCCAAATTTTTGCAATACAAGATCAAAAACATCTAAACGGGTATGATCGTCAGTATAGA
The DNA here is from genome assembly GCA_963457585.1 of Spergularia bocconei. NCBI lineage: Eukaryota > Viridiplantae > Streptophyta > Magnoliopsida > Caryophyllales > Caryophyllaceae > Spergularia > Spergularia bocconei. The sequence continues at coordinate 16,645,345 of OY734955.1, forward strand.
TTCATAAATTCATTGGTCCAATGTTAATATAATAGCAGAAGTTCAGACATCAACATATTGTGCATGATACTCCTACACAGTCCTACTGATGATCATGTACAGATTTAAGAGGAGAAACCTGGTATAGCAGGGAATTTGCGAGGGAGAAAGGGAACGATTCCCATCTGTATCCTACAATCCATAGGATTTAAAGATGCGGCCTCCATTTTCAGTAGCACTTCATCAGCCTTTGGCTCAGGAACTGGAATCTCAACATGCTGCAATCAAACAAATTAAATCCATCATATATATATGTTCATTGTTAACATAGATTTAGCACATTTACTTCAAATTCAAATTCATTCGTTCCTCACATGCAGTAACTACTATTAACGTCTTGACGAAGTTTTGTTAACTGATGATGAAACAATCGTCTCAACAAAGTCCAAGTAAATAGATATATATGACGCCGATTAAGGGTTTTACATCATCTCAAAATCACCAAAATCATAATCTACTATTTGTCGAGACTCAGTTAATGGTTCATTTTTAACACAGAGTCACAACATATTATTATATACTCCGTATGTATAGTATAGTTCAACAAAATTGAGCTAAGAAGAAGAAAAAGGAAAGAACCTTAAGACCAGCAGCTCCACCACCATGGCTGTAATACTGAACAGCATGCATTAGTTTGTTAGCCATCTAATTTGTTTGTCGTAAATGTTGGAACGTGACCGAATTGAAATCGACGTATGCGTAACAAAAGTAGCGTAACAAGCACATTATTCATTCGATTAAAGGAACACCATACAGTATATATATACAAATCCTTACCCATAGCCATACAGTACAGAGTCGTGACTTATGAGTTATGATGATAAAAAGTAAAATTGTGGAATTTTCATGTTCTTCGTAAAAAATTGTAAGTGGAATTGTCTTGTTCTTCTTAGTTAAGCTTGGAGATGACTGATGAAGTTTGACATGAGTGTTCCTGACTTCGTGGACGTTTAATAACCTCAAGTTCACGACTCACCCTGTACACAGCCTACTCTTTTTTTTTTTTTTGAGGTTCTCTTCTGACCCGTTACTCAATACGGAGTATTCTCTAGTTTACAACATTGAACACCTTGAGCTTTTTTTTTTTTCTTTCGCCTTTTTGTAATTATATTAACCCTTTTCAAGCTTAGATTCTGAGCTCGTTTAAGTGAATTGTTTATCTTTAATTTCCATAGAGTTTGCGGAGGAGTTTGCAATACGCTGAGCTAGAGGAAGCACATTGCTGCAAAGACACTCAAATATATGATCTCAAATAGACTAATTCAATACGTTGAAAAAAAAAATGAAGGTAGATGACTTGTGATTTTAGTTTGACATCAACGTCCCTTTCGAAGAAGTCAAAAGTCTAATATTCCATCCCAAATGAAAACAGACAAATTTATCTTGCATCATGTTAAACATATTTTAGCAGGCTACATCACATTTTGCAAAAATAACGAAAGCACGTTCATTTGGGCCACTAACATGACAAAGCTTCACATTTGCGTTTAGCAATCATGTAATTAAGCTGGTGTGGCCTCCCAAAACTAACAGGCTGCTATCAATTCGGCCCAATCTATTGAATATCCAAACATATCAATTTTGGGAGGGAGTACACCGTTACAGATTCCCATGTCATCGCCTCCTCATTATTGCATGTGTTTTACACACATAAAAAATGAGCTTGTAAAGGCTTGAACCTGTAACCTCAGGGTTACAAGTTTAACACTTCAACCAGCATGGCAATTGATTTTTTTGATATTTGTATTAACAAAGTTATATATAAAGGATTTGAGATTTTAGGAAATAATTTCGCAAACAACTTTGGACGAGATAATCTGAATCAAACCAAATCATTTCATTTTTGGAGATAATTTATGAAATAATATATATAGACGCAATATACTAGGAAATTACACATCTTGTGTGTGTTTTGTTTTAACTCAAAATACGGGTCAACGGGTGGGGTTAGAATTAAAAAAAAAAAGTAATCGGGGTTAATATGAATTACAGTTCAAAAAACCGGGACCCGAAAATAACGGGTCACAGGTCAAAAATTTTAATTCGTACATAAACATAAAGTACTGATATAAATTTGCTATACTTACTAAATTGTTTTCATTAATCAAATATAACTTTTCTAAGATGATATCAATTTAAATATGTTTTTTTCGTCTTAATTATAGAAAAATTGGGACAACAGGTCAACTCAAGTTTAACCCAAAAGAATACTGGTCTAAACGGGTTCGAATTATTTATGGCCAGAACTTGATCTAGGAAAAAATGGGCTATTAACCTTGAACAAGGGGTAACATCTGGTCGGTTAAATTTAATATTTTGCGTTAAGTATGAGGAGTAAAATAGAGTTATAACCAAGTTCATATAACAACCCGTGCAATTTTGCACGGGCTAATAAACTAGTGTTCTATTTGATGTTCCATAATGAAATAATACGGATTTTTTTTTGTAGGGAGTACGATGTGGTGGAAAATGGAAGTTGGTGGGTCACAAACCATTAGGACCACAAAAAACACTACAAATAAGGAAAGTAGAAGATCATTTAGAATTGACCAAAAAAGGAAACAAGAAGATCATTAAGAGGAGGGAGTATGTTTTTATCTCGGAGGAAGTGAAATAAAAGAATGAGATAAGTTGTACGTCTGTACATGCATTCGTTGAGTTCAAAAATTCCCATCGAGCTTTATTAGAATGATTATAAATCGTTAATTTTGTCATGTCACCGATATATTATCCTACTATATCGTGTATGTACTTCCGACTCTTAAAAACCTACCGGAAGATTAGAAAGAAGAAGCAACGAAAAGAGTTGGTCAACCAATAATCTACAAATTTATATGCAAATCTCGAAGTTTCTAAGGAATAGTTCTAATGGTGAGTAAAAGAACTCATAGATTAAATCATACAAAACTGTTAGCTATTTCTTAACTATTAACATGTAATTAAATTTACATTTATACATTATTATTTGAATAATAACAAAATTAAGTCAAGCATTTTCCTTAACGTATTCTATAGCCTCAAAGTAATTATTCCACATATCCGACACCAACGTAGTAAGCATCTCAGCAAACCCTTGGATGATCTCAGGAACATCATTAAGCAAACCTTCTAAGGAACTCTTGGTTTGGTCGATCAAGTCTCCTGCGACGGATGTTCCCGACACAATTGACTCTACGATCCCGTCCTTAATTTTATCGAATATGGTCGATATTATGGTCGTTATTACCTCGAGAAGTAGCTCGAAAATGTACTCTATGATCGAACGTAAGAATTCGGCTGCTTGCTCTAGAAGGCCCTTTGTAGCTTCCCCTGGTACCTTGAATGCTTGGAACATAACAACGATCACATAGGCTGTTGTATTGAAGAGGACCTTGGTAATTACGTTAGTAATCGTATTTATCGTGTAGAATATGAGATTAAAGAGGACAGCAACCATGTTAAGTTTCCTTACAAGGCAGAGGAATTCAGAGAGGATGATGAAGAACAAGAATATGACAACAATAATGTGATGTTATGTTGTTTGGTTTCTTGTAATAAAAATGTAGTGTGTTGTGGAAGAAAGTTGTCAAGGTTGAAGCAACGTAGCTACATATAGTGATTTTATTAGTATTTTTACGTAAATTATTACGTTGAAAATGACATAGTAGGTTGGTTACGGTGGTGATCAACTGATCTTACGGTTTAATTAATTTGAATTTATAAGAAGTAGTTGTCCTCAAATTATATTTAAAGGACTGATTTGCAATATGTCTTGATCAAAAGTAAAGTAATTAAATTAGACTCAGCATAATAGACCAAATCTTTTAAAAAATGACTAATCAAAAGGTTAACCCTTCGACACCATAAGTTCTAAACAATTCTTCTTTACATTGTATGAATAATTATTCAAGTGAGATAAGTACTTTGTTTTGGTTTAGTGCTGTAAACACGGCTAGCAATTCAATTTGAGGTAATTGACTATTTTTTGAGTCCAATGACTTGAATTGACTGAGTTGACATATGATTCAAACAGATTAACTAGAGGTGTTCGAGTTCTAAGAATATAGTAGTAGTGTTAAAACTCATGAAATAGCCGAGTTTTGCCGCTATAGAAAACTAATTAATATATAATTCTATACAATTTAAATTCAGAAGAAATTGTTGTAATGATGAAAACTGAACAAAAAGCACAGTGAATAGAAATATGTCAAGCATGTAAACTACTTCTCAAGTTCTCAGTTAAAAAATCATTGAGTGCTTTAATCCATATGATATGGGTTTATCCAAATGGTCGAGTGAAAGTATTCCTGAAATTGGGAAAAAATGGACCAACAAATGGGGACATAATTGACGAAAAAACACGCATAAGCTAAGCAATATTGCGCCTGTTGTGAAGATGTGTACATGTCTTGCCGTATAAGTTTTGTAATTTGGTAGTTGAACTTGACACTTCACACTTGTAAATGTAAATAATGTAATCCACTTGAGTCTATACTATCTGAATAAAATTGCCCACCCACATATTCACATCCTATGACATCCACGCTAATTTCCTCTTGCAATAAAACTTTAGTAGATAACCCCTCTTCTTTGTTCGAGAAAGGGGCGATACACTAATAGTAGATAAAAGATAATTGGCATATGAAATTACTCGTTTCATTCTCTATGCCGCCTTATATATAAAATAGAATAGTATGATACTTTCGTTTATATAAACGCATTATAATCTACATTAACACACGAAATAGATAAGAAAAAATGCCGAGATACCACCCTTTATTTCTCCTTATTTTCTAATGTGCATAGTCCACTGCACCGTGCACTGTACATCATTCATACGGAGTATGTATGAGCTCTCCCAACTAACCTGAGCTCTCCCCTCAAAAAAAAAAAAAAAAAAAAAAAAAAAAAAAAACACTAACCTGATCTCAAGGAGATGCTCATCCGTGTACTTGCAATTGCAAGCAATAACCGTAGGGTGGTTGGCCAACTTATCATACAAGCTCGAGATGATGTCATGAATGTGAGGGCTCTGGTTTCACTTGTCCCCAAGAAACTAACCAATTTGCTCCGAAGTCAAATTTAGTTGACAAATTTGGTGCCTCATCAAAGATTAAGCCGTAATAATAATAATAATAATAATACTCACGAGTCACGAACGTTAACACCTACTATACTGTACTATGTGATTGTTTGTAAGATCGAAAGACAATAATCAGATTAATGAAATATATCCTTACACTTCACTCCAGAACAAGCACCTGATCATCTTTTGTGTTACGTTACTGCGTTACAAGAATTGCACACATCTTATTAAAGCTATTATCTCTATATACCGTTAGTGTCGGGGTTGATCTCCGTACCAAGAATGTACTTGTTTACTTCTATTTTCCTCGATTTGACTCCGATTATATGACCTTTTATGTTTAATTTTCCTTGATGAGATGTCGCCATTTTGGCGGATGGTGCCACCTTCGTCAGCTGGTTTGGTGCTCGAGCGAACTTCCGCAAAGACCGAGCTGATCGAAGTTGACAAGACGATGGTTGCATTAAGGAAAGATGGCCGCATTCTTTCATGGGAGGCTCAGGACTACGTTGGAGCCACGCAGTCGCTGTCTTCTCTGTTTGCTACTGATCATTTGCCAGATTTATTATCTGCGTCACACTGTTAATTATCACCTTAATCATATTTATGATGAATTCATTGACAATACTTATCCTAAATTGTTATAACAGATTATTATTGTGCTACCTTTTCCTAGTTTGATTGTCATAGCAATGTGCTTTTTCTGTCACTTGAAGAGAAACCAAGTAACACCAAAACTATGTACATATATACAAAGTGTCATTTGTCCAATATACATCCCCGCGTGGTAAGGAGCTAGGAAGAAGAACAAACTCGGCGAGCACGAACCTGAGGGCGAGCCGCCATTTCATTGTACAGCTGCTCATCTAATGCCATGCTTGACCTAGAGGTAGCCAACTCTATATCTATGTACAAACTTGACCGAGGAAACATTTTTCTAACAAATGTTCTCAGGCTTCAGGTACATCGTAAGCATCCTTCAGCTTATAGCTACGGCTAACAAACTGCTCAGCATCCCACAGGAAGCAACCAAAAGCAACAGCCTCCAAAGTCAGTCTCTTCATGCTTGACAGAGAAGTCAGGATCACCTCATTTTTGTCACCAGTATGCGCCTCGCCATTTCCAAATAGTGCACCACAATGCTTCTCAATGAGTTTAGCAGCTTCCTCTGATTTCAGTTTTGCACATACCTCCCGGGTCTGCATGTCTAAACCTGTGACATAACATCTCAATTTTGCATCTGTCTTCTCCGGTCTGCTGGTGACTTGGATTGCTGATCTTGGGGCAGCCATCTGACCAAAGACAGAAGATTCTGGAGCCGGCGTCCAATTACCACAAGGAACATTTTGGAAGGCCGTGTTTAGGTTGTCCTCCAGACAAAGCCTCAGAGAAGCAGACTTTAAGAAATAGCCAAATAAGACAGACGCAGCATAAACTTGGCTAATATGCTGTCTTCGGACTTCAGTTGTGGACCAGTTCACTGTGACGCTAGAGCCTGCCTCCCAGCCAAGGACAACCCTGAGATGCTCTCTTACCATCTCCAAAACCTCTGGACTATGAATTGATTCTAGCTCCCAGTCCTTGGAAGGCAATATCTCTAGTCTGTTATTGTACAGGCATTTTGAGAGGCTTGGAACCAGAGGAACCCTAATTTCCGAGAACTTGTAAGAGATTATCATGTACAAGACATCTTCCACAGCAACTTGACACTCTTCCCCTTTCAGCTCTGCGATCCTCCTGATTGGCCAAACAGGACAAGATGAAACTATCATTAGGTCATTTAAAGAAGACCCAGAAATGCAATGTAAATCAAGCTCCTGGCAGATAACTGTCAGATTGAATTGCAGCATGACACAACATAAATATTTCTTTTTGGACACATAATCACAGATAATCAGAAGATATAGTAGGTAAGAGAACAGTTGGCAACTTATCAAAGCAAGGTTTTTATCTCGATCCCTGGGCATCTTCACACAGGATCCAGTGTCTGGCTGACAGTTTGTTGCCCAAGCTACAGATAATCGAACCATCCCCATGCTTAACGCCCAATAGACTCCATTTTTTCAAAAGCATGTATTACCACCGCAGACAATCGTCACACATTGCTCTGTTCAAGGCTTTCAATTATTAACGCCATCACCACTCACAAAGCTAACTGCGCTCTAAAACATTACTTCCATTATACGAACTTACCTTTGATACCTACTGCAAACATAACATCATATTCGAGAAGAAAGAAGCTACTGTTTACTTATGAATCACTTCCACTGCTGCAATCCTCTGAAACAGTTGCAGCAAGAGGAAAATATCTTTCCACAGGCTCTTTCTTCTCCAAGAGCACATTCTTGCTTTCAAAAATCATGGATGGGTAAATTAATGCGAAAAACTCCAGTACAAAACTCTGCGAGTAAATTTATATGGTAAGTAATAGCATATCAGCACATTGTAGTATCATATAAGCAATCCATCTGTGCAAACTTCATGGCTTTTTAAGGTGACACCTCCCAAATCAGAAGAACAAATACACGAAGTCGAATTGGCAGCTTGAATAAACATCAAATACATGGCATAAAAACAATAAACATACTACACTCTTGGCAATAGAAAGAATGAAATCAAACATCAAAATCATTAAAGTCCAACAGAGCTTACTATCTCTCACAAGATGTCGGTTCTCAGAGAAGAAAAGAGAACCTAGTTCATTTCTCAGCAGCAGAGCAAATACATTAGTCAGAGGCGTATGCCATCAACTTCTGCTAAAGCCTACTACAACCGCGTGCCTTTCAGGCTGGTTATTCTACTTGATTCTGTAAGGTGCTATAAGTAATTTTCTACTAAGTTACCATGAGAACAGTTTAGAACTGAAAGACTACATAGCTATATCTTGCTCAATAGTTCACAACTAGAAACAGAGAGTTGTTTGAAATCAGCAGAAGCAGAACACATAAACAAATCTGGTGGCTCACTTTGCTGCTACCTTGCTACTTTTTTGTTCTCTAAATATTAGTCCACTTGAAAAATGATGCTCAAATTTTTTTTTTTTTTTTTTTGCGTCTCGCTTACAATTAGGTTTTCCATTTCCAATGGAGCCAAAGACTAATTATTCTTTGGTTTTTGGGAAATATAATGGAATAAAACAAAATGGCTCATAAAACTGTCTCTGCTTCTTATTTTGTGAGGTAGCAATCAGTCGGTGCGATTCTCGAAACAATTTTCATTTTGGGTCATCCGTGCGCAGCCTCTCTATGTTTCAATAGGGGCAAGGCTTGCGTGCATCCGAACCCCCCTTACCCCACCTTATGGCGGGAGCCTTTAAGGCACTGGGGTTAAAGATGTTGTTGTCTCGCTTACAATTAGGTGCCTTAAAATGGCTGAAGAGAAATTCTGTTGATGCATATCAATAATAACCCTATGAGATCATAAATTCACATCATGCATACTAATTTGAAACAATACTATACAGCAACAGAATAGATCCCGAAAACCACCAACAACAGATACGGAGTATACGCTTAAATACCAAAGAAGATCACAACTCTAAAATCCATGTATCAAAAATCACCATTGCAGATACACAGCCCCAAGTGACGTCACACAACTTAAGCCACTCCAAAAGGATAGCATGCACAGATTACCTTAACATTCCTCATGAAGGACTGCTAACAACACTGTCACTCCAAATTTATCAAAAGACCATTATTCTTAGGGTACTAGCTCAATTGCATTTTCCCTAGCCCAAAAACAATCAACAGTTACCAACTTACCACATGGCAAATTTCATAATGTGCTTTACACTCTCCACTTAGGACATTGCGACTTGATACCACTCCTCAATCCTCATCAGTCATCAATACATCTAATAGTCCATTCCATTGCAATGTCAGACTTGCCTAAGAATTTTATCCTACAACATATAAACGTTTACTCCCTCCGTTCGCCTTTAAACTTCTTACTTTCTATTTAGAGGTGTTCATCTTTAAACATTTTTACTCAGAATATTTCCTTATTTGTACATATAAACACCAAAAGACCCTTATTTTTTTTTTTATTAAAAGTGCAAGTGAGACATACCCCTATGTGTAATTTTACACCAAGTGGACCCTAAAACTTATTCTTTATTCTATTTTTCTTAAAAACTGTGTTCCGGCCCTACGCGTTTTATAGCCGAACGGAGGGAGTATTGTTTTGGTACATAGTAGCAACATATATTGCGGGGATGGGGATACGAGGATTTGAACCCAGTGCAACTCCTATACATACGAGTAAATATTTGTAGCGTTCCAAGATTGAAAAATTATATTTGTAGTGTTCCTCTCAACAAATTAGATAAGAACAAGTACACTTATTTATTTATTTGATAGGAAGATAAGAACAAGTACATTATTCCACTAAACATTTTACACTTATCAAATATCAACCCATCCACTTTCCAGTTCAGTTCCATGTGAAGATGCATTGGGAAACTAGAAAACTTCATTTCTTCTAACCAATTATACTACCAACTTTATTTCCTTTTTTCGGGGCATAATTACTTTAAAACTACTTCATTTGAGTTTATCTACGATTCCTCTAAGACTCCCCGTATATTCAAAACAAACGTTAACATACGAAAAGAAACAAACAACAACAAAGCAGTCAAAACTATATTTGACCAATTATTATATTGGTTTGATAACTTATCAATCAAGTATGATCAATGAACAGCACTTATCACAGTAAATACTAATTCAATTATTTACCACATCAATCCCAACTAGTTACTACTCTCCTTTCAAATCGAACAAATTTACACGCATAACAAATCATTAAAAAATAATACTAATAAAAGAAAAGGATAATTAAAAAAAATTAGGGAAAAGAGGAGAGAGAAAGAGAGTAAACCTATGAAGAGAAGCTTCAGGAGAGCCGAGACTAAGCTTGAACCGAGCCAAAGCAGCATCCTTATCTTCCCCAACACGACTCAGCTCCGCCGCAACAGCGTCGTAGAAAAACCGAGGTTCATTCTGAAGAACAGTACTCAACGACTTCCCCGCCGGAGTAATCGGCTTCAACGGCAAGTTCACCGAACACCTTACCGGAAAACTAGGTAGCTTTTTCCGGTGACGGTTGAGTTTGAGGTTGTTGAGAGGGGTAATTCCGGAAGAAAGGAGATTACTAGAAAGATTGAGTTGAGTTTGTGTGAGATTAAGCGAAGTTGCAGCAGCAGCCATTATTTTTTGATTTTTTTTTTTTTACTTTGGGTGGATTTAATTATTTTTTTTTACCTTTATTTTAGGTGGAGGGTTTGGATAAGGGGAGAAGTTGGGAGTGTAATTATATAAGGAAGAAGAGGTGTGATAAAATAATAATAAAATATATATAAAGATAAGGTGGCGTTAGGTGATTGGGAGCATGGAGAATAAGAGTGGGACTCTTTATCTCAATAATTGATTTGATTTTTAATTGCAATTGGAATTTTACTTGGGAAGAAACATTGCATTTGATAATAAATTGATAAAATTGTACTACTAGTAGTTGGATAAGGACTAGGGATCTAGGAGTGGAATAATACGTAATGAAACGGTATACAGATTAAAGTCGGTTAAAGGGTTAATGATATGAGTGTCTTGTTGAAATGAGACCAAATCGATAGATTTATTATGAGTTTTTGAGAGATTTGTCGCTTCGAGTGATCTATGCCAGCTCAAATTAATCCTAAAATGTAAAGGAAATGACTCATACTTGAAACATGATGTTCTAGTGTCACTCCTAGTCTACTAGACTTTGGTGAGTGATGGAATTCTTTATTAAACGTTTACTAAACGGCACTATAAACCGTTAATATTTTAACTTTAACATTATCTCAAAAAAAAAATCGGGAAATATCATTGGTTTCTTTTGGGAGATAGGAAAAGACCTTTACGCCCTTCCGGCAGATATTCGCAATTTCGCATATACGGACAAGTGGCTACCCCCAAAGTCCAAATAGTGAAAGAGAGAATAATAAGGTATTAAGGTGTGGTGGGTTTAAGATAAGTGATAGTGTGATACGCTAATATTTCCGTTGCTGATAGCTTATATTTTTGGGACATTTCTTGCAGGAAAGTGGGCCTTTTTCGTCTCAAGATGGCATCTTCGCACAAAACCCAATATCAAAGTGTCTTTCTCAGACCTCTGCCTATGTCTACCAATAATTGTACATTCAACCTGTGTGCTGCACGTTGGAAAATACAGCTCCTAGTTTAGACCCTGCCCACAGGCCACAATCGAAAGTTCTCGATGCTCCTCTCACAACAAAAAGCGTAAAACTCAATCGAGGAGTGTAAAAATCACTGACTCGGGCACTACCATAGTCCATAGTCCATAGTCCTATCTGTAAAGGGGCTGCTACGTGTTGGCAACGTGTACTTCCTTCATTTTACATTAGGAAATTAACATTTGATCTCAATACTTTATGAGGGAGACATGCGATAATGAACTGCAATTAATCAAAAGAAGATAAATAGTCCGCAAGAATTACCTCCCGGATACCCTAAGCCCCTAGCCACACCCTTAACCGGGAAAATCGATGGGGTTCATGCAAGTCATGAAGTGAGCAACTTGGTTACGCTCTCTACAAATACGATATAAAATTACTCGTTAACTGTCTACGTCTCGCCCAGCATTGCCTAAGTAGTTTGGCAGAAAAAATCCCACTCATCGTGGTTAACACCTGCAAGCTATCGAGATTCAATAATCTTGTCCAGGATACCTGTTTGACAGCGGCTTAAGCCTTCATAACCAAAGCTTCCAATCCCTCGCTAATCTGCTCACACCCTGCTACACCCAAATATCCGCACTCAATCCTCATCCTCTATCTCCCAGATTAAATGTTACCTTACTAAACGAACAGGGGAGTATAGCACAATGGTTATTTTTAGCCCAAATTAGTAAAAATTCGGACTGAAAATATCCTAGAATTGTATGGGTTGCAGTGTAAGACTATGCTTCACCGAGCATTTCTACGTCTGCTGTCTGCACATATTTTCTCCATTATAGGTAAATCTCTAATGCATACTCGTATGACTCAGCTGACAAGGACATTGAGATGCGATACTTATAACAAGGGTCTACAATCCATTTGACATCAGAAACTGCCTTGGGGCTTGGGGTGTCCTAGCGGTCTTTGACAAGAGTATGTATACTCAGTGGCACGCTAAAGAACTTGTTAAGAACACGTTCGACATAGGCAACAGACTAAATTAATCGAACCCTCAATAGTCCTACTCTTATCAGTACGATTTTGAAATTCTAACATGTGCTCCAATAATTTGACTGCGATATAGAGTATAATTTGTGGTGGCTAAGTTGCTAAGGTTGCAATTTGCACCTACGTCATCTACCAATTCAAAACCAGAACATCACATTCAGTAGAATAAAATAGCAGTATAGAATTGACAAAATAAGTCAGCAAGTAGAATTATGACTGTAAGTTCATAAATTCAAATTCAATGAATAGTACTTATCTTCTACGGAGTAGTCCTCAAAGGGCTGCTTGTCAGATGACTTAGATCCACATCAGTACTTTGCCACCTTGACGATAAATCGATAATTTGCTTCATTTGACGCTCACCTTCACTAACCACAGGAGATATAATGAAGTCAGTCATAGTTGGGCCCGTCACCTTCGAACACGCGTGCACTGGGCGTTTCAGTTTACAATCCTCGAAAAAATGAGTGCATTGATGAATTAGTAAAGCCTGAATAAAAAAAGAAAAGAGAATTAGTAATGACTCGAATTACCAGCCTGAGCTAAGGAAATGCATTGGCAATGTTAGTGCATTGAAGCCCAGATTACCTCCTATCATTCATCCAGTCACCTCAATGCTAAATCAACCACAATCATTGGGTAGCCCATCATAACCTCGATTTCTAATGATTATTCCACCATTTTTCTCCATACTACCACTTTGAAATCTAAGTTAGCCGTGCAACCTTAATGTGAACTTCAGTTACTTCACATGTCCAAATCGGTCCTCATAATTTCCTTAACTGGGCGAACAGAAGCACAGAACGGTAAGCACACGACGAGATATACCCTCATATCCAGTCCTATTATTTTCCTTCACTAGCGGAACAGAATCACAGATAAGTAAGCACACGATCAGAAATGAGAGTGCAACCACCAAGCTCCCTTTTACTCTCACTTCTACGGAAACAGAACCCATTTTGTATAAGTATAATTGGCAAGCTCCCACTACGAACAAAGTTAATTTTCGTCATTAAGAACACAACAGCACTGCCTAGGCTCAGCCAATGAAATAATAATACTCCTCGTTCATATTAGGCAGGTCAAACTCCATGACTTATCTCACACTCAATATAACTTCATACAAGAAGTCAAAATCTGAGAGCAGTTTCTCATTATCTTCATTAATAGACAACATCTTCTTAGAAACCTCTTGCAGTTTGCTTAATATACCATAAATTGGCTTTAAACTGTGTGACATTGTAGGACTGGCCAGCTTGCCACACCACTCATGCTTGGACCATAACCCCAAATACCCGAGAATTACCAACATGGAAATTTGGAGGTGGGACTTGGAAACACGAATACTCCATCTTTATTGTAAAAACTAATATGGGATTGAGTTGACTACATGAACCATGGGAATAACAAACTAACCTTGAACTCAAGGAACAGTTCATGAATACTAATCACGTCTTATCCTGCATCCAGGGGCCTCAGTGCAAGAAAACCAATGAGAGCCTGCAGTCCAGCACTTCGTCTAGGTTATCTCCAACTTTTTTTTTCCTGAGTCAATACACCCAAATTGTAATAATGTCCACAGTTTATATGCTTTCCAGGGCTGCCATTTTCATTTCCTTCCACTGTGGTGCTTGATCATACATCCTCAAAGAGAAAAACAGAAGCAGATACCAAGCTTCACTTGCCAAATTTTCTTTTCCCCCGACTCTTGCCTGTGGATATAGGATACGGTGCATATCTTGAATTAGCAAGCTCCCTTGGGACAACAGCCCCAGATGACTTCAACACATTAACAAAGTCTGGGAACAATTTCTTGCTTTCTTCATTGATAAACACAAAGGCATTTCCCTCCTCGCCTAGACGAGAAGCTCGGCCAACCAAATGAACGTATTCCTTGATCGTATTAGGCATGTCAAACACTATGACTTGCCTCACACTCACAAGGTCAACCCCACGGCCCAGCAATCCAGTTGCCACGAGCACGGAGACCTCGCCCATCAAAAAACGCCTTATAGTCTCTCTTCGGTCCTTCATGGACTTATCCCCATGGATGGATATTGCTTTGATTCTGGTGGTAACAGTGATTGCCTCAGCTAAAAGATCTGCTCCCAGCCTTGATGCCACAAATATGACCACTGGGGGCTTGAAATGCTGCTTGCTTGTCACTATATCAAACAATTTTTGCTTCTTCTGTTTCGAGTCAGCCCATATGGCTATCTGCTTCACTGCCTGATTTGGCATATTTGGCTTTCCGACTGAGATGATCACCAAAGATTTTGCCATTGACTTGGCCATCTTCTCAACTTCGGGAGATATCGTTGCAGAAAAGAGTAGGACCCTGGGACTCGACAGAGCCCTGAAAATCTGCATCACTTCATCCCGGAAGCCACGTTGAAGCATACAGTCAACCTCATCCAGGACAAAAATCGAAATATCATCCAGCTCAAACTCGTGCTTGGATAACAGATCAACTAGCCTACCAGGTGTTCCTACAATCAAATCAATTCCCTGTTGAACGCGGTAAACCTGGTTAGGCATAGCATCACCACCAATCACAAGAGCAGTCTTAAAAGGCAAGCCTTTTCCAAGCATCTTTGCTTCTTCTTCAACTTGCACACACAATTCCCTAGTTGGTGTAAGAACCATTGCCAACGGCTTTCTCTCGGTCGGTCCCTCAGACAAAAAATTTGCACAATGAGCAATAACTGGAATCAAATATGACGCTGTTTTTCCGGAACCTGTGTCAGCTGATACAAGAAGGTTCTTTCCATCTAAAGCAGCTGGTATAGCTTGCATTTGAACAGGTGTTGGTTGCTCAAATCCCATATACTCTAAATTCTGAAGGAGCTTTGCTGGAATGTTACAAGATGAAAAGGACAACACTGGTGGAGGAACAGAGCCACATCTAACAGAAATGTCAAGTCTGTCTCTCAGAGATGCACATTTTTCATTGGACAAAGTTTGACAGCTTGAATCTTGTTTTAAATCTCTCACATAGAAGCACTCATCTGTAGTAGATACTCGTTTAGAGATGGGAAGAGTGGAAGGCAACTTTGACTTGGCGAGCTTTTCCAAGATCCTCTTCTTACACTCTAAGCTGCAAATATCATCATCAGTCTCATCACATATATACTCCCCATAGCGGCCACATATGACGCAACGGGGTTCCCCTGGTTCAGCTTCTCTCTGATCCCAGCACCTCACTTTCACTTCATCAGCTGCTTCTACAGTTGACACAATGAAAAAAAAATGTTATAAAAGGTTGGAAGCTGAAATAATGGTCTTCCACTCCTTTAGACTGACAGAAAATGTTGGCAAGTGGCAATCACGGTTCACACAAGCGCAGCAAACAAGTTGACAAGTACCACACAGAAGGATAGTACTAGGATTTTAGAAACAAGCGTACACATTTGCGTATGACCATGACACACAAAAGAATAAGAAATTCCAAAGAAGACTAGGATTATGCCTCTGAAAAGCCATCCTCTAACATATACCATCCATTTTGGCATCACAGTTCAATAATATCCATCTGACAACAGTAATGACAAGCTTCATCAGCACATATCGCCACCAAATAATAGCACTGACTCAATGGCACTTCTGCAGCCAGAGGGCACATACAAATTTCTATAAAAGACCAAAAGGTACAATAAACAGACTGGAAGTCATACCATTATGGATTTTTTTTTTTTTCCGATGCAAATTAGTAAGCATTAAGAGATGCAAATGAAACTAAAACACCCGAAAATGCATCCCTAACTCAAGAATAGGATCTAAACCGAAAGTTTACACATGTAACAACCCTTTGTCCTGTAAGAACATAACCCCTTCTTAGACGCCCAACCTCAGATAAGTGATTCAACTCCATTCGCATAAAACAACAGACTTACAGTTACGATGACAAGCCATACACACAGACACGCATCTCCAACATTTAACATTACCAGAGCGCCTCTAACAAACTTCCGAACAAACTTCCGCCTAGACAGTTTAAGGAAGGGGTCAAACACTCAAACATAAGCAGCAAGTCTTACACAAAATAAACACGCCTTTTTCTTCAACAATCCTGAGCAAACATTAGCTAGGAAACCGACTCGCAACGTAAAATTCTACCAAACCAAACAAAGAATTTAAGATTTAAGTGCCAATTACCAGCATTCTCTTCAGCATTTCCATCGGAATTCGACTGTGGCATTTGATGTTCAAAACTGGCCATTTCGACTCCGAAAAATTCAATACATTACCCAGATTAAGCCCCCCTTTGCCTTTGAAGCAGGTCTGCCACACAGAAACCCTAATTTAGTAAAAACCCTAACAGAATTATCTCAATTATATGCCCAATCAGTTTTTAATCACTATCAATTGTATCAATAAGAACCCCCAATTTTGGGATAATCACAAGATACACCCCCCATAATAATTAATTTTTTCGTAAATTGTAAATGCATACACATGAATTAATTAATTAATTAATTAACCAAAACTAAATATTAATTCAGCAAGCCTAAATCAGAAACAGAAATTTTAGTGAGAGAGGGAAAGAAATCAAGAGCAAAAAAGTGGTAATCGATTTACTAACCTTTACTTACGTTCGACGAATTAAATTGGGAATTCCTTCTCGAAGTTTTTTTTGAATAAAATTTGTATGCAGAATTTTGATGGAAGAAGAGCGCCACCGTATGAAAAAACAAAAGAAATTAATTTGGTTGTAAACGAGTTTGAGCCTTAGCTCGGGCTCGGTTTGGCTTGGATTCGCCTCCGAAATATGAGCTTGAGCTTGAGCTTGAGTTTGAGCTTCGGTTAGGGCTCGGCTCGGATGTTATCGACCAATGATTTAGTCTCTGTTTGATAAGACTTAATGAAAGTAGTATTGTGATCAGTTCAAAATTAGATCAAATCAGAAACATTCAATTCAGATCAGATCAATTCATAAACGTTTAAATAACTATCAATGTATTTGGTCTATAATTGATACTAATTCGTTGAAATTCAATCAAATTTTCAACAAATTCAGTTCAGATCGGTTCAATTCAGAGTCATTCAAATCAGATCAGATCAGTTCAAAATCATTCAGATCATTTCAAAAATATGCATTCCTATCAAACGGGGCCTTAGTTATATTCTCGGATCTTCTAAGAAAATGGAGTATGATAACGGTTTAATATAGGTCTTTTTGTTTTTTTTTTTTTCTTGTAATGTTATTACTTTAAAAAAAATGAAAAAAAAAATGGTGAGATTGGTTTGAGATAGGTCTTTCTGCATTGTATGGCTCATTTAGTTGGTACAGTTGATGAGGAGAGGGTCCTTGACTCATTGTAAACGATTTTTCCCAGGCCGTTTCGGCTTTGGCTGCCGGGGATCATCTAATATACCCCATCCCCCCTTTCCATGTAGGATCTAAAATGAAAGAAGAACTATGATATTACATTTTTGAAATAACCTTTAATAATACATTAAATGGTTAATCCAAATCGAAGCTTTCCTAAAATCGGGTTCGACTCACATTGGTCAATCTCTGCCACAAGTCCATCTTTACCAAACCGATGCAAAAGAATTACCGAGAATGTCTGGAATGTTTTGGGTCCTACCCACGACCTCTAATGTACAAATCCTCATTCACAAGTCACAAGTAATGAGCATCATCTTAACCCTAGCGACAACAAAGCTTGCGCAAAATAGAGACGTGTAAGTTGAGGTTTCATAAAACTAGACTAAAGAGTCCAGCTTTATTGGAGCCCAATAAGAAAATTAACCGAAAAAGAATGTCTCATTTTCCGATGATTATATGGTCATTACCGCTATATATATGGTGATTACCATTAGTGGTAATGACAATAGAATCATCAAGTCTATAATCATCTAATATTCTTACGAAGATTCTATGGTCATTACCGCTAGTGGTAATCACCATAAGAATATAGTATTTTACTAGGGTTAAATATTACAATGAATATTTTAATTAAGCATAAATCTTTTATTTTGGAATAAAATAATATTTTAATATTCATTTTTTTGTGTTGTGTTTGGGATTGGAATTTTTTTATTTTTTTTTTGCAAATTCTTAATTGTGAGAATTAAGGTAAGTAAAACAATTGATTAAGAAAATTGATTAACTATTGTGCCTTAGCTCGTTACCTTGCATAGATTAACCCATTGTACACTATCTACAAACCTATTGTACACTTGATGTCCTTGCATAGAAGGAACCCCGCTACTTCCTAATTTTATTGATTAATATTTCCCTAATTTCATACACTAATCTTCTTGATCTTGACTCCATGTCAAATTGCCAGCCAATAATTGTGATTCAAGGTAGATTAAAAAAGTGTGATCATTTGCCACTGATTTAACTTGAGTTGTCCTGCAAAATACTAGTATTCGAATATTTAGCTCCATGTGTTATGCCTCTATGGGAAGGGGGAGGGGCCGATGGGGAGAACATACTGTATCTAACAGTGAGAGTGTGAGACTTGGCTTTGATCTACAGAAAGATTGCCAAGCTTTTTTTTTCTAAATATGAATTAATGTTTTCGATGAATAACGATATAAATGTGAGATTCATTTAACATACGGAGTAGTATTGGTTTTTGATAAGTTTAAGCATTATCAAACATGTACTAAGTTTTATAATATTTTATAATATAAATATAAGATATCATATTTTTAAATTAATACAAGAAGTTAACAAATCTTAATATAATACTAGCGGTAATGACCATAGAATCTTCGATATTATTAGGACTCAAATAATTCCTTTCCTAATTAAGTGATAAGATTCCTTAATTAATCAATGAGTTCCATTATGCCAACTTAAATTTGCTCATTTGTGATAACAAGCGTTATCTATATAATAATATTAATAAGCTAACATAAGAATTTCACTAATCCTACGTGTCGCGATGTGGCGAATTTAGGTCAATTTTTAATTCAAACAAAATCATGGAAGCATCATAAGTACATGAAAAGGTCTTCATGAATATATGAAATAAATAAACCATTAATATGACAATAATTTATAGGACTGGTTGAATTCAAAAGTGACCTTTCATCTTACTTTCAACATGAGTTTCACTTATTTATGTTTACTTTAAATTATGGATAAATTGAAGGTATTTTATTTATTATAGTACTAAACATGGTAACTCTTGACTTTTGGTTTGCCAAATTTGTCGGTTACATGTCAATTCGAATTAGTATATATACCTTGATTTTTTGCTTGATTTTGTTGACAAACATATGCATTGCGCGATACGTTTTTGAGAGCGAGAAACATAGTTAGGGGAAGAAAAATATTTATAGAGTTGTAGAAATTATGTTCCTTTAAAATTTATATTTGTACTACTATCAAATTATTTATTGGTTCTTATTTAGAATGTAACTGCCAATTTTTTATATTCTATAGACACTAATATATTGGAATGCATTCGTTTTGTTCACTTCTTATTTTGATTGTAGTTGATTAGCTACGTATGATTTTAATATTTTTTTTAATTTTTTTTTTTTTTTTGCAATTTGCAATAATTCAATCACTCACAGTTGAATATAAAGAACCATTAAACATTTTTTTTAGTCATTGAATATTTTGATTTTAAAAATAATCAAACAATATTGAAAAGTAACAACAATAATAAATGAAATTAATAGGTATTAACATTTTTTTTAAGTTGTTTTATAAGGAAATTGACTTTAAGTTAAAATATGCTAAATAAATAAAAAATTACAATTTCCCTCATCTCTTATACTTTACCATATAACCACTTTGATTAATTAACTAACTACGAAAACCTCTATTGTGTTGGTTTTGTCAAATATCTTATAGAACGTGTAGATTTATGACAAAAGAAAATAACTTGGGATCACGTGCTCGATCAGATGACGGTTTTTAGACGAAAATGATGAGTTGTGGGAGTTGCATGTATTGGCGGGGGTTTTGTGGGATATTGGTTGCAATGAGGGAAAGTGGAGTGGAGACACAAAAATAAGTACGGAGGAGACAAAAAAATCATTGATGAAAGAATTGACTGAATTCAAAAGAGATAATTGGTGGCTTTGTCTGACCCGACGAGTAGCCAAGAGTAATGATAAAGACTTTAAACCCTACAAAAGAACGCATACCCGCAAACATAAGTTTAAGTAGGGGCAAATGCAAATGGTTCATGAGTGTTATAATTATTCCTGCATTAACTAATAAAGAGGTAGTTGAACTAAAATGATTTCATGTCTGGGGAGTCGTTCATTGTGTGATATTGTTCTTTGATTCTTAATACAACTAACTTAATTAACACTTATTTTCCAAAGAAAAAGAGCACTCCATATTTGGTCATTTAGGAGGATGATAACACACGCAAAATAGACCTATATTTGGGAATGAGAATCCTCTGTATTATTTTGTGTTCTACTCTATGTATTACTCCAATCAAAAGTTTAAAAGTTAAAAAAAAATGTTTAATAATTTCATTTTTCTTTTAAAGATAAATAATTTTTGTAAAATATGACTGGAGAGGTGTAGGGAGTGAGATACAAGAATTATGGCGAAATGATACTCACTCCTCAATTTGGACCTTTAATTATTTACATATAGAAAATTGATTAAGAACATTTATATTGAAAGAGAGATGGTTGCTTCTCTTC
The DNA here is from genome assembly GCA_963457585.1 of Spergularia bocconei. Classification (NCBI taxonomy): domain Eukaryota; kingdom Viridiplantae; phylum Streptophyta; class Magnoliopsida; order Caryophyllales; family Caryophyllaceae; genus Spergularia; species Spergularia bocconei. The sequence continues at coordinate 16,666,311 of OY734955.1, forward strand.
TACTGTTTTGCAAAAAGTTTGCCCTATATAATCACCCTAAGATAATGATAATGAACACGATAGCTACGCACAAATTGTATTATAATCGAAAGTGACTCTCATCGCCATGTTCGAAAATTCCCATTCATTTTTCATTTAATTTTGGAATACAAAAAAAATCATAATTCGAAGGATACATATTATATGATTTTTGTACTCAGTCTCTAATCACTCATAATTTTTAGTAGGCCCGTGAATCCACGGGCGCCAAAACTAGTTACATTCTATTTTTGTAACATTACTTACCTCATAATTTCCCTATAAGTTCTCTTAAAAAAAAACTCTATTTGCACCCAATACATAAAATAAAAATAATCAAAAACAAATTAAATTGAACAATATTGCATGATGACCAAGAAACCAAGTCCTAAGTTGAAGTTTATTTGCTTGGCATTGTTGGGAGTTATGCTCATGCCCAACCATGCTAACATTGCAAATGCAAAGCAAATAGACTTTGGGGTCCTAAATCCATGTCGAAGGAACTCTCCTCCTCCTGGCTGCCCACCTCGTAGCGTTGATGATGGCCCAATGAAGCCAGCAAACCCATATCGCCGCCCTTGCACACGGCAAAATCGGTGTCACAGAGACTAGAAACACTATTTGAAGTCATACGTATGGTATAATGCGCGTATAACCAAAGTTGATGTTATCAATATTGAAAATTTGGTGAGTAATAATAATCCCAAAATGGGTTAGTGGCTTAGTGCTGATTGCTTCTACATCAACATATTGTCCTTGACGTTGTCAAAAAAAAAGAAAACACACGCATTGTACCTTATTTCTAATGGCGAAAATATAATAAAGGATATACGAGTATTATTTTTTTCGTTTATTTATTTATTACTGTAATATATTTCGATATGTAAATCGAATTCAAACCACTCACGGACAAATGAGAGTTATGAGACCATTGAAGGATGTAGTAATTTTTGTTTTCAACAGAGAAAATAGGAGTCGCAAATTAAAAACAGTACACGATTTGATTAGGTTGCTCAATTGACGAGAATAATGGTACCAATACATGCAAGGACAAGCTAGCCGCCCACAACAAAATCTAACCTCCCAAAATGATTTCTATACGTGTCTAGATGACATAACTCCGTAAATAATACAATCATCTAAATCTGAACGCGATATCTTATCCCACTTCAAAGTTCAAACCCCCTTCTAACAAACCACTCATTTAAGATCATTTTCGTCTGATAAAAATAATTGTGAATCGATAACATCATTTTAGAGTGGTACATGGAAGGCCAGAAGGACACATGAAGTGGGATAAAAGATCGAAACCGCCAAAAATAAAGGTCAGCCCAGCGTACATTGGCGTCCCCGCTAAGCGAGGGTCCGGGAAAGGTTCCCACCACAAGGGTGTAATGAGGACAAGCCTTCCCTTGTCAATTTATTTGACAAGAGGCTGCTCCCAGGACTTGAACCCGTGACCTATTGATCTCACGGCAACACCTTTACCGGTGTGCCAAAGATAAATCAAATGTGACATTGTTATTCTTATCCAGAGAAAACTACACCAACTAGTCACTTATATCGTACCATTCCTACCTAAGTACCTAACTGACCGGCCACCAACCTTAAGAAAGAGTAACACTTGGGAACTTGCATGAGCCATGACCTGAGAAATCAAAATAATCAGTAGTCAGAAATCATGTAGGACTATAGTTTGACAACACCACAAAATTACAGCAAAAATGATGAAATGTTCACATTCATGTGTTCAGTATGATATTTGTCACATTTGTCATGACTAAATTTTATTATATGATTGTGTAGCCTACTTGTGATTTATATAATAAGGTTCAATTAAGTCGGTAATTATTCTTTGGCAAGTAATTACATGAAGAATTTTAGATGTAAAACTGACAGGTTTAGAACTTACTGGGATCCTTGGCAGTCTGCACAGCTAGACCATTAAAGAAACAAGTAGCTCCTTGGCTCCGAAGTTGTGACCAGTACGAACTGAAAGCGTAGCTAGCGTGAAAGATTGACAGATTCGGCTTGTAACACTTGCCCCCTGGCTGGATAGGGGCACAAGTCCCATTTCCTTGACTGCAAGCATATGTTAGTGCATCACCAAGAAGTGTCATGTTCGCTCCCTTAGCCAGAACACACCATATCTTTCCCTTGTATGGCTCATTGGTGTCTGCTGCTGGCAAAACCGGGTAAGATGATACCGGGGTTTGGCCTGTCAAGTCAATTGGATAGACATTTGACGAGTTTGGGTACATTAGCCCCCAGTGTCGCTCTGTACCTGGACCGCCCTTTTGGTTCTCATTGTACAAAGAAAATATAAAGGTGGGCAGAAAAGCACCAGGCATAGCTGGAGTTCCAATTGGTGGTTTGGTATTGAGCCTTTGAATCAGGTTTCGATTATAAGTGGCAGCATTATATACATTTGCTCCAATTTGATCAATGTCGCCACCATTAGGCCACCCTGTCTCAGCAATCCAAATCCTGGTATCCGGAAACCCAAGCTTCTTCATCCCAAAATGAACTGCATCAAGCATTTGATCAAGCATATTTGTGTAGGTTAACCCACTAACAGGGTCTTTGTACGTTACACCACCTTTGAACAATGCGTAATCCAGGGTGACAGTTTTAGTACTTTGCGACCAAACAAAGTAAGGGTAAGCATCGATAAAGAAAAAGGATTTGGTCTTCCTGAGGAATTGCAGCAAAGGTTTCATAACAGGAAGAGCAATGTCAGACCTAAAGGTACCATTCGAGGGTGGAAAAGACGATTCTAGGACATCCATGGCCATGGTTGAGCCAACCTTGACCTTCCTGATACCATTAGTCTTAAGGGCATACTGAATTTTCCGCATAGCTGGAACTAGATCAAACCACACCTTCTTATCAGCCTCACCCGAGGAACTAAGGATTTCATTCCCAACAAGGAGGTATCTAATCAAGGTGTGAGGGTAAGCAACCAAATTGTTTCGGACCCACTCATTAGCCATTGTTTGGTTGGTGGATATGTTGGAAATGATCTCATTCGGGACCATAATCGAGACCTGAATGTTGGTTCCACTAAGGGCTTTAAGGATTTCGGGGTCAGGGTTGTAGAGTTTCACCCTCCCAGCTTTTAGGCTTTTGATTAGTTCTACTGACTTGCTTGGTTTGGGTAGGTTGTTCCCTAATGTACCATAGTTCACACCAACCTTTGCAGAAAATGCAGCTGCACCTGAAATTGTTCAAATACAATTATCAAGGGCATTTCAGATGCCATAAGAAATTTGGGCAAATATATGGAAGTTTATGCAACCCCACAACAACAATAATAACAACCACGCCAACGCCTTAGTCCCAAAATGATTTGAGATCGGCTAACATGAATGTCACAAACTCACAATGACCAAACAGTATTATATATACCAAATTCAATGTTCTACATCTCTGAAGCAAAAGTCTTAGACAAGAGACACTTCACATTGAAGCAAAACTAAGCAAAAGTTAAGTTCTTGCAAAAATATTTGACATATTTAGCAATTTTTTCAAGGGCAAAACCCAGGAAAGGCAATAACTTGGAATCATAATGAGCAGAATAAACACATTTGGCTCAAATCCATTGGAGCACCAAGTCAACAACAAACAAAATAAAGTCGTCGCAATGTCGCCTTAAATGATTTGGAGTCGACTAACATGAACCATCATATCGAATCGACTAATTGATAAACTAAACATAATCCAAAAATCAACCTCATTTAAATAAATAAAAAAATGCAGCAAAACATAATCCAAATCCAAGCTAAACAAGAATGTGTACATTTCAGATTAGTTAATTCTGACACACGACTAGCAAATAACAACAAAAGAAACACAAAACATCAGATAAAAACATAGGACCAATTTTACTAGCAAAAACATCAGCATTTTTCATATAAATCCTGTGACATATTTTTCTAAATAATGATAAAATTGGAGCATGTGAAAAGTAAGGGAGAAGATTAATGCTTACTGGAAACAGAAAGGAGCAGAGAGAGCAGGAACATGGAGAAGGGTATCATTGTCATTGTGTAAAACTAGCTCTTCAACTTGTGTGAAGAGCTGCTGTGAAGATAGAAGCTGGGTTTAAGAGGAGAGAGAGATTGGAGAGCACTGCACAACAGCTATATTTAGCTCTGGTTTATTAACAGAAAGAAAGTGGGACATTCTTGGAGATATAATAATAATTATAAAAAAATCCAAAAGAAATGGGTCTAAATGTGTAATAGTATTAGATCTAAAATATCTACAGAGTAATTCCAAGGTGTTTAGAAGTTAGTGTTTGGAGTTTTGGACTAGTGTGTTGGGTACGCTCACTAGGAAAGTAGGAAGAAAAGAGAAAGAATGGAACTTCTTGAGGAATCCTAGTACTGTATTGTATAATGAGTTGATGACTCTGTCAGTTTGTGGGATGCTCATGTTTTCCATTTCATTATCAAGCCATCAGCCAACATGACATTCATTCTACATTTCTACGACAATCTTATCTATTTTATTGTTGTTACGTGACGAAATGGCGATTCAATGTGAAATTTTGTGTGATGTGATGAGCATAGAACACTAATTGTACAAAGGAATTAAGTTATTTTACGAAAATAATCTCAAGTAGATACACAATTTGCAAAAATTTAAAAATGGATCTTGTTTGATATTCAATGACTCTGGTCATTGCCCATTGGTGATATGAGCATTACAATAGTCCCAACTTATTTTGTAGAAAAAAAAAAAATTGTCTTGTAATGTAATGTAACACAAAACACAACAAGAAGTTTGAGAAAGTAAGAGTTTTCAATTTCATTAAGCCAACAAAAAAGTCTGATAAAAAAAAATGTTTTGAATGTTTTTAAGTAAGCGATGTCTCAAAAATCTAGTAGGCAGATAATATGGATATTAGGAGCAAATGATTGTCAATTTCGAATATACAGACATGTAATTAGATGACAAAAGAAGAGAATAACCAATACTCATTCGATTCTTTGATGACAATAACATATACTTGGATGTATCAACTTGTAATGAAAATAAATTTTCGATGAAATCTCAAATTGTAATGAAAAACAAAAACATTACGGAATACTCATATGCTACAAATTGATGACACCTTGATATTCCAAAACAAATTGAGACCTAGAGGTGGTTGGGAATGCAAAACACAAATTGCCTAGAAAATTACTCGAGAACAAGAGACGACGACTTAGAAAAAAGGGACATTTGATGGGAAAATGGACTTTGTAAAAGAACAAAATCAAATGGGTGGGTCCAATTAAAAATAAAAACATTGTTGCTTTGCATCACTTGAAGGACAGCATCTCGAAAAAGGTTAAAGAAAAAAGGTTAAAGCTTGATGAACACACTAGTACGGAATACATCTTTAAGCTTAATCTAATCACTCCTCTACTCAGATTTATGCGGAAATCTACAACGGGTATATAACAATCAACGGGGAACAGGTAGCCGGTCTCAACGGCTATGAATCCCTGGCACTTCAACTACATCATCATCGTCAATAGTCACAACTTTGTATTAAGGATAGTAATACTAATAATCATATGTTCACACTATAATTGATATGTTCAATATGGGTAAGGATCCTCTAGAGTTTGTTTGTGGTAGAGTTTGTGAAGTTTACTAGAACTAGTAATAAGACAAAATGAAAGAATTTTGAAAGACACATATAAAAATGTTAATTTTTTTGTTCTTACCTTTTTAGGTAAACTCTACCAAAGGATCCATACATGTTCCGGTAATGTATCTTTGTATCTTAGGCATGAGTATAATATAGATTGATTGTATATTAGGAATAGCTATTATATTCATTCTCTATGTTTTCTTTTCCTTCTTCTCTGATTTTCTTCGTTAAACATCACCCGTGTCTTCTTCTTTCTTGCCCTTCATTTCCTTCTCAATCTCAAAATTTATCTTCTCAAATCTGTATTCATCTTCTTTGCTGCCGATAGTCGTCACGGTTATCGGCACGTTTAATTTTGCTGCAGCCCTCTTCATCAAATTGTCGATGTTGTCCTCGACCAAATTATCGTTGTTCTTGTGATCAACGAACCTTGTTGCGGAGACTCTGTTCCCACAACTGTTCCTACCTCTGTTCCCTCATTTGTTCTCAACTCACCTTTGTACGTAAAACGCTCATTCTGCCTCTTATCTTACTCTCTGTCCCCTACTTTCTCTTCTTATTCTCTTCTTATTCTCAGACTTTCTTACTTACAAATTCATCTTCTTCTTCTATTTATCAGATTGACTTTCTCAAATTATTTGTTCGGTATGATCTTGTGATACCCGCAAATATTAATCTCGCTCTTTCAAGGATGTTGCACTGTCTTGCTCCTCTCTACCGATCTGTACTATTATCGCCGTTTAAGATTGGACTTACCCTTCGGACGTCCATCTTGCGGGGGCGTATTAAGGATAGTAATACTAATAATCATATGTTCACACTATAATTGATATGTTCAATATATATTTGGTAATGTATCTTTGTATCTTAGGCATGAGTATAATATAGATTGATTGTATATTAGGAATAGCTATTATGTTAATTATATTGTGTAATCTTTGCCTTATTCTTCTCCTAGAATTACTCTTGTAACATCACTATATAAGCCTAGCTTATGTATCAATATAATTTAAGCTTTCATGTATATTTCTCTCCTATCTCTCCCCTCTAATTCTCTACACTTTGACACTTAGTGGCATATTTTTTAGAATCCGATTCTACTCTGTATTGAACTTCATAAGTGTGTTCGCAAATATATAAGCGGTGTAGATCTTCTTCTAACATAATGTACGGTAGATATAACCTTTACTACAATACCTTTCGGTGTACGTCGTGTACCATAGAATTCTTCTTTTTATAGAAATGAAAACAACGGGTTATTAACAATAGGAACACCGAACACACAACAATGCACACAAAATAGCTGTCACACCAATTGTTAGTACTCCGTATATGACTACCCTACCCCTCACCTCTTTTGAAAGAATCAAAAGTATTTGGGCAAAAAACTGATATTTTTGTCAAGTACATTCAAATCAAGTCTTGTGGTACAGTTCTGATCTTTCATGCCGTGGAGATATAACAACCCACATTGGACCATCACAGAAATTGATGGCGGCAGCCACTAACAGTTTTGAGCACGGATTCACGATGTGCTTGATGTTTTTCCGATACATGTTTGAGCCTGAATACGACATTCACGTAATCTTGCACATTATGAGTCTTATATTGATATACAATTTGGCTTAGTGACTAAGATGAGATATGGACGGGATATTCCCTAAACAAAGAAAAGTCAAAAGCACCGATTAGATGACAATCGTTCCTTACTCGTTAGTGCCTTATTACACTATAGTCACATATACCCTGCTATGTTATACAGTTTTTCTGAATATATGAGATAAATTCAAACCAAATATTTATGCGAATGAAAAAAGTATGTACCAAACAACTAGGAACAAAATATAGAACTCCCAGACAATTTAACAATAAACACAGGATTTACGTACGCATTCGAATTTTGGGCTTATTCCGTTTGATGCTCAAGGTGTTAGGGAATCGCTTCATCCTAAATCTAGTGATTTACAAATTAAAAAAAAAAAAAGCATTTTGGAGAAGATATACGATCTTATGAAGTAACAACTGAAACAGCTCTTTGCTAACAATCTGGCTAATGAAAGGAAATTGACGAGGGGCGGCATTTTAGGTGAATCAATATTATATTAATCAATAGACAAAATATTTAGTGTAAGTTATACTATAATAGTACAACCACTAAGTTAATTGATTTTGTTGATTATTTTATTAACAAAATTATAAATAAAGGACATAAATCTCTAATATTTCGTCCAAAATTAAAAGCAAAAATCTTATGTAAATTTAATTTCGAGCGGGGAATATTCTGTAATGCATAAACCAATAATCACCGAAGTTAATTGCAGTAAATTATAAAAACTTCTACAATAGTGCCTTATTTACGTTTTGTTTAGGAATTAATATATAATTTATACGGAGTATATCAATCATATCTTACGCAATCTTCTACAAAAAAAAAACAATCTTTTGTTAAAATTTAAAATTGTTTGGGATTGTTAATTCTTTTGTTACTCCATGGTAAGTATTTTGGGCTATGTCAATAATGTGTTTGGATCAATGAGGAATCATGTCTGTCAACTTAGTATACGTGTAAACGGGTGCAGTTCAATGCATGTCATGACTCATGAGTCATGAAAGGTCAATACTGGGAAACGGGTGCAGGTCAATTAACGTTGTACGCGGAATCATATCCATCAAATTAGAATACGAGTAGACGGGTGCAGGTAAATACATGTCATGAGTCATAAAAAGTCAATACGACTAAACGGGTGTAGGTCAATTAACGTTGTATGATCAATTTTTTTTAAACGCATTATTACTGCTGGCTAAATTAGAAACAATATAGAATTATTAAATATAAGTATATAACAAAGTTTTTGTGAAGAAAAATCCTTTTATTCTAATAAATTGTAAGGATTGTTTAGCGGGATTTTTCTAAGGAGAATATCACTTAATTAGGGAAGGAAATGAAGACTTATCATGTACACCATGGGCACACGTTAGAAAAATCTCGCTAAACAATCCTTGCAATTTTGCACGGGTAACAACTAAAATTAGCTTTTGATTTATTATATTAATTACTTTATATTCCCGTATTTCATTTTTGTATTGAATTTTATTCATCTTTATTTTGTCTTATATTAAAATGGTCAAATTGGGTCAGAGGATTGGCTAGGCATTGACTTAAAATATGCTGGTTAAATTATGGTCGGTTAAATATAGGCCATGGCCTACGGGTCACTAAAAATTTTCATTGCTAAGAAAAAGCGCACCCAATTAGATTTATTTTCTCGGTCGACTAAGTTTTAAAAGTTGCCTACATTGTTAATTTAAAATCATTGTTAAATATCAAACTTAATAGCAAATACGACACTTATTAAAAGTTGTTTTAATATTTACTGAGTTACAATTACTATTTAAAATGTTATTCATTTAAACAAGTTAAAATTACAGAGAAATAGGGTCGCTCGTGCAATTTTGCACGGGTAAAAAGCTAGTAATAAATCAAGAGGCATGACTTGTAGTTATTTTTGTTTATTAAAACACAGAGATTTGCAATTACAAAAGAGGGGGGGGGGGGGGGAGAAGGTACATTAAGTCATAACCCTCTTCCTTCTTTTTCTCCTCCTCTGGGTTTATACCGAGATTCGCGAGATTTCTCTAATAATCTGAAGTTCATTAATTTTGTCGACGTGCAAGGGATTAAATTTGTCAATTAGGGAAAAATTGTGTCAATTAGATTTATTTGATGATATTTGTATTTTCATCATTATTGATGTAAGTGCCGTTTGGCGATAATATTAATGAATTTCTGTTTATTTCAAAAAAAAAAAGAGGGGGGGAAGGGGTTGATTTGTAAGTCAATTTCGTAGGAATTAGAAATTCCATGGAATCCCACTTCCCATGATTTTAGGCAATAAATAAAACAGCTCCAATATTTCCCATGGTTTTGTTTGCCAACCAAACGGGAGCAATAAAAAAGTGCACGAAGATTGATGTACAACACTTACTCCCTCCATACATATATATGACGTTTTCGGATTACGAGGGTTTGACTTGTGATTTTGGAGAGACATGTCGAAAAATTATGAAACGTATGTCGTTGGGTTCGTATCGATAAGTTTCTTTTTATGGAGGGAGTATGTAATTTATAATCTCGTAAATTAGACTATCTCATTCTCAAAACAAAACTATAGTATCCACACAGAGAAATTAAAATCACAATTGAAAAAAAATAAAAAAACGATACCAAACAAACCCTAATTAATTATGTTATGATCCAACCCGCGTCGTGAACCGGACCATCGGCCGCTTCATCCAACAATAATTTTTGAGCAAGCTTGACGGCATTATACACCGAAGATACAGCATACTGAAGCCGCTCATAGTTAATTTGGTTCGGCTTAATTCCCCAGTAACCATAGTTCGGATGTTCTAGCAGTAACTTAGGCAACTCCTCACGATCGGTGCACCACAATGCACCAATTTGACTCCCACCGAGCCGTTTGTTGGCAGAAATCGAACCCATTAGTTCCACGGCATTCCTCACCTCAAGTCCGTGGTCTTCCTTAAGCTTCTCGACGTCCTTGGAAATATTAATGCCTACGAATTTTATGTCCTTTATTGAAAGGAAGTCGAGAAGAGGCCGAACCCCCGTGAAGTTTACGACATTGAGATTAATTACGAGACACGACTTGTTATTGTTGTCGTCGTTGTCGTCGTTGTTGTCGTCTTTTCCTAGAGTGCACAGCTTGAGCAATGCGATAACTGGACGGAGTCGATTAGATATACCTGTGGTTGTGCACATCCATTCGGTGTCGAATCCGACTATGAATGGCGGATTTTTGCGTACAATCGACCAAAATTCGTTAAGTTGGGCTTGCAAGTCGGCTCCCGTGCTTATCACTCTTGTTTTTATTGTCTCTCCATCGGCCATCTTCACATCTATACTTTGTTTCTCGGAAGCCATGATTTTTTGCAAATAAAAAGTTTTACCTAAACAAAGGTTCAAAACAAAGTTTATATATATTGAGATCGCAATTATATATATACGACGGCAGCTATTGTTGCAAAAGAAGAAGAGTAATAATAGGGTTATTGTTCTATGCGTGGAACTCTGATCTAACTTGGAAACTTGTCGATTACGATAAAATATATTGAGATCGCAATTACTAATTGATTTTGACTAGGAATAGTTAAATTTCTAGATACTAGCTCGTACACGTACCACCGAGATGCACTCCATAACAAACATAATAAAACATTGTCTAAGACATGAAAATCGCTTCACTACTATTATGAAACTTCCGCAACATTTCAAATCCTAACTTCGACTCCTTTTAGATTTGACGAATTATGTTATGATCCAATCAGGGTCTTGAACTGGACCTTCACAAATTTCCTGAGTTCCCCCCAACAATTCTTCAGCAAGCTTGACAGAATTATACACAGAATAAGTGGCATACTGTAGCTCCTCATAGCCGTAGCTTCCGCAAGTGAAACCACCCCACCCGACACCGGCTGGCCGTTTTCCAACCAGCCAAGAAGGCAATTCCTGATAATCACCACCTTGACCCTTACCGAGCCTTCATTCTACTGACCTGAATCGAACCAACAAGATCCACTACATTCCTCACCTCAAGTCCATAGTCATCCTTAAGCTTCTCAACGTCCTTAAAAATGTTAATCCCTACGAATTTGACGTCCTTGACAGCGAGAAAATCGACGAGGACGTCAGAAATGCTATATTTTACGCAATTGAGATTGATTAAAATACACTTGTTGTTGTTGGAATTACCCGCGCCTAGGCTGCAAAGCTTCAGCAGCGCAACTTTTGCGCGGGCGGGGGTAATTTCTGAAGATGAACCCATCCATTCGGTGTCGAGGCCGACGATGAATGGCGGGTTTTTGCGTACATTGGGCCAGAACTCGAGAAGGCAGGTCTCAAGTGCAGCTCCGGAACTAATTACTGTTGTTTTTACCGTCTCTCCGTCTGACATCTTCACCTCCATACTCGAAACCTTTGAACCCGTCATTGACGAACATTAAAGTGCTAGATCAATACGCCAACCCCCGCAACATTAGCCGCTGATCATTTGTAAAAAAAAAAAAAAAAAACAAATACTAGATCAAGGGAAATAATTAAAGAGACTATTATTATGAGAAAAAGTTAGCTAGTATATCGGATATAATCTTGCTAAGAACTAACTGCATGCATAACTTGTATGTGACGATGTATATGAATTAATTTATGAATTTGAGATGATCTAAAACTACTCTAGTAAAAACAACTTCAACGTTAAACGCCGCCATTCTGTTGTAGTAGAAGATCCCGTAGAGTTTGATCTTTAGTAAAGCGGGCGAAGTTACGCTATAAAATTGATGAATAAAATGTTGGGAACAAAAGTAATAAATACGCAAGCTAATAAGATGAGACACAGATTTTAGGGACTAAACTCAGGGCAAAACCCTCCAACTCCGGAGGTAAAACCCACCAGCAAAACCGCTGAATTCCACTATATAAAATATCACCAGTACAACCACCGTCTCGAATTACAACACCGAATTCGAAACACGATACAAATCAGGAACAAAAGACAAACTACCCTTAGCTTCCGAGTATAATTAATAATCACCAATTAATAATACTGCTAGTGATAAACTACTCCTAAACAGATGTACTAACCGTCCTAAGATTGTAGACGAACCGTTGTACTGCCCGTACGCTGCTGCCCAAATCAATCACCAGATTTATTAATCCCGCGAACGTTCCACGATACAATATCCGATCTCCAGAGCGTACGTACCGTGATGTTACTCTTCGCAAATTCCGCCGTAAGCAATTAATTGTTGCCAAAGGAATTTGTTCCTTTAAATATCAAGTAGCATAAAGCTGCTACATTAACCGACTTGCCAAAAACCAAGTCAACCGAGGCTTTATGGAAACAAAGCCACGTGGGCTGGATACATATTGGGCTACGACCCAACATAAAACAAATTTAAAAAGATTTTGAAATCCACAAATCAAGTTCGTATCTTTTACGTTATCGTAGTGGCCTGCAAAACCCGTACATGAATAAAATTCAATACCATTATAAATCCAATTATTCAGTTAACATTCCCAGAGGTGTAAGTGTAGCTAGTAAATGTTTAAAACAGATTATACGGAAAAAAAAAACATTTACAAAAATCTAGAGCGTAGACTAGTGGTACCTGCTTTTACGATCAGCCTCGTCCTCAAATTGGATTAGTACCACAAAATTATCGTATCAAATACTTTGAATTTTAGGGATTAATTTGTGAAAATGCTAAGGTTGGAGACAAAGATACGATCGAGTAATTCATAGAAGTTTTACAGTGTTTGGAAGTTGATGGGTTATATTAATTAGCTTCGTGAATTGGTCTCTTCAATAAAGGAACTTTTACAGTGTTAGTAAGTTGATGGTTTATTATGGGTCACGTCTCATCAATTACTTGCTGCTCGGGACCCTAAAAAAAATTAACTGCTCGGAACTCGGAAGATGAAATTGAACAGCATATTGATGGACCTGGGACCCTTTGAACAACTCAAAATGATTGAAAACTCAATTTCTGTCTCATTTTGTAACTCACGTATTATTTTTTTCGTAATAGAAGAACAGTTAATTTTACATTGATGAACTCAAAAAAAAAATTACATGGATGGACTCACGTAGATATGAGGTAAGGATTTGAACCAGATTAACAGTATGATACATAGACTGAGGCACAATAATGTAATATGGACATGCATGCTCTATTTCCTAGAAAAAAAATCTATCAATTCTTCTCACATATTAAGTCCGCAATTTGATTTTCAATTTACTAAAATCATATTTCTTGGAGGGCTTTAGCTAAACTTTGTGTTTGGCTTTGTGCCTAGACCGGAGCCAAGGAGGCACGTTATTGATGTTGTGCTAAGAACTCAGAATGAACATTGTTGTCCATCCGCAAGCTTTCGACTCCTTATACTCACTCTGTCATCAAATTATTCAACAGTATCCTCCCCCAGCATTTTTGCAGGAAGATGTTCTCAGGTTTTCGAGACCGTGATTAGTTCATTCGTAGTTTTATTTCCTGTATTCGACGCTATGTCCCCTTCTCAAAAAAATAAAAAAATAAAAACCGTATCGCCTGATTAAAACCGTGTCAACTTTTATCAACCCGCAACTAAAAATTAAAAGTCTACATTTGGTCATTCGTAACAAACATGTTATTTACGACGTGGACGAGTCGACAACAATGTTAAGCCCAAAAGTATATACACAACTTCTTATAGACCAGCCCAAATGTAGTACACTTACCCTTTACTCCGACTAAACATTCTCATTTCTTCCGTCCAATTTCCCCCCAAAATCACCACCACCGCAACCACCATGACCACCACCAGTCTCCTCCGCCACGCTCGCATCCTAACCACCACTCTCCGCCCAACACTCCCCAACCTCCAACGCTTCTCCACCACGCCATCGAACCCGGACCCACAACCCAACCGAGCCCACCCTCACACCAAAACCCTGACCCCATTAGAAAAACAATTCGAATCATGGGTCACCCATCTCAAACCGGGTTTTACTCCCGCTGACGTCAATCACGCTCTCAAATCCCAATCCGACGCCGACTTAGCTTACGACATTTTCCGGTGGACAGCTCAGCAACGCGGCTATAAGCACGACCACATCACTTACTTAACCATGATCCAATTTTCTCTCTCCTCCCGTCGCCACCGCGTCGCCGAAACTCTGGTCGATGAGATCCTTGCTGGTACCGTACCCGCTACGCTTCCTCTTTACAACTCCCTCATACGGTTCTGCTGCTCCCACCGTTGCCTTTTCAACCGCGCTTTTGATGTGTACAAGCGGATGTTGTCGCCGCCTTCGTATTCGCAAGAGATGCGTGATAAATGTAAGCCGAATTTGGATACTTACAGTATGCTGTTTACAGTCTTGTTGAAGAAGTTTAGTAAATTGAATGTTAGTTATGTGTACTTGAATAGTGTTAGGTCTTTGACTAAGCAGATGAAGGCGTTCGGGGTGGTCCCGGACGCGTATGTTATGAATATGATTATCAAGGCGTATGCTAAGTGTTTGCAGGTTGATGATGCACTTAGGGTGTTTAGAGAGATGGGGTTGTATGGTTGCGTGCCGAATAAGTATACTTATAGTTATTTGGTTAAGGGGTTGTGTGAGAAAGGGAGGGTTTGGGAGGGGTTGAAGTGTTTTAGGGAGATGAGGGAGAAAGGGTTGGTCGGGACGAGTAGTGCGTGGATGGTGTTGGTGTGTAGTTTGGCGTTGGAGAGGAGGTTTGATGAGGCGGTTGAGATTTTGCGCGATATGTTGAGGAGTGGGATGAGTCCCGATATGTTGACGTATAGGACTTTGTTTGATGAGTTGTGTAGGGGTGGGAAAGGGGGTGATGCTATTGAGCTTCTTGAGGAATTTAGTAGGATGGATATGAAGATGGGGGATAAGAACTATAAGACATTGTTGAATAACTTGCATTTTGTCAATTGGGATTAGGGGTTTGTGTTGTGGTGTTTGGTTAAGTGGAGGTGATTGAATCATGTGAAGAATGGAGTCGGAGTTGGATGTTCATGTGCAATTGTCATTACTCATTACTGAGATTCTCGGGAAAGTGTCTGTCACGGAGGAATGGATCTTGCCAATTTTTTGGCTCAGGGGAACCATAGGGACTAGGGAGATTATCTTACTGTCATCCGATTTGTCAAAGGGAATATTTTGCTTCTTGCAGAATTTACAATAAGCATTTGGATGCAGGGGAATATCAGTACGGCTGTACGAGTCAAATGCCTTGCATTTTATGAATTGAGATTTGGGTGATGGTATTTGGCTGTATGTGATACACATTCCAGTTAGCTGATGGTATTTGGCTGTACGTGATACACGTTCCAGTTAGCTCATGCTACATAATTTCAATAGTCAAGACTCAACCGGCAAAGCAAATCTTTGAAGCAGTATTTAGTATGCGCTTGTAGTTCAATGATCATGTGACCTGTGGGCTAGTGTATCAACACGGGGTGAATGAGTCTGCGTGTATGAGAAATCACATGAAGACACAGTTCTGAACCATTCTAGCCGGGGTGTATTGATAACCATATTCATCAGCTGTTGATATACAGTTTGAGCTTATATCTAACCATAAGCCGAGACCTTGAGAACTTGAGAGGGCAATGGTGAATTTGTGACCGCTGTGCCATTGAGCTTCTTGAGGAGTTTAGTGGGAAGGATATAAAGATGGGGATAAGGGCTCTAAGACATTGTTGAATACCTTTCATTTTGTTAACTGGGATTAGATTTGATATGAAGTGGTTGGCTGAGCGCAGTTGATTGAACTATGTGAGGATTGAAGTTGGAAAATGTTCATGTGCAATTCTGTTCACTGCGCTACTGGCTCTGCTTTACTTTGGGAAATGGATCATGGAAACATAGATATTGTCCATTTCAACTCATGTGAAGGATACGAGATTATATGTCTGTCATCCATTTTGTCAAAGGGAATGATGATCGTGTGCTTCTTGACGAGTTAGGAAGAAGCATCTGGAATGCAGGGGATATGATGTACGCCTGTATGGGCCAAATAACTTGCATTTTATAAAATGAGATTTGTATGTGAAACACACTCAAGTAGCTGATTGAGTAACAAAAAGGCATGAGCTTGTCGTGGAAAGCACATCCCACAGTGTCTATTGATGTCTGAAGTATTATCCTGTTTCAGCTTGGAGTTCAATGATCCTGTGTATCAACTTGGGACAAAAGAGTCTGCTTGTATGAGAAATCGCATGGCAACACCCTTTGGGCCATTTTAGCTGGAATGCATTGATTACCTTATTCATGAGCTTGAAAATAATCTGAGAACTTGAGAAGGCAATGATGATGCTGTGTCTGGAAGGTCCACTGGAATTTCAAATCTACTATTGAACTGCATCAGCAACTACATTCAGCTAGCTGTCAAAAAATCTTATCTGTGGCTACAGCTCATTTTCTGATTGAAGTTAATACTCTAGCTTTGCCAGTTCGCATAGAAGTGCCTCTGCATTTAGAAGCCGTACACTTTCTGATGGAAGTCCCTCTGCATTAAGATAATTATCAGCTCGTTTCCAAAACGCGCTGTGGGTAAGCATCATTAGATAGATTTGCGTATTTGTTATAGGGATGTGGCTATAGACTATATTTACCAGAGTCAAGCCCTTATGTAAGTTGAAAACCTTCATGCCTTATAATACTTATCTTGTAAATACTTTTAACTATAGACAGAATTTTCAGAGTTTTCTCTATTTTATGTCGATATGGATTGTGCCTCTTCTTATCAAAAGACTGATTGATGCTGAATTATTTCTGGCAAAGATGAGTTGGAGGATAAATACATTTAAATGCAAAACGTATTACTTGTGTATGTGGTAGGCTGGTAGCTAAACAGTGAACATTCTGCCTAGGCAGTTAAAACACTGTAATTTTATTCAAATGAGACAGATCTCGGCATGCTTGGTTGTTTTTACTGTAAGATGAGTAACTGGACAGCAACCTGAAGAGCAGCATAGACAGGAGCCGTAAGGTAGTGGAAATCCAAGGTTGTCACAGCATCCTCGCTCACCAATTGAGAAGGCAACTTTGATGATAGCGTCTTTCCCAGAAAGGCCGCGTATAAGAGGCGCACCCCTCCGAAAGGTATATGAGTCTTCTTTGAAGGCACTTCCAATCTGTAGAGACCCCAAGTTTCATAACTCTTCTGTTGTCTTTTCTCGTCTACTTCATCCCAGTTTTCAGCAGCTAACGTTGTCAGTTCAATAACATTTCTGATTTCGATTCCACAGTCCTCTTTGAGCTTCTGAAGGTCCTTAGAAATGTTCACCCCGACAAATCTGATGTCTTTAACAGCCAGAAACTTTATCAGGAGATCGGGTATGACAGCAAGAGCGCTTAAATCTATCAACAGGCAGGTGTTATCCAAGTTGCAGAGCTTGAGCAAGGTGATTCGGGCTTTGTTTCTGTTTCTTTCTGTGATGTTTTTGTTGCAACCCCATTCTGTTTCGAATGCAACCATTGGGTTGCATCTTGCTGTATTCCAGAAGTCTAGGAGGCACTCAGTCAGGTACGATTCTGAACTTATGAAGCTTGTTGCAATACTTATATCTCCAGCCATCTTGACCGTCTTAATCGTATCCATCGCCTCAGCTACAAGTCTGCAAAAGTTAAGGAACGAGTTTTAAAACAACGAAAGGGGTGCAGGGTAGGGAGGGGGTGAAAAAGAACAATCGTAGCAGTAGTATAAACAGTTGATACCTTATGCTGAACTGATCAGAGGTCTTAGAAATTGGTTTAAATTTATAGGTAAACGCTTCTGAGGTTACAGAAACAGAACTTACTGCCGCGGAAAGTGAAGAGATTGTGAACTGATTCAGTAGTACTGAACAGTCACAGGATCATTGAATCATTAGCTAGACTCTTCGGTGAACCTGGTTCATAAATGTTTGTTATTGCAAGATATATTTTAGAAGCTTGGACATGAAGGAATTAAAACTGTACTTAACACTATATTAAAGCAATGTTTTATAAGCTTGGTTTTGTGAAATTTTGGACCATTGGACACCATTGCACTGAAGAACTTTTAGTCGTTGTTGACTTGTTGCATCTATATATTTTCTGCATATGAATTCCGAGAATGTGCCCAAGGGCAAAACCCTGGCTATTTAGCGCTTCAATTCTTTGCAGATGAAGTGTATTCATCTCTGAAAACTGCTCACCAAGGGTATTACTCAATAGAGCAAGGTTCAAGTCGCGTTATAATTAATTGATTCATGAATGGTTACTGGGGCTTGTTCGGTGTTTGTCGTTTCTCATTTCCAGTTTTTTGAGTTAAAAGATGAAACAAAGAAAATTTAATAGAGTAAGAATAATTTCGGAAACGAAGGAGATTAAACAAGATGATACAATAGTTAAGGATCATCGTGACCGGAAAAAAATCATTGCGGATCCATGTCCCCTTCATATCCCATTCTGTGTCCCATAACGTTACGATATTGTCTATAATTGTCTGGAGCAGGTAAATCCTAACCAAATAACCAAGGTTAGGTTTAAGCTGAGCCGATTCTCGAGTGATTATCACCCTCAAGACATATTATGAGCAATTGTCAATATAGACTATCTGCTAATATTTCGATGACAAAGAATAAAGTATATTAGCATTCCTCAACATAGACAAAATCGTAACGTGGGGTCCTAAACCCTTTTTCCGTGATGTGTGGAGCCGATTTGTGGTGGTAGGCGGGTGGAAGAAGGGGTGAGGAGAGAGGGGGGTATACGAAGGGCAATTAATCTGAACCATAGGATCAATAAAGGCAAGATGAGTGGTCTAGAGTTTGCCACCCATCCGTGATTGGCTCTTTATTGCCAATCACAGTGATTGGTTTACGAAAACTCGAGAGTCGGTTTAATTCAACTCACTATATAAACACCAAATTAACACTTTCCGGAAAAAAAAAACCAGCTCCTTTTTGTTTTCTTCGGTTAAATTAGTTAAACTGCTCTGTCACCTCCATTCTTTTCAATGGCTTTCTTCTTCATCATCTTATTCAATCTTCCTTCTTACGCTACTGAATGAGAATTCTGGTTTCAATGGTACTTTTTATTTCGAATTCCAAACGCCTTTGCTTTTTCTAATGCCTATTCAAAATCTTTGATCCCAATCTTCTTTTCGAATTCAAAATTACTACTGCTATTCTTTTCTTTAATCCATTTTCTTTTTAGAAATTGAAAATAAAATCTTGAATGTTGTTTCAATTTTCACGATTCTTGCCAATTTCAAGACTAGGGTTATTGCGATACGATTTGTAATGCGTAAATTTCCGATTTTTTCTTACAATTTGGGGCAATCTTCTAAAGAAGGTATGTGAATTTTCTTGACTTTTTATCGTTGGCGTGATTACTGTCTTGTTAATTTTATTGGCGGAGGTATGTGATTTTTCTTCCATGTTTAATTTTAAGGGTTTTAGTTTATTCTTGAAATCTTCCTTGATTATTGTTTGCGTGTTTCGGAAGCTGAGCTTGAAAATATCCGGTTAATGTTATTGGCGGAATAGAATTGTACCGTTAGTGTTGGCTTACCGTTTACACTACCCACGGCTTATCGGTGACGTAACCGGTTAAATTTCCCCGTTTAATCCGATTTGTCATAATGTTGAGCATCAGAAGTTTGTTTTTGAGAATTGCGTTTTTCGGCTTGATTATTTTGTGAGAGAGTATGTTGCCCCCCCGAGTCAGTTTTTCCGAAATCAGGATTTTGTTTTTTTGTGAAATCTGTCTTTTTTTTTTTTTTTTTTTTTTTGTGAAATCTATTTTCTCCTGCTGTCCCCTCGGAACCTAGAACTAAGAAGTATGCCACTATCTTATGGTAAAAGTGGGTCCCTCACTCGGAAATTGGTTTGATATGAATTCAATTGTCCCTTATTCGGAAGTGAGTTTGATACGAATTCAATTGTCCCTTATTCGGAAGTCGGTTTGAATTGAGTTCAATTGTCCCTTATTCGGAAAGTGGGTTTTGATATATATTCAATTGTCCCTTACTCGAAAGTTTGTTTGATTTGAACTGATTGTCCCTTTTTTGAAAGCTGGTTTTGATCTCAATTCAATCGTTCCTTGTTCAGAAATTGCTTTTATTAAAATTATGTTGCCTTCACTCGGAAGTTGTTGCTTTTCCATCCAACTTTTTCGAAAAAAAATGATTTGCAAATAGAGTACTCTGATTTGTCCCGGGTTTTGATGTTGAACATCAGAAGTTGATTATTGTGATTGGCGGCGTAAGTGTTTTGTCAGAGTATACTGCCACAGTGCCACTGACAAATCAGTTTTTCCAAAATCAGGAATCTGTATATTGTGAAATTTTTTTTTTGGTGAAATCTATTTTTCCCTGCCTGTCCCCTCGGAACCCATTAGAAGTCTGTTGCTATCTTATGGTAAATGTTGCCTAAATAGTCCCTCACTCGAAAGTTGGTTTGATATGAATACAAATGTCCCTTATTCGGAAGTTAGTATGATATGAATTCTATTGTCCCTTATTCGAAAGGAATTCAATTGTCCCTTACTCGGAAGTTGGTTTGATATGAATACAACTGTCCCTTATTCGGAAGTTAGTATGATATGAATTCTATTGTCCCTTATTCGAAAGGAATTCAATTGTCCCTTACTCGGAAGTTGGTTTAATACGAATTCAATCGTCCCTTACTCGAAAGTTGGTTTGGTATGAATTCAATTGTCCCTTATTCGGAAATTGGTTTGGTATGAATTCAATTGTCCCTTATTCGCAAGTTGCTATTTTGTGAAAGAGTATGCTGCTCCCAGAGAAATCAGGAATATGTTTTTTCCTGTTGTCCCTTCGGAACCTGTAACTAAGAAGTATGCTGCTGTTTTGTGATAAAGGTGGCCTAAATGGTGTGACATTTCACAAGGTAGTCAGTTTACTAGAATAGATGGATAGAAATACAAATGTCCCTCAGTCGGAATTCGGTTTGATATATCCCTCACCCCCGTTGCCCCTTATTCGGATTTGGATTGGTATGATATCAGTTGTCCCTTCCTCGGAAGTTGCTTTGATATGAATTTAATTGTCCCTTACTCGGAAGTTGGTTTGATTTGCGTTCAATTGTCCCTTATTAGCAAGTCGGTTTGATATATTCAATTGTCCCCTGAAGTTGGTTTGATATGAAAATCAATTGTACCTTACTTGGAAGTTGGTTTGGTTTGAACTCCTATTGTCCCCCTTTTGAAAGTTGGTTTGATCTCAATTCAATTATTCCTTATTCAGAAGTTGCTTTTGTCTAAATTATGTTGCCTTCACTCGGAAGTTGTTGCTTTGGAGTTCAATCCAACTTTTTCGAAAAAATTGATTTGCAAATGAGTGTAATCCGAGGTGTCCCCTAGTTTTAAAGTTAAGTTTCACAAGTTGGTTTTTGCGATTGGCGGGTTAAGTATTTTGTAAGAGTATGCTGCCACAGTGCCATTGAGAATTCAGTTTTTGAGAAATCAGGCATCTGATTTTTTTCCTGCTGTCCCCTTGGAAACTGTAACTAAGGGGTAAAGGTTGCCTAAACGGTGTGAACTTTCACAAGGTAGATCGTGCGTTGGATTCGGTCAGTTTATTAATGGATGGAAATATAAATGTCCCTTTATCGTAAGTTGGTTTGATATGAATTCAATTGTCCCTTCATCGGAACTTGGTTTGATATGAATTCAGTTGTCCCTTACTCGAAAGTTGGTTTGATTTGAACTCTTATATATTGCCCCCTTTCTGAAAGCCGGTGAGATCTCAATTCAATTGTCCCTCATTCAGAAGTTGGGACGTTACTCGGAAATTTGATTTGAATTCACTTGTCCCTTATTCAGAATTCTGATCTTAATTTAATTGTCCCTTGTTCAGAATTTTGATTTAAATCCAATTGTCCCATATTCAGAATTTTGATCTAAATTCAATTGTCCGTTACTCGAGGAATTTGGTTTGATTTGAATCCAGTTGTCCTTATTTGGATGTTGGTTTGATCTAAATTTGTCTGCCCCTCACTCGAAACTTGGTTTGATTCAATTTTTAATTGTCCCTGATTCGAAAGTTGGTTTGATCTCAATTTGATTGTCTCCGGAGGTCAGTTTGGTCTCAATTCGGTTTTCCCTTATTCGGAAGTCGGTATGGTTGGTCTGATCTATATTCGCTTTTTCCTTGCTCAGAAGCTGATGTGATCTGAATTCAGTAGTGCCTTGTTCGGAAATGGGTTTGAGGATGATTCAGTTGTCCCTTGCTCGAAAAAATGAATAAATTATTGCACTTGGTGGTATTGCTGTGTGTTTTACACGAAATTATGTGTTGCATTTGGTGGCTTTATATGATGGTAACAAACCTTCTTCTGTACCCACTGGGAGCTTATACTTGATGTTCATATGCATGTCCACAATTATGTGTTGGAGTTCTCGGTGGGGATGAGGATTCTTGTGTAACCTTCGAAATGTTTATTTTTTCTTATGGGCAATTTGAGGAAAGGTTACTTAGAACTCAAAGTCTGTCAACTTTTCTAGTCAAATGTGCACAAATAAAATATTAAATATTTAATTCTTTCCTTACTTGGTAAACTTTACCATGTAGAGTTTATTTTAAACTCTAGAGGGTCCACACTCGAACTTAATTGTCCCTTACTCGGAAGTTGGTTTGATTTGAACTCCTATATATTGCCCCCTTTCTGAAAGCTGGTGAGATCTCAATTCAATTGTCCCTCATTCAGAAGTTGGGACCTTTCTCGAAAATTTGATTTGAATTCACTTGTCCCTTACTCTGATTTTGATCTTAATTTAATTGTCCCTTGTTCAGAATTTTGATTTAAATTCAATTGCCCCTTATTTAGAATTTTGATTTAAATTCAATTGTCTCTTACTCGAGAAATTTGGTTTGATTTGAATCCTGTTGTCCCTTATTTGGATGATGGTTTGTTCTAAATTTGTGTGCCCCTTACTCGAAACTTGGTTTGATTCAATTTTTAATAGTCCCTGATTCAAAAGTTGGTTTGATCTCAATTTGATGGTCTCCGGAGGTCAGATTGGTCTCAATTCGATTTTCCCTTATTTGGAAGTCGGCATGGTTGGTCTGATCTATATTCACTTGTCCCTTGCTGAGAAGCTGATATGATCAGAATTTAGTAGTGCCTTGTTCGGAAATGGGTTCGAGGATAACTCAGTTGTCCCTTGCTCGAAAAAATGAATAAATTGTTGCACTTGGTGGTATTGCTGTGTATTTTACATGAAACTATGTGTTGCATTTGGTGGCTTTATATGATGGTAACAGACCTTCTTCTTTACCCACTGGGAGCTTATATTTGATGCTCGTATGCATGTCCATAATTATGTTTTGAAGTTCTCAGTGCGGATGGGGATTCTTGTGTAACCTTCGAAATATTTATTTTATCTTACGGGCAATTTGTTTTCCATTTTCAATGGAGCCAAAAAACTAATTATTTTTTGGTCTTTTTGATATAATGGAATAAAGCAAAATAGCTCATAAAACTGTCTGTACTTCTTATTTTGTGAAGTAGCAGTCAGTCGGTGCGATTATCGGAGCAAATTTCATTTTGGGTCATCTGTGTGCAGCCTCTCTGTGTTTCAATAGGTGTAAGGTTTGTGTGCATCCGACCCACCCTTACCCCACCTTATGGCGGGAGCCTTTAAGGCACTGGGGTTAAAGATTATGTTGTTGTTTTTGTTGTTGTTGTTGTTGTACTGATTTAAAAGTTGGCTTGATCTCAGTTCTATTGTCCCTTATGCGGAAGTCGGTATGATTGGTCTGATCTATCTTCGCTTGTCCTCTGCTCAGAAGCTGATTTGATCTGAATTTGATTGTCCCTTATTCGGAAGTTGGTTCAATGAAAAATCAGTCGTTCCTTGCTCGAACAAATAATTATTTGTTGCATTTGGTGGTATTGCTGTATATTTTACATGAAATACGGAGTAACGTATTGCATTTGGTGGTAACAGACCTTCTTGTATACCCGCTGGGAGCTTATACTTGCTTTTCATATGCATTCCCATCGTTATGCCTTGGAATTCTCAGTGGGGATGAGGATTGGATTATATATCCAAAAAGGTCCGCTCTCGGCCATTCCGCACGCTGCCCTAGCGGAGGCGTGGTTATCTGAAGTGGATTCTCTCTTTTGTAGTAGATGCCGAACCTGCTGCTCTATTGACTGACTAAGAAGGGAGCGGACGCAGCAGCTACATGGACCCCTTCCTTTCTGTTGTTGCCAGCGCTTTCCCGGGCCGAGCCGGAATTCTTTATTAAGAAAAAAAAAGAGCAGGCAAAGCCCAAAGGCTGCTATCATCCCAATAGGCCAGCGAGCGGAACGAGGAGAAGGCCCGAAAATCAGACCACCGCGGTCGAAAAAGCGTGTTCCTTAGATTCCCCCGGAACGCTAGCTAAGCTAATAGTCTTAGTTTCTCAATAAGCTTATTGATTGATTGATTCAGCGAACAAATCGCGTCCTTCTTAGAACCCATTGAGGAGGGCCTCGGCCCGGGAAGGGGAGAGTGGCCGAGTGGTTAAAAGCGACAGACTGTAAATCTGTTGAAGGTGGGCAATTTGAGGAAATGTTACTTAGGGATCAAAGTCTGTCAAGTATGTGCCTTCAAAAAAGAAAATAGGTTTTCTGGTGGCAAGAAATCCTTGACCTACTTTCCAAACAAGCTGAGTTTGGAAATTTAGATGTCTATGTTGCTGAAAGGAAAATTGTTCGATACATTTTATGCATGTTGTTGGTACCTATGATGCTTTTAGGTTTCTACAATAGTGTCACGTCATGTGCTTTGTCTATTCTTATTGTCGATATCTTTCTTGGGTTTAGCTGGTCATTGGTTTTGTAAGTACAAGATTTTACCTTTCAATATTTTTGGGATGATGTTTTTTTGGATGGTCTGAACACTAAAGTAGTGGAAATTGAGGTTTTTCTTGTTTAAAAGTCGGGCGCCGAACTCTAGCCTAGAAGATCTTGTAGCTTGTTTGTATGACTTATGATTGTTCCACTGGTTTAAGATTGTACCATTATTTTTAGCTTTTATGGTGGTAGGATGGATGAAAATATTGCTTATTTTGTTTAGTTGTCATCTTCTCATGCCTTTGGTCTGATACTGATTTATTAGGCGTTGGTAATATTCAATTACATTCTATGACTCAAATGTTCTATTGCATAAAGTAATGAGTTGCGGTTTGTTGCTACATATGATGGTAATATATCAAGTTTACATTGTTCAAAGCACTTTATTCTGTTAACTTGATGTTCACTTGATCAGTATGGTTCTGGGATCACTTGATCAGTATGCTTCTGGGAATGATTAGTGAAGGTATACATGCCATAAATTTCGTGTTTGCTCTGTTATGTACAAAATTTATCTAAACCACAATCTGTAATGTCTTCTAATATCGCGATGAGTCCTTGTTTCTTCATATCGAAGGTGCTTCAATAGATTGGAGTTGTGTTTGGTCTTCTCTGCTAATGCTTATTTTGGTATAGCAGGGGCATGTCAGAGGCCTGAATTCGTTCTATCGTTTGGTCGCCTTACCCTTACTATTGTTATAGATGTTTCACTATTATTCTGAATCATATTTTTTGCTTTCTTAAGGTGTTTTAGTACCAAAATTGAAAGTTTTTGCTGTAGAAAATATTATTTGGAATGTTCTCTCTTCTAAAAACAAAGGCGATGATGACCTTTTTGGTTTATGTTGCTACTTTGTGTGGTTGTCACTTTTTTGTATAGATGTTATTAGTGTTTCTAGAGATTGGGCATGTCATATACGATTATTAGTTTTCCACCGACGGCTTATCTGATTCTTTGGCTATTTTTGAGCTTCTTTCTCTGATTGTTGTTGGTTATTAGCTGTTACCTAGCTTCATTTACCACCAGTGTACCTTTGTTATGTTAGACTCTGGGTGTTGGCTGTTGCCTAACTGGTCCATATGCTTCTAAAGGTTCCTGCGAGCTAGACACTGGTTGCCCATTGAAATGTGCTGAATGACACCCTGTGTAAACTGTGTCTCGCATAGGATATTTTGGAAAGTCTTCAAATGTTCTATGGCTGTATTGGAAAGTTGGTTTGATCAAAAGTTCGGTTGTCCAAAAAATCCTTAGTTGGAAGGTGGTTCGATACTTCGATCTAAACTCGATCAATTTTCTTTACGTGAGAGTTGGCTTGATCTTAATTTTGGTTGTCCCTTGCTTAGAAGTTGGTCTGATCTAAATTCGGTTGTCCCTTGCTCAGTAGTTGGTTTTGTTTGAATTCGGTTGTCCCTTGCACAGGAGTGGGTTTGATCTGAATTTGGTTGTCCTTTACTCGGAGGTTGGTTGAGTTTGAATTTGGAAGTTGGTTGTCTCTTGTCTCCTCTAAATTCGTTTGTCCCTTGTTCGACAATTGGTTCCTGCTCTAGATGCAGTTGTCCCTATTCTCCGAATTCGGTTTGATCTTAGAATCAGTTTTCCCTTGCTAGGAAACTATTTTGATTTCAATTGTCCCTTACTCGGATGTTGGTATGACCAAAAGTCGGTCATCCCTTGCTTGGAAGTTGGTTTGATCTAAAAGATTTCTCGTAAGTTGGCTTGATTTAAATTCGGTTGTCTTTTACCCGGAAGTCCGCTTGATCTAAATTCAGTTTTCTCTTACTCATAAGTTTGATTGATCTAAATTTAGTTGTGCCTTAGGAAGTTGGTTTATCCAAAATTAGTTGTTTGGATGCTGAAAGGAAATGTTAAGAACATATAGCAGCTGCCTAAGGGCTTTCCTGTGTTCTTGATTAATATTTAGTGCTATGCTATCTTGATCATATATACTCGTCTGTCCCTGGCAGCATTCTGTTCAGGATTGAAAACTTGAAACTTACTATATATTCATGGGCGTGTGTGATGGTCGCTTGAATACACGCCTGGGATAGCCCTCATACACCATTCACATGCTGCTTTTGGAGATAAGAGATGTGTTGTAAATGTGGGAATTGTGATACAGTAGGATGGGCTTGAATGTTGGCTGATTGAAATGTGTCGTAAGTTGATATTGATCATAAAATTTTGATGGCTCTGGATGTGGTTTGTTAAGATACTTCTATTTGTCAATTCATTTGCTTAAAATTTGGCCAGTGAAATACATAATTGTCCCAGTGAGAGAAGTTTACTCGAAAGACGTGGTTATCTGGTGCGGTCACGACAGAAATTGTTAGTCTTAATTTGTTCTGCTACTCCTCATCAAACCTTGCTTATTTGATTTGTTGGGAATTTTGACCCTTGTACCTCCGGAATTGATGTTGAATAGCCCATGAAAGAGCACCACTAACAGCCAATGCTTCAACACGTGCCGAATCCATAATCCCGCAGTCACACGCAGACCCAAGGAGTGAAAGAGATGTAGAGTCAGTAGCAGTACACGTGTATGCTCCTTTCAGCTGTTGGGAGTCCCAAGCACTATCTGAGTGGATAATAATGTCGTAAGGCCCAGATGTATGATGATGACCAAGATAGGCAGCGAAAAAACCCGGCGGTGAGGACACCAAAGGCAGGCGCTGAGCGTCATGCAGATGCTGATAGAGCCTTAGAGGTAAAACGCTCCGCTGAAAGGAGCACCAAGCCGGGGTCACAAACATCTCCCCTGAAAATGATGTTATTACGTTGCAACCAAATAGACCACATAATTGCACAAAAGTAAAGAAGAGGGACGTGGGATTGCAAACTAGAAAGAAACTTAAGTGTATCCATGAGCCATGTAGTGAAAAGAGTATCTGAACCAGCAACTTGTAGGCCCAAATGAGAAGCTCGCCAAATGTGTCGTACACACCCACATACACGAAATAAATGGCTGATTGTCTCCACTTCTTGGAAGCAAAAGCAACACACTCCGCACAACTGAATCCCACCTCCCCTTAGATTTTCGATTACGGCGACTGCATTATGGGCAAGCTTCCACATGAAAACTTTTCACTTGGGCAAAAGATCAAACGCCCAGAACCTTTTCCAGAACTTTTGCTCCGAATTTGGTACGAGCTGCTGAGAATCTGCCTGGAGGAGCAGGGCGTATGCTGATTTGGTTGAGAATTCGCCAGATTGTGTAAGTCTCCAATAACAGAAATCCGATTGAGGCCAGGAGGGCAGCTCTAGCAAACATATCCGACGAACAGTTTCCGGCTCAAACAAAGGTCTAAGCTTTGGTAAATCCCAAGAGTTTGAGTTGGAAGTAATTAAGTCGCTCACACGCAATTGGAGAAATTCTCCAAGGGGAGCATCATCTTTGATTTTGAGAACATGAGATGGTAGCCAAATGGACGAGAAAACGGGAATTGATAGGCCATTGCCTACCTTCCAAGCTAACCCTAATTGCAAATCATGGTAGCCGTGATGAATACCTCTCCAAGCCCAAGAACTAGGAGCAGGATAATGTCTGCCCTTAGAAGTGCCCCGTAGCTGTCCTTACTTCGCAGTGAGCAACCGAGAAAGAAGAAGTTGCGGGTGTTGAACAATCCGGTAGGCGCTCTTCATTAGCAAAGCTGAGTTCACAGTCCCTGACCTACGCAATCCAAGGCCTCCAAGGCCCTTCGGAAGCTGTAATTTCCTTCGCGGAAGCCAGTGGATACCTTGTGAAGAATTGTTGTTCCACCAAAATGCAGTTACCAAGCTATCAATTTTGGAGCAAACAGATACTGGTATCTTGAAAACAGAGCTAACGTGAGAGAATAAAGCCAGCAAAATTGAGTTGATCAAAAGTAGCTTTGCTGGTGCAGAGAATGGGATTGAATTCCAAGAATCCAAACGGTGAAGAACCTTGTCAATAAAAAAACGGAAATCTTGAGTTTTTGAGGCACTGAAATCTACAGGAACTCTCAAGTAATGATCCAACCGTGCAACACAAGGAACACGGAGAGTGTCCAGAATCTGACTACGGAGCTCCACAGAAACATTTGGAGACAACTTTAAGAAAGATTTCTGAAGATTCAAGGTTTGCCCAGAGACTTGGCAGAACTGGGAAACAATAGCTGCTAAATTTGCACACTTCAAGGTAGAGGCTTCAAAGAACAATAGAGCATCATCTGCAAAAAACAAATGAGAGACAGACAGTGCAGTACGAGAAATTTTGATGCCATTGATTTGCTTGCGTTTCTCTGCCACCAGAAGCATGTTAGAGAATACTTCCATACACATTATAAACAGATACAGGGACAGTGGATCCCCTTGTCGTAAACCACAAGACGGCTTAAAGGAAGCAGAGGGCACAGCGTTAACTAACACTTTATATGTCACCGTAGAGACAAATTGTTGAATTCAGTGAACCCAAGTCGGAATCCATACGCATGGAGAACCCGAATCAAGAAAGTCCAATCTACTCGGTCATATGCTTTATTCATATTTAATTTAAGAACCCCCAGAGCAGTTTTTCCTCTTTTCCTCTTATTGATAGTCGTAAGTAGCTCATTTGCAATGAGACAATTATCACCCAAGACTCGGCCCCTGATGAAAGCATTCTGAAACTCTCCAGCCAGATGGGGCATCAATGACTGTAAACGCAGTGATAAACACTTCGAAACACACTAGTACAAAACATTGCATAAGCTGATCGGCCGTAATTGCAAAACAAATTCTGGCTTATCACACTTAGGAATTAACGAAATAAACGTTTGATTCCATTCGGTTAGTAGAAAACCATGCCGGAAGAAGTGTAAAACCTCTTCGCTATTGATGAGTTAGTGAATGAGAACTTTTGATAGCGTTCTATGAGAACCTCTTCGCTATTATATTGTTCCATCTGTTGCTTTCCATAAGTTTTGCATGCGTATCTTTTTTTCCCCTTCAATTCTTTCTAAGTGGAAGTTTTGTGTATCTTGTGTCACGAAGCAAA
The DNA here is from genome assembly GCA_963457585.1 of Spergularia bocconei. Classification (NCBI taxonomy): domain Eukaryota; kingdom Viridiplantae; phylum Streptophyta; class Magnoliopsida; order Caryophyllales; family Caryophyllaceae; genus Spergularia; species Spergularia bocconei. The sequence goes on from OY734955.1 coordinate 16,696,378, forward strand.
CGTATTTGTTTGTATGACTTGGCTTGCATTTTGTTGTTGGTATGCTTGTCCGTTTTTGCCATTCTCGTAGTGTAGGTGTCTTGGTGAGTCTCTCAATGTTGTAACCCATGAAATATGGATGTTATCTTATGGGATTGTTAAAAATGCCTTATTTATGGTTTGCTAAATATTGTAGAGCTTGTGTAGTCTATCTTTCTTACAGAACCGAGCTTTTTAGGTGGAAATGAAGTATGTGAATATGTGATGCTGAAAGGGTATAGGCCAGGGGTATTTTGATTTTGTAATGATCGAATGTTCAAACGAAAAGAAATAATTTGCAATTGAATTAAGGAAAAAGTCTCGGACGATTAATATTCACTACAGATCATCCAATTGATCATTGTCCTCACTTGATCAGTTATGTTAAGCACCTAGTTGTGAAAACGGAGTTTTCGATCGTTGCTAATTAATAGCTAGCAAGAGAGATCAGCCCTACCAACTAGCCCTAATCGATGAACAACAAAGACGCGCGCCTAAATTCAATTCAACGAAAACAATAAGCAATAGAACGATAATAACTAGGATAGATAAGATCTAGACACACACGGTTTCGATCTTCAATCAATATATCAATTCTCTCCTAAACCCTAGATCTATGATCATCACGGAATTAAGGTTTAGTTTCTACTAGCGAATCAATTAAACAAACAATTAGTCCTTTGATTAATTATTCTAGCAATATGATTTAACCTAGAGCTAATTAGTTTGCAACTTAATTAACGAAAATCAAACTATGAATCAATAAACAATTAAAACAAAGAGAATGATAATACTCAACAATAAGTGAAATAGTTAGAACTCACAATTATTCGGATGAAATTGTAGCTTCAATTAATAAATCCGAGAAATAGGTCTTTAGCCTGCCATAGTCTTGAAAATAATACAACTTAAGTCTTGAAAACTGAATGCCTAAAACTACCGAAAGTTTAAAGTATTTATACTAAAAGATTACAAGACGGGATATGGAAACCCGTACTTAACCGACGCAGCGGCGGGACGACTCGTATCTCAGGAAGACGACTCGTCTGGGCCTCGGGACGACTCGTCTGGACTCGTAAGCTGATCGGCCGTAATTGCGAAACAAATTCTGGCTTATCACACTTAGGAATTAACGAAATAAACGTTTGATTCCATTCGGTTAGTAGAAAACCATGCTGAAGAAGTGTAAAACCTCTTCGCTATTGATGAGTTAGTGAATGAGAACTTTTGATAGCGTTTTATGAGAACCTCTTCGCTATTATATTGTTCCATCTGTTGTTTTCCATAAGTTTTGCATGCGTATCTTTTTTCCCCTTTAATTCTTTCTAAGTGGATTTTTGTGTATCTTGTGTCACGAAGCAAACGTACTTGTTTTTATGACTTGGCTTGCATTTTGTTCTTGGTATGCTTGTCTAACAAGATGTGTTAAGGGTTGTAATTGCTTGATTTGTATTGATGATTGAGCTTGGTATTTATACAATACATGGCTTGGAATGCAAGAAATTAAGGCCCAAGAGCCGACTTATGTTAACCTAACACCCGCCCTCAAGTTGGAGCATGGAGATTCGAAATGCCCAACTTGCTCGTAAGTAAAGAAAAAGACTATGACCAAGTGCTTTAGTGAGGACGTCGGCCAGTTGATCTTCGGTTGAAACATGCTGTGGAGAAATCAAGCCATCTTGTATACTATTACGAACGAAATGACAATCAACCTCAATGTGTTTCGTGCGCTCATGAAACACGGGTTCCGAGCTATGTGAAGAGCTGACTGACTATCACAGAACACCGAGCTCGGAGTGGTGGAGGTCACGCCTAAATCATGAAGCAAGCTACGCAGCCACTTAAGTTCACATGTAATGGCAGCAAGAGACCGATACTCGGCCTCGGTAGATGACCGAGCGACGGTGACCTGCTTCTTTGTCTTCCAAGCTATAGGAGAATGGCCAAGAAAGACTACCCACCCAGTAAGGGAGCGATGGGTGATGGGGCAAGCAGCCCAATCTGAATCAAACCACCCTGATAAGCGAAGATCACAAAGAGTGCGGAGGAGAATACCTTGGCTTGCCGTGGCCTTGATGTACCGAACGACACGGTAGGCCGCGTCCAAGTGCTCCTGCCAAGGTTCCTTCATGAATTGGGATAAAATGTGTATGGCGTAGGTGAGATCTGGGCGAGTCACACCCAAGTACACGAGACGACCAACAAGACGACGATATGTAGATGGGTCGTCAAGGAGAGGACCAGTGGCGCGCCCAAGAGATTGATTTTGTTCAATGGGAGTATCAGCAGGTCGAGCAGCGAGTAATCCTGTATCAGTGACAATGTCAAGGGCATACTTGCGTTGGCAGAGATAGATGCCAGAGGCATTCCGAGCAACCTCCAGACCAAGAAAGTATTTAAGAGGACCCAAGTCCTTCATGTGGAAACAAGTATGCATGTATTGTTTGAACTCAGCTAAAGCAGCGGAATCGTTCCCAGAGATCATCATATCATCCACATACAGTAAGACATGTAATTGAGTCGCACCCTTAGAGTAGGTGAATACAGAGTAATCCGAGTAAGACTGGCGGAATCCATATTGTCGGAGAACAGTACCAAATTTGGCAAACCAACAACGAGGAGCCTATTTGAGACCATATAGGGACTTCTGCAATTTGCATACCAACGAGGGATCAGTGGAAGAGAACCCCGGAAGGAGGCGCATGTTGACGTCCTCATGTAAATCACCATGGAGAAAAGCATTGTGAACATCCATTTGGTGTAGTTCCCAACGTTTCGCGGCCGCCACAGCCACGAATGTCAGAACCGTAGTCATCTTGGCGACAGGAGCAAATGTTTCATTATAGTCGATGCCTTCATTTTGATGATTACCAAAGACTACGAGACGTGCTCTGTATCGTTCAACACTGCCATCGGATTTATATTTGATTTTGTAAAGCCACTGGCTACCGAGGGCTTTCTTACCGGGTGGAAGAGGGACCATGGTCCATGTATCATTGTCCTCGAGTGCACGCATCTCATTGTGCATAGCCTCACGCCAAGCAGGGAGTGTATTAGCCTCAGTGAATTTTTTCGGTGCACGACCCGAGTCAAGTGCTGCGACAAAAGCACGATGTGGAGCGTGAAACTGATCACAAGAAACATAATTAGCAATGGGGTAAGGCATACCTGAGGAAGGTGAACGGGTGGGCGACGGAGATGTGGGAGATGGACTATACGCACGAACAAGCCGAACACCATTAAAACGAACATCATACCCTGAAAGGCGAAATTGGGTTTCCACGGCCGATGGCCACGGCCCAAGAGAGGAGGGGGGCTGTTGTGGGCCGGTTCTGGAGGAGGTGAGACCGAACCAGGGGGCTGATCCGTAGCGACCTGGGTGGGCTCGGGTGACCATGGGGAAGTTGGAGGCGTCGGCAGTGGCTCGGCATCCGAGGTAACAGATAGAGGAAGCGGAGTGTAGCCGACGTCAGTATTATCATCGAGTAAAGGAGTATCAACTGAGGAGATGGATGAATCCTCGGCCGGGTTAAAGTTGCAGGTTTCGTAATCCAAATACGGGAAGATGTGCTCGGAAAAGGTGACATCTCGTGATACAAACATAGTCTGATTATTGAGATCAAATAAGCGCCATCCCTTTTGACCATGTGGATATCCAAGGAAAATGCACTTACGACTTCAACTAGCGAACTCGTCACCTCGAGCTTTCTGATTGTGTGCATAACATAGGCATCCGATAACTCGTAATTTAACAAAAAGAGGAGGATGCCCAAATAATACCTCGAAAGGAGTACGGTTATTCAAGAGGACCGAAGGAGTACGATTGATGACATGGGCATCCGCCAACGCACACTCACCCCAAAATTGTAGAGGAAGCCCCCCCTGAAATCGTAGGGCACGAGCTACATTGAGTATATGTTGGTGCTTGCGCTCCACAACACCATTCTGCTGTGGAGTACCGACACAGGACGACTGAAAAAGAATACCAGTAGAAGAAAAATAAGGGAACAAGCACTTAAGTTCGGTACCATTATCACTACGAACAAGTTTCATTGTACTTGAAAACTGTCGATCCACCAAGGCAACAAATTCCATAAAGATACGGTAAACCTCTGTTTTAGTGTGCAACAAATAAACCCATACAGTCCGCGAATAGTCATCAACAATCGTAAAGAAATAACGTTCACCATTTAAAGAGGGTGTAGAATATGAACCCCACAAGTCACAATGAACAATTTCAAAAATACGAGTAGTTGCTGTAATGCTATCCGGAAAGCGAGAACGTTTATGCTTGGCCCGATGACATATGTCACAGGCTTTATTCAATTGACTACGACTACGACAAAGGAACGGAAGCAGCTTAACCACGCGCTCGGAAGGATGACCCAATCGATAATGCCAGAGTTGAAGTGTTGACGATGACCCAGTTGAAAGAGCCTGATCCGTCTCCCTCCGAAGGTAGTATAGTCCATCTCGACGATCACTCATACCAATCACCGTCCTCGTCTGTCGGTCCTGAATTGTACAAGCTAAGTAGATGGAGTGGTTATGACATCATAGTTTAAATCATCGACTAATTGCGAAATTGAAACAAGATTGCATTGTAATTCAGGAACAAATAAAATGTGTCGTAAAGTTAAAGAGGACGATAACACAGCACGACCCGCACGAGTGGCCTGAACTTGGCGACCGTCAGGCAATCCCACAGGACAAGGATCAATTGAAATTATACCAGTCAACAATTGAGAATCACCACACACATGATGCGAACACCCACTGTCCAATAACCACTCACCAGAAAACCGAGGAGAAGAGGATGGGGGTTGATTGTACAGGGTCATAAGGTACTGAAGTGTTTCCGCCGTGAAGGTAGGAGCACCAGTGCCCGTCGCGGCGGAAGTAGTGGTGGTGGTATTCGCACGAACCGACGTTCGCCCGCGATTGGAATTAGATGCAGGCTTGCGTGAGGTCGGCGAGGGTTGAGCAGGTGGAACAGAGGATGCGCGGTGCTTGCGAGGGGTATAGATGTTACCGTACTTCTCAACAAACCAATCGGGTACACCATGAATCTCGAAGCAAGTGGAGACGTCATGGCCATTGATTTTGCATTCAGTGCACCAAAGAGCAGCACGTTCGGCACGAGTCATGAAGGCGGCGATGAGGCAGTAGCAGAGGTGCGGGAGGAGGTGGGGTTGGGCCGAGGTGTGGCCTGAGCAGCGAAACCCACGGCAGGCTGGACGTCTTCTTTAGCCTGACCGTATCCCCGCACACTTTCTTCCAACGAGACTTTATGGTATGCTTGGTACAACGAGGGAAGGGGATCCCATGAGAGTAGTTGGGATCGAAGGGACCCGTAGTAATCGGAATCGAGACCAAGCAGAAAGTCTTGCAAACGATCACGATCCCGTTGTTTTTGATGTTGAGAACTCACATCACAGGAACTCTTTCCGCAAGCACATGTAATTAAAGGATCGTAATTGGCAAGTTCTTCCCAAATAACAGAGAGTTTACCGTAGTACACTGCCACATACATGGATTTGAGTTGAACACAGTTATTAAGAGAGGCTTGGAGTTGATGAATGCGAGGCCCATTCACAACGCCAAAACACTCGCGAAGATCGTCCCACAATTGTTTGGGATCAGAATAGTGACCAAGGAGCTCGGTAACCTCCTTGGTGATCGTGTTTAAGAGCCAGGAAACGAGGGTGCTCTGCGGCATCCCAATCGTCAGTGGTGGCCAGAGTAATAGGGCCGGTAATTCGTCCATCAAGAAACCCAAATTTCCGGCGAGCAGTGAACGAGAGTTTAATTGAATTAGCCTAGTCGACGTAGTTATTCAATCGGAGACGAGCGGGAGTGATGTAAGCACCAGGACCATCTTGAGAACCAAGAGACAAAGGGTGATTAGGTTCAATTTTGGAGGGTGGTTCCGGGGGAGGGGGGGGGCGGCGGTGGTGGAGGAGGGTTAGCCTCTTCACCGACCATTGGTGATGCTGTTGAATCGTGTTTAGATTAGGATGATAGAAAACCGAGCGACGGATACCATAACAAGATGTGTTTAGGGTTGTAATTGCTTGATTTGTATTGATGATTGAGCTTGGTATTTATACAATACATGGCTTGGAATGCAAGACATTAAGGCCCAAGAGCCGACTTAAGTTAACCTAACATTGTCCGTTATTGTGGTGTTCTGGCATTCTCGTAATGTAGGTGTCTTGGTGAGTCTCTCGATGTTGTAACCCGTGAAATACGGATGTTATCTTATGGGATTGTTAGAAATGCCTTATTTAGGTTTGCTAAATATCGTAGAGCTTGTGTACTCTATCTTCCTTACAGAACCGAGCTTTTTAGGTGGAAATGAATATGTGATGCTAAAAGGGTATAGTCCAGAGTAAAGGGTCTTGGAGTTCTCTTGTGATCTAGGCTGAGAGCTTGTGCTGTTTGTTATGTTTGATGTTCATCATTGAGTTAAACCGTTGAATTGTCGGAAGTGACTCAATGTTTTCTGATGACTCAGTATCGTTCAGTTTCGTATCTTTTGGTTACTTAAGAGCTTTCCCTTTGCCTGCATTTTATCGGAAAGTAAGTTAAATTGATGTACTAGTACATTCTAACTCGCAGCATAGTTTGGTGGTTGCGTAAAAATGATTCATTTTGGATGATCTTTCAGGTATCGGGAGTAACCTGATAAATGCCGAAGTTGTTGCTTATAATTAGTACTTCTGGAAAGCATATATGGTGTGTTGTTTTGTTTATCAATCATGTATGGTGTGTTAGTTGTATCGTTTTATCAATTTGGGCTGCATGAGTACCTCTCAAGTTAGATTATGCATGTAATTTTTCTAGAAAGGCAATTGACTTTCTGACTGTGTAGATCGCTAACACGGGTGGTCGTTACTGAAGCTTGGCCTGGGTAAAATTCGGTGATTGGGCCTCGCTTGTAATTGTGTACAAAATTGAGCCGTTATTGTACGTTGTCTTTTACCAATCTGATTACTAGTTATACTACGAACAACACGTACAGTCGAGCTTGCTTTGTGTGCCGGGAACTGACCACCTATTCAGTGGTTTAGTCGATCTTTTACCGAGCACAGATGTGCAAAAACATACATAAACTGGTTGTTGGAGTGAGTTCTTCGAAGGACAGTTGCTCGGGAAGGCCTCGCCGAATACCTGCACAAAGGGAGCCCGGTTTTCACCAGGCGTCGCCCCTCCGACGCTCAAGTCAGTATGACGGCTCGAGAAGGGGTTGCAAATAAGGACAAGAGATGCCTTTTATGCGTAAATCAAGGAGAATAATCAGAAAATAAAGAATGTCAGAATTGTTTCAGAACCTGAGTTTTGATGGGTCATAAAGGGGGTATTTATACTAGAAGAGGGAGGTCCTAGGAATAATCCTAGGTTTCCCCACTCAATCATGACCCTTTATTCCCCTTCCATCCAAGGGCTGCCCTTAATGAGGCTTTATTGCATCACATGGGCCTTTACTAAGGTGCACTATATTAAGGGCTATGGCCCATTCACAAAGTGGTACCAACAGAGCCCCTTGGAGCCTGGTCGCGTCCTTCGTTGTCGGCGAGGGCGGACTCATTAGTAGCGACTAGGGTACGACCCCTGGCCGCCCTTTATCGAGGTGTACTCTGTGGACCTTGGTAAAGCCATGCGATGCAACGTACCCTTTCGAGGCTTTTGTGCCGGACTTGTATGAGCGATTTCTTAATGTGTCGAGCCATAAACGGCTCGAAAATTTCACCCTTTTCGAGTCTTCGATCCCTCGCTTGGGAGAGCTCGAAAATTTCACTCCTCAGTCGAGGGAGGAGTGATTCGAACCGATAACGGCTTGAAAATTTCACCCTTTTCGAGTCCTCGATCCCTCGCTTGGGAGAGCTCGATAATTTCACCCCTCATTCGAGGGAGGGATGACTCGAACCAATAACGGCTCGAAAATTTCACCCTTTTTGAGTCCTCGATCCCTCGCTTGGGAGAGCTCGAAAATTTCACCCCTCATTCGAGGGAGGGATGACTCGAACCAATAACGGCTCGAAAATTTCACCCTTTTCGAGTCCTCGATCCCTCGCTTGGGAGAGCTCGAAAATTACACCCCTCATTCGAGGGAGGGATGACTCGAACCAATAACGGCTCGAAAATTTCACCCTTTTCGAGTCCTCGATCTCTCGATTGGGAGAGCTCAAAAATTTCACCCCTCATTCGAGTGAGGGATGACTCGAACCAATAACGGCTCGAAAATTTCACCATTTTTCAGTCCTCGACCCCTCGATTGGGAGAGCTCGAAAATTTCACCCCTCATTCGAGGGAGGGATGACTCCAACCAATAACGGCTCGAAAATTTCACCCTTATCGAGTACTCGATCCCTCGCTTGGGAGAGCTCGAAAATTTCACCCCTCATTCGAGGGAGGGATAACTCGAACCCATAACGGCTCGAAAATTTCACCCTTTTCGAGTCCTCGATCCCTCGCTTGGGAGAGCTCGAAAATTTCACCCCTCAGTCGAGGGAGGGATGACTCGAACCAATAACGGCTCGAATATTTCGCCCTTTTCGAGTCCTCGATCCCTCGCTTGGGAGAGCTCGAAAATTTCACCCCTCATTCGAGGGAGGCTTCCGAATTCAATTTAGAACTTGCTATTAAATTTTGAAATTAAACAACTTAATTTCAAAAATTTTTAATTTGAAAATTTAACGTTTGCAATCCATGAATGTTCCGGGAATGTGCTAGGATTTGAACAGTTTTTCATGTCAGCCTCCCCTTGATTCACGCACGAGGTGACCTCGAAAATAAGCGAAAAACTTTTCGTTTCCCGCGCCATAATGATGATAGGGGCGTGTGGGAAGTTGTGTAGAAAACTTTTCGTTTCCCGCGCCGTAATGATGATAGGGGCGTGTGGGAAGTTGTCGCTTTTACCCCTCGCCCTTTTCATCTCTATAAAAACGGGAGTTCCCTTAATTCTTTTCCATCAGTTTTCGTTCATATTTCAGTATTTGTTTCCAAACTTTTCTCTCTATTGCGTTTCATCTCCGGCGGGTTTTTCTTCGGCGACGACTCTCCTTCAGGCGGTCTTTTCTTTTCTCCGAGCGTACCCTTCCTGTCGTCTTATCTTGGTATGTTATTTCCCCTTTTTGTGTGTTTTTATTGTTGCCGTTGTCGCTTTTCACTTACCTGGCGACGATCCCGGGTTGTCGGTCCCACTCCGGCGGCAAAAAGATGCCGGCCGAGTGTGCTGGGATTGGGAACTCAGATAACACCCGATTGATTGCTCGGTTTCGAGGTCGGCGAAGAGGAGTGATTTGCCTTTGTGCCGACTCGCTTTTCTCGCATCGATCCTTCGATTTTTTCGACCTTTAGTCGACTCATCGAGTGTTGGGTGTTTTAGACCCATCATCGGAGGAGGGGAAAACAAAAGGTAACGGCTCGCACGAGGCGAGGCCGTAACTGCCTTTCTTATTTTCTTCAGATGGCGAGAACTAAACAAACTGCTCGCGAGCGGGCGGGGGGTTCGACAAATCCGAGAATGGCCCGAGCTGTTCATGCCGATCCTAACTCGGTTGTTCACCCCTCGCAGGAACCACCCGACGCGATGACGCCCCGAGCTCCAGTGCGAGTTAGTGCCAATACATTTACCACGGCGACGATAGACGAAGGTTGGCGTAGATCCCAAACGCCTCAAACGGTTCAGGCGTTCAGGGATGCTAACCAGATCTACGACCCGCTTGCCCTGGTCGTCCCTACCGCGGGGTCTCTCTGCTCGAACCCTCCGGAGAATTGTCTCGGAGTCTACCCGCAGGCGTTCGCATATGGGTTTCGAGTACCCCTATGCAATTTTGTGACGAGGCTTCTTAATCACTACGGCATTTGTCCCTCCGAGCTTACCGTCAATGCCCACATCACCCTGACAGGTTTTATCATGACGTGTCGAGCGGCTCGGATACCACTGTCTGTCAACCTCTTCCGCTACCTCCACAACGCTTCAAGCGATCAGTGGGGGTTTAAAAATTTTGCCGTCCGAGGCAAAACTGCGACGTATACCATCGTTACTCATCCTCCGAAACCTGGGCGAGGTCCGGATTGGAAAAGCATGTTCTATTGGTTAACTACCAACGACGGCTCGCGGTTGGGCGATCACCTTAAGGTGTTACTCCGATCTCCTGGCGCTCGACAAGTTCACGACTCTCTGCCCAGGCTTAACAGCGTTGAGGATCGTTGTGCAGACTACTTCCTTCAACCGCATAATCCCGACCCGGAGGAGGTGACATGGGTCCCTTCAATAAATCTGCTGAATGAGCCACTATGGCTTATGTACTCGGGCCTAATTCCTCCCGAGACCGAGGAGGAGCGAAGTATATCTCGGGATGTGTCTCGCACTGTTCCTTTTGTATGTTTATCCTTGGCTGATCATTGTTCCTTTTGTAGGTGTCGTTCAGTCTGCGGTGAGGACCTAGTTCCACGAGTGGCGCAAGACGATGCCGAAGCTTAGCTGACTGATGGCCCAGCGAGCAAGGAAAGAGAGTTCGAGCGTCCGCCGCGACACGGCTCGGCAGGAGATTGTTCGACCGCCTCCTGAAGAAGATGGGGCTCGAGCGAGTGCAAGCCGCTCAGCTGGTGTGCTGCCTTTCCCTTCGACTCGTCCCCCTCCATCGGGATCGGCTCGGACTCGTCCTCATCAGTGGGCTTCTGAGACTCCACTCCAAGCTACTCCTGTGAGTATACACGCGTCGGCCAGACCTGCATCGGGACCCCCGTCGAAGCCAAGAGCTTCGGGGGTCACGATTCAGTCTGAGCCGGCAGTTCCCGAAGCGGTCCCACTCTCATCCTCGGACGGGGAGGAGGAAGAGGTAATATCGCCGTACTTTATTGTTGATAGTTGCTATTAATTCCTGATGGTAACGACTTGCTTTCAGGCTCTCAACCACCGACGTCGCGAGAAGAGGCCGCTCGTGGAGGGCGAGACATCGGCTGCTAAGAGGTTGGATGTTGGTGCTTCGATACTTCCAACAGGTAACCTTTTCAACGTAGCTTTTCGCCTGTTGCCTGAGTAGCTTTTTCTAATCGTCTTTCAATCGTTCAGCCGAACAGCTCTAGGCCATGGCCATGCCTTCCATTCCAAATACTTCGAAGGCAGCCGAGGCGCTGTATGATCTCGCTCGCGAAATGCCTCGCTCCAATGACTGGGCTCGACAGGCGGTGGCTCAGATTCTCTAGGTATGCTTGTACCCTTTCGTTTCTTCCTAACGCTCCATTTCCCTTCAACCCTGTTTGACTCAACGCTTCTCTCGCAGGTCGCTGCGCTGGTATGCCAGGGCGAGATGCGGGAGGCGGAACGGGCCGAAGAAGGGGTCTGGAAAGAGAAATGTATGGCTGCTGAGTCAAGGCTGAAAGAGGTTGAGACAGCCAAGGAGGCGCTCGAGCAAGAGCTGGTGGGGGCGAAGCCGAACGTCGCTGATTGCCATGCGCAAAACGAGAAGGCGGTTGCTGCCATGTCCGCGGCGGACGCGAAAGCTTCTTCGCTCGCTGCCGAGCTCACGAGGGCTAAGGCCGATGCTGACTAGTTAAGTCTCAAACTGGTCAATGCTTCGAGCCATGCGACCCTTTGGGCGAAGCGCGCTTGCTCGGCGGTTTCAACCTTCCTCGCTTCAAAAGGTTATGGCTACCTGAATGACCTTGCCGAGGCTGCTGCCAAACAAGCTGGCATCGAGTTGGGTCTTCGACTGGGATGGCAAGCTCTCGCGAAGTGTACTGAAGGCCGAGCCAACTTCGAGCTGGACGAAGAGCAGTTTGAGTCTGCCTTCCGTGCTGAACTGGATATACACAACCAGGCCGAGTCTGGTGAAGCCCCTGAGGAGGGAGAGGTCGAGGACAACATTGAGGCGCTCGAAGCTGCAGCTGCGGCGGAGGAGGCAGCGGCGAGGGAGGAGTTGTTCGTCCTGCCTGAGGCGTTCGACTTCACTAAACCTGCAGAAGATCCTGCACTTAACGCTTACAAATGATTATAATTTGGCTTTTTTCCATGTAATCGTATAATTTTTACATTTCTGTTCGCTGGCCGCCCCTTCGAGGGTTTTTTGGTAGCTGTAAACAGTTTTGGTCGGGACCGCCCATTATTCGGGGTGTTTTGGCTCCGACCATTTTATTTTAATCGATGTGGTGTGCCTTCGAGTGTTCTAGCCGTTATGTGCACAACTTGTTTGTTTTGCTTGTTCTGGTCATCCATGTGTAGTCTCGCCCTCGAGGCGAATAATGCTTCGGGGTAAAGGGCTCACTGCCTTTGGTCGCGAATTTATTCGGCTCTTCGCATGGATGGCGTATAAAACAAGGGTTTCGACCCAGTGCCATTTTGCTGGCGAACTATAGTTCGAGGTGCCTCGGTTGTACAATGGGTTGTGGTATACTATCGAGGGGTTCCATTAAATACTTGGTGGAAGCCCATCTGGTGATGGAGCCATTCGAGGGGAGGCTTCCCACTGGCCTCCTTTTCCAAGCTGAAGTTTAGGGAGCTACGGGATTTCATCCTTCGTAGAGTGAATTTGTTCTCAGCTGAACTTTTTATTCAACGCGAGCCCTAGCTGGGAAAGCGTGTTGCTACCAAGGTGGGGCAACTTCTAACCCACTCTAAGCGTTTGTTATTTTTAACAAAGCCTTCGACCTTTGTAGGGCAATTTATACTTGTCTTTGGCGAAATGCCTCGAGCGACTCCCCGTATGGGCGATTGCACTCGACTCTCCTCGCGTAGAGGGGCTTTAAGGTGTACTTTTGTACCCTTCGCGTGACTTCCCATGCGGGTGATTGCGCTCATCTCGTTTTATACTCTGAGTGGCTTCCCCTTTGGGCGATTGCACTTGGTTCCTTTTCAAGGAATAATGAGGCGCTTGGATCGCCATTGCGCATGATTTGTCGGATTTTTTGCCGATTTATGGAGGGGGAGGGTTGGGGTTGACACTAAGTATTGTATAACATCATGGCCCTCGGCCTTTCATTGCTTAAAATTAAAAAGATTACATACTACAGCTCGTGGCCACAAATTGGCTGCAAGAGCGTTACTTGATTTTTAGATAACAAAAATAAGACTAACTGACTGGATTATAACTAGGCATAGTATTTTTTGAGGTTGTAGAGGTTCCATGGCCTCTTCACCATCTCACCTTCCAGGGTGCTGAGTCGGAAAGTTCCTTCTTTTACTTGTTCGACCACCAAGTATGGCCCTTCCCATCTTTCCTTCAATTTTCCTCCTCAGAGCTTTTTTCCGGTTGCCTTGGCGTTTCGGAGTACCATGTCCCCTACTTCCAGCTTCCTTGGGCGAACCATTCGGTTGAATGCTTTGGCCATCTGCTGCTTTTGCTTTTCGGCTCTCAGAAGCGCATTTCCACGGCACTCGGGGAGAAGGTCGAGCGCGGCTCGCAGCTCAACTTCGTTCTCCTCGGGTTTGTAGGTACTTATACGAGCAGATTTGGCCTCACATTCGATTGGTAAGACAGCGTCCGAACCATACACCAGTTGGAAAGGGGTTTCTCCTGTGGCTCGCTTCGTTGTTGTTCGAAGGGCCCACAGGATTCCTGGCAGCTCCTCGACCCACTTTCCCTTTGCTCCTTCTACCATGGTTCGCAGCCCATGCAAGATTATCTTGTTTGAAAACTCGACCTGTCCGTTCGCCTGAGGGTAGGCTACCGAGGTGTAGCAGGTCTCAACACCATATTGAGCACTATATCCTTTGAAGTAGTTGCTGTCAAATAGGGTCCCGTTGTCGAATGTGAATATTCGAGGGACTCCGAACTTGGTAAGGATGTTCCTCCAGATGAAGTTGGTCATGTCTCGGTCGGTGATCCTCTCCAGTGGTTCGGCCTCAACCCACTTGGTGAAGTAGTCGACGGCCACTATTATGAACGTTTTGCGCGAGAAGCTCTTTGGGAACGGTCCGAGAATGTCCAAACCCCATCTTGCAAACGGTAAAGGGGTGGAGATTGGCTTAAGCTGGGTGGGAGGCCTTTTACTGTTCGGCCCGAACCGTTGGCACTTGTCGCAGTGCTTAATTAGTTCGACCGCATCAGCTTGCATTGTCGGCCAGAAAAAACCGGCTCTCATAGCCTTCGAAGCCGATGCTCGAGCCCATATGTGTCCCCCACACTCTCTAAAGTGGATTTTCTTCAAGATATAATTTCCTTCCGCCGGGTCGACGCATTCAGAAATGGTTGTGAATACCCTTTCTTATACAGCTCGTCGCAGACCGAGAGATCTGTTCAATTTGGAAATGTGTGAGCTTTTTAGCGAGGCTTCGAACCTTGTCCCTGTATTCAGCCATGTGCTCCTTGGCTTCAAACTTGTCATTAATTTGGTTTACCACTATGGCCGAGTCAAAAAATGCTTTTACATCTGTGGCCCCCGCCGCCAGGCACATATGAATCCCTGCGACAAGGGCTTCATATTCAGCCTCGTTGTTGGTTGCCTCAAAGCCGAAGCAGAGCGCATATTCCGTCCTTTCCCCTCCAGGAAGAATGACGATCATGCCTGCTCCGCTTCCAGCGGAGTTGGACAAACCATCAACATACAGCGTCCATTGTTCCTTCATCGGTCATTCTGGCTCGCTGAAGGCTGCCTCGACTACGAAGTCGGACAAGGCCTGCCCCGCGAGGCGGCGTCTTGGCTCGTATTCGATGCCGTGGCTTTTCAGCTCACAAGCCCATCGAGGCAGTCTTCCGTTTCCATCCAAATTTTTCAGTATTTTCTCCAAAGGGTAATTGGTTCGCACAACAATCTTGTGACTTTGAAAATATGGTCGGAGGCGTCGGCTCGAGATAAGTAATGCTAGAGCGAGCTTTTCGAGCAGAGGGTATCGCAGCTCAGCCCCTGCGAGGGCGTGGCTCACGTAATACACGGGGCTCTGGACTTTCTCTCGTTCGACTACTAGGACGGCTCCGACCGCTTGTTCATTCGCTGACAAGTATAGGTATAACTCCTCCTTCTCACGAGGCACGGATATCTTTGGGATGTTGGCTAGGTATTGCTTCAGCTCTTGGAATGACTTCTCTGCCTGCTCATCCCATTCAAAAAATGAGCGGCGAAAAAAGGTAGGCAGCGGTCGGCCGACTTTGCAATGAAGCGTCCAAGGGCGGCCACGCACCCTGTTAACCATTGCACACTTTTAACGTTCTTGGGAGAATGCATGTCTAAGATAGCTTTGATTTTTTCTGGGTTCGCATCGATCCCCCTCTAGCTTACAAGGAATCCGAGACATTTCCCAGTAGTCACCCCGAATGCACACTTCTTCGGGTTCAGCTTCATCCCATATTTTCTTAGTGTTTCGAAGGTTTCTCTCAGATCTTTTTGGTGGTCATCGGCTCGGACACTTTTGACGATCAGGTCGTCAACGTATGCCTCCATGTTCCTCCCAATCTGCTCCTTGAACAATTGGTTCACCAGCCTTCGGAACGTGGCCCCGGCATTCTTCAAGCCGAACGGCATTACCCAATACATATACACCCCCAATGGTGTGATAAAAGCAGTTTTCGGTCGTTCCTCTTCATCCATCGGAACCTGGTGGTATCCGGCATATGCATCCATAAAGCTCAGCAGCTCGTGCCCCGAAATGGAGTCTACCAACCGATCCATTCGAGGTAGCGGCTGACTGTCCTTGATGGCTTGGGCTCGTTCCGTCCCAAAGTGTCGCTGCTTTTGATGAACGGGCTTCTTTGAGGGATCCGCGTTCAGCTTGTGAGTAATGACCGAGGGGTTGAGCCCCGACATTTCCTCCACAGCGAACGCAAACATATCCTTATATTCTCTCAGCAATGCTCAGAGGGGCCTTAACCTCTGGTTCGAGGGCCTTGCCCACTCGAACCGTTCGGTCGGCTCTGTCCTCTTCTAGAGCTACTTCTTCAGTTTCTTCGAAGGGCTGGGTGGGCCCTTCGAGGCCGTGCCTGGCATCAATACTTTCCACACAAAAAGTTTCAGCCGCACCCTTCGCTTGGCTTGCTTCCTTCTTTCTCTTTTTTGAGGGTGACTCTTCGGTTGGTGTTGCGCTAGGGTTCACCATGGGAGGCCTGAGTCCAGCGTGATAGCATTCGCGAGCGAACTTTTGGTCGGCTCGGACAATCGCGGCTCGGCCGTCATCAGTGACGTACAACATCAGCAGTCCCAGGGGAAAAACTAGCCCCACAATATCGTTCAACAATGGCCTTCCAATGACAATGTTATATGCGCGCGGTATGTCGATAATTACAAACTCGACATTGGCTCGCCTCATATCGGCACCTTGGCCGACGACTCCCGGGAGGCGTATCGTTCCCATTGGATAGATCGTTTGCCCTCCGAAGGCTACTATCGGCTCACGAAGTGGCGTGATGTCCTTTGATGTATACTTCAGTTGTTGGAGGCACTCAAATGTCATTATATCCATGGACGAGCCTGTGTCGACCAAAGATCTTCTCACTTGTTTGTTGGCCACCTACATGGTGATAACCACTGGATCGTCATGAGGCGTCTGAACGTTTTTAATGTCTGATTGCTGTATCACCATGGTAGGAATTCTGATCTCGGGGAGCGCTGCCGCGACCGAGTTGACAAAAAGCCTCATGTTGGTCTTTCGACCTCGATGACTCGGTCCTCCACTCGCGAGGCCTCCTGATATGGTATTGATTATGCCAGGGCTTCGAGCCCTGGCTCCATTTCCTGCCTGACCGCCACCACGAGGGCCCCTTTGGTTGTTGTTTTGCCGGTACCGGTCCCTCTGCCCTTTCAAACGCTTCAAGTAACGGTTCAGTAATCCATTATCGGCTAACTTCTCAAGCACCTCCTCGAGGTCATTGCAGCTCGTAGTGCCATGACCGTTCTCCATATGGTATTCACAGAATGCGCCCATGTTCCTCCGATCGTCCTGTGTCATGTGTCAGGGAGGCCTCAGTAGGTCCGTCTCCTTGATCGCCATGAACACAGTCCTGAGCGAAGTGTTAAACATTTATGGCTTTTTGTTGAGAACAGGGAGTCCGAGCCGATCATGGATTCTGACTCGGGACGTCGAGGCTTCATTGTGTCCTGCCCTGTTTACCAGGGAGGCATTAATGTGGGCGGCAGCTCGTTTGTATGCCTGTTCGAGCGTCTTGGGCTCACGCTTCGCTAGGTCGTATTTACACTTCCCTTCGGCCATCCCTTGCACCAATGCGCTCACCCCCATTTCGTCGGTCAGGTTGGCAATGTGCGTGGCCGTCGAGCGGAACCTCTGGATATAGTCGTCAAGGAACTCCTTGTCTCCTTGCTTCACAGCTGTTAAATGTATTGATGTTTTCTTCCTTGTTTTGCTGGTTACGAAGTGTCCGGTGAACTTCTTCTTCAGCCCAGACCACGAACGGATGCTTCCGGGTGGCAATTTGTCGAACCACCGTTGAGCGATTCCCGTCAGCGTGCTTGGGAACAGCCGGCATACCGTTGCCTCGTCCTCGGTCATGTATCCAATGTTATGCATGTAAGATGATAAATGGTCAAAAGGGTCATCAACTCCATCATATTCCCTCATTTTGGGCTTCTTCACCCCGGGGATCCTTTCGGCCTCGAGAGTCCATCTAGTAAAAGGTGACTCGGAGGCGAAGGTCTTCCTGGTTCGGTGTGAGCGGTGTCTCGAGCTTGCCTTGCTTTCCGAAGCAGACTCTGAGTCATCGCTCGCTGAGTCCGAGCTGATCTCACGAGTCGCGCTTCTGGAAGGCTTAGATGGTATGGGCGCCCTTCGCGGGAAGCGTGATTCCCTTCTGCTTTGGGGTCGGCTTCCGCGAGACTTAGATCTCCTGGTAGGCTCTTCCTCAACCGAGATGCCTTTACCCTTATCCTTCGCACCGATCCCCGAGTGCTTTCTCTGCGAAGCCTGAGTCGCCTCTCTCTCTTCCCTCTTTCTCTTCAGAGCATTGATGGTATCCCTTAACTCAGGTGGATTGTGCTAATTATAAATCGCCTTAATTCTTTGGACGACCGCTGTTGTTCGCTGCGAGGGCGTCTTTCGAGGACCTCGCTTATGCTTGCTCTTGGTGGGGGCTATCTCGACAGCTGGAGTCTTAGCTTGGGAAGCTACCCGCTTTTCCAACTCGGCCATCCTCTCACCCATCTGGCGCTGAAGATCGGCCTGCACCTCAAGCCTCGCCCGCGCCTCGGCGAGCTGTTTCATCAAGGCCACATCTCGGGGATGCGGCTCACTCTCCTCATAATCTTCATATTCTTCCTCGAGATCCACCTGCTCCTCGGGATTCTCTTCGGGAATGGGCTGCGCTCCCCCCTTTGGTGCTGACCGCTCGGCCTCGAACGCCCTCGACGAACCCTCGCCAGGGTTGTCGGGGCGCGAGGGATTCGAGTCAACAAGTCCGAGGATGGGGTTTTCGCTCGCAGTACCCCCCTTGGACCGCGCGGGTCTTCCTCTCGGGGCCATCTTATCACGAAGCGTTTTTGGTATTCTCGAACGACTTTTCGTTACGAACTGTCCCCATAGACGGCGCCACTTGTTGGAGTGAGTTCTTCGAAGGATAGTTGCTCGGGAAGGCCTCGCCGAATACCTGCACAAAGGGAGCCCGGTTTTCACCAGGCGTCGCCCCTCCGACGCTCAAGTCAGTATGACGGCTCGAGAAGGGGTTGCAAATAAGGACAAGAGATGCCTTTTATGCGTAAATCAAGGAGAATAATCAGAAAATAAAGAATGTCAGAATTAATTCAGAACCTGAGTTTTGATGGGTCATAAAGGGGGTATTTATACTAGAAGAGTGAGGTCCTAGGAATAATCCTAGGTTTCCCCACTCAATCATGACCCTTTATTCCCTTTCCATCCAAGGGCTGCCCTTAATGAGGCTTTATTGCATCACATGGGCCTTTACTAAGGTGCACTATTTTAAGGGCTATGACCCATTCACAAAGTGGTACCAACACTGGTATATATATATATCATTGCCGGCATGGGGAGGAAGGAAGGTGTTAATTGCTAAATTGCTAATAATGATTCTCTAATAATGTTATCCTTTCCCTAAGGTTAATTCATGAACGGACGACAGACAAAAAATAGAGTTTTTGGTACCTTGTTTTAGGGAATAATATTAGCATTTTCGTGCCAATAATAATATCGTATTAGGAACAGTGAAACATGCATGCATTTTGCAAACGTTGTGTGAAGAGTTTCAAGATTGAATCCATGAAGATGAAGAAGGATAGCAGCAAGATAATTAGAGAGTTGTATGGTTTGAATTCTGATTGTATTTTCTAATTATTCAGAGTACATCATTGTTTCCAATATATAGAACAAGCTACTTCTTACATTGATAGTGATGTTTGCTAAATTAAGCTAAGCCTAAATATGGCAAACTTCTATGAGCTTCTTCTATCATAAGTATAGCTTTGTTTTGTCTTGCTTATACTTGACTCAATTGCCTTCACATGTTTGTCATTGGCCTTCACAACCTGAGAGTGACATTGCTTGTTGTTTCTACATTGACCAAGTCCTTGCTCACTCACCATCATCTTCTTTGTCTCAAACTCCCTTACTTTACACTCCCCCTCAAGATGAGAGTGCAAGCCTGCTGTAACTCCCATCTTGGAGAGTAATTTTTGATGTTGTGAAGTTGGTAGGGACTTGGTTAAAACATCTGCAACTTGATCTTCACACCTAACATTGGAAGTATGTAACATCCCTTGTTGGATCTTCTCTCTAACAAAATGACAGTCAAGTTCAATGTGTTTGGTTCTCTCATGGTACACTGGGTTAGCGGCAATTGCAATTGCAGCCTGATTATTACATTTGAGCTCAACTGGTCCTACTTGTTTCAATCCCAGCTCCTTTAACAAAGATGATAGCCAAGTTACTTCACAGGTAGTCAGGGCCATAGCCCTGTACTCTGCCTCTGCTGATGATCTAGCCACAACTGATTGTTTCTTAGCTTTCCAAGATATTGGTAAGCTGCCAAGTAACACACAGTATCCAGTTGTTGATCTCCTGCTGTATGGGCATGAAGCCCAGTCAGAATCACAATAAGCAGTGAGCTTTGCAGCTGAATTGCTTGCAAGCAATATTTCTTGACCTGTTGAGCCTCTCAGATATCTTAGAACCCTTCTAGAAGCCTGCATATGGTCAGAGGTTGGCACTTGTACAAACTGACTCAACAATTGCACTGCAAATGCAATGTCTGGTCTTGTGATGGTGAGGTAGATGAGCTTGCCAATCAGCCTCCTATATGTGTCAGGATTAGGTAGCGATGTTCCTTTGTCAGGTTCTAACTTGATGTGAGCATTGAGGGGCAGTTTCAAAGGCTTGGCTTGTTCCATGTTGAATTCTTTCAACAAATCTTGCACATATTTCTTCTGTGAGACAAAAATCCCTTTCTCTGATCTATCTACTTCCAGTCCAAGGAAGTATCTCAGCTCCCCCATGTCTTTCATGTGGAAAATATTGCTCAATTTTTCTTTTAAATTTTGTATCTCTATGGAACAATCTCCTGTGATTATCATATCATCAACATACACCAACACCACTGTGGTTGAGCCATTTTCTTGTCTCTTAAATAGAGAATGATCTGCTGAAGATTGTTTATAACCACACTCCAGCAATGCAGATGAGAGCTTGGAGAACCATTGCCTGGGAGCTTGCTTTAACCCATACAAGGACTTTTTCAGCTTGCACACTTGATTTGTATCATATCCTTTATTATTCTCCCCCTTTCTCCAAGTTTGAATCTCACCAGAAGTGGTGTACCCTTGAGGTAATTGCATATAAACATCCTCATCTAAGTCTCCATGAAGGAATGCGTTGGACACATCCACCTGTGTGGTTATCCAATTTTTGGCTGCAGCAATTGCTAGGACAGTTCTAACTGTGGCCATTTTAGCCGCAGGAGCAAAAGTTTCCTCATAATCAACTCCATATCTCTGCTTGAATCCCTGAATGACCAACCTTGCTTTATGCTTGTCAAGTGTACCATCAGAGTTGTACTTGGTCTTGTACACCCATTTGCATCCAATTGCTTTCCTGTTAATTGGTAATTCAGTGATTTCCCAGGTATCATTATCTTTCAGAGCTTTGAGTTCTAAATTCATGGCTGCTCTCCATCTCGGATCTTGAACAGCTTCAAAGTAGTGTTTTGGATCAGGTTGTTGTGTTATGCTTTGAACTAGGTTGGCAAATCTCTGAGAAGAATCAAAAATAGCTAGATTGGCCACTTGTTGAGCCATGACAGGGTTGTTAAACACAAAGTCCTTAGTCCATGAGGGTGCTCTCCTTTCTCTGATGGGTCTAGGAGAGACTGCAGGCTCTATGTGCTCTTCATTGTTCTGAACTTGATGTTGTCCAGGTGTTGATGTTGACTCTTCTTCTACTGAAGCATGCTCAAAGTGAGGAGATATGTCTTCATAGGAGGACATAGCAGGGTTGTTCTCTGACTTCTTTCTAGATTTCCAAGAGTTGTAGGGAAAGATATGTTCATAGAACACAACATCCCTTGACACAAAAGTTTGTTGTGAAGACAGATCATACAACTTCTAACCCTTTTGATTGGCAGGATACCCAATGAATACACATGGAACCCCTCTTGGCTCAAATTTGTCTTTGACCCTGCTGGGGTTGTAGGCCATAGTCAGCATCCAAACACCTTGAGTCTGGAGTAATTAGGATCTTTATTAAAGAGAAGGGAGTAGGGTGTCTTGTTTTCAAGCACACTCGAGGGCAATCTGTTGATAATGTAAGCTGCAGTGAGTACACAGTCTCCCCAAAATTTCTTTGGTAGGCCTGACTGAAACATTAGAGCCCTGCTCACTTCCAATAAATGCCTATGTTTTCTCTCCACAGTCCCATTTTGTTGTGGAGTATCTACACAACTTGTTTGATGCACTATCCCCTTGCCAGTGACAAATTTTCCACAATCTCCTTCAACGATCTCTAATGCATTGTCTGTTCTGATCGTTTTTATGGCATGATCAAACTGATGTTGAATCAGATTGTAGAATTCGGGGAACAGGTGTCCTACTTCACTCTTGTTTCTCATCAAATAGATCCAAGTGGCTCTACTGAAGTCATCAACTATTGTGAGAAAGAACCTCTGTTTCAATCTGGTTTCTTTCTTGTATGGCCCCCAAACATGCATATGTATAAGCTCAAAGGGTCTGCTAGACTGATGTTGACTTGTGGGAAAAGGTTGTTTGGTTAACTTTGCCATTGGACAAGTGATGCATACCTGACCTTTATCTAGCTTAGCTATATCAGAAATGCAAGCAATGTGTTTTAATTTCTCTTTAGAACAATGCCCAAGCCTGTAATGCCATTGACCAAAAGTGTCATGCTTATCATTCAATAAAAACTTCCCAGTACATGTTTCACCTGCTGTTACACAGTTATCAGGCTGTTCACCTACAGGATCATCATCAAGCATGACATGACCTAACAACAAATTCCTAGACTGGACTAAGTTGGACTTATTTGAACTGGCTAAACTTGCAGTTTTTTCATCAAACCGCATATTCTTATTTACTAAATAATACACTCCCTTGTGCTCCTCGCCCATACCTCTAATCATCTTCGTCGATGAGTTCTGTATCACACAAGCATTCTCATAAAAAGACACAAAGCAGCCCTCAGAGTTAATGAGTTTCTGCACTAACAACAGATTATTCTTGAAAGCAGGCACATAGAGTACTTTCCTTAAGATTATCCCATTTTTCAATCTACAATTGCCTGTGTGTGTCACATATGTAACTTTTCCAGTGGGAAGGGTTATTTTGGGTTTCAAAACAAGTTCCTCAACATGGTCTAAACAGTTCAAGTCTGATGTCATGTGATCACTAGCACCAGAATCAATTATCCACCCATTTTTCATGTTGTTCAGGAAAACTGAGCTACAAAGGGTGTTACCTGCAAAGTGAGCTGACATCTCACTTTCAGCAATCTAATTTGAGGAACCTAGTGAGCCAGATACCTTGTTCAAGAGCTGCAAGAACTGATCTTGAGACAGAAACACTCCACCAGGTTTTTCTGAGTCATCACTCATCACAGCGTTCCCAGCTATTTTCCCTTTGTTCCAGGAATTTTGTTTGCCTTTGAATTTGTTGCTTTGCCATTTGTTTCCTGAGTTCTGCCCAGTCTCCTTACTTTTCCCATGATTTTTCTTATCTTCAGGAAATCCTATCACCCACTAGCACTCCTCATACTTGTGGCCTGGCTTTTTGCATTTAGGACAAACCTTGGGCTTCTCCTGTTGCCCATAGATTGCAGTGTTACCACTGTCTATGTCCATTTTGCTGACTGAGTTCAGCACTTGTTGTTGAATTTCCTCTTGTTGCAGGGTGGATACAACCTCTTCCACTGTTGGAAGAGTTTTCATCATTAGGAAGTTGCTCCTCATTGTTGTGTAATGAGAGTCTAGCCCATTCAGAAATTGGAACAACTTCCTCTCTTCCTTTTCTCTGTTGACAGCATTGGAAAAAGCTATGATCTCCTCATTCAGCTCTGTGAGTGGTGGGAGATCTACCATGTTCTCCAGAGTCTGCCACAGAGTGCTCAATTGATTGTAGTACTCTGCAATGCTTTTGTTACCTTGAGTGAGCTGGTTGATTTCCTGCTCCACTTGAAATTTCCTGGCACCATTAGCTATGCCATAGGTTCTTCCAAGATAATCCCAGGTGCCCTTTGCGGAAGTTACAAATCTGACAGGCGCCTTGACTTCTGACTTTAGGTTGTTCAAGAGCCAGCTGACAACCAAGTCATTGCAAAGATCCCACAACTCTGCTCTTTCTGTGTCTGTTGTTGATCTTTTCACCCTTCCACTGACAAATCCTAGCTTTCTCCTGGTGGCTAGGCTCAACTCCATCTCTCTTTTCCACTCATAGTAGTGGTGCATCCCCTCGAGTTTGGGTTCAATGGAGAGTGGATTGTTGATCTCTGCAGGGTGAGTGAAGAGTGGATCTCTCATATCCACCTTCTGATTTTGGTTTTGGTTTTCTGCCATTTTCTTAGCAGGGGTGATTTTGTGTTTGTTTAGGTGCAGGAAATGGAAGTGTTAGATTCTAGTTTAGTTTTTTTTTCAGATATGTTAAACAATTCCTCCTTAAATCTTCATGGCTTTGATACCATGAAGAGTTTCAAGATTGAATCCATGAAGATGAAGAAGGATAGCAGCAAGATAATTAGAGAGTTGTATGGTTTGAATTCTGATTGTATTTTCTAATTATTCAGAGTACATCATTGTTTCGAATATATAGAACAAGCTACTTCTTACATTGATAGTGATGTTTGCTAAATTAAGCTAAGCCTAAATATGGCAAACTTCTATGAGCTTCTTCTATCATAAGTATAGCTTTGTTTTGTCTTGCTTATACTTGACTCAATTGCCTTCACATGTTTGTCATTGGCCTTCACAACCTGACAGTGACATTGCTTGTTGTTTCTACATTGACCAAGTCCTTGCTCACTCACCATCATCTTCTTTGTCTCAAACTCCCTTACTTTACATTGTGCGCTAAATCCCCAAAGTTGCATTAAATAATCAAGGAAGACTACCACAAATTTGTGAATGCATTCGAGAATCAAATAAGGGTATAGTCGTATAGGGATACGACTAATTTTAAGGTGATCTCCAAATTAACGTAAAGAATTGAATGAAATGGTGGGAGTAGGTCCGATCTATCTGTCCTTAATTGTCAATACCCTACTACTCAACAGATGACTTGGCAGAAGTAGTGTATTGCGACCATGACAGCTGCATATGCAGAATGAACGGCATAATTCAACTGTTCATCGCTAACTTCTCCAGCGATACCGTCACAGCTGCATTGCCAGGGGTTATTTGTTAGCCAAAATAGCTGCTCATCATCGACCACGGGTGGATTCAATCCAACAATGTAGTCTCTGGATAAAAAGTCAATGCTCTGAAAAGCAATCCGCCGTACCCATGACTTGTCGTCCCGCCGCCATTTAGTGGCGACTTCACTAAGATCCACTGTGTTTCTGATCTCTATCCCATAGTCTTCTTTAAGCTTCTCAAGTTCTTTGGAGATGTTAGTCCCTGTGAACTTAATGTTTCTGATAGCAAGGAGTTCAACGAGTGCGCGAGGCATTCTTGTGAACCTGTGAAGCTCGATTAGGAGGCAGAATTCAGCATTGTTGCACAGTTTAAGTAGGCCAATTTTCGCGCAATTGGGTGAGTTGGGCAGTGGCACAACACGGTGTTAGGGGTGGATTTTCACCCTATAGAATCCTGAAATTACCCTGTATTGTGGATCCTGGAATTACCTGCAGAAGTCAGAAATTACCCTATAGAGCTGTACGTGGTACATCAACTTCTACAAGAAAGGATCTAAGTCGTTTGAATGGGTCAACAAGAGTTATTCCTATTAATTATGATTAATTGTGAAGATATTGCAGCAATGAAGAGAATATTCCAGTTAATGGGGCCGTTTTATTATGTCAATTATGGTGCATTAATGACATTTAATGCTATGGAGTAAATTCTGAATCCGGGGGTTACAGAGCTGTAGAGATAGACTTAATGGAGGAGCAATAAAGACGTTATTCAATGTCAAGCAAAGAGGCAGCTATAAAAGAAGACTCCAAGACAAAGAAGATCATCTGAACTATTCTCAATCATATTCATATACTTACACACGAAATCTTATACTATTATCTTGTATCCCTAGTCTAGTATCCTAAAAAAGTATTACTACGTCACCTACAACGCATCTAGTGGAAACTTGGTGGGACAAAGTCATCCCCCGGTGGTTTTTCCCTTATTCACAAGGGTTTTCCACCTACAAAAGTCTCTTGTCTCATTTGTTCATTCTTTTTACTTATTTCTTGTATTATTTACGTCCCTTACCCTGTACGGATTCCTATGTCCCCCCGGTCGTCCTACATCCCAATTTGTTTCCCTACGTCCCTGTTCAGTTATCATACGTCCCTAACCCATATTTCTATAGCCTAGACCCCAAGAGCTATACACCAACTCCCGAATACGCAGTTCCCTATAGTAGTATAGTGACTAGATACCCCTTTATCGAAAATAGGGCATAGTGGAAGGTAAGTTCGGCTTCTGAACTTATTACTGCGGTCCTCACACTTTGACCATTAGTCATGTTCACGTCTTTCACCCTCGAAATTTCTGCAGCCATGATCTGCATAACAAGATGACAGAAAAGGTAAGGAAAAAGTAGAAAGTACGAGGTACAGTCAAACACACGCTACCGTCTGCAGAAAGAAGGTCACTGTAATATGTTCGCTACGTCAATTACGAAACTATCAGGTCACCTGCATGCATGCGATAATTATGTTAGTTCAACCAATTATTTGCACGATAAGATTCCGCAATTCATTGATCGGACGTGACTTGCAATTTGGGAACAAACCCTTATTAAGGAACGTACGCTAGGGTAGTATCGAACCACACAAGGATGTAGTATGTTCACTAATTGCAAAAGATTAATAAGAATGCTTACGAATCTGATTAAAGAAACACATTAGAGAGAACTTACTGGCAAAAGATGTATGGAAAGATTGAACAAAGCGTCGAAAGTTGTCGGAATAAAGACTCGAACAAAACCTAGGACAAAAGCTAATGACAACTTATACGTGATAGTCCTAATAGTCCTAATAAAAAGGAACAAGGAATTATAATTCTCCTAAAAATACTAGTGAGACGGCCAAACAAACCCATAGAAAAGTGAATAGTTATTCGTTGCTCATGTTTTACCAGTTTCGCCCAATTTTTTACAGCCCCTTTCAATTATACCCTTTATGTTATACTCGTAATTAATAATTTTGATCAGATCATCTGCTTTTTTTCTTCTAACTTCACTTCCCTAAGAACTATCGTGTATACCCACTTACCTAGTAGACATCACTCACGCACAACCACCACCACCAAATTGGCCACCATTAAAACTATCGTCAAAACAATCGTCCTATGGATGGAGAATATCTTTAGTAGTCTCAATACTCCGTACGTAGTACTCCAACAATCAAAATAATTGAAATCATTAAAAATCAAATTAAATCACCACAAAATCGTGATGAATTTGCTACAACATCGCCCCATATTGAATTACTTCACAAACATGGTACTCGACTACTCATACAACTGCTCTCAAACAAAGATGTGTTGTCCATACGTCTCCTGTCGTCTATGAGTCTTCCAATGTTGATTGGCGAACCAATCTGTGTGTTAGGCTGTGGTGGTCGCGTTGAATGATGGTTGACATAGCAAAATGGCAAGCGAGGGGGCCGGACATCTGGTGTCATGGTCATCGGCATGCTAGAGCACCAGTTGGCTATGGTCATGAGCATGCTAAAGATTAAAATGTTGTTGATGGTGGTTAGCGAAGAGTTTTCTGAATAATATGTAATTAGGGGTATTTTGAATAATATATAACTAAGGGTATTTTGGGAATATAGCGGGTGATAGTAGTAATATGATGGGCGACGAATAAAGTCTGATTCCTTCGTCTCCTAGACTTACTCTTCCACCTTGGCTTCAAGTACAACTTTAGTCAATCTCTTCGTCCCACCATATCTTCCCTGCGCGAGGAATTTGTCCCATATCGGATATACTTCTTACTCAAGTGGGTCAAACATGTTTATGAGCTACTTCTTTTCCTACCTGTTGGGGCCAAAAATATCGATGGGTTTGGCATACCAAAGTACACAAGCACGCAGAAGGAGAAAAGGCCAAGAGATCACTTAACGGAGGGTAAAATGGTCTTTGAGAAGAAGAACTAATGTCAGCCCTTGATGAGGGGTTGCCTCCTCCCCAAGGGTAAAATGTCAGCCTCACGTGGTATTGAGGCCCCTCATTACACAAAATTCTACCAAGCAATGAGAAGGTCAGGTAATAAATACCCACTTTTCAGGAGAAAGACATTCAATTCATTTTACATATATCATTCCCTAGAGGATATTCACGCTTTTATTTCACAAAAACAATAAATCTCTCTAAACTCTCTACATATTTTCATAAAAACACTCTCAGCACCTTACATAAATGAAAGTCTACCCCTGACTTGAGCGTCGGAGGGTCCTCCCTCGGATAAAAACCCTAAGTTTCTTTTCCCTGTGCAGGTCCCATAAGCTAAGCAGTCCGGATCCACGTAGAGTCTTTCTTCCCAACAACATCTTTGGGGTAACCTTCCCGAACAATGGTAAGAAAGACCATAATGCTTCTGTGCTTCTGGAAGCATGATATATGCATTGGTTAATAGTCATTATTTAATCCAGTGTTCTTCAAATTTATTCACCTCAACTAAAGTGAACTAAGGATGAGAATGATTTTAGGAGTCTATATGTAGACAATAGGAAAATTGTCTATAACATAATCAAGCGTGGTAAATTAAAGATTGCAAGTAGTAAATTATATGCTTGTGTAGTAAATTTGACATGTTTGCAGTAAATTTATGAAACTGACAGTAAAATCAACATTGTTACGGATCTATCGATAGGAAGAAATTTTTAATTGATTTAATTTCAAAATCAAAGACCCTTAATTGTCTCTTTTTTCTTATTACTCCAACATTTACAAAATTATGTAACAAAACTGCACATGTTTATATTTGTCTACACATAGACTCCTAGTATTTTGTATGATTAAAGGACAGCCCGGTGTACATTGGTGTCCTCGCTAAGCTAGGGTCCAAGGATGGTACCTACCACAAGGGTGTAATGAGGGCAAGCCTTCCCTTGTCAATTTATTTTCGTATGATTATTGAATATAATTCCAGTCCAATAATTCAGACGAGTGGCACGTCTAGTCACCTCTTTATGATTTTTTTTTGGGAATAGTTTTGATGATTGCCTTATGCATGTATAGTAATACAGGTTGTCTAGGCCAATCACAGTGATTAGAGTAGGAACTCTAATCACTGCTTGAACGACGTCGTTTCAGCCAAAAAAAAGCAAGGGAGTGGGGTTGCTAGTTGTATGCCTGTATTTCAAGTAAAAAAAATACATTGGCCTATACTTTTAATACAAGATTTAAAATGCAATGAATTCATCTATACTCCTTTCTCCACAATTATTCATCTCATTAAATAAATCATTTGATCGATCAAAAGAACAAAAAAAAAAAAAAAAAAACATACCTCCATGGTTGATCTCATCAAACTAATAGTTTTTCCAATTTGGTTTATTTTCTCTCTCCTCGAAGAATAATTTTGGGTGGTAAATTTCATTCGAATCACGGAGCATATATATAGGTTAGTATTTAGATCCCAGTTTCTTTTTCTTTTTCTTTTCTCCCTCCTCAAAACAAAATATGGGTAATTTTTTATCTTTCTCTCTCCTAATTTACCTATTCTTACAAAATTTTCCAGATCTCATTATCCATATTTATGGAAATTTAAAATATATTTTGTAGTTTTTCTCTCTCCTCAATATTGCGTATGAAAACAGAATGGAAAAAGGTAGTTGTATTTTATTTGTATGGCTTCACTGCCTTCCTCCATTCATGTACGCGTGTGAGCCACAAAAACGGTGATTAGAATACCCCCATTCTAATCACCGTGATTGACTTGGCATTTCTCATAGTAATATGAGTTGGTCCAGTAACAAACTTACAATTTAGACGTGTTACAGTACAAATTAACCATTTATAATAATCTTGGAATTGGTCTCATCACCTCATGCATCTTCGATCAAACAATTAAAAATGTCCAATATTTGGTATGAGATGCCGAGATGGCCAATAATCTAATATATTATATATATATATATATATATATATATATATATATATATATATATATATATATATATATATATATATATATATATATATATATATATATATATTATATATTATATAAGCGAATAATTTGGAGCGCATCGAGAGCATCAATAGGTCAAGAAATGCACGAAGAGAATCCAAGATTTGCTAAACTCTCAACTAAAACATTAAAGTAATCTATATAAAATATTAAATAAATGCACACAGAGAGCTTAATATTTGTAAAAATCTCAGGTAAGAAAGTTATCAACCTGAAACATAATATAAACTGTTATAACTTGGGCTACGTATATCAGAATATTACGATACATGTATCATTGAGTTCCTGTCGAAATGTATTTCAATATAAGATCCGTTTACACATATTTCTGAAAAGTTAAGTATGATTTTTGTAGAAATATGTCGACAAGTTAAGAGAGTATTATCTAAAGATAAAGTGCTATAGTGAAATCATGAGACATTTTAACTAACAAATATTTAATTAACTATCATGGGAGCTCAAGAAATGCATAGAGAGAATTCAAGATTTGCTAAACTCTTCATCTAAAGTATTAAATAGTCCACATAAAACATTAATAAATATGCACAGAGAGTCCATTATTTGTAAAAAATCTTATGTGTTAAAGTTATTAACATGAAACATGATATAAACGGTTCTAACTCGGGATACGTATATCAGAATATTACGATACATGTATCATTAAGTTCGTGTCGAAATGTATGTCGATATAAGTTCCATTTACACATACTTTTGAAAATTTAAGTTGGTTGAGATATGTCGACAACTTTAAGACTTCAATTTACACATATTTTTGAAAAATGTTTTAAAAAAAAAAGAGTGTTATTTAAAAATAAAGTAATATACGCGCGTAAGTAATTTAGTATGATTATAAAACATCTTAACAAACCAGCATTTAATCAATTATCATAATTTATTTATTTTGAGATTAACTATTTAATAAAAAAAATATGAAAAAGTCTCTCGTGCGAAGCACGAACTTTCCATCTATATAATTTAAGCTGTTATAACTTGGGTTACGTATATCAGAATATTACGATACATGTATCATTGAGTTCGTGTCGAAATGTACATCAATATAAGATCCATTTACACATACTTTTGAAAGGTTAAGTATGATTTTGGTAGAGATATGTCGACAAGTTTAAAAAATTTGTGAACAATGTCTAAAAAATTAATAAATAAATAAAAAAAGAGTATTATCTACCATGATATACTCTATAAATGATTTAGGGGCCGTTTGGCTGGAGCTGGGGAAAGGGAAAGGAATCAAGAAAGGGAAAAGGGGGGAAAGGAATCAAAACCTCACCAATACCCCCATGTGTTTGGTAAAAACATAGGAATCAAACCCCTCACCCTCAAAAACAACACTACCGCCCCTCTCTTCTTTCTTTCTCCATCTTTTTCTTCATGCACTTTCATGGCTTCTTTTATCTCCAATTTCTACATACCTCTTCTCCCCTTATGTAAACTAGGCTCTTGTCCATGTTTTTCGTGGCCCAAACCACCTTTGACTAGCCCATGTTTTGATTTCTTGGTTGTCGAATTCAATCATCAAACTTTTTAGATCTGAAGTTATGGTGGTCAAATTCGACCACAAAGAAGTTGAAACTTGATAATAAGCGATGTTCTTGAAAATTTCTGGTAAGTTATACTTCTTAGTCTTCCGCTGCGTTTTTGCTCTCTTTCACGAAGCGCCACGGCGGGGGTAGCCGTGGGGGTTTTCACTTTTCAGGGTAGTTCATGTTGGTGGCGAGTGGTTTGAACAATGATGGTAGTGTTAGACTGTGCGCAGGTCAATGTTGGTCACAATAACGGTGGTGTCAGACGGAGCTCAGCTCAAGGTCGGCCACAATGATTAGGAGGTGGGGCGGTTGTAGTGACGGTAGGTGGTGGCCTGAGGGTAGAATCTTGCGTTGGAGTCTTGGTCAAGGATTAAGGTTGACTACCCAAATTGGGGAATGCTCAAAACCTTGGGGGGAGCAGGGAATCATGATAGAGGGATATGGGGTAATCAATTAAGGCAAAAGAGGGTAAGGGAATGAACAAAAATGCAAACCACACACATATAAAGGGAAACAAGGTTTTTAATTCCCTTTCCCTTTCTTGAAAACCCCTAACCAAACGGCCCCTAGTGGGATTAGGAGATATGTTAATTAACTAACATCTAATTATTTATTAATTTATCGTATTGATTTGATTATGATACAGTGTGCACGAGCTTTCCATCTAGAAATGCAATAAGAGAGTCTAATATTTGTAAAATCCTCACATAAAGTATTAAAGTTATAACTTAGGCTACGTATATCAGAATATTACGATACATGTATCATTATGTTCGTGTCGAAATGTAGTTCAGTATAAAATCCAATTGCACATACTTTTGAAAAAGTTAGTATGATTTTGGTTTAAATACGTCAACAAGTTTAAGACTTTTGTGAAAAATAATAAAAAAAAAAAAAAGAACATTATCTAGAGGTAAAGTAATACATAGTACAATTGTATACTCCATAAGTGATTTGGTGAAATTAAGATACATGTTAACTAATGAACATATAATTAGTTATCATAAGTGATTAGTGAAATTAGGATAAATCTTAACTAACAAACATTTCGAGATTAACTAATTAATAGATATGAATATGATAAAGTGTCCCGTGCGTTGCACGGGCTTTCCACCTAGTACATGGTTTAATTGTCGGTTGCTCGCTTAACCTATATGATACGACAGAAAAGTCTCTTATGATAGAAGGAATAATAGTACACAGTGTGTAACCAAGGATTTCTCCGTACCAGTGCTACAAAATATAACAAAGATACGTGGAAGAAGAAACGAAAAACATACTCGAGAAGTCGAGAACTCATACATGATCGTAAGGAGCACAATATATAGCAGTATAGCACATGCAGGGGAACAGTGTTAGTAAGCCAGTAATATATCCACAAGACAATCTCAGAGTAAAAACTTGCCCCCTTTCTCTCCTATTAGAGGAACACAAGGACACATAAAATTCCTAAGAACACTCAATAAAAATACAAAAGACAATCTCACAGTAATTTATGTTATGACGGTCAAACGTCCCACATAATAATCAAAGCATAGAAATCCCAATCTCAAGACATTTTGTTACGGCGAAAACAAAAAGGAAGGCTAGCTTAGCTAGTTATCGACATCGCACGCATGCATGCTAGGGTACATTATCGAACGATAGATGATAAAGATACTGATCACTAATTAAAGTACCAAACCAATCAAAATTATTTAGAGTTGTGTGAGGCACAAAATGGGACATGTAATTCTAATTTATTAAAAATATATTCCGCTTCGAGGCTCTGTAGGTAGGTTCCCTATTAGTTTGTCAGCGATCTTGACAGCTACATATGCAGAATGGCCAGTATACTGCAACTTCTGATCGCTAACTTCTCCCTGAAGAGAACCATTATTCCAGCCGCAATTCCAAGGGTTTTGAAGTAGCCAGTATAAGACATCATTATCTACCACTTGTTGCGGCCATAATGCACCGGTCCATACCGATAAAGTGTCAGTGCCCCCAAGAGTAAATTTCCATCTATTGCCGGAACATTCCTTTTGAGCCACGACTGTGCTAAGCTCTACTGCATTCCTTATCTCTAGTCCATAGTCCTCTTTAAGCTTCTCGAGTTCCTTTGAAATGTTAATCCCTGCAAACTTAATGTTTCTGATAGCAAGCAGTTCGACGAGGGCGCGAGGCATGCTCTTGAACCTGTGCAGCTCGATCCGGAGGCAGTATCCAGAATAGTTGAACATTTTCAGTAGAGCAATTTTCGCGCACCTGATGATTGAGATTCAATAATTGGTTTTATATCTGAACAATGTGTTCAATAATGTTGACGAATGAATGTGTTTGGAACTTGGAAGACGTAATTTATAGGCCAGACAAATAAAATCAGTCGATTTATGTCATTCTTGGGAAAACGAAAAGGCAGTCAACTAAAATTGATGGCACTCGTTCATTTGAATGGTTACAGGATTGATGATTTAATCGAGTCATTGCATGCTTAGGAAAACGAAGAGATTGGAAATTGATATCTCATCGAGTCTAGTAAATCCGTTAGTCGTCTCTTCATTTTCTTTAGGTTGTTTATGTCTGGTTCAGTTTCTTAATTATCATGGAAGCGAGCAAAGTGTTATTTCTACCACAGTGTTTTTGCAATTTCGATCGTGTACACCGTTGCCTAGTTGAATTTCATATTGGCCAACAATTTCTTTATATTTTGCCAAGTCCTTATTAAGATCGGACAAATTCTATCCATTAACGTTTAAGTCAATAGTTCGTTTCCATCTCTCGGAATCATATAGGCATTCGGCGATACTATATAAATCGGATACATGAGAATAAAAATTAAAAAACTGAAACTATTTAAGATGTATTCACCTACTTACGAAACTAAATAAGTTATACGACAAAGTGGTGCCCATAAACTATGTCAGAATGTCCGTGGTGCCCCTATGTTTGAAAGTTATACATCGCGGTGCCCCCGAACTATACCTCAACGGGCATATGGTGCCCTTCCTACTCTTCTCCGTTAACGCCGTCAGTCATCCGGCTATTAACTGCTGACGTGGCAGTGATAACAACTGTTAATCACTGCCACGTCAGCAGCTAACACCCCGAACTTTAATTTTTTTTAATAATTAAATAATAATTAATCCTTAATTAAGTTTTCCGCCAACTGTTAATCACTGCCACGTCAGCAGCTAACAGCCTGGTGACTGACGGGTGACGGCGTTAACGGAGAAGGTGGGAAGGGCACCATGTGCCCGTTGGGGTAAAGTTCGGGGGCACCGCGATGTATAAGTTTCAAACATAGAGGCACCACGGGCATTATGACATAGTTCAGGGGCACCACGGGAATTTGCCGTAATTTATATGTATTAAAAAAATCACATTTGACACTAAATAAAATATTTTGTAGTTTCATATGATTACGTCACAGGTTGAAGTGATGAAGATAAAATTATCATCGAAGTTCAACATGCGCCAGGTTCTCT
Source organism: Spergularia bocconei (assembly GCA_963457585.1). Classification (NCBI taxonomy): domain Eukaryota; kingdom Viridiplantae; phylum Streptophyta; class Magnoliopsida; order Caryophyllales; family Caryophyllaceae; genus Spergularia; species Spergularia bocconei. The sequence goes on from OY734955.1 coordinate 16,731,164, forward strand.
CTAATATATACATACAAATACTCAATTTTGTTACAAAACCTATTTCCAAAACTTAAAAACACATCTTTATATCTTATCCTTATAGAAATAACAATGAATGAACAAGTTGTAAATTATCTCCAAATGAACGAGTTAGAGATTTTTCTCCTGGGTGTTGAAGATTATACTACGTTGAAAATGAATCAATAAGAGTAAGCGTTACTAAAACATGAAGAATTCAGTCCATTGAAAATCGCATTAGTTTATATGAAATATGTTTTTTTTTTAGGTCGGTAGTGTTTTTTGTTTTATTTTGATTATTCTACGCTTGATAATAATGTTAATGATGGATGTCTAAGGTTGAAGATGACAATGGTGAGAGGAAAGGTTTATCAATATAATTCATAATACTAGCCAAACAAATATGATCTATTTTTTAATTGTTATATTAAATACTTAGTGATAGAATTTGAGAGAGAGATGATGATGTTGTTTTCATGAATCATGTATAAGCCATTTATATAGGCTAGTACATGAAATACTAGAACTTTCTAATACTAAAACTTTCTACCCAATACATTACTTGGGAATAAGCTAAACTAAACTAGAACTTTCTACACAATACTAGACTAGATTTCCCAACACAATTATACTCCTACCATAACTAATATAGCCCAAACACTGATATTGATTTCCTACTCTTTGATATATTCCAACACTTAGTTTTTGGGTTTTCAACATCCTCACCTTTTTTTCCCTCCAAAGCATTAAACATTTCCCTCCAAGAAAAAAAGATTTTTTTTTTCACATGGTTAGGTGTCTCTTTATGATTGGGTTGTATGTAAGATTCACATACAATGGTTGTATATGTAGCATCTTCCCCCTATAAGATATGAGCTGGTCCAGTTGCATATGATCATTAGACGTGATACAAATTAAACACCATTTATAATCTTGGAATTGGTCTTCAAACAATTAAACATGTCCAATATTTGATATGAGATGCTGAGATGGTCAATACATGTTTTAATGGTCGGTTGGTCGCTTACATATATGATACGACAGAAATAAAAATCTCTTATGATAGAAAGAATAAGAGTACAAAACGCTACTATATATAACCAAGGTACGTGGAAGAAAAAACGGAAAACATACTCGAGAATTCCTAAACATGATCGTGATTCGTAAGGAGCTTAGGAGCGGTATTAGTTAGCCAGTAATATAATTGGCATAAATTTACATTCTTCACCAGTCAGATCAGATATACGCGCCCTTAAATTTGTCTTGCTTGAACTCACTTCTTAGTTCACCCTGCACAACAAAATTAAGTTAACTTTTATATTGCACTCAATGTAGACTATAGAGTAATTGTAGACGGAAAAACTACTCCCTTCAGTTCTGAATGATCTTCATGTTTCCTTTTTGGGTCAGTTCTAATGATTTTCTACTTTCCTTATTTGTAATGCTTTTTGTGGTCATAATGGTTTGTGACCCACCAACATTCATTTCCCACCACATCTTACTCACCACAAAAAAAATCCGTGCTATTTCATTGTGGAACATCAAATAGAACAGGAGGGAGTAAGTTTTTTCAATAATCCATGTATTAAACACTTCTTGGCCTCTGACGACCATATGTCAACCACAAATTATTAGGTACCTCTGGGGTACCCAGAGCTACGTACCCCCCAGTTAACTGTTCACTCATTATATACCATATTATAGTCATTATATACTTTCATTCATTATTTCTCAATTTCACTCATTATATACTTTCACTCATTATTTTATATTTTTTACACATTATTTCTCAATTTTCACTCATTATCTTCCGATTTTAACTCATTACATATAACATTGTAGTCATTATTTATTTTCAGCCATTATTTCTGAATTTCCAATCACTATACACAACTTTATTCCAATCATCATTTCCCAACTTTCACTCATTATTTCTCGAATTCCACTCATTAGTTTTCAATTTCCACTCATTATATATCACTTGAACCGGGGGTACCTAGAGCGACGTACCCCCGAGGTACCATATACCAATTGAACAAGATCAAAATAAGAATTTGTACATTAATCTCGATTCATAATTTGTGTCATGCTTAAATAATTAAGGATATACCAATAAAAGAGGTTAGAAAATAATTAAATTAATAAGCACGAGTAGCAAATTAAACGTACCGGTCACAGTTAGTGCTTCGGCTAATCTTGTAGGGGATACTGACTTTGCATTTGCCAGGGAGACCCTGAGCACGGGATTCCATAAAGCCTGGAATGCCAGCAACAGCTTCTTTAATACATTTGCAAGCGGTTCTCTTATCAGCCGTTGTCACGGCCTTCTTCTTCAGATTCTTCAACCCGGTGCAGCGGGCATTGAAGGAGTTTGCCCTTCGATCAAGTAGTCGAATAGTCAATGGAATAATTACGGAGATAATTATTCAATTGTATTTAGGTAGTCGTAATGTTTGGCTAGAGACCGCTTACGACTTGTACGTTGATAAATCTACTGCTAAGTATAATTGAGCCTACTGGGTCACACACACTTAGGCTAATACCGAATCAACGTTATGAATACGGATCATGGTTAACGGGTTCGGAATCCGTAATGTCACACATTATTGCCGTCAATGTTAATGCTCTTAATGTGAGTTAATATTAGCATTGAAGCCTTGATCTAACGTTACATTGTAATGTGGACATATAAGGGAAAGTGCTTTCCTTGTTGTTGGGCTAGGTGATAGGATGATCAATGTTACAAGCTCTTAGAGAGACCTACGCGATTAGATCATATATATCACATCTTCTTAGAGAGATACGACAGTGAGACATACACCTTATTCGTGATTCGACTCTTGTCCTAGCCGACTGATCGTTGAGTTCGTAGCCTCGTGTGGATACCGGTAGAGGGGCAACGCTTGAGGTCCTTTCTCTGTTATTATTATTATTGTCACGAGGATTATTCACGCGACAAAGGTATGTCACCTCTCCTAGTTTTATGTTAATACATGTATGTGATCTTCGGAGGTTTTGGTGTTTTCCGCAAGTTAGACTTAATCAGATTGAATCAATTGGATTGATTTAGTTCTAAAACAAGCCAAATTATCTAATTTTCGAAAATGCCCAAATTGATTTTTCCCAATTCAATTTTGACCTAACTTTCCAAGCAAACCAAAAGCCTAATCAATCAACCCCAAAATTGAGATTGGATCGTCAATGAAAAGGGTATTACATAGTGATGAATTTTGAATCTATCATAGTGATGAATTTTGAATTTGATTGAATCGTTCATAGGATGAGCGTGGGTGGTGTGTTGGTGTACGCGGACGATGAGATGGCTGAGCATGGTTGTGCGCTAGGCGTACAAGCCCCGCGGTGGCCGGACTATTGTCGAACGACGAACGACTCTGCTGGGCAGCATGAAATTCGTTGTGTGCGTGCAAACGAGCTGGGCTCACGGATTTGGACGACGACGCACCGTAGAGTGCGAGCGCGACGTGGTGATGGCCGACGACCGGCGAGTTAGTTTGGCTGACGAAGTGCTGCAACGGTGGAAGAAATCGAAAGCTGGGCGTTTCATTTCTTACTTGTAACGGCCTGAGAAATGAATGGGTTGATTAATTGTTCTTGCAATAGAGTATTGAAGACGTTTAATGACCTTGACCATTTTATGGTTGGTCAAATGGTCATAGTGGCCGCTTGTTTCATAAAATGAAAGTTTCCTTCTGATTAATATGTTTTGGTCAAACTTAGTTTGGTGGGAATTTCATTGATCCGATCGTCATTGCTCGTAAATACTCCGAAGTAACATGGTCAAATGGTTATTTGATTTCATTTTATTTTAAACCTAAATATAAGTTGGACTTATTTTTATTTAATACGGGTCATATTTTGAGTAGGAGAAATTTAATTTCTTGGATATTCCGATTAGTTGGACAAATGGGTTCGGGTAATGAGACACTAGGTGGGCTCATTATCGTTGAATAATTTCTATAAGCATTTTAATTTTGTTAAATAATTTGGAATTATTTAACTAAAACGTAACGAATCGATAATTCTTTTGTTAATTAATTATTAATTTAGAATTAATGTTTTAATTAGCTCTTGTGGTTTTATTATGTGTTTAATGGTTAAATGCATTGTTTAATTTTAATATATGGTTAGTATATTAGAATTGGGCCACTCACTTTAGAAGTGAGTGGGTGAATGTTTATGGATAAATGGTTTATGCGTGATATGATGTGACTGGTATGGCCTAAACTTAGGATAGAAAATACGGTCTGCGTACCGTCATGTATTTTTGTAATCCAAATACAGTTTACGTACCGTTAAGTATTTATGTAATTATTGATTTAAATACGGTCTGCGTACCGTTCATCAATTGTAATTATTGTGGAATGGAGGTTGACCGTTGCATGGAAAATCATGGTGATGGCGTATGAATGGTGCGGATGGGATCCAAAGACCTTCCAGAGTTTTGAAGATTAGATCTTTAGGACTAGAGGCCATACTAGGATCACTTTTATTTCTCGCAATTTATTTTGATATCTATTGCGTTTATATTTGATTTATTAGTTTAACCTAGCTTACTTTCGTTCACTAGAGCTTTAGGTCAAATAATAAATCAAAGTCCCTAATAATATTGAGTTTATTTGCCTTCCCACACTAGTAGCACCTATTAAGCCCTAGATCATTAGTGATGGGTTCTGCCAAAGCGAAGTATCACTTCTAATCTTGGGATAAATACGGGTAAACTTATAAAGGGGTTTACAAGTTAAGTGTGGTTAACTCGACAATATCAATAAGGAGTCCTTAAATGTTGAGGCAAAAGGAATAGGTTGATATTGGATATAACCTATAAACCAGGAATTATATTGAATATAATTAGTAATGGGATTACTTACCTGGATGGTTTAGGTTGGGTGACATGCCAAAGCTGGCTTAGACTAAATTATTTGGGATCTTGGAATCATTTTATTCTCTTAGGGCATTGGATTGAATAAAATACTAAATAACTTAAGTAGTAATAATTTAAAACTCAAGTTATTTGTATGATAAATGTTAATTACTTTGCAATATAACAACAACCGATTTTATTTTGTGTTCAAATCCTTGGGAAGGAGCATTGAACAACTATAACTTTCTCGACTGGGTCGAGACTTGGAAATAGTTTTCAAGTAATTAAATTAAGCTGGATTATATCTTAGAGATAGGAATCCGTGTTTTCCTTAAAAACAAAAGGTTTTATCTTAGAGATAGTAATCTGTTTTCTTTTTGGAAATGGTTATTTCACCTAAAATATCACCGAATGACAAGAATTGTAATGAGTGTCTTATTTCTAATGTGGCAATTACTATTAGATAGTAAAAACTAATGACATTATTCTGCAACTCAATAACAAGTTTCATTGAGTACGCGAGGATATGGAGGTTTAAAAGACATTAGAAATTTCGATTATTGAATCGAATTTGAGAAACCGGTTGGGTTTCACGTGCTCAAAATAACGGTTATTTTGAAAACAATGAGCAATTGTGGCAATAGCTATTGTTGGGCAAAGACACCATTCTGTAGCAAGGAAGATAAGAAGAATGAAAACATTGCTTCTATTTAAGTTTTATGTCATAAATTCAAAATGGTAAATTCTACACCAAAGTATTAGATACCGTCGAATATTAAGAGTTCTTACATTTGTGAAATGTGAAGACATTAATAAGTAGAAGTTGATCAATTGAGAGGTCGGACCAGCGTATTGAAATCCGAGCAATAGTTGTTATTTTATCGTGGTTTTGAACTCTATATTAGATATGAGAGTTTCTCCCCTCATAAAGAACAATAGTTGTTCTTACCAGTACATAGGAACTTTTAGTTCTATTCGCTTGTTTTGGAAACAAGTTTATGACATAAATTTACGGCTAAATCAAATGATTGAAAAACCAAGTTGTACAAGCATTGTCGTTTGAGTCATGCAAACATGCATTGATTTATTCCTAGGGTATAGGTTCTTGAGTCTTTTGACTTTGAGTCGTAAGACATTTTCAAATGTTTCATGATAAAAGACATAAAATTACCTTTTAGGAATTGGTGACTTAGCTATTGAATTGTATGCTTTTTGTGCAAATCAATGAGTACGACTATTCGAGTGGTTTTAATTAGATATTCCATTTTATAAATGTTTTGATAAATACGATTATATTTATGCAACATAAATCTTTAACTTTTAGAAAGTTAAGAGATTTTTCACAATGGAATATCAATTCAACTTGACAAGTATTATTGACCGTTCGATTAGATCGAGATGTTAAATGTTCGAGTCAAGTATTTGATTTAATGACTATTATGGATATTTGTAATATAGTATTACAAATTACCTCGATTCTAAACACCATGAATGGTGTGTTCGGATTCAAGGGTTACTCTTACCATGTATGATTTGGTCCATGATGAGTCAAGCTGATCTTCCGCCAGCTTTGTTATTTGTTTTTTAGTTTATTTGTGACTTCAACACTAAACATGACTTTGTCAGGTTTTGTCAATAGTAGGTGCAAAGATTCCATATCACTATGGATAGGAATAGTTCCTAATTTGTCAATTTTTCCTTAAATTCAAATACAAATTAGATTTGTGTTTCTTTGGAAGAAACAACGGGTATATCCCACTACAGCCTTTTGAGAACATAGTGTTTGTTGCTCAAAGAGGTGTCCTTTTGGAAAGACATCATCTTTCTAAAATGACAAGTGGGAGAAATGTTTATCTTGATTAGATTCGAGTAGAGCAACAAATAGTTCTATTATACCTAATCCTAATATATCACCACCATTTAAATTTTGGTGAGAATTGAAGAAAGGTGGATCCAACTACGGTTTTAGAAACATGTAGTAATCCTCATGAACACGCCCAATGTAGGTTTAAAAGGAAAATGAATTCAACAAACAGAGGATTAGAGATCTGTTTGATCGGAATTCTTATACTCCGTGAGTTACTTTGGTAACAGGTCTTTGAACTATACTAGTAACATGACAAGTCAAACTCTAAATGGTTAAAGGCCATAAAATTTGAGATGGATTTCGTGTCTGAAAATCAAGTCTAGGATTTGGTTATTTTGCGAAATGGGTAGCACCATTTTATGCATATTATTTTTTCTAAATGAAAACAGACATGAGAAAGGACATGGTGTTTCTTTTAAGCTAAAAGAGTTGATGAAGGTTCCATTATCGATTTCTATGCTAACATCCGTTCGAATATTCCTAACATCTCGTTATGATTATGAGATTCGTCACATGAATATCGATACCGCTTCCTAATGGTTATTGGAAGAAGATGTGTATGGGCGCATCTTAAATTTTTCATTGATTCAATGAACGTTGGGAATCATGCAAGCTTATAATCCCAAGTGAAGGATTCAAGTTAGCATTTTAGGAGTTTTCTATTTAAAAGTAAACTTTGGAAGTTGGTCTATTAAATATGAAAATAACTCTTGTGTAGACAAGAGGTTTAGTGGGAGCATAAATATACTCCTGATTTTATATATTAGATATATATTGATCATAAATGACAAATAATAATCCAATGTCGAAGTCATGTAAGACTTGAATTGGTAAATGATTTCTGTTGTAAAATAGAGGAGTACAATCGTACAAAGTGTACATCTTAAATATCTAGAGAATAATTGATTTTAGTGGGAGCATGTACTTTGATATAATGCTTATTGAGTTCAATGTGAGAAATTCTTAGAGAGATTTTCCTCCATGTCTCATGACAGTATTCTCGTATGCTTGGAGCATGTTATAGATATCTTATGGTGCCTAGTTGGACCAAAAATGCAATTCCACTTGAATGGAGATTGCGGTTGTTGAGAAAATTTTGGATCTCCGTATTCATAGTTGAGCATAATATGTTAAAGTTTGAGAAACCGATAACATATCAAAGATCAAAATAATTTTGCAAGTTATATCACCATATTGATTAGATCAATGGTAGGTGATTAACAAAGTAAGTACAATTTACAGTTATGTAAATTTATAGTCTAAACCTTTGTCATAGGGTAAGCAAGAGAGGCATACCGTGACAAATAAGAATCAAACACTTTGGAGAATGGTTGTGATTCATATGATTGTTTTGATATGATTTGGATATCATGATCACAAAACAATACTTATACATTTATCTTTTATCGAAATTTATTACTTCGATTATTCATTTAATTATGGTTTAGAATTAAATGATTGTCCAAATAATATTATATCCTAATAGGTTGTCAAGATGAGGTCTTGATTATGAAACCTTATTAAGTGAACAAGGATAATTATTATTTAGTCCCTGGTCTAGGTCGTTAAACCTTGATAGCGTTTCACGCTAATGTTGGACACCTTAACGACTTAACATGACTGGTTTGCAAGTTGATTCATTAACTCTGTTTCATGAGTTTCGGGACTTGGGAAGTCATGAATTTTTGCATGGATATGAGTTTGGAAATTCATATTGGACAGACCCGTTTTTGTGAATTCTTTAGAGATTTTTACAAGTCATTAAAAGAATTTCACATCGACTATTGTGACACGGTTCCTAAACCTGAGTGCGTCATTTGCTCTTGCTAAAGGATTGGTAGACTGTGATGTTGCCTAACACTCGCTGTCAAAAGGGGTAATAAGGGTTACATTCGGATTATCATGAACCTAGTAGAGAGACTTGGATGTGCAAGATTGGTATTGCCCTCCCATCAGATGGGTTTGTTGTCTTTAAGCCTCTCAGAGAGTAGAAACTGAAAAATGCATGGTCGTGCTCAAACGGATTGTGGATCAATCGTTTGCTTAACTAGTTTCACATTTGGACATTATATAAGGATGACTTGATATCTCACCTTATATTCAATTAAGACATTAAGTGACAAGGGAACGCGATTTCCATACTTGCTCTAAGGACAAGTGGGAGATTGAAGGAGTTTGCCCTTCGATCAAGTAGTCGAATAGTCAATGGAATAATTACGGAGATAATTATTCAATTGTATTTAGGTAGTCGTAATGTTTGGCTAGAGACCGCTTACGACTTGTAGGTTGATAAATCTACTGCTAAGTATAATTGAGCCTACTGGGTCACACACTTAGGCTAATACCGAATCAACGTTATGAATACGGATTATGGTTAACGGGTTCGGAATCCGTAATGTCACACATTATTGCCGTCAATGTTAATGCTCTTAATGTGAGTTAATATTAGCATTGAAGCCTTGATCTAACGTTACATTGTAATGTGGACATATAAGGGAAAGTGCTTTCCTTGTTATTGGGCTAGGTGATAGGATGATCAATGTTACAAGCTCTTAGAGAGACCTACGCGATTAGATCATATATATCACATCTTCTTAGAGAGATACGACAGTGAGACATACACCTTATTCGTGATTCGACTCTTGTCCTAACCGACTGATCGTTGAGTTCGTAGCCTCGTGTGGATACCGGTAGAGGGGCAACGCTTGAGGTCCTTTCTCTGTTATTATTATTATTGTCACGAGGATTATTCACGCGACAAAGGTATGTCACCTCTCCTAGATTCATAGAAACTGAAAAATGCATGGTCGTGCTCAAACGGATTGTGGATCAATCGTTTGCTTAACTAGTTTCACATTTGGACATTATATAAGGATGACTTGATATCTCACCTTATATTCAATTAAGACATTAAGTGACAAGGGAACGCGATTTCCATACTTGCTCTAAGGACAAGTGGGAGATTGAAGGAGTTTGCCCTTCGATCAAGTAGTCGAATAGTCAATGGAATAATTACGGAGATAATTATTCAATTGTATTTAGGTAGTCGTAATGTTTGGCTAGAGACCGCTTACGACTTGTAGGTTGATAAATCTACTGCTAAGTATAATTGAGCCTACTGGGTCACACACTTAGGCTAATACCGAATCAACGTTATGAATACGGATTATGGTTAACGGGTTCGGAATCCGTAATGTCACACATTATTGCCGTCAATGTTAATGCTCTTAATGTGAGTTAATATTAGCATTGAAGCCTTGATCTAACGTTACATTGTAATGTGGACATATAAGGGAAAGTGCTTTCCTTGTTATTGGGCTAGGTGATAGGATGATCAATGTTACAAGCTCTTAGAGAGACCTACGCGATTAGATCATATATATCACATCTTCTTAGAGAGATACGACAGTGAGACATACACCTTATTCGTGATTCGACTCTTGTCCTAGCCGACTGATCGTTGAGTTCGTAGCCTCGTGTGGATACCGGTAGAGGGGCAACGCTTGAGGTCCTTTCTCTGTTATTATTATTATTGTCACGAGGATTATTCACGCGACAAAGGTATGTCACCTCTCCTAGATTCATGTTAATACATGTATGTGATCTTCGGAGGTTTTGGTGTTTTCCGCAAGTTAGACTTAACCATAACCTAACAGGCATTTGGTGGCGAATCCCCTTCGCCCTGCAAATAACTAACACAGGGCGACAAATAGCTCTTCACTTGATTACAGGTCACAGCCGCATCAACATGTGGTGCAGCCATGACAATGCACATCACAGCTACGGCACATAACCTTATCAGAGCAGCTGAGCTAATAGCCATGGTATACGTACCGTATTATATTTTTGGTTAAGTGATTATTAGGGATGTTTTTTTGGCAGTAGGGTATATTTGGAAGCTTATGGTACCATTTTATACCAAAATTGGAGGGGACATACATAACTGGCAATTGATTAATTATTGAATGTATGCAGCATCACATGAATAATTATAATATATAGTCTGATATAAAATGAAGCTGCATTTGCATTTTACATCCTCAGGGGCTCCCTGGCCGGCATTATATATATATATATATATATGATATAAACTGATTTTCAAATTATCAACATGCGTAGCACTATCATTAATCATTTAATCCCATTTCTGGAAGGTATATATACATGGAGGTTTTGTACTTATCAAGGCACACATATATAATGAGTGGCACGTCTCATAATGACTCGAAAATCTTTTGCGATATATTTTCTTAGATTTTTTATGATTGCATACTTGCATGAGCTGGTTCAATGGCTTAGCCTCTGTGCGATTGGACTGTATTTTTCTGAATTAATTTGATTTGAATAAAATTAATCTGATTTGATTTGATTTGAATAAATTTGATTTGATTTGATCTGAACTGAATATAATGATAAATTAACTGCATTTAAATGAATTAATAACTAGAAATATACTGCATTCATTAATTGTTATTTGGATAATTCTGATTTGATTTGATTTGATTTGAATAAAGCTAATCTGATTTGATTTGAATGAAGATGGTCTGATTTGAAAACACTGTTTAATAAGTTGAATCGCACAGGGCATTAGGCGTATATAGTTTTATTGGTTTTCTTTTGAAGATCGTACATACATCAATAATAATCTTATAATCGATATATATTGATTACATCTTAGATAAACGCATACTAATTAGTTGTTTAAAGATCGATGTATGCATTATATGGACAGAAATCAACCGGCCGGGGTCATTCAATACGACATTACAATTGTAGTGACGCATGCATGTATAATACTTTCCCAAGCTTGGACAATTTCGGGTGTGAAAATGACTAGATTGGCAGCTTCATAATCCGTTCACCTGAAATGGCACTGTGAAATCCATACCCCAAAATATTATACCAATGTCTAAAAAAAAGAAAAAGAAAAATCTTGCATTTACGTATGTATATGGGAACAACTAACAAATCAACAATGAAACATGCATACCTCTTGAAATACCAATAGCAAAAGTCACCCAAGATGAATCCTTTGACAACCTCTGCTAGCAACATTAACGTTACCCACAAGCTCCTCCCAGTCGCGGCATCAACTAGATATCTTCCGCCACTGTGGTATATCTGTCGAGTTTTCCGATAAGAGGATGAGCTAATTAATGTTTAGCCTATGGCAATCATTTAATTTGTTATAATTTTCGACATTGTTATTTCTTCGTCTAAATAATTCTCGTTCTTTACCTTATGTAATTCACAAATTTATTGTACTCTGTACTACAGTGTTGTACGTATTTTCAATATAGGAGTAGAGAAAGAAGTTTTGCTTACCAAAACGGCCCAATAAGCGAACCCGAAAATCTTTGAAACACCCAAGGCGAACACATAATGGGCAGTAAAATTTTCGACCTCCTACAAAATTAATATTGATCAGCTACTGTGAGCATAATTAAGAGGGAAAAAAATTACTAGTATATACTCCGTACTTAGAGTTAAAAGTATTATTACAGATTAATTCGTAGATTAGGACGTCGTCTTAATTACCTTGTTTTTCTGCATCAATAATAGTTGAGGCAGCATTGAAACAGCATCAAGGCACATCTCAAACGAGTACAGGACTCGCATAATAAACCAAGAATGCGAGGCACGAGGGTTGATCAACATTGCGACAATAGCACAGGGTACAACCTATCAAAACCGAAGGGTTAATATTCTATATATCGTCCCAATTTTTATTGACACATGTATACAAATTACTGTATGTACTACTTACCAGATAATGAATTGGCAGGTTGTCGAATCTTTTCATATAAGTTAGCCTTAAGTGAAATCGCATTTTATAAATCACCCATAATGTAGAAGCAAGTTTTACTAGAGAAATCTTTGTGAATATGTCTCCTCCAGATGTAAGGCCGTACACAATTTTCGCAATTATGGATATGGCCGTGAGCTCTTGAGCTTTTAGTGATAGACCTACACAAAACAATCACATACGAGCGAGTTAATTAATTTCGTGTTGAACAAGTTTGTCTATTTCAGTATTTGGTGACGACGCGACATTAAAGTTTGAAGGCAAAAATATATACCAGCACAAGATTTCTTGACAGTGAGCTTGTAGACCAAGGCCAAAGCTCCAACACCATGAACAAAGTGAGAAGCCACATCCAAGTTCTCAAGATCTTCCATAATTAGAATAATTACCACCAAACAACAGACAGTAAAAATTGTTACTAACAACAAGTTTTCCTTTTTGGTGAAAAGACTTGATATTCACTCTCAATTTGTGATCTTTCGCCCATCGAGTTAACTCATCAAACACTGATCGTGATTGTTCCCTTCTCCTCACCCCCATGATTTTATTATTTTGAAAAACTTATAGAAGAAGGAACTAAACAAACTACGAATATGTTCAAAAATAATCAGCAGAAATTTAGAGGTATTGTGTGTGTGTGGATTGTTTAAATTTCTTTCTTATAATAGGGCAGCTTAGAGAGAACTTTATCAACTAGGAATAGGCGAACTTTAGCATGGACCGACAAATTCAATCCTACGTGAAATAGATAAATTAAATTTCCGCCTAATTTGTTGAGGGGCTATCGGCTCTCCTGATCACTTTCGGTAAACACACACATTCGATCGTATATGTGAGAGAAATTCAATTCAAAATTTTAACTGTGACATATTAATTAGAGAACTTGGAATTAAGGTTCTATGAGTAATATCATTCAATTTCCGCGAATACATTTCTTATCTCTCTACTCATGGGGAAAGCCCCACGGTCGGTAGTGTAACATATAAGTACTTTCAATCCAAAATTTAGATGCGTTACTTTTAAAACTAACAAGATGCTCAATGAATATGGGATTGAAAAACATCGGTAAAAGAACATGTGTAGCTACAGAAAATTAGACGTATGATACCCTAACCTAATCGAAATTAAAACATATGGTTTGATGACGTCTAAACATACTACTAAGTGTCTTTTTCCTTGCAATTGATATTGCATACAACACAGTACCTGTAGGTACTTAACGGAGTGCATGTCTAATTGCAGTACCAATGTCGTTGTATTTAGCTTAAAACAATTCTTCCTTCTGCAAGAACAACTAACCCACGTCGATTTTCGGTTTCTTCATGATCAAGTGTTCTTCAGTTGCACATACAATCATGAAGCTGCTCTGCATATTTCAATAATAATACAGATCATAACATTGTTTATAATCTGTGCTAAAGTAGCGTATGATAAACGCTTAAAATTTGTTTGATGTTGATAACTTGAAACCTAACGACAATTTTACCATTGCAACTTAATTTTACTACGAGCAAATATACAATTACTGTATAGTCTAGTTGTATGGCCGTCTTACCCAAATTTTCTCGTATGTAAATTCAATTTAGCATAGCAAAATCACGGCCAAAAGAAGTACGTCTTACCTGATGACACTCTATGTCGCAAGCATCAGCTTCTGCCAAGCCAAGTAGCTTGAATTACACACTGCATACTGTCACTGATTCTATTCATCATCGACCTTGAATGTTGGTAAAGCTTTCATCCATGGCAGGTGTGGTATCATCACGAGAGTGGTAATAATTCCTGCTATCGTTGATACTATACTCGCTCATTGTCGTAGTCTCACCAGCTTGCCATCTCTGCAAAGCTTGAGGAAGGCTCATCTCATCGTCGTAGTCCATTGCCTCAGTTCCATCTACCTCTGCAGTAGGCCTCCACTGATTAACCAGGGGTGAAAGGATGTTCACAGCATGGCTCATGTCAGGACGCTGCTGAGGCTCCCTTGTCGTGCAGTGCCCTGAGAGCTCGGCTACCTTGTTGATGCTATCAAAGACGCTCTCATCATCGGTTTCTAGATGAGGATCTAAGGCCTTCCTGAGGTTTTCTTTGCTTATCAGGACCCTTCTAAACCAGCTAACCAGTTGAGCTTGGTCTTCTGGTAATCTTTCGTCTAGCGCTTTTCTTCCGGTGACTAGCTCCATTAAAACCACTCCAAATGCAAATACATCAACCTTAGTCGTCACTCTTCCAGTGGCTGCCAAAAAGACATCAAGAAATCAGGGTATGTAACAATAAGATCAGGCTGTACTTCAAAACAAACATCAGTAAATCAGATTTATTTTTCGGTTTTCTTAAGATAGAACTGATAGAGGATAGAATAGGAATATGATTTCATTTGCTTGGCCGCTAAAGTTTTTGGTTGAGATGATTGTTTTTCACACGCTTCAACATAATACCCATCATAGGCACAGAATTATCGATTGGGTCTCAACCATCAGCCACATGACAAGGGGGTATACCATTAGAAAAGCTTAACAGAAAAAATGGAGTAACAGAATTACAGTGTGTTTAACATACCAGCATACTCTGGTGCAAGATAGCCAAATGTTCCTGCTAAACGAGTTTCAACAGAGTATTTCCCTTGATCAGGTGCACTTTTCACCAGTCCAAAATCTGAAACCTTGGCTCTCATGTTATCCCCAAGGAGTATATTAGACGGTTTCAGATCACGATGAATGAAGCTTTGTTGTGCCAAGCTATGGAGGTATTCAACACCTCTAGCAACATCTAACGCGATCACAAGCCTTTGCTTCCATGTAAGAGGAGAGAAACCCTTATCACTACACTCGAACAAATGTTGGCCTAAGGTCCCTTGAGGCATATACTCATAAACCACCATCCTCTCATTCCTAGTGACACAATACCCTAAAAGAGCCACCAAATGCCTATGTCTCACCTTAGATAGAACCGCGATTTCTGCTTCAAACTCGCTCCTGCCCTTGGTGCCCTGCAAATTGCTCTCCATCCTCTTCACTGCGATAGGAGTTCCGTCCTGCAGCACCCCTTTGTACACAATGCCAAACCCTCCCCTGCCTAGAATGTTCTTCTCACTAAAATTACTAGTCACATCACGCAGAACTTCCATGGGGATAAGGCTACCATGATCAGAGAAAGTTTGGATATTGTTAAGCATACTACTCACCTCTGTTGGACTCCCCTGAGAAAACTCAATAGGACTCATCCTCAAATCTTCTACCTTACTACGCTTCCCTTTTCGCTTCTTCAAGCTTTCGACTTCATTATATATCTTCGCCTGCCTCATGTTAACGACTCTATATATGACAAGCCCCAATACTACAAGTAAAATCACAACACCAAAAACAATACCAATTATCGCAGAGGCTGAAAGTTGGGAACCGGGTTTTTTGACGCTCTGGCCTGAGTTTAACACACCAGGAGGTACAGAAGGAGTAGTGTTGACATTTGTGCCAAAAAACGGATTCCCGTTCAACACAACTGTGACACTCTTATCAAAGTTCGGAATTTTTCCTGATATGTTGTTGTTAGACAAATCCAACTTTTGTAACATCTTTAGTGTAATTAAAGCTTGTGGTATCGTCCCATAGAGGTTATTATCATTCAAAATAATGGAAGTGAGCGAAGTTAGATTAGCAAAAGCCGGTGAAATAGTCCCATACCAACCTAGGTTAGCAAAGTTTAAAACACTGATCTTCCCCATAGAGTTGCAACTCACATGAACCCAACCCTTACAAGCATCATTCCCCTTCCACGAATCAACTAGAGCGCTAGGGTAGCCAAAATCGCTTACAATCACGAGCAAAATGGTGACCTGGGGATCACAAGGGCCAGGTGTAGGCAGACAGAAACTATTAGAATTCCCTAAGGTGACCTTGACATTGCTCCCAAAAGCCGGCATTGGGCCTTGAAACTTATTGTTTTGAAGCGAAATATTGACAAGTTTAGTGAGGTTACTAATAGAAGATGGGATAATCCCAGTCAAGTGATTATCTCTAAGCTGCAGATCAAACAGTGAGGTGCACTGTGAGAGATCAGGAACAGAAGCAACAAAGGAGTTAGCATGAACCCAGACTTGCACCAGGCTAGTCATGGTTTCGAGTACAGTAAGATCACCAGAGAGTCCTTGTTTTTGGTTGTTAATCCACAGGTTCTGCAGGTTTGTCTGAGACAATGAAGGAGGCAACGTACCAGTGAGATCATTGTACGACAGTCTCAAATTCTTCAAGCTTTGCATAGGCGCGAATATGTCAGGAATAGAGCCACTGACACTGGCATTGGCTGCATGGAAGATCAGGAGCGAGGTGCTGTTAGATAAGGTGTCAGGGATCGACCAATTGTCGATAGGGTTATCGTCGATACTGAACTTTTGCAAGCTAGGGAGATTTGAGAGGAAGGGGTAGTCGATGTGGGACAAAGCATTGTCATCAAGGAAGACTTCCTGGAGCATAGGCATGTCGTAGAGAGGTGGGAGATGGCCGGAGATTTGATTCCTTTGGGCGGACAAAGATTGGAGGTTGGTTAGATTGCGTAATCTTGAAGTTATGTTGCCAGCGACGGTCTGGGAGTCCATGTTGATGGAGATGATTCGGCCTGAACCGTCACAACCAATTCCTTTCCATTTGCATGGCTTATCCCCGACCCAGCTAGGCGGAGGTTGTGTGAATGTGCTGCGCATTTCCAGCATAATATTAGAGTCACCATTGTCGTTAATTTCACCATCGTTACTGCCCAAGGCGGAGGAGGAGAGAAAGAGGACGAGGAGGAAGACGACGAGGGCGAATGTAGTGGTGGTTTTGAGTGGTTTGTCATCGTCTTCTTCCATGGCTCTCTCCCTGGAAGAGAGGAGAGAGATCGAGAAGAGGAGAACAGAGGAGAGGAAGTGGAGAGACACAGAGACAGAGAGAGAAAAGGGAAAACTTGTGATGGAAGCTTAATTTGTGGGAAAGAAAGTAACAGATCAGACTAACAGATGGATTGTGGCAGAAGAAGAAAATGATCAGATCAGAGCTCAACTAATTATTACTAGATGAGATTGGAGGTGACAGGTAAAAAAATTAAAGATGGATGTATGTCAGTAAGAAAGATGCACGACAGTAAAAAAAAAAAATACAGTTAGACCCACGTAGGATGATGAATGAAAATTACTATTTGACTTGATCCATTTGATCCAAATTCCTTGGGAGTTAAGCTCCCAAATATGTGGAGTGGTAATAAAAAGTACATAACTGTATGTCTATTTTGAGAAAATGCATGCATGGTTTGTTCTTTCTTTCGATTTCTCGGTCAACACAAAATTATTACCTAGCTTGTTTGTGTGCAATATTTGGGGCAAGCAACAATTAAGCACACTATAAATTAAATCGACGATTATGTGTGGTATATATGATTAACTTCACGGTCTAACAGACAAACACGGACCTTCAGACAAATGCAAATAATTTTTTATTCGTCACTTGTTATTTCGTCGGAAAAATAATAACATGGAGTATAAATGTTCCCTAATAAGAATTTGCATTCAATTCGGTATGTATGTGTCACTAGAATAGCATACTATTTCGTATTTTGTTGACATGATTTTCATAACAAAGTAACATCAAGTGATGAGTCATAAAATTAAACAAGAGTACTAGTACGCGTAGTAGCACATACATACAGAGTACTTTGAATAATAATATTAGGTGTCGTTTGGATACACTCAGGAAGTCGGGATTCCAATGAACTTGCAAATCCTAGGAATTTAGAAAGTATGGGAATTGGGGAAATTTGTTTGGATGAACAAGGGAATTCAATTCCCATGGGAATTTCTACTTACCTAGCCCCCCCTAGGTAATTAAATTCCTACACTTTGGAGGAATTGGAAATGCCTAGGAATTTCCAATTCCTACACTTTAGGATAACCAAACAACCCATACTAAATCAATTCCTAGGAAAATAAAATTCCTATGGATTTTGAGGGTATCCAAACGACCCCTTATTATAGGGTGATGGTTTAAACACTCCTCGTATAGGCAGTTGTAGAATGTAAGTAATGACAATGAATTTTGCTCACAAATTTAGTAAATAAAAAATGGTTTAAGTAAGCTCCCATAGATCATTCAGCATGGCAATTATTCAAAAAGGAAATATGGTAGCATAATTCAATTCAGGGTTTAAAAAGACTTAACCAAATTTATATCGAGACACTTCAGTTAAGGATCACGCCACTGATATTGCAAGACCTCGCACAACTGACCTAGACGCGAACATTTATTATTTGCCGCATCAAAGCATTTTAACTGTTGCAGCTAGCCTTGCTGGATGGAGCTTGTTAAATACGTTCCCTCCTCGGCATTTCGACGAACAGTTGGTACGCAAGACTGGATTTTCCACTTTTTAGCAGGAAATCGAAGGTCACATCTTTAAAGCAGTTGAGAATTGTAGTAGCTCTCAATCTCTTCCATATTGCTGCATGCGTAGCCTTTCTTAATTCACTCTTGCACACCCAACTGCGTGTTTAGAGTGGTTACAAGACTTATAGCACTCTTAGTGCCTGTTTGGCCAAACTCCAATTTCTGCACAACTATTTAACAGTTTCGGGAGGAGTTTCTCCTCCTGAAGAACAAATTTACACTACTAGAAGTGCTTCTCAGAAACCAGAAACAGTTTCTCAGTTTTGGGTGTTTGGCCAGTTTTCAGTTTCTAGGACCCAAAAACAGTTCAGAAACACTTCAGAAGCTTGGCCAAACACACCCTTAATCATGTCAACTGTCGAGTATATAAAAAGAGGTTATAAAGGTTTTCTTATCTCAAAATAAAGTTTTGCGTCTGACCAAAATCGGTCGAATCATGTCAACTGTCGAGTGTAACAATTACACTCAACAACCACTTACACTTCAAACTTTTTCTTATGTCAAAATAAGTTTAAAGTATTGAAATTCTTTGTATAATTCATAGGACTAGATGCTAAGATAGCCAATGTCAAACCCAATGTAACTACTCGATTCAAAACCAACCAGATCCTAATGGTGGTCGATGGATCTGGTTACGTAAAATATCAATGATAAAAATCCAACCCAAGTGGATTTAAAATGACCCAATCCCTCCATATTAGTAAAAACATATTTTGGTTAATCCCAAATAAAAATCAACCCAAATGGATTAGACCTCCCGTCTATATCTGATGGAACCCGACATAACCCGACTCAAAACTAACATCTAAAAGGCCAAAGTGCTAACCACACAGACCATTATCCGACCCGTATTCTCTCAATCAAACATAACAAATTAACAATCAACACCCAAGGAAAAACCCGGTGGAGTGTGAATTGTGCAGAGTACGAGAAAACCCAGAAAGAAAAGAGGAACAAGTCGGAAAATCAATGGCGAAATTAATTCCTGTTCTACTACTCTTGGTGTTTGCCACATTAGGTACATTTTCTCACTTTCCTTTTGAATATATCTTAATTTTATCATCTTAATTTAACGGATCTGACACTACTAATAATAAAAAAAAAAAAAATCCCCCATTTTAAACAACAGCATATGCGAAGAAATCTGGTGATGTCACAGAACTACAGATCGGTGTCAAGGTATCATCTTTTAGTGATTTTTTTTGGGTTTTATTGTGCTGGTTTGATGAAATTGATATGTTTGACGTATTGGATAAGTTTCAAGTGAGTAATTCTTTGTTGATTATTGTTAAATGAACAAATTTGTATGGGCTGGTAAATGCGTAGATGTGAAGGATCTCTTCACTTTCACTAGTTTCATTGCTTATATGATAACGTTGGGATTTTGATTTAATCGTCGTTATAATTGTTGTCGTCTTCGTCTGCAAAAGTTGAATAATAAACAATTTGATGGGTTAGGATGCTACTGTGAGTCTGTAAGTTGTGTTAGGCTGTTCTGCCGCGTAATTTTAGTCGAGTTAGAATCGAGATATTCTTCGTAGTTCATTCACATTTTGGCATCATCATTGTGTTTAACTAATATGGAGAAGTTGGCGGATCTCACAGTAGAATTTGTGTTATATTCAATAATCCTAGGGTGAGATAATAGTAAAGGAATAATGAGGTGTGTGTGATTGATTGATTGATTGGCCTGTATATGTTAGAACTGACTGTATTTCTTCGACTTTCACAGTTTAAGCCAAAGTCTTGCGAGATCAAGGCTCACAAGGGTGATCAAATCAAGGTTCATTATCGGGTAAGTTCTTAAATGCTTACTGATGGACAAGAAAGATTAGCGTTAGAACCACTAGTGAACTGTGGTGAAGGGAAATAAGCGAATTTTAATCACACTATTGTAACCATATGGAACACTACTAGTACTTACCGTGACCAGCTAACTGAGCTGAGAACAGATATATTAATCTTTCCTTCTCCAGGAAAGGTGTATGGATACGGACTATAAGTCCTGCCTACTGCTGCGAATGGAGTGTGGATTTTAGGATCTCTGACAAGTAAATGGATACGGACTCTAATTTTTAGACTTTTGGCTGATTGGATATGATCTAGACAAACTCAGATTCTTAAAGCTAGAGAAAAGGCATTTATCTGCTAGTCCTATAATTGGGATGATACTGACTAAAGGGTGTTAATGGCAAATTTCGAGCATAAAATGGCTCGTGTTCCGAAAGAAGTTATATTTTTGGTCTTGAATAGCATGTTAATAACAGTGTTTGCTGGCTACCTCGTGTTGCAGGGCTCCCTCACTGATGGAACTGTTTTCGACTCCAGCATTGAAAGGGGTGACCCCATTGGGTTTGAACTTGGTAGCGGCCAAGTGATCAAAGGTATCAGTTTATTGTCTGTAATATATTTTTTAGATGGCATTGTTCAAACGCTCCCTTGGGTGACAATCGGTTATGGAAGCACATTTGGGAATGTCATGCTTTATCAATCTTCTTGTTTTCCTGGCATTGTTCTGACATCGCTGGGGTAAGCACGTTCAGGAACATGATGCTATCTATCTGTAAAGCCTGTTTCCATCTTGACACAGTTTACCGATGTGTTGGTACTTTTTTTCCCTGAAGTTACATCTGAGCTTCCTGTTCTTTCTTCTGAGAACGCGGAGACCTGTTTATGGGTTTCAAATTCTAGTAGTGACTTAGACTTGTGTGATGTGGTGTCCAATTTACCCATATGTTGCACTTACCACGATGCCATTACCTCAAAAACATTGTTACAGCAGTTACTGTCCTAAATTGAAGCATACAAACCCCATGTCAGAGGGCTTTTTTTTTTTTGGTGTGTGTGCGTGTGTGTCCCCTAGATATAGAAGCTGATACAACAAGTCATTTGCATTGTCTTTGTTTCCTTTGATTTGCCATGTGAAATTGAAGTTAAAAAATTTCATCGAGTATGATGATAATTGATACCACATCTTTACTTATTGACAAATTACATGCAACAAGTAGTCAAGTTTCTAGTGCTTAAGAATTTTTGAAATGGCAGGTTGGGACCAAGGACTTCTGGGTATGTGCGTAGGTGAGAAGAGAAAATTGAAGATACCATCAAAACTCGGCTATGGTGACCAGGGCTCTCCCCCAACCATTCCTGGTAATTTTCCTTTAGCTGTATTCTAGTCTTCTTCATCTCATATTGTCTAATTAGCAAGCCTTAGTTGAATTTGTTGCTTCTACATGGAACTGTTAAACAAGAATATGTATGCCTGTAAATCCTGGTCAAAACACCTGATCATAACCAAGTCATGCCTGCCGATATCTAAAGTGTGTGAATGCTTTCAGGTGGAGCAACTCTGATCTTCGACACTGAGCTTGTTTCAGTTAATGGCCAACCATCATCCAATGGTGCAGAGGAGTTAGACGAAGACATTGATGATAGTGAACTATAGAATGAGAGCTCACCATCTTAAGTTTTGAATCGCACACTGGAATGCCTTGTGGCAACAAAAAGCAATAGAAAGGACCATTTAGTTGCTCAAAAGAGTAGTTTTTCGAGTAAATTTTATGGACGTTTGTTTTCTATCATTTCCGCTGGCTGACTCTCTTGTAGATGAGGCTGCTTTAGCCGCTCTCATGTCAATGATAGCTTGTAATAGCAAAATGAGAAAATAATCCCTGTTCTCTGAGACTTGTGTTTTAGCAACGAATTTGCATGCAGTATTCAGCGTACATTGAGACCGTTTCTTCTTGGTATTCCTAATGCTTGGCGTCTTGGTCGTGTGTTCAACCTGAAGAAATGCAATTACGCTTATATCTATAGAATCCAAGACACTATCGATATCGCTACTTTCCGATACACGTTTGTTTTGCGATAATCTATCATGAAAGCTACCTTGAAAAGGTGATAGTTTGATACTATTGAGTGAATTTCTTCGCTTATACTATAATGAAATATCATTGCTGTCGCTTTAGACGGGTTTCATAAGGAGACAGCAGTAACTTTGTCTCTAATTCGATAGTAGCTTTGCATTTTCTGCTCAATTTTCAAAATAGCGATTTTCACCGAAAGCAGTGGGTAAATTTCACATGCTTTGCTTTTCTCAAATAAGATAAGAGCTCTCAGCTCTTCTATTAAAACAGATTTCGACAATTCAACATCCGTATTTGGTATAAGTTAGGCTTGAACTTGAAAGTTAATATGTGGTTGCATATTTGTTGCTCAATTCAAACCTAAGTCAAAATATGGTTGCACCATTGTTGCTCGATTCAAGCGTAATAAGTTTTTGAATCGATACATCCCGTCTCAGTTAGGACAACAAGTTAAAATCAAAATTCTAAAAATCATTTCAAATGTCTCAAGCTAAGTTTGGACAGTACTTGAAACCTACTTGAGACTCCTCATCGGAAGTTGAAACTTCAAAACTAAACTATAGATAAACATTTAAAATGTCTCGAGATCAAATTAGTCTTTGTATACTCCCTCCATTTCATTCATTTCATTACATTGGGGCGAGTTTACGAGCGGATACAGGTCCAACATACAAAAAAAAATGAATGAATTGGAGTCTGGAGGGAGTATTTGAAACGAGGTCAATTCCTTTTTTTTACTATCCTCTTATAAGTCACAATTTTTGCAACAGATAAAAAAATTACCTTTTTACCCTTCCCTTGCTTAAAATTCCAGTAAAAAAGTACCAGAACTCTCTAGAACCTCAAGCTCCCCACATAAAACCCTCAAATTTTTTGCTACTGTTGTGCTTCTCCCACACTCTCTCTCTCTCTCTCCTTCACACAAAAACCGGTCCGCTCTCTCGAATATTCGGCTCTCTCCTTCTCGCATACGCAACCACTTTCTCTCTCTACGCTCCAGAAAATGGAAGGCTTCGACATGGCGGCGATGCAGCAGCAAATGATGATGGGCGGCGGCGGCGGAGCCGGAGGCATGGACTTCGGTGACCTTGACGCCGGTGCCGAAGCCGAGCAGAAAGTAGGGGAGGAGAAGAAGATTGGAGATCAAGGCTTATTGAAGAAGCTTCTCAAGGAAGGTGAAGGCTGGGACACTCCTGACAATGGCGATGAAGTCGAAGGTTTTTTCTTTCTCTCCTCCCAATTGTTTTTGAACGTTTGAATTTAATTTTAATCGAATTAATTAATTTGTTGTATAAATCTTTGGATGAAAAACAGTGCATTACACGGGAACATTGTTAGATGGAACCAAGTTTGATTCGAGTCGTGATAGAGAAGCTCCTTTCACATTCACCCTAGGTCAAGGTAATTTTATCTTTCCTTTTTTTTTTACCGTAAATTATTACCCTAGGTTGATATGAGTTAAAATTCTTGATTCAATCATATTATTTGCTTGTATATATGTTAGATTGATAATTTGATACTATAAAATGTAGGTAAATAATCTCCAATTGTTGGCAAGTTCTGTTGATTATTTGTTCTTTTCAAGTGTGCGTGATAGCTCCTATTACAATCGTGTTTTCGACAAGGATAATTATTGTGAAAACGAAAGAGAGTTGAGGTGTAATAATAGGAGTGTGATTGTGTTTCTGATGAATTTGGGGGTCAGTGAGGTTTTTGGTGTATTCCGTAATTTTAGATAATGAAGAGCTGAAATCGGATGAGTATTTGTGTCTGTGGTAGTCGGAGGTTCATGTGAGGGATGAAAAGTTCCAAATGTTGCTGAAAGAAATGAAGCAATGGATAAATCGTAGAACTGGTGCTTAATGATTGTGGTGAACTTGTGATGTGTTATCTCGAATTTGGGTAGATTATCTATAGGAAAGCTTGCCTTATTGCCCATTTTCATGGATATCGTGATTTTATCAGGGCTAGATCACATAACATTGTGGCTGGTTTGGACTAAAAAACCGGCTCAGTAGACTAAAAAAAAAAACTTCCCTTCGGATTTTGTAATGTTTTCATGTTGTGAGCAATACTTAAGAAGATGTTAATATGTTATCCCTAAAAACTGTGGCTAACTGGTGCATCATGTAATGAAATTTGGAGGAAAGGCAAGTTGAGAACTGTTTTCGTTCCACTTATTTTGAGAAATAATCCAACTGTTTTGACTTGAGCTTTTGTTCCAGTCTGATGAGTTGTCGGATGATTGTTATTCACTGTATGCTTTTCAGCGGTTCTTGAACCTTCTTTTGGATGGGGCAAATTCGAGGCTTTCTAATTATTCGCTCTTGTCTTTTGTTTTAAGAAGTCGTACTATATTGTCTAAGGCTTGATAGGATGGCACTGCTTTGATATTGGTCTAAATGGTAATAATAACATATAGCTCTTGTACTAATTTGTTCAGGAAATGCTATTGGTACTTGGTAGTCTGAGCTTCTACTTAATTTTGTTGTGTTTGGAGAGGTGCTGTGCAGTTCTGTGATTCAACTTTTGGCCCTCTCCTAGTTCAGTGTTGACTCTGTGCAATTTTACCTTTGCGCTCTTCCTGGTAGTTCTATTGAGTAAATGAGCTTTATCAGATTAGTTAACACCATCTCATATGCTTATTGAGACAGGTCAAGTTATCAAAGGATGGGACCTTGGTATCAAGACAATGAAAAAGGGTGAGAATGCTGTATTCACCATTCCTGCTGAACTGGCCTATGGGAAAGCTGGTTCACCTCCCGCCATCCCCCAAAATGCTACCCTGCAATTCGATGTCGAGCTGCTCTCTTGGACTAGTGTGAAGGACATCTGCAAGGATGGTGGAATCTTTAAGAAGATTCTCACAGAAGGAGAGAAGTGGGAGAATCCAAAAGATGCTGATGAGGTGTTTGGTATGTTATCTGTGTTCTAGAGTTGACTCATATATTATGTGGTATAAATGTTACCTTCTGAAACGCTGATTCAGCTACTTGTGATGTGTGCAGTGAAGTATGAAGCTCACCTTGAAGATGGAACACTAGTTGGGAAGTCTGATGGGGTGGAGTTCACTGTTGGTGATGGTAGGTCTATCTGTGACATCACATTGAGCCCCATTTAAGGCTTATCATATTATTTTGTTGATGTTGGTTCTCTGTACAGGTCACTTTTGTCCTGCATTGTCAACGGCTTTGAAGACTATGAAGAAGGGGGAAAAGGTGCTTCTTACCGTGAAGCCATTATGTAAGTTAATTTGAAAAACGATGATTTGTCCAGAAAGCTTTTAATTTCTCCCTGAACTCAATTGTCTTATCTATTGCAGATGGGTTTGGAGATCAGGGAAAGCCTGCCTCTGCTGATGGAGGTGCTGTTCCTCCAAGTGCAACACTTCAGATCACTCTTGAGCTGGTATCTTTTAAGACTGTTTCTAATGTAACGGATGATAAGAAGGTTGTTAAAAAGATACTTAAGGATGGAGAAGGATATGACCGACCTAATGAAGGCGCTGTTGTGAAATGTGAGTGGTGATCTTACACTTATAGTCGTCATAGACTCATAGATGGTGCTTTTGTTGACATATGAGTGTGTTTTGCGCGTTTTGGCAGTGAAATTGATCGGAAAGCTTCAAGATGGAACCGTCTTTCTAAAGAAGGGTCATGAAGATGGAGATGAGGAATTTGAGTTCAAAATAGACGAAGGTATCGTTTGTTTTACATCCTGCTTTCTCCACCCTCCTTTTTCCCTTGTGTAAGTAACATTTTCACTGACATGAATATTCATTTTCTGATCAGAACAAGTCATTGATGGGCTTGATCGAGCTGTTCTGACCATGAAGAAGGGTGAGGTTGCTCTCTTGACAATTGCTCCAGAATACGCGTTTGGCTCATCAGAGTCAAAGCAGGAATTTGCTGTGGTTCCTCCCAACTCGACAGTGACTTACGAAGTAGAAGTAGTTTCATTTGAGAAGGTCTGTCATCTGTTTTTCTTTGTGCTTGTCCTTTTAAGAGGGGATTCTGGATGTGTTTGTGGCTTTGTGCTATAGCTGAAGTTTTCTTGAATTCAGGACAAGGAATCATGGGAAATGACTACCCCAGAGAAAATTGAAGCAGCAAGCAAGAAAAAGGAAGAGGGAAATGCAAAGTTCAAAGCTGGCAAATATGTGAGAGCCTCGAGGAGATACGAGAAGGTAAAAGCATATATTGAATGTGTATAAATTATCGCTTTCTTTCCCTGTCAAAAAATATATATATATATATAGCTTTCTTTGTGTCTATGTTCTTGACTAGTCTCTAACTTGGTTTCCTGCCTTGCAGGCTGTTAAACTCATCGAGCATGACACCTCCTTCAGTGATGATGAGAAGAAGCAATGCAAGGCTTTGAAGATATCTTGCAATTTGAACAATGCAGCCTGTAAGCTGAAGTTGAAAGAATACAAGGAGGCGGAGAAACTATGCACCAAGGTATACTTGTGCTATATGTACCAATCCTCTTCCCCCTCTACCAAAACACAATTAAAAGAACTACCAACTAACCAACCAACCAAAAGCACTTCAAAAACAGATTTGTGTAAACTGTCTCCTGTTGAGTGAGTTTTTTGTAGTTTGACCATGACTTTTTTTTTTTTTTTTTGAAATAATTAACCATGACTTCTTGGTTTGTTTAGGTATTGGAACAGGAAAGTAGCAATGTAAAAGCACTATACAGAAGAGCACAGGCCTACATTCAGCTAGCTGATCTTGAGTTGGCAGAGTTTGACATTAAGAAGGCCTTGGACATCGATCCTAACAACAGGTACATTCAAACTTCTTCTGAAGCTTGTGAACAGTTAATGTGGAACCATGAGACTGCGTAAATCAATAGATAATATAATTACCCTTCGAAGTTAATTTATCAGACTGCGAGACTGCTGCTCTATTTGATAGATCTGTCTTAGTGCTGTTGTAAGATACTATGTCAGGTTCCCATCATGAACTCTGGAGTGCAGTTGTGTCAACAATTTTGTAGTTGTTAGTCATTGGCTTTAACATGCTGTATGTGTAAATTAGGACAGGGTTTGATGTATAGGACAATAGTTTGGTCCGAGTTAGGAAATTAATCTACCATTGATAAAAGCTCGAGATAACAGTTCCATTGCTTTGTATGCTGATACAGGGAAGTGAAGCTTGAATACAAATCATTGAAGGACAAAATGAAGGAAATCAACAAGAAGGATGCTCAACTTTACAGTAAAATGTTCCGTTGATACCGCAGAGAATTGCTACGAAAGGAAGAATTCCGTTGCCAATCAGAAGAGCTACTACTGCTTTCTAAACATTCTATCAATTAGGAGGATTTTATGGTTGTCTCACATTTTTTCGCTTTAATTTTAGAATCCGTTTAGACTAGGGTGTCGACCCACAAATAGGGGATCTTGACTTCTTTACAGATGCTTTTTAATCTTGGGGAGAAGCTTTTCATTCGCGCATGATATACCAGACCACAAACATTCACCATCTCTAGTTGCCTGACAAGATGTTTGGCGAACCTAATGGCAAATCATAACAGAGTTATAGTTCGGTGAGAAATCGAGTTGTTAATGGTTCAGAGAAGAGATAATAAGATCCACCGTATCTGTAATCAATGTTGATTCAAGAATATCTTATGCGAGGTGGCTAAGAAGCACGAGTTGCAACTTGCAAGCGTTAGTTGATGGTTATTGTGTAACAAAATCTCGGGGACAGAAACTCATCCACCTGAAATCAGTTTACGGGTGTGGGAAGACTTGGCAATATTGATCGGAGTTGTACATCCCAATTGAATAACCATACGCGATGAACAAATAAATAGATGCGACCAAAACAAGTTTATGAAAGCTTGAAAATTATGAACTATACCAAACAAGTTCTTAATTTGAGTTAACAACGACCGTAAGTTCAAACCTAATCCAAAAGAATCATAATCTTTAATTACATAAAAATTCTTAATAGAAATCGAAACTTCTCAATCAAGCCATAGAAAGCTTGTTTAGTATTCGAGCTGCTTTTCATCGCCATTCGTCATCGCCTCCAGCACAGCGAGGTTATACTCATCATCGAGACAGGCCTGGTCAACCTCGAACGTTGGCAACTCGAATTCGATCATCCCCGGGACATCATCTTCTAGTGTGACTCGTAAAATTTGGACCTGAGCATGGACGATGCAATCATCATTGACAGACCCTAATTCATCAACCTTGGCTCTCAAGTCTTTTGCCACCTGATTAGAAAACGTTTCGTGTAGACCAAGCTTTGTTAAGGCTACCCAAATCACCCCCTTGTTACAAACTTCACTCTGAAGATCAACCAAACCCACTGTTGGGTACGTAGCCGGCTGTTCATTACTACTCTCAAATCCCCAGCAGCTGCTGTTGCTTGCTGAACACGCAAGGTTAAGGTCAGTTAAGCTGAAATCGATCAAAGCTTCAAATTTACGAGAGGAAGATGAATGTTCAACTTTTGGAATAACATCAAGTTTTATGTCATTTATGATGTATTTATTAGTAGCTTGTGGTTGACGACTAAGGAATCGATCCATTATGAATTGTTTGTAAGGGATTAAGAGAGTAAAGCGGAAGATTGCTGGTGAATTTTGATGGTGTTGAAGAATATGAGAGTAGTTCACTATTTATACAGGGGAGTTATGTCGGTTAATAATGTTTGGGCAATAAAATTCTACTTGACGTAGGATTCTTGATGACACTCGGATACCAGTTATCCGACAGAAGAATATAGTCCGACTGTCAACATGTATCAGATAATGTCATTATCATTCACAAGCAAGACGAAGTCAAATCAGGAGGTTACACAACTGACCAGCTGCGGGATTTGAGGCGTGGATAACGGGGCAGAATGAGCAGCGTTGGAATGAGATACGTTGAGGAGCAAACAGAAAAAGAGACATGGTCAAGCAAGGATAGTGGAAGATAAGGCGTGACTTGGTCAAGAGAGATTGTAGAGAGGTTGAGAACGTGGAGAAATAAGTGGAGGAAGCCGTTGGAAGCCCTAGGAACAGTCAAGCATAAATAGGAGAAGTGAGCTAGCAGAATGGCAGAGAACACACACAAGCAAAAACCCTAGTATTCAGTCAAATTACGAGCAATCATTATTGTACGAAATATACATCATCTAAATTCATCCATAGTGCAATCCTTGGTGGGACACAGACTTCCCCCCGTGGTTTTTCCTTCACATTGAGGGTTTTCCACGTACAAAAATTCTTTGTGTCTTTCTTGCAATCATTTTGTTTATTAGTTGTTATCCTAGTTCCGTTTCCAATTCGACATTAGAAAATAGCGCGATCAGATAGATAAACCCACTAGACAATCCGATTCACTAGACGTGTAGTTTTTTTTACCAAAACAAATAATACTCCGAAATAGATTCTGAGGTTTTGATTTTTTTTGGCAAGTATAGATATTGGCGCGTAATTTCTGGTTTACGTTGCTTGCGCCTAAAGTATACGCAACGGCTAATCCTTATATGCATCGGAAAGTTTTGGGGTAAGGTAAATATTATGGTAGATTGGAAAAATCGGAAAGTTTGTAACTGCCAAAATTATACCATACTCTTGGGAGCATGAGCAGCAATCGAGTTCGGTAATTTGCTTTATCATCAACAAGATAAAAATAAAAAAACTAGCGACTAGTAAGAAGTAAGAACAATATTGTACCTCAAAATGTTTTAGTTACTCATTTCTTTGCGAAGATGGTAAGGCACACTGGCACACTACTTAAGCTTCAAGGTACCATCCTATCTCCTGAGTACCAAAGATCGAAACAACCATTGCAAAAGGACGACCGACCATCTTACCACGTAAAACATAGAAGGTTCTCCAACTCTTTTAAGTAAAGTCGATATTGTTGATGACGAAAATATTTTCTTCCAGCTGATATAGCCATATCACGGCGATACAAGCATGTTATTGTCGCGATGGGCCATAATATCATAAAAGAAGAAGCCCAATGGATTACAATTAGCAGTCTGGGCCGATAAACCGCCCTCAACCGTTGAGCCCTAAACAAATGTCGGGGCATATAAAAATACAAGTATCAATAAATCTGAATCAGAATTTTGCATCTCTAGCTCAAGACGAGCAACGCGCGTACGGGACGAGTACAACAAACTTTAATTAATTTGACAACCAACAATGTCACTATACTATACTAATACCAGAGAGATTAGGCATGAACAAATAATATAGATAACATGATTACGAGTGTAATGATATTAATTCGTAAGAAAATTGCAAGAAGCTAAGAATAATACAAGATCTTAGAGTTAAGAACAATCGTAAGTTTAAAGCTACTATTACAATAGAAACATATTCACCCTCAATTTTCATAAAGTCTTAATAGAAATCAAAACTTAATTAAACTTTAAGTCATAGACTCATAGCCAGCTTATTAGATAAGCAAAGCAAGTATTCTGAGTATTTGATCGCCTCTTCTTCATCCTCCGCATCCAGCAAAGCGCAGCATATATCATCAACGACAGAGTCATCCTCGACCTCAAACGTGAACGACTCGTAATCGCAGCTTATATCATCAACGACACAATCATCCTCAACCTCAACCTCAACCTCAACCTCAGACTCGAAATTGATAGCCTCTGGGACATCGTCTTCTAGTGAGACTCGCAAAATATGGACCTGAGCATGAATGACGAAATCATCCTTGACAAACCCAACTTCGACAATCTTGGCTCTCAAGTCTTCCACAACCTGATCAAAGAACGTTTCTTGTAGACCAAGCTCTGTTAGGGCTACCCAAATCATCCTTCCCTTGTTGCAAACTTCACTCTGAAGATCAATCAAACCCAATGTTGGGTACGTAGCTGGATGTTCATTACTACTCTCAAATCCCCAGATGTTGTTGCTTGCTGAATACGCAAGGGTAAGGTCTGTTAAGCTGAAATCGACGAAGGCTTCAAGATTATAAGACGAAAGTGAAGATGAAGGTTGGACTTTTGGAAGGAGATCAAGTTGTATGTGACTTATAATGTAGTTAGAAGAATCTTGTGGTTGACGATTAAGTAATTGATGATCCATGATGAATTGACGAACAAATAACGGGTTTTTTGTTTCTTGGAATTTGTAAGAAAATAAGAGAGTAAAGTTGAAGATTGCTTGTGAATTGTAATGGTGTTGAGAACAAAGGAGTTCAATTCATTCCGTATTTATAGATGGAGACGAGCAGTAGTTTATATATGGCGGTTAATTTGCGGTTTTGCTTTTTGGTAAGTATAGATATTGGCGCGTAATTTCTTGTTTGCGATGCTTGCGCCTAAAGTATACGCAACGGCTAGTTCATATATGCATTGGAAATTTGGAAAGTTTTGTGGTAAGGTAAATTTTATGGTAGGTTGGAATCGGAAAGTTTTATGGTAAATATCGAGTTGAGTAATCAGGAAGTTTTACCGAACACGGCTTCGGTTTAAGCAACGTAAAACATCAGATAGTCTGCAAAAGTGCAACTCTTTCAAGTAAACCATTGTTGATATACAAACAAATGTTGGGGCATATAAAATACACAGGTATCAATAAATCTGAATCAGAATATTGCATTTCTAGCTCAAGACGAGCAACGGTACAACCAAACTTTGACAACCAACAATGTTACTGTTCTATTACCAGAGAGATTGTGCAGGAACAAATAATATAGTATGACCCTAAGCCAAAATAGGAGAAAAATTATGGCAATGTAAAGAATGATAAATTAACACCACCAGCCACCTCTTTTGACAGCAGTGAATCACAAAAGAAGTGGAGTAACACGAAGAACATCCGAAAGCACTCCGAGCTTCTTCCCAATCTACAAGGGTTTATGACAAAAACCCTGTCTAAATTACACAAAATTTCTGAGTCACTTGGCAAAAATAATTCAGTATCTTTGTCCTGGCAAAATAGATACAGCTATAGACTGATGCCGCGAGCAAGGCTTGTGAACTGACCAGTAGATCAACTGTCCACAAATAGCATGCCATGAGAAAATGATTTTCGTTATTGTACTTCCAATCGAAGAGATCTAAGGGCGACTTTGCAATATCAAGATACCTCAGGTTAGATCCCTAAAGCAGGTATTCACTGTGCAGGCTATCTATTATAAGGCTTCAACTCACTTGCTCTCCAATCAAGTCGAGACCAACAACCAGGAAAGTAATCCCTTGGAACAGCAGAAAATAAAAGTGAACACCTTGGGCAGATAACAAGCTTCGGACTGAGGCTGTCAACAAAATAAATGCCAATACAAGTTCCTTTCTGTACAGCCTATTTCTCTTCGTTTTCCCAGTTTTCTTGCTCATGTTCAATTTGTTCAATTCTTCAAGACCCGAGTCTGAGTTAGACCTTTGTATGACATCGGACTTTTCAGACAAACCAAGTAAATCAGCCTCAGATGACCTGCCTGATTTCTTGGTCACCACCCACTCATAAGACCCTTTGAATCGGAACAGTCCAGTAATCATGGCATTGAACTTGGTAACAGACATTGTATTCTCGAACAACAGATAGGGTACTATAAACGGAAATGATTGAGGAGATGGAAGGATATTCAGCACAGACATGAAACCTGGGACATAGCAGACTACCCAAGCTGGCAAATGAGCTTCTGGGAGAAACATAGTAAGCGGAAGAATGATGCAGAACAGTGTGAAAGAATAGAACGGAAGGACAAGCTTCCTAAGCAGGAAGAAAAGGAAAATCAGATTGCACTTCTTCGTCCAACTCACCTGAAAAGTAAAGATAACGGCAATATAAATAAAACAGTGAATTTGCTAATACAGAAAAAGACGGAGTGCAATTGAACAAAACTGCTTCATCCGCAAGCACAACAAAGACTGTTCCATCAGATTAGAAAAACTATAACACAAGAAATGATGGAAAGAAAAGGACTTGTGGCTAAAGTAGCACTAAAACTGTCTTATGAAACTATATGTGCTTCGCAAATGCGAACACTACAAGCTACAACTAGCTGCAGCAGTAGTTTTCCTCACAAAAGAATAATCAGTTCCACCGGGGTGTATATCTGAAAATAATGTGGATTATAGCTCTGCCAGGTAAGAAACCCTTCAGAGAAAGTATACTCAACTGAGCCTATATAAGAAGCCAATATTAACCGAAGTACTGAACTCAGGAAAACCAATTATCTTGAGACGTAAAACAACATGAAATTATTTCTAAGATATTTATTTATTTATTACTTCGTATTTGATTGACAAGTTACCGGCCCCGAGGGGCTCAGCTCTGTCGAGTTAGGGGGTTACTTGGGGATCCTAGCTCACAAGAAAGCCAGCTGAAGGGCTGGAAATTGGGCACTAACCCAGCAGGAGACCCCACAAGGTTATACCACAACAATTCCCCTCAATTTTTGAAGTTAAAGTTGAAGGCGGTGAGGTTTGAACCCTCAACCTCGGGGAAGTGGCCAACCAAGTGAGCTACGTCAGCTACCAATAATCCTCACTAGCTTCTATAATACTACACTACACTCTTGTCAGAAAAAAAAAAAAAAAAAAAACTTAGTGAGCACCAATGCAGACAAAGGCCATAATTGTCCTTCAAACTGACTTCAGGGCCAACATAATCTTTACTTTCAAAAGTACCATTATTAGTTCCCAATATTATCCTATTGACTCATTTTGGTTTTCCATATCCCTTTACTCTACATAAACAACTCCAAGTTATCAGCTACATTCTCAGTTCTTAAACACCAATCGCCTACTTCAAGAGACTAATTGTTTTAAAATAAACTGTTGTGGATATCAGTGTGCAATTGTGCATCTTCTTTTTCAACTTATAAGGCAGAACATGTTGGGGGCAAAGGACTGGGAAAGGTGACTGGTATCACTATGGTGCAAGTTCCTTAATCACTATCTCTTCATGATCTCACAGTTACAAAAACCAACCACGAGCTAGAAATGGGATAACAGGCAAACAAAAAAAAAAGAAATGAAGGGGCAGGCAACAGGAATGCAGAAGAACTGAGCACTGAGCAAAGAAGAAAGACGAAAACAAGGTTTTATACCTTAGAACGGATAACTTCCATAAAACACATACGGAACAGCTGCATAGGACCTGAGTGCCAGCGATGTTGCTGCTTTTTGTACGCTTCATATGACTCTGGCAGTTCACAAAGGCACTGCAAAAGCAATTTTACTTACTACAAGCAAATAGAATTCAGCTGAAAGAATTCTCATAATGTCGCAAGATACCAACCTTTACATCATTAAGAAAAATGAACTTCCATCCACAAAGGTGAGCACGAACAGCAACATCCATGTCTTCAACAGTTGTTCTTTCAGACCAACCACCACACTCCTCTAGCGCCTTAATTCTCCAGACTCCCGCAGTTCCATTGAAACCAAAAAAGTTTATGAAAACCCCATTGACTTGCTGTTCCACCTCAAAGTGGAAGCATAAATTAATGTTCTGCAATCTTGTCAGCAAATTCTCATCCTTGTTCACGAAAGCCCACCTTGTTTGGACTAACCCAAGGTCGTCATTTCCCTATAAGACATAGCCAAAAAAAAAATAGGAGAAGCTTCCCGTCAACAAAAAAAAAAAAAAAAAAAAGAAAAGAAGAGAAGTTGAAGGTAGTGCAACAATTTAATTTCATCTTCAGAATTTTTTTTCTTTGTCATCTTGATAAGTGAAGATATAAAGATATTCAAAAGAGGGCACCAAGGGGTGACGCTGAATTATAAAAGATATATTCTTCATTCATCTTTCTTCTAAGTTCTGATTATAAACTTAAGAAGTCCATTTAAAAAAAAAATGAGAAAGTGCTATAGGACAGCCAATCCTCAAAGCTATGCAATCAACCCATTGAGGGGGGAGGGGATTTTGAAAATCAAGAAAGATTTAAACCCATTATCACTTGTTTTCAGCTATCACATGCCTGTAAAGCAAGAAAAGGAAGGAGATCATAAAGCTCCGAAAGTAAGAGAATTTCTAACTTCACAGCGAATTACAAATGCAGCTATTACAAAGTGAACCATAATTTCTGCCTCAGCAGACTTATTTAAGCTCGAGAAGACAAACGTATATTACCTTGAAATACGGGATGGTTTTCTTCAGAAAATCAGGAGTTGGTTGAAAATCTGCATCAAATATTGCAACAAACTCATAAT
The DNA here is from genome assembly GCA_963457585.1 of Spergularia bocconei. Classification (NCBI taxonomy): domain Eukaryota; kingdom Viridiplantae; phylum Streptophyta; class Magnoliopsida; order Caryophyllales; family Caryophyllaceae; genus Spergularia; species Spergularia bocconei. The sequence goes on from OY734955.1 coordinate 16,767,131, forward strand.
CTTTGACATAGTCACAATTCATTGCAGACTTCAGATTTCCAGCTTTATAACCAGTACGAATTAGCCGATGCCTATACAGGATGTGCACACCCCTTTGTTGCCACTTTTGAACTTCAGCTTTTATGAGCTGTTGAACATCAGAATCGTCGGAATCATCCAAAACTTGTACAAGCATTCTTTCCCTTGGCCAATCCATGACACATACTGCTCCAATAGAATTCTGATAGACCTGTTAAGACCCATAACAGAATAATTAGCTAGAGCAGACAACTAAACTTGAAATAATGATAAAACAAAGACCAACATTCTGAGTTAAAATAGATCGTGTTGTGTAAAAAGCCCAAGGGCACATCACTCCTTCATGAGAGAAGGGGTAGCAACATTTCTCTGGAATCCTTATGACATTTTCTGTTTTCCAGAACTCACAAGGTATACAATGTATGTGACAGTTTCCGTAAACTGTCAGTCTCAAAAAAAAAAAAAAAAAAAAAAAAGTCATGGATGGGTGAAGAATCTGGAAAAACCATGTTAGATTCAAAGAGCATTCCAACTATACCGATTTGACTCCAATATAAGGACAAGTGAAAATAACAATATGCGACCTTGAACCTTCCTATGAAATTCTTGATGCAAGATTAGGCATTAATAAACCACAGCATGGAAAGCATTTACTTCCCCAATTACATCCGTAACCATGATTTCAACTAATGATCCTACCGTAAGTACACATTAGAGACTTATGTATTAGTTTACGATGGCATAAAAGCTAAACTCAAAACGCTTAACCCACCACATGAGTTGATTTTACATGTTAATCAAACCTAATGTGTTCAAGTCTTCTATTTCTCATAACCAATGAGAAACTCAAAACAGAAAATATCACAAAATGTAACACTGTCCTCGTTACACATGTTTATAAATATCACCATTTAACCCATATTCGAACCTCTCTCTGCGTACCAAAATTCTTCTAACAGCTATATCCTCAATCTACAAACCCACTAAAATGTTAACTGATTCACACTTTCTTGTTCTAGACTTCTAGCACATCAAATCACCTCTAGCTCCAATTCTAACACAAAAGCTACATATCTAAACACATACACAACCTAAATTACCCTCAAAAGCAACAACTTTAACTCTTTAACTTACACAAATATATTGAACCAATCCTACCCCTCTTAGTCTCACAAAAGCCTAAACTTTCAATGAGTAGTTCTAAATTTTTCGCTAACTCTAACCATATCAAATCGATTAAAAGTCGAACATTGGCTACTAAACATATATTAAACCAATCCTAAACCTTAAACTGTCACAAAAGCTCAAACTTTTCACTAACTAGCCACTAATTCACTGCTAATTCAAACTATATCGAATCGATTTAAAATCGAATACACAGATCACAAGATAAATCAGCAGGATTCATCAAATAAAAAAAAATGAATGGAATCGAAACAGAGAGGAGAAAAAAAAGGGGGAAACCTACATGATCTTACCTCCCGCTCATTGCACATCGGAATCTGGACCAAAACCATAGGATAATCATCAACAGTATGCACATTACTATCAAACTCCATCACCGCCACCGGCTTAATCTTCCTCAGCTTAATCCAGAAGCAACCTAACATCAACACCGCGCGGTCGACGGACTGGACTAAGAACAGAACAATGCACACATTAGACAAGCTCTGAAGCGGCGGCGCCAGGTACTCGGCTCGGGCTCTAAGCCACGTGGCGTATACAAGCTCAACGAAGCCGAGAACCTCCGCCTTGTGCAGCTCTGGCGGCTCGAAATGCCAGCCTTTGAAGTAGGCGGCGAGCTCGACTAACAACAAGGTCAACACGAGCGCGAGTAGGAGCTTGATGACGGTGTAGAATCGCGATCCTGCTAGGTATTTCGTCTGGCGGCGGTTGGCGATGCGGCGGGAGGCGGTGCGGAAGAGAGAGAAAAACGCGGCGAGGAGAGAGGAGAGAGAGTGGAGGAGGTGGTGGATTTTTAAGAGGTAGAAGAACGATAACTGCCGCGCCGTCCGCGTACGGTTGCGATCCTTGTTGATTGGGGAGTCTGCGGCGGTGATTTGGTCGCGGATTTCGAGAGAGACGAAGTTAGGGTTAGAGTCGCCGTCGGCGGTGGCGGTGGCGGTGACGGTGGATGAGTTATCGGAGGTGGTGGAATTGAGGTGGATGTCGCGCTGTTGTTTGCTCCACCATTCTTGGAACTCGTAGTTGGGAGGACGAGACATGTGATGTAGAGTGTAGAAGAAGGAAGAGGAAATGAAGATGGTGAAGTTTAATGGCGGAAATCAGATCTCTTTTCTTTTCTTTTTTTTAATTTATTTATTTATTTAATTTTCTGGGTGAGTAGAAATTTACAGTGAGAAAGAGAGAGGAGGGAGGCAGAAAAGTTTGTTGGATTGTTGTCACTTTTTCTCTCTCTCTCTCTCTCTCTCTCTGCTCTGTTCAGTGATCCGAAGTTTGGGGCGTGGGGAGGAGCTATTTTTAGCAATTATTGATTGTTGTGCCCTTCTACTTTCATCATTAACGCCGTTCTTCTTCTCTTAATTACTCCTCATTTATGTGTAGTTAAGAATATAGAGCCAACTTCTTTTATCTAAGCTCAAGTTCTAGCTAAAAAGAAGAAGAAATAGGGGTGATTGTAACTAATTTCAAGTTTTGGCTGGTAAATGGTTGAGGCATCACAACTTTGAAGTATAAAAATCACCTTCTTCAATCCTAACTAAATTGATGCTCGTTAATCAAAACAATACTTTGTAGATTTGGTCTGCCAAGGTCAATCTACTTGCCACTAACTGGCCGGTTGGTCCCTCTTCGCGTCCACGGTTGCAATGAGAGTATTTACTTCGACTGACCTACCAATTTGAAGGAGGCTAACGGTCCAAAGAGTCATTAGGTACAAATGGCTCAAAGACATATTGTTGAAGTATAGAATATAGAGCCATTTGGTTTAAGTATCAGAGTTTCATCGATATTGAGGTCTCGAGCTCAAATTTCAGTAGCTCCTTCCTATCAAGTGGACTTTCAATCACGTGATATGGAGTATGGACGGGCATGTGCATTATTTCCACGTTTCAATCCAAAAGGTCATTTGCGTGAGGGGTCGCGCACTCTTGTTAAGGTCTAAAACTATTTTTCAGGTCCTTAACAATCAGTTCAGAATTTTGGTTGAATTTGAGTGAAGTGCAGCTAGTTCTATCAATGTCTATATGTATACCATGGTCTTCATACTATGCTAACGTGAGTAGGACTGTGCAAGATCCGGTCATGATCGGAAAGTGGACCACAACCGAAAATTCGGTTCAAGACCAGCTAGAATCAAATCCGGGAATCGGTCCTAGTAAAATCGTTTATTGAGTTCTCGGTCCAAATCAAGTTCGGATCGGAAACCACTTTACATGCAAAAAGAAAAAACGAAAAATACTTAATGGCATAGAATGGAATAATACCGGTCCAATCTGATCCAAAATCATAATTTTTTTTGGAAAAGTAAACACAACAAAAAAAAACATTTTAATTTGTAATTGGTCCAAAACCAGAAACCAGTAGGACCAAAAAATAGCGGTCCCATCTAATCCAAGACCGAAATTATTCAAGTCCGGGGTCAATCTTGGAATTTTGGCATGACCGAAACTGGTCTAATCCGGTCCGATTTCGAACCAATGAACAATCCTAACCGTGGTTGTCCTTCATCCTAGTCTGGGTCATGACTCAGTCATGAAAATATTTTTAGCTGGATAGTCTTCGCAACTTTCTGACGGTACATCCAAAAAAATACTCCGTTAAAAAAACTTGTATACAATCCACAGGAGAAACTGACCGGAAAAAAAAAAAAACACCGCATAAGCAATTGATCCATACCGCGGCGCAGCATGGCTGTACTATTACGATCAGCATTGCCGCCGAGCTCCTCCTCCCACTGTCCCACCGCTTTGCAGGTAAGCACTGTAATTTTCAATTTAATTACCCGTACAACTTTAATTTCTCCCTGTCTTTCGTCATTTTGATTATTTTAATTCTTTGACGTCCAATTTATACTCCCTCCATTCAAGTTCACTCTTCCTAACACTATTCGGCACGCAGTTTAAGGCGCGATTTTCTCTATGTTAAAGATTACGTAAAATTCCAAAAAATTTAGACAAACAAAATTAAATGTCAATAGTGATTTTTACAAAATTTTAGAATTCTACGTAATCTCAAACACAGTTAGAATCGCATCTTAAAGTGCGTTCCGTAAAGTGATAGGGAGAGTGGACTTGAATGGAGGGAGTATCATTTAAGGTTAAGCCATCGAATGAAAGACGTTTTTTTTTCCTATGTTTCGTTGTTGGATTATGTTTAAGCTAGTAATTTGTCGTGTGATTCGATTCATTTTATCTTCATCGAGAGTTTCTTTCGACATATTATTAAGTGGTCGTTTGGATAAGTAATTACGTGAAATGAACCTGAAGTATTTAGAGTGAAACTATGTTCGAACCTTAGGTATCTGAAATAATGTTGACCTATGTCCAAACTATCGAAGATGAGATAGGTGAAAATGAAGAAGCTTGGCTGATGGATTATTGCTAAGCAAGCGTAGAGCACCTAAAATTTCATAGGGGATCGGAGTATTCCCGAATCCCCATTTACAAAGAAATATCCTCTTTTATTAATGTGACTCTCACGTCTCAACTTTAAAACACAATAAACTTTGTTACTTTTACTAGTATACGAAAACCAAACTTCACTATGATAAGTTTGATAGCATACTAAATACTCCCTTCATTCTATTTTTATTTGGTTCTTTATGTTTGGTTTGAATTCGTGAGAGGATTTCAAACCAAACGTAAAGAACAAAAAAAATGGAGGGGATGCCGGGAATTATGGTTTGTTATGGACTTCAATGCGGCGTTTAATTCGAACCTTTGAAAAACATCTTGCATATCCAAATTAAACTCACCATCACTGCATATACGTTGCTCCGACGCATGTTTAAGTAATAGCGGCACTAGGATATGTACAAGCTTAGAATGCGTAATGTTCAACGAGCGATTCATGTAGTTCCGGCTCTTAAGAGGCGTGTGAATGAGCCTTCGTTGGTGTTTCCAGGCTTCATCGTTGCTGTTGAACATAACATCCCCTAAGAAATCGAATACCTTGCGAAATTGGAGGTCGTCATGTAGTGGATGTTGGCAGGACCCATTGTTAATGCAAAATCGCAACCTCCGATCCACTTCCCCGGAAAAACGAAGCTGCCCTTGTATAGCTCCACGATGTCTATTGTTGTGTGGTGAATTTGGCGAAGTGTTGGTAATGTTTCAGTGAATGAACGTCGTCTCGTGTAAGCGAATAGAATGTAACATATGAGAGCTATGCAAATCCATGGTAATCTTTCTTTTCTTAAAATGTTTGTATGAGGTTGATAGTTTGGCTTAACGGATACACCTCTGATCTTGGGTTATCATGTTATGAGACTTGTAATTAAAAAAAAGCAAAATAACACAGATGTATTCCTTATGGTCCGTCGTAATTAGTAGGTTATTGATTATGTGCATGTTACTTAGCTTTGGATCCCTTATGTTTGATCAATGCTACTTTGGATTCATGCTAATTTTCAAATGATTATTTGGGTTTCATTACCATGTTACTAGATTTTATTACTACGTACTAATATATACGACAACTAGATCTAGATTAATCTGTGAGGTTTTCAATTGGCCGAGATGACTGAGCTTTGGCTTGAAGTTGGAGGTTGCTATTGGTTCATCATACTGCATTTAGGTTGGAGTACGTTGGCTTTCTTGCGTAAACTTCAGTCATAAGTTTCCTATTCCAGACACATGGATTAAGTCCATGTTTCCAACTTTCTGAAATGTGAAATGCATTACTGTGCTACCTTACCAACTAAACTTATTTAGCTTGCCAACAGGTTTGATTTTCATAACATGAATCTTCTCAAGATTTTCTGTGGCTATTTCTCAGCATTATTGTTTTATGACAAATCGATCAAAACTTTTGGATTCTGTAAGTTCATCTCGGATGTGGGGGGAGGGGGGCGGGTGTCTGTAAATGCCAACTGAATCCACCTTGGCGGCGTTTATTTAGTCAGCAGACCTATGTTAATAAAGATAGGGGCAAAACAATGACAGTCTTTTTACATCTAACTAATCTGCAATATGAACAACAGAGGATTCGCTTTCAAAAATGATACACTGACAGTCTGACTTAAATCTTACTTCGTAATCTGACCAACTTTGCTAATGTCTCTTGCGCAGCTAAAGTATGCGCATGGTTGTGGCCTAACATCACTGTCCTAATACTAATGCAAGTTCGACAAAGTTCTTCAGCACTGTCAAAGTATCCTCCTCTCAGCAACAATTTTGCTCTCATCTCCAGTAATGTGGCTTTTAGAAGAGTCACTTCTTCCCAAACATACTCGTCTACCTTTTGATTCGAGTGCTGCAGCTTTTTCTTCCAGCAAAGTGAGCCATGGCACCAATCTTGTATTTGGGAGACAAATGATTTCTCAACGTCTTCAAGTACACTAGTACATACCTTGAGGAGCTCTAATGCTGAGTTGCACCTCGAAAATGTTGTGAAGGCTCCTATAGCCAGTGGGAGGGCGGTCTTCTTGATGAACAGAACCATCTCCGTCACTTTAAGGTGGGCAAGTGGGGGCTCTGATTTGAATCCGAAAACTAGAAATGCACTAGCCCAGAGATGATCAGAGTTTACTGATGAATTTCCTACTTTGCGTATGCCAATGACCGTTGCCTGAGTAGCTGACATTGCTTCCCTAGTTCTACAGAATGTTCTTGTTATGGGGTGGAACTGTATCCACGATCCTAGCTGATGCGTAGCTCTTCGTGCCAGTCCTAGTCTTACCAGCAGAAGAGCATACTCTTCTTCACTTTTCCAAGCCTGAGACCCTAAAGGGCAACCAGAACAGCAGTAAGATGCAGGATTTAGGCACTTGGTCCACTTCTTTATCCTGCTCCCTGTTGCAGGCATATTCTTCGCGGCTGTGGCAAGTAAATTCGCCGATATAGGCGATGGGGCAAACCATGCACCAACAAGGAGCATTCTAGAAGCAAGACAGTTCTTTGTCCTGGTTGCTTTATCCAAGATTGCAAAGCAAAAATCAAGAAGTTTAAGTAGGAAAGGATTGCTCCTGCAGATCTGCTCATCACTTGAACTTAAGAAAGTACTGTCAGAAAGGTCTTCAAGTGGGGTCTGCTGCACTATCTCAAAAAGTGCAGAAGGTGATATCGCGAGCTCTGTAAGTAGTGAACCTACTAGTGACGAGCCAAATGCTAACCTTCCTAGCTTCTCCTCGAACTTTTTGAGGTACTCATATTCCTCAGGAGGATACTCTTTCTTTCTTCTTCCTTTTAGTATTATCATTGCATCAGGCAATGGCATTGGCTGAAGCTGCATTGGATCAAAGTTCATGACCTTTGAGAGCCTCATTGTAATGATCACATGACTCCCTCCTGTGTTTCTTGGGATGAGGTCGTGCAGATCCTTCCCTTCCCACCATTCGTTCTCAGTCTCGAGATGGTCTATTATAATCAAGTAAGGCATGTCTCTAAACAACTCTCTTTTTATTCTCTTGAATGCCTCGTATTCTTGCTCCTCGAAATTTCTGATTCTTCCTCTATCTTTCTCAGGGTCAGCACTGACATCCAAACCAAGATTTACTGAGAGGTTTAATATGTTTTGCCTCAGACACCGAGCTTCTCCACCAATCCACAGGACCATCTTGTATCTATGGGAATACTTGTAAGCAAACTCCAGCGCAAGCTCAGTTTTCCCAACACCTGGAGGACCACTGATGCACATTACACTGCTAACCAGGCCTTTATCCTTCCCACTTCTTGATTTCTTGTACTTTGGCCTCTTCAAGGAGTTTCTGCCTATTGTTGGTTCAAATTGGCTTTCTGAGGCTAGAGTACCCTTACTCCTGGTTGTTTCGAACTCCAAATTAATGTATTTTCCTCCTACACTGGAGTCATCCATGTCGGTTTCCTCATCTGCAAATCCTTCAGATTGACCAGATGTGTGCCCTTTGCTCACTGTGTGTGGGTAAGAACCTAACTGCTGCTGATGCTGGTTATGCTGAAGGCCTGGCTCACCATAACCAAAGAATGCAGATTCCATCTCCATCATTTCCTTCTGCCTCCCTACAAAGTATTTGTTTCTAAGGTACGGTATCTCCTCGACTACCCCAAGGTCCAAGTCCTTCGCAGCAACACTCTTGCGCCCTAGCTTTAATTGCAGTACACCAGCAGCTTTAGTAATGCAGCTCCTCCAGTCACCTTCCTGACATTCTAGCTTGAATTCATGGGCTCTGATCAAACCTTGTAAAGCTTCTCTGCATTCTTTGTCAACCGAACTGCTGTTGAGGATACCTGAAATCTCTGTTGATTCCATGTCAAAGAACATCGGAATCAAGTTCTTCTTCTGAGCAAAGAACCTGATCTCTTCCATACTAAAATGATTGAACAAACTAACACTTGAAATCACCACAATGCCAAAACTGACGGAGCAAATAACTCTGTCTGCAATTTCATGGCTCTGAGTATCTGCATACCGTGCTCTATCAGCAATAAAGCACGCCACCCCCTGGAGCTCAAGCTCTGACTTGAGCCACTTACAGTAGCGCACCAAGTTACTGTTCTGCCCATGATATCCTATGTAAACATCACAGCTCCTCAGTTTGGTATTCACTGCAGGAGAGGCAGACGCTTTTGCAAATGAAATACGTGGGACAGGGAACGAGAAGGAAACACGAGGCGCTGCTGTAGTGTCTGAAATGCAGCCCACAAACTTGAGCTTCCCATCATCAGAAAAATCAGACTTATCTGCAGGAGTGTAAGAACTGCTGGGAATGTCCTCAGAGAGCGACCCACAACAGGAAGAAGTCGCGTGTGCAGGTGCAGGAGGAAGTGTAACTGTCTGACCCTGGTTGTCACTGTCATTCTGATTCTCAGTCTCAGGGGAGCTTGGAGTCAGGGCTCTGGGTGAAATATATGGTGACTGCAGCGCAGAGACGAATGCAGAAGATGGAGGGGAGATCAGAGACGGCGAACTGTAAGCAGATAACTCTTCTAATGCTGTCTGTTTACTGGCTCTAGCAAGTGCATCAGCAGAATTCTTCAAATTTTCAGACACATTGTTACTGCTCGTAGCCGTTTTTATATTACTGAGGGGTTTGCCTTGGCTACTGCTATTGCTTTGATTTGATATGTTTATTGCTGGTAAAAAACTACCAAGCTTGGTTGATGTTGGCAATGTCTCTCCTCCTTTTCCCATTATTCTTCCTTGACACTCTACCAAACTAAGCCAATGTCAACAACAAATGTGTAAAGCCCTTTCTTCAAATTCCCAATGTAGGTTACAACTAGAAAAAAAAACAGACCTATACCGAACCCGAAATTACCAGGTTGGACCTGAACCGACAAAACCCACTTGACAGTTCTACTGACTACTTGAGATTCAACTGTTGTTGAATGCTACAACAACAACAACAATATTTTCAAGAGTGCTTCCGTCAATGTCGAGGTAAGGGAGGTCGAATGTACGCAACTTTACCCCTACGTTAAACAATGAGGTAGACCGTAAAAAGTTTCCACAGTGAAAAAAAAAAAGACGCGCTATTGATATTAAGACAATCAAACTAGACAGTAACAGTTGAAAAGGAAAGACATTAAAAAAAATTATTATTTGAGGACCCAGGTGGTGAATGCAATGTAACAGTGAACTGACAAGGACTTGGAAATTTTGAAAGTTTCAATCAGAAGCTAAAAAAATGTATGTTTGAACCTGTGAATGTGGACCAAGTCTAAGCCGTGGCTTGCACCACCTTGGCTAAGAACCAGCCACCATCAGTGCTGACGGCGGCGACAGCGCCCAAAACTTGAACCCAACAGCACAACAGGTCAGCAGCTGCATGACCATGCTCAGCTTCACAAACACACCATCTTCTGAAATGTAGTACTACTACAAGTGTACAGGTTTTTTTTTTTTTGGCTAAGTAAAGTGTTTGGAGTTTGGTGATGTGTGTTTTTTTTTTCTTCTGACTCTACATCTATGAAGAATTTGAAGGTTTAGCTGTAAGTTAGTAGTGGTGAGGAAGAATCTAATGACAGGGGAACGTGTGGGCTGGATCTATGTCAATTTTGAAATCATATATTAATGAGCTTAAAATATGCTTCAAAAGATGTGGTCTATTGAATGTAGTGCAGTGCATAGTGAATGCCCACTCTTTTCTATACAACCCCCATTTCATATGCTGGCCAGGTTTTGGTATCTGGTTTGTCGAGGTGGTTGGACGTTTATCTCATAATCACACTCAACTTTCACTAGGCAGGTAGCGATATTGGATAGATGATTAGTAAAAGTTTTTTTATCATAGAAAAAATACTCTTTTCTATTCTCTTGGCTTTTTATTGTTCATAGTTTGTTGGTGCTTAAAACTTGGAAGTGCTATTGATAGAGCTATTTTAGAACTATTAGGTCAACTGTGTGCACGTTTAATATTGAATTGATAGTGGGTTTCTCTCGTATATAGCCTCAATTACTTCAAGTGGGGTTCGTGTCGTGTTGTCTTAGACCTCGTATGAGGTCATAATACACCACATTGTTGATATTGGAATTGGCGGATATGATACACTCTATTGTACCAAATTTATTTTTAAAAAATGCAGTAAAAAGAGGGACAACCATATAATAATCATGTTATTATAGATTTTTAGATATAACACACTAATATAAAGTATAATCATGTTATTACTACGGAGTAATTGAGTTTGTAACTTTGTACTGCGAATATGATTTGGGAGTATGAGCAATTTTGTGACTCCATTGATTTTTCTCTCCAGCTTTTGGCTATATGGAATCTAATAATCTCTTGGTTAAATTCACTTTGTTTATATCAAAATCTGACAATGACAAAGTCTGAGACTTTTTAATTGTGAATTGCAGTTCTGGGAATTGGACCCAAAGACCAGTCCAAGTGTCCACACTCCAATGTGACAATTTAGTGCTACCCTACCACTCTCACCTTGTCCTCTATTCCGGACAATATTTACTAACTAAACTTTATGATTGATTGTTATAGGAATGCTAGTCTAATTAAACAATGAGTCGATGATAATGAAATGCAAATGCATACTCCACTTATTATAGCCATAGATTTATGCTCGCTGGGATGCTCATAGTCATAAGGAGATGAAACGTGAGAGAGACACATAGAGAGTGAAAGAGAGGGTAGCTTAATAATTACAATGTTCAAAGGTGTTTTAGCATTCATAGGGTTTCTATTTTCTAGGGTGACTTATAATCTAAAACTATTATATTATACTATCAATCGGAGAAAATGCTACACATACAATTGTTGTATGTTTTGTATGAACACTACCTCTTTTCTCAATCAGTATGATTGAAACTAAACTATCAATCACAACCCTTAAGATGATCTTAGCCACATATTTTACACATTAAACAAGATCTAATGGCTAAAATTAATGATAGAAGAAAAAGGTCCAACCTTCTTCCATTCTCTCTCATCTTCCTCGGCTAACTGCAGCCCCGTCCCTACCCCAGCCGCCACCCTCACCACTCAAACGTCAACCACCACCATGGTGGGTGCCGGCACCAAAGACCCAACCCCGGCCAGTTTTGGCCCCCGCCGATCCTCCTGCCTCCCACCGCGGCCCATCCTATAGGGCTCTCTCTTTCGCTTTTTAGCCACCTTTCTAGCACCCCACGACCATTAGATCGAACACCGACACCCCCTACACCTAGCCTCGGCCTCCCTCCCTTAAGCTACGACCACCCCCTCCCTCAACCACAAAAACAAACCACATCCCCCGATCGAACGCCGACAAACCCACATGGCCATGTGCTTGGATGCGTGACGGAATTGGGTGCGTGAGGGCGGATGTGGGTGCGATGGCGAATGTGCGTGCGTGACGGGATGTGGGTGCGACAGCGGATGTGGGTGCGTGACGGGATGTGGGTGCGTGGCGGATGTGTGTGCGTGACGGGATGTGGGTGCGTGAGGGCAGATGTGGGTGCGATGGCGCGCCGGTTTTGTTGGTCGGCGTGGTGAGAATCGAGGGTGGTGGTGGTGGCGGTGGCAGAGAGTAGAATGGTTTTAGAGAGGAGAGAGATTTGGGTAGTTGGGATACTGGGTTGGAATAGACAGAGCCAATCACTGTGATTAGTTAATTATTAGTTGGTGAAGTGCTGAGTTGTAACATTCTAATTGGGTGTTGTATGTCTGGCCCACATACAACAGTTGTATGTGTATCATCTTCCATCAATCGGTATATGGTACACTTGGGATACGTAAACCTACGTACCTCCGTCCTCTTTAAGGAAAGACCAATGAATTTGTGTTGTAACTCAATGTCAAAACATGTTCATTATCTTTTAACTGCCCCAAAATAAGATAAAACAAATAAAATAATTAAAGAAAAGAAAAGAAAACCTAACCCCCAAATTCTCTCCTCCACTTTCCCTTTTCTGACCCACAACAGCCCCACCACAGGCCACTGTTACCTGACCCACGCCACCATACACGATTTCAACAGTCCGGCGGTGCCTATAAAGTAATATATAATTAGTGAAAATTGGAAAATAATGGCTATAAAGTGGTATACAATGAGCGAATAAGACTTCAAAGTGGTATATAATGAATGCAAAATGAAAAATAATACGCAATACTCCCTCCGTCCCAGCTTAAACGCCCCATATTCCATTTCGGGACGTCCCACCTCAAACACCCTATCTATTTTGGGACATATTTCGCTCTCCTACTTTTATTATAGGGTTAATTCACGTGGTACTCTCATGTTTTGCCGATTTGGACGTAGTACCCAATGTTTTGCAAATTTGTACGAAATACCCTCGAGTTTTGACGGTTTGCACATGGTACCCTAAACTTAACCCTCCTATTAACACCGTCAATTTTTTTAAAAAAGAGGATTAATTCACGTGGTACCCTCGTGTTTTGCCGATTTGCACGTGGTATCCAGTGTTACAAATTTGTATCAAATATCCTTGAGATTTGTTTACATGGTACCGTTACCTTCAAAAATTTCGTTAACGCCGTTTAAAAGTTGAATTCAGTGGAGAAGGAAAAAATGGTGGTTATACTATTTATTATGGGTGGAAATGATGGTGGCTGTGGAAAATGATGAAGATGTTGATGACGGTGGTGGAGAATAATGAATTTGGCGATGATGAAAGTGGTGGGGGAAGATAGAGATGGTGATGAAGGAGAAAATCAAAGAGTTTTTTTCCCAATTAATGGTGTTAACGGAATTTTAAAGGTAAAGTACATACCATGAAAAACCAGTCAAATCTTGACGGTATTTGGAACAAATTCGCAAAACACTGGGTACCACGTGCAAATCGGCAAAACACGAGGGTACCACGTGAATTAACATTTTTTTTAAAAAGAAAAATGGACGGTGTTAATGGGAGGGTTAAGTTTAGGGTATTGTGTGTAAATAGTCAAAACTCGAGGGTATTTTGTACAAATTTGCAAAATATTGGGTACCACATGCAAATCGGCAAAACACGAGAGTACCACGTGAATTAACCCTTTATTATATTACACATCCTCTCTCCTACTTTTATTAATCATCACATTCTCTCTCATCATTTTTTCTAATATTCCCCCACTCAGCTTCCTATATCAATTTTTCTTATTCCACTACAAATATTGTCCGGGGCATTTGAGCTGGGACGGAGGGAGTATTCACGTGGTGTCCCCGAGGTTTACCATTTTGCGCGTGGTGTCCCTATGTTTGAAACTTGTACATTGTGGTGTTCCTAGGATTTACAAAACGCGGTACGTGGTGCCCCTTAAAATAACAGTGTTAACTTTTTTCCGTTAAGCGATGACGTGGCGGTCATTTATAAATTTAGTTTGAGATTAATTCATTTTTGTAATTTCTGAAAAATTTTAAAAAAAAATTAAAAAAAAGTTCCAAAATCAATTTTAATAATTACTGGGAAAAAAAAAATTGCCAAAAAAATCAATTTATATAATTTTAAACGTAATTTTAGTGAAATTTTTCCGAAAATTCTCTAATATCTATAAAATTTGGTGCACATGGTGTCCCTGAACTATACACACTAGTGTACGTGGTGCCCCTCAGCTTTGCATTAAACTGCACATGGGTGACCCCCTGTTTCTGTTTTTTTATTGCAACAGCTAGTTACAAAAGTAGCCGTTGTAGCTGCATATCTAATCTAATACTATATATTAAAACATGAAACCAAGCATTTCCTAGGAGGACACTTGACATTTATTAAATATAATACAATTATCAGTTAGGTATGGTAAGAAATTATCGTAGGGTAGTATAGTATTATTAGCTAATTTATGGAAAATAATCATTATGGTAATTTATTAGAACAAAGATAAGTTTTTTCTCATAAAACGAGTATAAACGTTATAAATACATAGCCCGGGCGTGCCACGGGCATGCAAACTAGTATATGTAAAAATAGACACCAATTCTCCCATAATACTTCTCTCCTTCTTTCCAAAGCATACGTTAATATCAAATCAAATCAAATTCATGGATTCCATTTCATCCCATGAATCTTCATTTTTAAAAGGGGTTTTCGTGGAAAACCGTCTCTGCCCTCGATGCAAAACGAAGACTCACATTAGGTCCTCTAGAACACCTTCAAATCCTTCAAGGCTATTTCACTCATGTGATGGTTGTAAATGGTTTAAATGGTGTGCTATGAAAAATGAATACCCAAGCCATGTTGGAGCAATATCTGAGGTTGAAGAAACTTCCAACAACCACATTGAGAAGCTAGTAGCGGAAACAAAGAAGAGACCGAAAGAACAAACATAGAAGATAGACGGGCTATCCAAAATGATGTACTTTAGTGTCAAAGTATCAATTCCTATGTACATGTTCCTTTTGTACATTGTAATGAACAGAAAATGTATGAAGGAAGAAGATTGTATGAAAAAAGTAAATAAACTTGATTGCATTAAGTGGTTTAAGTTCACAAAATAACTTGATTGCATCATTGTTTGCCGATTTCCTTACATTTTGCCAAAAAAATCATATCACCTAAAAGAACATAAACGCATACTGTTCTAACCTTGAAACTATGCTAAAATATTTCACAATGCAAAATAACCATATATATGTCTAGGTTCTAGTACAAGTAGCTCCCTCCTTTTTCCTAGCCATAGACTTCTTCCTCGGAGTTCTCTGTGAAGGGTCACTTGCAAAAGCTTCATCTTCCCTCATTTGTTTCTGAGTTCTACCACCAGGGCATTTCCTCTTGTTATGGCCAGTCCATTGCAAGTGCTACAACCCTACAATGGTGATTATTAATATGTCCGCGGGTAGTAAACTAGTCTTTCTTATAAAGTTTGTCAACCTACAGAGTTTGACAATAAATTTCGACTAGTTATTTGTGTTATTTGAGGAATAACCCACAAATAACTCTTGTAGATTGTGTTGCAAGTTTTTCATGGATGCTTCTTTCGACCATTTTCGAATTTTATGTGAAAGTTATGATGAATAATACAAGAACACTAATTACACATAAAATGGATATGTTACTTAATAATCACTTCTCAGTGAGTTGTGATGAAAATTGAGAAAATAATATAAATCAATAATAAAAAATTAATGATCACTTAGTAATTTTGCTAGGTTACACAAGTGATTAGTATGTATAGATTTCTATATGCTATAATAATTATGATATGAGTTATGACGATCATTACAAATTACAAAAAATGAGATAGCGTAAAAATTTTGTATATCAGAGTTGATAATGATAAAGATGTAAACATAATGTGCAATTGATATTTCATTCTATACATTGCCACTTGTAGGCACCATTTCTGACACATTACACATGACCATGGTCCGTAACGACACCGATCCTCATTGAGTTGAGCACAAATTGTTTCTCGAGGAATATCTTCCTAGCACCAACAAATACATAGAACATATTAGATATAGATTCTACACATTGCTAATTACTTTGACAACCTAATGAAACTATAAATACATACAATGTATATGGTGTGTTTATGCAATAAACTATTACTTAGTTGATAAGATAAAATATACTCCAACCTAGTTAACATAACAAAATCACCAATTTTTTAACCGTATATGATAAAATTACTAACTATTTAGATATTGAGAAGTGATTATTAGCATTTATATGACTCTTGTATATATTTTTCTCAATTTTATCATAACTAATGAAGAAGTGATTATTAACTAATTAAGATGTCCATTATCTGTGTTACCGATATTCTTGTTTTGATCATAATGTTGATATACGAAGTCAAAAATGGTTGCAACAAACGTCTACGGAAAGCTAGCAACACGATCTACAAGAACTATTTCATGGCTATTTCTCAAATAATACACTTACGTTGTCCAAATTCATGGTCGAACTAAGTAGGTTGACAAAGCTTATAAAAGTGAAAAAATGTTTTGTCTCACATTGGTCATGGAAAGAAAAGTGGACAAAAACCTTTCACTTATAAATACACTCTCTTACTTGGTTTTTCAATTACTTGGGCCTCAAAGTTGGTCTAACCTTAGGCCCTGTTCGACAACACATTAACAGGTAGAAAGTAGCATTTTGACCGGGTCAAACTGCTATTTTACCTGTTTGGCTGACATTTTGGAAGTAACATTTTAGGTAGTAGTTGACATTTTAGGTAGCATTTGGGAAATGTTTCCCAAAGTAACATTTTGGGTAAAAAAAGTAGCATGTCTATTTTATTTTTCTATGTACTATATAGTTTTGATAACTCAACAGCTACTTCTATGAGTTCTACCGAATACGTATAACATCAACTGTTACTTTTAGAGCTAACAACTTGGCCCTGTGCGATTGGACTGCATTTTTCTGATCTGATTTAATTTGATTTGAATTGAACTGATCTGATTTAATTTGAAATGAATAAACTTGATTTGATTTGATCTAAACTGAATTAATTGATAAATTAACTGCAATTAGATGAATTAATAAGTAGAATTAGACTAGATTAATTGGTTGTTATTTGGATAATTCTGATCTGATTTGATTTGAATAAAACTGAACTGAATTGATTTGATTTGAATAAAACTGATCTGATTTGAAAACACTGCTGAATAAGTTGAATCGCACAGGGGCACAGGCCTTAGGCTCTGTGCGATTCAACTTATTCAACAGTGTTTTCAAATCAGATCAGTTTTATTCAAATCAAATCAATTCGGATCAGTTTTATTCAAATCAAATCAAATCAGATTAGAATTAACCAAATAATAATCAATGAATCTAGTTTATTTTTAGTTATTAATTCGTCTAATTGCAGTTAATTTATCAATTTATTCAGTTCAGATCAAATCAAATCAAGTTTATTCAAATCAAATTAGTTCAATTCAAATCAAATCAAATCAGATCAGAAAAATGCAGTCCAATCGCACAGGGCCTTAGTGTACCATTGCATTTGCATGGTAAGCTTTAAGTTAAAATTTTATTGGAATGGTTGGTTTTTGGCTCGAACTATCCATGATGAGTTGCTTAAAATTAAACCGTTACCCGTTACCCGGTGTGACTATTAACGGGTCCGGGTCCTACTTTTTAGGATCCGTTAGTAACGGGTACGAGTCGGGTGCATAATTTTGGAGCGGGTACCCGTTCATGCTCACCCATATAATGCTTGGTAAGCTGCTGCACTAGTACAATGTTTCTTTACTCTAATCTCTTCATTCCTCAAAGAACTTGTACAATGTTGTTATCTTTAGAAGCCACTACTCAAGCTAAATTCGAAAATAACGAATCCATTTCTGAAACTACGAATCTCCTATCGAGTTCGATTCTGTTTCCGAGCACCCGCTTTTATTTTTTGAGAAAGTGAACGCAAAAAGTAACGGAAATACTCCTATTGGAACGAGTGAAAAATAAACAAAACATAGTAGCTGCAAATAGTAGCTGCAAATGGGCGCGATGATTTCACTCACTAGTCACTACTCACTCCACATCTACAGAAGAGCTGATAAACCAATCACTATGATTGGGTGTACGGACCCAATCATAGGGGCAAAATTGTCCATTTTCCAGCCAAAGCCAAGCAACCCAGATCCGGCCACCGCGCGCAAGCCATGATCCACGCGCACTCCACCAAAACCCTACCCAACCCAGCGCCCAGCCCCGGCGACCCACGTTTCCACCTCTGGCAAACCATCTTTTCACCGGCGAGGCCAAAATACACCCTAAGGAGAGTGGGTGTTTGAGGGGTTGGGTCAACCCTTTTAGGGGTGTAGTGCTCTAAAGTGGGCGAAAAAAGGGTTTAGGGTCCCACTTTCCGGCGCCGCTTTGAGTGTGGGACGAAATGGTGGTGGTAGGCGGGTGGTATAGATGGAGAGGACATAGAGGGTGGTACAAGAGGGCCAAATTTTTTAAGTCACAAGATTCAGAAAAACAAAATGAGTGGCTGAGATTTGGCCACCAATCCGTGATTGGCTTCTCTTACCAATCACAGTGACTGGTTTAGTGATTCTCCATCTACAGTTCTACACACACCAATTCCATTGAATTTTCCAAAAATTGAAACCGAAGAAAAAAGAGCGTGACGCTGACGCCTCCCCACTCCCCCCCCCCACATTCTCTGTCTCTTTTATTTGCCCCTTTTCTCATTATTTCTCTCGCCTCAAAATTCAAAAACCCTCCTCTCTAGAATCTCCCTTTCAAATTTCGTCCTCCCATTTCTGATTTCTCACACAAATCTTCTCAGGTACACTTCTTTACTCATTTCTTCTTATACCCTTCATTTGTTTTCACTTAGCTTCTCCATTTTTTGTTATTCTCATTCTGGTTTTTAGGGTTTTTTTTTTGGTTCGTTTTTATTGCAAATTTGAGACATAATTAGCCTGATTTTCCCCGATCTGAAGCTTTAATTAGCATATTTTGTTAATATTTCATGTTTTTTCTGAGCCTTGAAATGTTAAAGTTGGTTACTTTGCTAATTTTTGCTTGTGGGTTCTTACTAATATTTGATTTTATGTGCTTAATTTTTCACATGAATGCTTTTTTTTTTTGTTAATTTGAAGCTAATTGAAGTTGTGCCCATTTGGTAAAATAGGATTAATTGTGGTGGGTAGTTGTTATATGAGTGATTCGATGTCGATACGCTATCTTTTCGGGTTACTTGTTTGAATTTGAAGTATTAATGCAGCATGTTTGGTTGAATGTGTGATGGGTATTTAGTGTGAAAACTAGGTTTGCAGATGTTTGCTGGTATGCTGTTGTTTTCATTTGTGGTGAAATGTTCGATTTGTTTGTCGAATGATGAGTCTATTAATTCGGAAACAGCCTCTCTGTGTTTTTAGTATAAGGCACGAGGTTGCGTACATCCGAACCCCCCCTTAACTCGTTATAGGTAACAACGATCGAGGCATTGGGGTGATGGGGTTGTATGACTGTATTATAGTCCACCAAACAGAGTTATTTCAGCATACAATGAAGCGATTTTTGTTGATTTATGATATGAATTTGTGGACATACTTTGTTAGATGTATGGGGCTGTTAAACAAAAGTTAGGATTTTGTTATCGTGGGGTATGTAAAGCTTATGGCGTTTAGTTGATTGGTAGTTGTGAAGTAACCAGGAGCCTATTGCCTTTTAGTTTTATGACTTTGGTTTTATGTTGGATGTTGTATGGGTGGTTGATTATGTTTTCTTTTATGCAATGTATGACTAACTGTAATAGAAGTTGGGTAGCTTCAATGCTTGTTTGTTTTGACGTGACTCGAATGGAGGAATTGACTATTTGAACCTTGAATGTATGTTGTCTTCGGAACTTAGTGGTGTGAGAAATTGGTATTGTGATTTTGTTATTCTTTTAACAAAAAATGGAAAAATAAATTAGATTAGCAATTTTCATCACTTGTGTTCTTTCTTTCCCTTCCAATCCACAATTAAGTCTTTTAAGACGTTTTCTCCCCTTCTTTTTGTGATTGTAAAAAAGTTTAAAACATAGTACTATTCTGTGCTGGCAGATTAATTGAAATGGATGATTTTGTGGCAAGACCTGAACGCCGTCAGTTTTCAATTAAACTGTGGCCTCCAAGCAAGAACACAAGGCTCATGCTTGTGGGGCGGTTAACCAGCAATCTGTCAACTCCAACTATTTTTACCCGTAAGTATGGCAGTCTGAGCACAGATGAGGCAGAGGAGAATGCAAAGCAAATTGAAGAGGTGGCATTTAATGTTGCCAATCAACACTATGAAAAGGAGCCAGATGGTGATGGAGGTTCTGCTGTCCAGGTTTATGCTAAGGAATGCAGTATACTCATGCTTGAAGCACTAAAACAAGGTCCAACTAGAGAAGCTGCTATAGAAGTACCTACCACCGAGGTTGTCCAGGAAAGTCTTTTTGATATATCTAAAGGCACACGTGCCTTCATTGAGGCTGAAGAGGCAGAGGAGTTATTGAAGCCACTCATGGATCCATCAAACAGTTACACTAAAATATGCTTTAGTAACCGAAGCTTTGGCTTAGGTGCAGCTCGTGTAGCCGAACCTATTTTGGTATCTATTAAGGATAAATTAAAGGAAGTGGATCTGTCTGATTTCATTGCTGGTAGACCCGAAGCAGAAGCTCTTGAAGTGATGAAGATGTTTGCAGCTGCTCTTGAAGGCTCGGTTTTGAAGTCTCTGGATCTCTCAGATAACGCCCTTGGTGAGAAAGGTGTTCGGGCATTCGGAGCGCTCCTAAAATCACAAAGTAGCTTAGAGGAACTATATCTGATGAATGATGGCATCTCAGAGGATGCAGCACGTGCTGTGTCAGAGTTGGTACCTTCCACAGAAAAGCTGAAGGTTCTTCACTTCCACAATAACATGACAGGAGATGAAGGTGCTCTTGCTATTGCTAAGGTTGTGGAGCGGTCTCCATTGCTGGAGGACTTCAGGTGCTCTTCAACAAGAGTGGGCACTGATGGAGGTGTTGCATTGTCTGAAGCTCTGGAGGGATGCTCTCATTTAGAAAAACTTGACTTGCGAGATAATATGTTTGGCATGGAAGCAGGAGTTGCTCTGAGTAAAGCTCTTTCTAAACATGCAAATCTCGCTGAAGCTTACTTGAGTTACTTGAACCTGGAAGATAAGGGTACCATTGCAATTGCAAATGCTCTCAAGGACTCGGCTCCTTTGCTGAAAGTGCTGGAATTGGCAGGCAATGACATTACACCTGCTGCTGCACCAGTTGTGGCTGCATTATTGGCAGAAAAGGAGCACCTGTCTAAGTTGAACTTGTCTGAAAATGAGCTGAAAGACGAAGGAGCCATACAAATCGGCAAGTGCCTTGAGGAAGGACATGCCCAATTAACAGAGCTGGATATGAACACCAACGGGCTAAGAAGGGCTGGAGCTAGGCTATTGGCTCAGGTTGTCGCCAATAAGCCTGATTTCAAATTGCTGAACCTTAATGGAAATTACATATCTGATGATGGTATCGATGACATAAATGACATTTTCAAAAAGTGCCCTGAGAAGTTAGGAGCATTGGATGAGAATGACCCTGATGGTGAAGACGAAGATGAAAACGAGTCCGATGAGGATGGTGATGAAGACGCTGGTGATGAACTGGAATCCAAAATGAAGAAGCTCGACGTGGAGGAGGATTAGTTGTATCCTGAATAGGTGGAGCCAAGTAGGATCAGTAGCATATTTTCGAGTCCAGATCCATGGTTGTCGTCTTTTATCTAGGGCATCAGTTTGGGTCGACCGTCTTTTAGAGTGTTTCAGCAGCAGTGGCTTTCATCAGAGCAACTTGTAGTAGGTCTAGATTTGTAGGTGTTTTCTACCCCCTCGAGCACAACTCCCCGTCCTCGTACCCCTCCCCCGGAAAAATTAAGGAGAGAAGACAGTTTTCTTCTTCTACATTCTTATGTATTCCATCCATTATGACATACTATTTTTTTTCTTGCAAATTGTTTATCTGGTCATGTAATGGTGGCATCTTTTTACCCCCTTCTGTTTTCTGAGGGAGCACTGTGGTTGCCGCTGTAAACATCGCTGGTCGCCGCCTTTATTGAACGATGCCTGACAGTACAAACCATAACTGACTTGGTGCTCTATAGACTTGAGCTTAGGCTTGAAACTACACACTGGATTACTTGAATGCCGCATTGATAATATGAATTTGATCCGTTTGGAAAAAATCGTGTTTAAGTCGTGTCGACCTAATTAGTTTTAACTTAAGGGCAAATTCCACTAATTGCCCTTAATTTACGGATCAATTACATTTTGTAGGACTATTTAGATCATAAATCCATCCCCAGTCATTCAAACCCCAACTCTTGTCTCACCTAATTAGGTAATTTTATTGTACAATCAAAATTCAAAATGTCTTAAAGTCCACCTTCTTAAATCGTAATTAGTCAATCAATGCACGCTTAATTTGAGCTCGGTTTACCATTTTGTCGTGTACTGTCAACTTTTACCGGTTTAGACCGGTTCTCTAAACCTTCGGAACCATAGAAGAAGTGAAACAAAAAGAAATAAGTCGGCAAAAGCAAAGCTCCACAGGTAACGCCCCCCCCCTCCCTCTACTCCCTCTTCAAACTCCAGTGACCCAAGTGCACTGTAAACGGCGATCTCAACCGGACGACGGTGGACTGAGCAGGCAGCGGGTCAACTGCACGTGGGTAACAGCTTCTTCCTCAAGTTTCACTCCAATTGTTTAATTATATATTATTTATATTTCGATTCTAATTATGTTGAAATAAAAACAAGTCCCTACATCTTATTTGAGTGAACTTGTTTGTTGAAACTTCCCTTTGAAGAAAATTGTTAATGTTTGAATTAGTGTTAATTTAGTGTTTGATTTAAATGGTTGTTTTATAACCCTTGAATTTTTGTAGATGTAATTATGTCATTTATAGAATACTCGTAATCCGTAATCTCAAATCCGGCACTGATTGGGCTGTAGTTTCATTTTGGGTCGCTAATTACTATCTTGTATTTGATTTTGGTATCTTGTTCATGAATTTAGGAGCTTTGATGATGATTATGGTGTTAAAAGAATCTAATTTCGGTGATGGGGTCGAGTTTTTATAGCTACCAAATTTATGGGGTTTAGTTTTGTTGCAGGGTTTGAGTGAGAAATATGGCGAATCAAGGTGCCAAGAAGAGGAAGGAAGAAAATGCTCGTCACATATCTAAACTTCTTCGGGTTATAATTGCATGCAATGTAATTTTTCATGTCTTGTTTCCTTTTGTTTTGAATTGCTTGTTTCCAAGTACCGGGATTTCACGCTTTGAATTGCATGCAATGTAACTTTTGATGCATAAATTACACTGCATCATATTTGGGGGAATTTTTGGGGAGGTTTTTTGGGTGGGTGAGATACCTAGATCATAACTTATGCTATATCATTGAAGATGTTTAGGCATTTCGAGGATCACTTGGCAGATTGGCATGATTTCTGTATCATATTTGTTACTTTTGTGGTTGTAATGGATTGCCGATTGATGATGTTGATCTTATGGAATAAGATGAAAAGAATTATTAACTGTTTAGGTGATCAAATTTAGGAGTTGATTGTGTGCTCGATGGTTTAGTTGTTACGATACATCTTAAATATCATGATACGATCAATTCTAAAATCTAGTCTGGCGTTTTACACTTGTGTGTTTGGATTATAGGATAAATTGTTTAGTGACCCACCATGTCTCATCTTTGTATGGGGCTAGTGAACTCTTTCTTCATAAATGGCAAAGGGGAAGGGGATGGCTGCGGGGAAGATATTGGACTGGGATGCTTCATACTCCGTATATTATAAGCATCTCTGCTGTGTCTTTTTTTTTCTCTTCAGTAGTTAGAGCCATCTTTAATCTCTTCAAGCACTATGGAATTTGTTTGATTCCTGATGATCTTTTTCCTGGTTTTAGGCTGTCTATATCTTGGTGAGGATGATGTATTTTCACTCTTCTTTTACCTGGAAGCATTGGATTGGTTTAGTGATGACATCGTTGGCCTATGTTATTCCCTATAAACAACTTGCTAGTATGGCAAAGCCAGCATATGCAGATAATGGGGAGCTTATCGATGGCGGGTTTGATATGAGCACGGGAGGTGTTTGTGGGTATGATTTTTCAGCATGTCTTGTTTTTCCACATGTTTGTTCTAGTCATTCATTATTCTCATTTTGGGGATGGATAAATTGTGCTTTGCTTTGATTCGTCTTTTGTGTTTTTGCCATCTAGAACTTCCCTGGGGGGGGGGGGCTTTTCTTTGGCTTGTTAGTTATCTTATGACAATTACAGGAATTCGGTCTGAGTCGGTTATTACACTTTGCAGGTACTTGCATGACATTATCTACATTACAAGTTTTGTTCAGATTGCCTCCCTCATCTCGGAGAAGTTTTGGTACACGTACTTAGTGGTGAGTCCATTTCTTTATCCTTGGCTATTCTGTTCATGCCATCTTCATGTTAACTGGTCTCTCGTCTTGAATAGTTTGTAAACTGTTATTCTTAGTGATAGAGATGACTGCTTTGAAGAAACTTTATTGTCTGAATAATATAATTTCTAAAATGTGCTGTGTAAACTTTGGGTTGAGTTTACAGCTTTTATTAACAGTGTTGTGAAGAAGGAAGTTTTAATCATGAGTTTAATTTCTGTTGTGTTTTACAAAGGGTTCTGCGTATTTCCAAAGGTTACTACTTGATTTGGGTTTTAAAAAGCTACGCTTTGATTGGCACATTAACTTGTTAGGTGACAAACTTTCTTGTTCAGTCGAAATTACACCCTTAACTTGTCACTAGCGAAAGGGCCCTCTTTTAATTACTGTTGCTGCTTCTAGCCATACTGTCTCTGCGCTTGTCAATTAATTGTTTAGACGGATAGACAGCACATGACAACAATTGTATTGGTGCTTCATATTTTTACTGGGTAAATAACTTTGATCAAGTGCTTCTTATATGACATATCACCATGACTAAGCCTGTGAACAGCCCATCAGAATGCGGCTTTTTGATAAAGGATATGAATACATCGAGTAACAAAAATATCTTTCTTTGCCTTTTTTTTATTATTTTATTTTTGGGGTTTACACGACAAAAACAAAATACTTGTCCCAAGGAAGTATGAGAATTTCCAATTTCTCCTCCTTTCTTTTTCGGAACTACTTTCTCAATGGAGTTGGAATTATTTGGAGGTTCCTAAGTCAATTTTTCTATCACAAAATTACAATGATGAGTTTACACAGGCCAGGATCCTAGTCTGTTAGTTGGGAACTTGGGATGAATAAGAAAATGGGTATCTTTCAGTTTTCTCTTTCTCGTTTTAGCTTTGAATTTTGTTGGAATATGAGAAAAGTAATTGTTACTTCTTATATGGGGATTGCCATTTCTTCACTTTAAATCGACTAAAAACTGTGATGAAGCACTCCTAACTAATGTGGACTGTGGCAGTTTGTTGTTTGCAATTCTATCTGCTAGAGTTGCTTAAAATGCTCATATAGGATTAGATGACATATAGTTCAAATCTTCTCCGCGGCCAGACTTTCATTGTGCTCTTCTGATCCAGCCCATGATATTGTGCCTAGGCAACTAACGTTGATCAAAGGAAACAATATGTTTTTTTTCCACAACTGTCATCATCTTTTTATTTGATAAGTTATTAATCATAGGCTTCCAAGTACATATTTGGCGTCATTTTTGTTGTCTTCGAATCAATAATTTGTGTGCATATATCTAATACTATGTCCAGTTAGGGACCATCTTTGTAATAAGCAAATTGTTCTTATTTAGTCTTCCATTTGTTTTCACAAACATTAAGGTTATGTTTGGTTGGAGGGATGAGCATTACAATGTAATGCAATGAAATTTAGTACAAACGTGTAAAAGTTGAACATGCTAGTTGAACCATAAAGGCCCCACAAGAGCTCTGTTTTACTTTAATTTTTTCCACATATTCACAAAAAAATTGTTGATATCCATAATTAATCGATTATAATTTGTTCCTTTCTGTCAATTTATGTGTAGAGGTAGGACCCAAATTGTCATGCTGGGTTCCTTATTGGTCAAGAGATTACTCGCGTCATCTACCAAATTAACTATACTGTCTAACTAATGTAGTTAGGGAAGTCTAACCAATATCGATTAAGAATAACAAGTTTAGTAATCAATTAACCGCAACCGCACATTAACTAACTCTAACCTTGAATTATCGTGTTAATTCCTCTTAAGTTTACTAATTGTGACCGCTCAATAATGAACAAAGGATGCCTCACCAATCTAGATATGTTGCATACCACCAATTATATAAACAAGCTAACCAAGTTGAATCTAGTAGTGACCTAGATAAAATGAGACGAGATTATAAAATAAACCCAAGGAATAACAACCCGCCAATTACGTAAAGAAAAGAAGATAACTTATATTAATAACCGAAAGTTTTAAAACTTCACCAAAATTTGAAGAGATTAGCCCTCCTATGGTGCTGGGACGCGGCACTTATGCCCGGCGTACCCGTGTCGACGCGACACGACTTGGGTACGGACACGAAATACGCGTCCGGTCGATCAAAGTGACATCGGACACGTTGAAGTCAAACTGAGTCCGTGAGCTAAGACTTGCAAATTTGCGGAAATTGGAAGCCATAGCCATGTGAGCTCGCGGGGAAGACGAAGTGATGTGAAGAAATAATTGAGAGAGGATGCAGTATTACAGGTATTAGGAATTAGGTCTGGAGGGGCACAAAACAATAAGATAATATATAGTTTTATTTTAATTTTTCGCATGAAAAGTGGGTGGAGTGTGGTATTGAGACTACCAAATGGACTTTTTTTTTTTAAATTAAAATCTTATTAAAGTGGTTGGAGTCTGGTATTGGGAGTACCAAATGAAATTGTTGACTGTTATCTATTTATGTTATTTTAAAAAAAAATTATTTTCATTTTTTTTGTTTTGCATTTCGAGTCCTATCTCTATCTTTGGATACTTACGGCTCGTTTGGATTGTGGGATAAGAGATGGGGATAAGGAGAGAGATAATCCCAATCCCTTGTTTGGATAAATTTGGGATTAGAAGATGGGATAAGAGTGAGATTTGTTAAATTAGTTGTAAAATGATAATATTATCTTCTATATTTTAATGTTCTATTTCTCATTTTAATAATGACAAATGTGTCATTTCAATATGTTTTTATCCCTCCTCCTAATACCTACCCCTAGGTATTATTTTGGTGGGATAAGTTATCCCATAATCCCTATCTCACTACCTAATTCCCTTTGCCGAACATGGGAATATAGACTATTGGGATTATTTATCTTATCCCACCTTCTTATCCCACAAAACAAACAACCCCTTAGAGATAGTGTCCATAATGGAAAATAGGATACTTTAACCGTGTCTAATTAGTAAATTGGGTACTTATTGACCGTTTACCCGTATCCCCGTTTTGAGAAAAATAAAAGTGTCGGACACTCGGATCCAAGTCCGAGCACCATAGTAGCCATCCATTACAAAAGATGAACAAAGAGTAGTGTTTGGGAAGATAAAAAGAGAGGACTCCGACAAAATGAAGATAAGAAAATAAGATGTGTTTTTCCTCCTAATTATAATAAACCCAAATTAGAAATAAAAGAAAAGGTTAAAAGAAAGTAATACTAAAAACATAAACCGAAAGGCACGCTCGACTCGAGAATAAGGCATCTCGATTAATCTCGAGTCGAGAAAACCTCGATAGAAACAATTCCGATTTGGAGCTCTTGACTCGAGAGAACTAATCCTCAAGTTGAGGAAGACCTCTTGACCTCGAGAATCCCAAGTTGAGAAAGAGCGCTTGGGGACGGCTTCACTGAACTCCGCGCTCGACTCAGCTAGGTCCTCTCTTGAGTCGAGCATTCTTCTCAAGTGATTACTTCGAGTTCTCTTCAACACTAGCCCTCGATTTGCATGCCATGACTCTTCATAAAATGTTTCAGATTACTCGTCTTGCCAAACAATTACAAACTTAAACCCAAAAAGACGTAGAATAATCTCGACACTGAATGTAGCCTAAATATCGTTAATTACAATCCAAACATGGAAATACCAAGTTAGGCTAAAACATTACGATTTTCCTGGCCCTAAAGCTCCCAAAATGATATACTTTCTACTAATTACAAATCGCAAAAGACGTGATATCACTGCTTGCTTGTCTTTCTGTATGTTTTAAGAGTCTATGGTGCTCGGATTCGGATCCGAGTGTCGGACACTTTTTTTTCTCAAAACGGGGATACGGGGTACACGGTCAATAAGTACCCAATTTACTAATTGGATACGGTCAAAGTATCCTAATTTTCATTTTGGGCACTATCTCTATGTATCCAAAGATAGAGATAAGACTCGAAATGCATGGAAAAAAAAATTTGAAATTCAAAAAAAAAAAAAAGTTAAAAATAACATAAGTAGATAACAGATAACAATTCATTTTGTACTCCCAATACGAGACTCCACCCACTTTAATAAGCTTTTAATTTTTTTTTTAAAAAGTCCATGTGGTAGTCCCAATACCAGACTCCACACACTTTTTATGCAAAAAATTAAAATAAAACTATTTCTTATCTTATTTTTTAGTGCCCCACCAGCCCTCTTCAATTCCTGTAATACTGCATTCTCTCTCAATAATTTCTTCGCGTCACTTCGTCTTCTCTACGAGCTCACATGGCTATGGTTTCCAATTTCTGCAAATCTGCAAGCCTTAGCTCATGGACTCAGTTTGACTTCGACGTGTCCGGTTGTCACTTTGACTGACCGGACGCGTATTTTGTGTCCGTACCCAAGTCGTGTCGCGTCGACACGGGTACGCCGGGCATAAGTGTTGCGTCCGAGCACCATAGTTTAGAATATCAAAGATGAGAAAATAGAGGCTTTTATTTTAAAAAGAGAGATAGGGAAGAGAACGGTAAGAAGTCAGGATATCCTCAATGGCAAAGAAGGGAAAAGGGCAATGTCCCGCACATCAACACCTACAAAGAAAACCTTTCTTAATGTTTGTTTTCATGAATTCATCCTCGATTTCAGATTCTTTAATTCCACATTCCATCGCTCCCCAAGAATAAGTCTGTAGTAACTGTCCTAATTGCTTTACTGTTGGATCAATCAGCTTAGCTTCATTGTATCGGGGCTGCCTGATGACTTTTCTCAGTTCTAAAGGCATGTTAGCAATTGAAAGACTTTGAGAGCACTGGGGGTTGCAGTACCATTCCTGTTGGTAAACAACTTAGTAGGATCCACGTCACATGAAACATTCGTAATAACATCCATCCCCTATGCACCCTCAAAAATTTTACTGGTACCTTGACTGCGGCTCATGACATGCATCTCAAGTCTCAACACAACATCTCCCTCCAATTGTCTTTCACCGGGATATAACATGCTCAGCCCATCAAGGTCACTATGCACTCACTTTTAAATTGTTTGAAGTTTCAGTCTTGTTTGTACAAGAAAATCTATCAGTTTGTTGTGATCCTTGGGGCTTGTGTAAATCATGGGTGTCTGTGTACATTGCAGAAGGTTATATAGTCGATGGAACTTTACAAAACTCTGTAAGTCTGTATTGCCTGTCACTAGTGGACAACGATGTCACTTAACATGGAGAAACTGAGGATTCAATAATGAGACGTCTAAACTAATTACTATCATGAACATGGGGCTTTTCATGTTTGATTTGGTTTTTTATTGTAGAGAGCTTGTGGCGGATACATAAACTTTTTGTTAGTCAGAAGGTTGTTCTTGGATCACGAATCATCTGCCAAGTTTATGTGCAAGTAATTGACACTTTAGTTGCTACTAAGTGTAATGTTGTTTGTGTACTGGTGCTATTAATCAGCATCCACTTTATCTGTGTTTCTGGAGGTGTTTTAGCTAGCTTGACATGCGCTCTTTCCACGTACATCTTCAGTTTTGAGTTACTTGCTATGTTCTTTTCCAGATACCTGGATTCGCAATCTATCAAGCCTCCGGTCTCATCAAAGGTTTCCTATCACATGATTCTGAGGTAGCTTCATCTTTATAAAGTAGTCCGTAAAATGTGTACATGTTTGGATGAATTCTAGCTTATTGATATTTTCTGTACAAATATTTCAGGGAATGGAGGAGGATGAAAAGACTCGTAAAAAGAGGGAAAAGCTGGAAAGGAAGGCTTCAAGACCTAAATTTGCTAAAACAAGAACAAGATAAGACTGACGTATGGAAGACGTTCTTCCCACCAGTTATTGTTCGATACGGATGTAGCCAGATTACAAAAAGAAGCTCAATGAGGTATTGAGGTGTGTACGCTGCAGACCTATCTGTTGTCATGAGATGTAAACGTATAAAATTGGTCAAGCATGTTCATCAAATACAAATCTGATAGTTTACATTACTTGTTAATTTGTTACATTTACTAGAATTTGGTGGAACAAGGGTGGTCAACCCACACAAGAATTTGTTACATTTACATCTATCAGTGTTCCAATTTTACCTCTTTGGACCGATTAAGACACCCTGTAGGCCTCTGAAGTTGACAGAAATATTAAGACTCGTCTTGTTGTTAAAATGTTAACTTGTTATGGTCTTAGATGTAGTTACTTACCTTTAGTATAAGCATTTTCAAAACACCAGAGTCCCAGACTAATCTGGTTAGAAGATTAGTATAATGCTGTGTAGGGAGATGATGATTACACTCCCGACTCTCATCCTGTACATGGTTCCTGTGCTCTTAGTAAAGTAACACTGGAAAGGGTACTCGCACACATTAAAAAACAATCATGCGAGTTAAGAACTATCACTTCCGGCCTTCCTATGATTGTTATAAACTATGAGTGTTGATGTTAAGATAGTTCCGCAAGTCTAGGCAATTCTGATTTTCTGTCATGAGTCTCACTGTAAATGTTCATCCCAGAGCCACATTAACTTCTATATCCAGTACTTATTTTTGCGGATTTTAGCTCGGGAACAGTGTGGTATCCCATTACCCCCTGTTATTAGTCCTTAGCACATAGTGGTACTTCTACATGTTCAGTACGGTTTCTTCGGGAACCGTGTTCAGATCGTATCGCCCGTTGGTGCATTTTCATGCACATTTATGTTCATCCTCATTAGTCCAAAGGGTCAGCCCACATGATTTGGACGGATTTGATCTGGAAAAGAGGAACATATACACATTCAGGTGTATCAGACATCAACAGCCTTGTCTGTCTCTATTCTCCAGTTGTAACTGACATGATTAATAATGTGGTTTGTTCTTAGGTTCAAGAACTAACAGTAGGTAAGCTTATACTTCAGGGGTCTGGAGTCCACTTTCACCCTTTTTGGGGCACACATTATGGCTGCTGTCCTTGATTGCTGCTGTTCATCTCTGTACGAACTTGCCAGATTGAAGGATCGAACTCAGCACCAGGACAGCGTAGCAACCGAGTCCCTGTGGCGACGTTGGTCTAAGACTTAGTAGTCATTTATGACAGCTTGTTTAACTCTATGTAGTGGGCCCGTACATAGATACATGTACTTTCAGGGAAAGTTCTTGAAGTTAGGAGGTCGTTCATACTTTTGAGCTGTACACTTGACTATGGAATTCTTAGTACGGAGTACATGAGTTTCCAAAAGGAAAGCGATAATATCAACTTAGTGAGTGTTGTGGCAGTCGTCATTATAACAAATCGGCTTGAAATAACTCGACTCGTCTCTACCCGATATGCCAGTCAGCTAGCTCTAACAAAAGCTCACGAGTTACTCTAGTGAGTAACGTGGAAGTCGTAGACATTATAATAGCAAGAAAAGAAATAGCATTAAGTATAAAAAGTTTCCAGAACTAAAGTACAGGTAGGGAGCATGACATTGATGATTGAAAGACTTTGAATTGCAGATTAGTCCGATCAATAGTTTACAGTTGGAGGGCATAGAATTGTCCCAAATTTGGTGAGAAAAATTGATGGATTTAACCCCACTATTTTTCATTCTGCAATTGCAGAACAAATAAGATGAACTCGGGGAAAAGAAAAGAAAAAAAGATGGATTAGATTGCAAATAAAGGGAGAAAAGAATAGTGACTGGTGAGGGACCTTGAAGTAATGTTACCCTACATAAAATTTTGTCATATGATGACTAATGTTGTATAATACTATGCCTACAAACAAATACTCGTAGCAGCAAAATTTAGGATTTATCGTTGAAATTATGAAGATATGTCCGAAAATTATTTTCTTATGATTTAAAGTTCAAAAAATTCTACAGGTAATTAGGGTCTGAAAATAAAAATCAAAATAAAAAAATTATTTTTGAGAACGTGAACGGAGTTGTAACCGCAACACCTTGCAACCCGATACGCGATGAGACCATGGGAGTGAAACAAACGTATGAGCAGTCATTGTGAATCTAGGGCTCTGCCTCATTTCTTTTTTTCTCCGGTGATTGAGAAGAGGACGCTTTATATTGCGGTGACTTCAAGCTTTGTCTTTTTTAAGGACATGAATTTTCAAACTTGTTTATGATTAAGACAATTGCAAATGTGATTTGCATTTTGTACGTACTTTTAAGTTTAGTGATCCATTCTTGGACCGTGTCATGTGAATGAGCTTTTGCGTGAAGTTAACACTGCACCTTTTTTCTTTTCTTTTCCCAAACGAGGTTGCACCTTATAATATCTCAACGTGTTTTTGAGTTTAGTTGTTTAGACGATAATATAAATCCATATGGAAAAAAATGATAAGAAATGAGGGGATCGGAGAATACAATCAGTCGAGCATCGACTTGGCTTTGGCAAGTAATATACGTCGTGCATTTGTGTTTTCGTAGTCCATCCATCAAGTTAAACTTGACTTCTCGTCAATTGTAGCCTCTTGTAGTTAAATGTTTTACAAATAAAAGATGTATATAATATGGACAATGCTAGATGTCTACAATGTAGACACCCAAAAGTGTATAAAACCAGCAATAATTTTACTACAGTGTCAAAATTTTCTACTCACACAGTTAATTCTATTACCTGGATTTTTTATTACAATTAGTTTTACTAATTCCTATCTCAATTTTACTACTACTAACTCAATTTTACATTGTAAAATTAATTAGGTCTACACCGTAGACCTCTAACAATTTGCATATAATATTTCATTGTGGAGCGCATGGTAATTGTTTCTGGTATGCATCATTTAATTTAATTTGGATAGGACCATAAAGGTGGAAAAAATCTCGTCAGTTTTGCAATCCTTGGTGAAATTAACTTAATGTGATATTAAAATGCAATAATGTCGTCTAATATGAATTGAAAGATCTTGCTAATTGATTGCTTTAATTACCGGATTAATAATCAAGGACAATCAATCACGAGTAAGACACAACAATGTGACAGAGATGTGGCATAGATTATGCTTGGCTAATTTCATGAGTGAGATTCACTTTTAAGATATGCTCGATTGAGTCGATTCATTTCACTAATTAGGAAGTGTTACTCATCATAACACGACAATGCATGGTTTAATTATTAGTGACTTAAATTAGATGCCTTTGGTCGTTTACATAATTTATTTTCACGTATAAACATTGTTCGAAGCCGGTAGTGTACTTCTTTGATGTGCTCGATGAGGATCGCTAGTTTGCATGCCCGACCCGCATCCGATTACCTATTTGTATTGTTTATATTCGTTTCTTAAAAATGTAGATTTACTAGGATGAAGACCCGTGCATTGCACGGGTCACATGATAATGTTTTCTATTAAAAAAAATATATAATGAAAACTATAATTTTCACCCGTGGAGATAATGTACGGCTAAACACTTAAACATCCAAAAAAATAATATATGTTTTATATATAATTAGGGATTAGTATCCAATCAAATATGATATGAGGATTAGACCATTTATGATACAACTTGAAAAATACGGAGTAGTTAATTTAGTTCGGAAGCAATGAATCGTGTCTTTATGTCAGCATATATATACAGCTCCAATTCAGATTAGTTTGGATGTTGTCAGATGGATCATGCGGACCTTAGTATGTATGTACGTATGGTTAGAAATAGAGTTTGTTATTGTGTTTAGATGGATACCAAATACTTTAATAATATTATTAAATTTAGTATGTGAGTTTTTGAGTTTCTATGGACAACAAATACTTTTAATATTATAAAATTCTCAAAACTCTCTAAAAATCTCCGGTTGATGTGAAAGCTACAAATAAGCCTCCTTTAATAGTATAGAAGGATTTTGTTATGATTTATGTTATAGAGTTTTATTAATATATTAAGGGGTTTTTTGCGAAACCCTACCTTTAAAAGCCCCGTTTTTGCGAAATCCTAACTTTTATAATATTTTTTGCGAGAAACTACCTTAAATTAAAAAAAGTTTGCAAAACACTACCTTATTGCCATTTTCCGTTAGATTTAACATCAACTCCCCTTTGACCGTTAGTTGACTTCATTTACCTCCATCTCCCATATTCAATTATACCCAAGAATCTACTCCAAAAAAAAAAAAATTAAAACCATTACCAATTATTTAAAAAAAAATTAAAATGGGTTTTGTGAATCTTTCCTCATGCTTCCTTGTATTTTCTCACATGGTCAAATATTTGGGTATTTTTTGGTTAATTTGACGAAGTGGGAAATCTTGGGGTAGGTTTTTAATTAAGTGTGGTGGTAAATTAATCTAGTTGAGCATATAATTGTGAATTTTTAATTGATAATTAGGGTGTTTGGGCATAAATGGAGATAGGAGATGGAGTTAAATGAAGTCAACTAACAGTCAAAGGGAAGTTCGTGTTAAATCTAATGGAAAAGGCCAATAAGGTAGTGTTTTGCAAACTTTTTTTAATTTAAGTTAGTTTCTCGCAAAAAATACTATAAAAGGTAGGGTTTCGCAAAAACGTGACTTTTAAAGGTAGGGTTTCGCAAAAGACCATATATTAATTATAATTAATAAATTACAAGAAGATGGTTGGGAGCCGCGAAACAATTTGGGCCCCCACACCCTTGGCTATAGAAAAACCAATACGAGTGAAAATAATATTATTTTACATTGTTGTTTTCTTTCAATTTTTGTCACCTTTATTTCTATTAACTCGTCGTACTTTTATTTCCTTCTCACTTTTACGTCACCTGTTGTATTATTTTATTTTGATTTCATATCACGCCGCCCATTATACTATTTCATTTTCGTTATCACATGACCCATTATACTATTTCATTTTCATTTCACTATCCCGTCACCCGTTATCAATATCTAATATATACTAGTATATGTAATCCTGAACCCGCTTAATTCCCACGCTGACACGTGGCATATAATAATAATATTATTATATCGTAAATAATGTTTATCCAAAATAGGGTATGCTAAGTACATGGTAATATTATTCTCATAAAATAACATTATTACTCGATTTATGGAAAATATTTATGTAATATAGTAATTACTTGATTTATGGCAATTTGATCAAATATCCCACGGGTGTTTCAAAATGAGACATTGGCTTTTGAAATGTGATTTTTCCTCTAATTAAATTACAAATATGACACAGGTGTTCGAAATGAGATTTTAGGTTAAAGGTGAGTTTCAATCTAATAACATTACAAAAATCCCACGGGTGTTAGAAACATGACTTTAGGTTTTTAAAGGTGAGTTTTCATCTAACTACATTACAAATATTACCCGGGTGTTTGAAATGAGATTTTAGGTTTTAAATAAAATATTCGTTTACATAATTTTAAAATTTAAACATAAGTAGCCCGAGCGTTGCATGGGCCATCAAAGTAGTATATATGTATAAACGAATCTTTTTTCGTGGTCATTCAACGCGTCTAGAGCATTTCTAATTTTCTTAGAGCTTTGTAATATTTTGAGTTTGTAGATTTAGGAAAGGAGCATACACATTAATCTTAGAAATTACTATAATAATGGAATTGTCATATTAAACAATCAAAACTTACCATCTAACTTAAATAGTGACAAAAAATTCAAGTTTAGTGTAAGCATATGATGGAAAGCACGATCGGGCCTGGGCTGCACCCTGTAGGAGGAGAGAGAGTCCGCTTCATAAATCCAAGGAGGTTCCATCCTAAAACCAATAATTCGCAATAGGAGGAGTAACTTCTTGGTTTATAAACATATCAACTCTCTCCTCTTTTTCCAATGTGGGACACTCACAGGTGGAGCTCCCTTTAACACTCTCTATTACGTGTGAGTTCCCTTTTTTACTAGCAGACTGAGCTTGGGGGCTTACCGGGGCTCTTCTAGCTCTCTTCGGTTCCACATATTTGTCCCATCTGCGCAGACTGGACTTTCACAGGCTCACCGAGACTTTTCTAGCTCTCTTCGATGGCATCGCAAACCGGGGGTCTCCTAGCTCTCTTCGGTTGCGTAAACTTGATCCATCTGCAACGGGCTCAGTTCATCTTATTGAGTCCCAGGTCTTTAACCATGGGGCTCTAATACCATATTAAAGCACGATCGGGCCTGGGCCGCACCCTGTAGGAGGAGAGAGTCCGCTTCATAAACCCAAATAGGCTCCATTCTAAAACCAATTGGCAATAGGAGAAGTAACTCCTTGATTTATAAACATATCAACTCTCTCCTCTTTTTCCAATGTGGGACACTCACAGGTGGAGCTCCATTTAACATATTGCATAATTGCCATATTTAGTGTAAGCTTTCGTTTTTTTTTCCTATCTTCATCCTTTTTTATCCTTCCTTGTGTATAAGGAAAAATTAGACTAAGAGTAAAAGTTCAAATATGACGTAAAGTTGCAAAACAAACTAATCAAATGGTAATGTTTAGGAACTCATTCTATATTTTTAAGCCAAATCTTTATATTCTAAAGCAATCTCCATAACCATATGTCTAGAACGGGTAAGGATCCTCTAGAGTTTGTTTTTGGTAGAATTGGTAGAGTTTACCAAAACAAGTAATAAGACAAAAAATGAAAAATTTTGAGGGTCACAATACTCAAAAATAAATTGTTAAAAAATTTATTCTTGCCTTTTTAGGCAAACTCTACCAAGTACAGTTCATTTTCAACTCTAGAGAATCCCAACACGTATAGAACGGCTTCCACGGGTGTATGGTAAAAAAATTAAACAAAAGAGTTTAATGCATAGTGAAAGAGTAAACAAAAACGTTTAATGTATGGTGAAAGAGTCCAGCTTTATCATTTAAGATAAATATATAATAGTAAAATTTAATTAAAATGCACGACCTCAGACAAAGTCTTCTCATTTTCGCAAAACTCTTACATAAACCTATACTATAAAAACACGGTACAATTTAGCATGCAATTGGTTATGTGTGTCAGAAACTTTTGAAATTAAACATATATTAGTGTATGGTGAAAGAGTAAACAAAATAAAACATATTTATCATTTAAGATAAATACATAATAGTAAAAGATAATTAAGATGCACGAGCTCAGACATAGTCCAAACAAGAAGATGATATATTACACAGCTAATCATTAACAATTCACAAAGAGATTCTCATTTTCGTGAAACTACATAAAGCTATACTTATAGAAATAGGGTACAATTGATCATACAATTAGTTATGTCTATCCGAAACTTTTAAACATATACTCCCTCCATTCAAATCCACTCTTCCTAACACTATTCGGCATGCACTTTAAGGCTCGGTTTTCTCTATGTTAGCGATTACGTAAAATTCCAAAAATTTTAGACAAACAAGATTAAATGTCAATAGTGATTTTCACAAAATTTTAGAATTTTCGTAATCTCAAACATAGATAGAATCGCACCTCAAAGTGCGTGCCGAAAAGTGATAGGAAGATTGGACTTGAATGGAGGGAGTATCATTTTATTTGATTCGAAATGTATTTCAATTTGAGATCCATTGATGCATTTTACGATATGCAATGTTTAATTTTTAAAATCAACTTTATATACTATATCTATTAAAAAATGAGTTTTTTTTAACAGTATAGATAAGAAATGTTGTTGTATATTTTAAACATGAACAATC
This sequence comes from Spergularia bocconei, assembly GCA_963457585.1. Lineage (NCBI taxonomy): Eukaryota > Viridiplantae > Streptophyta > Magnoliopsida > Caryophyllales > Caryophyllaceae > Spergularia > Spergularia bocconei. The sequence goes on from OY734955.1 coordinate 16,805,134, forward strand.
TAGACAACTTTGTATTTTTTTTTTTTTTGAATTGATCCATATTTTAAAATACATTTAAGCAACATCACAACAATTGTTATGAATTATCTTAATGGAAATGATAGCGTAGTTGGTTATAAACATAAAAATCATTAAGAATGATATATTATTTGAACCGTGCAATGCACGGGCTTAAAACTAGTATCACATTATATATATTTCAATTCAATACTATAAATTAGCTTTACCATGATTAGCTAACTTATCACCATAAATTATAATGTTTTCCATAAATTAGCTTATAGTAACCATCTAATCTTATACTATATATTAAAAGCTGTGTTAGAGGCAACGACCACGTTCACCGGCTTCAGTTAGGCCATCTGCAATGCCACGTGGCATGTCTCCTCAATTTTCTTTTAAAAAATCATTTGAGATATCTTTTATGGTAAAGAGTATAGCAACGTTTTCCATATCAAAAAAAATTACAATATTTTTTTATTATAAAAATTCAATGTTTACTATTAATTGATTTTATCTTTACCATATTATTTTGTACATTCCTTATTATTTATTTAAACCGGCTTCAGTTAGTTCATCTGCCATGCCACGTGGCATGTCTTTTCAATTTTCTTTTAAAAAAAATCATTTGAAATCTTTCTATACTATTAAAGGAGACTTTTTTAGAGCTCTCACAATGACCGGAGGTTATTAGAGAGTTTTGGCAATTTTTTAATACTATTTAGTTATCAAGTTTATATGAAACTCTTTTAATTGGAAAATCTTCTAATAATAATAATAATATTATAATAATAATGAATATACTAGACAATCCTGCTATAGTACGATAATACACATACTAATGATTATACGTAGTTTTCAAAGTCCTATGTCATAGAATTGCTATAGACGATAATACACATTATAATTAGGAGTTAATGTTAGCTATATTCATCTAAAAATCAAGTGAAGGTTGCTAAATGTGATTGGTGGTTTTTTTTTTTTTTTTGCTGAAATGTAAATTTTATTGCAAAAGATTGGTGGGTTTTCATCTGGAAACTTTGTGATGATCTTGAATTCGTCAATTTTCATGTCTCTTGATAATAAATGGTTCCAATATGATTTTCATCTCAAGAAGTATTTAGAACCCTATATAACATATATTATGTCAGTTAATATGTAGTATTAGATTGTAATTAGCCTTCTTCATTTGTTAGGATTAGCGTACGATATGCGTTAATATAGAAGGTGTTTCCAATCACAATTACAGTACTAAACGCAAGACGTACACTACGTACTTATCCTAGCTCAACGAAATACGTTATAATCCTACGTACTTTGTGCATGAGTTTTTAATAAGTGTGTCCAATATCTAGCCTATAGGTTGTATAAATATAATTGTATAAGCTTTGCTTCTTCTCCTTCTTTGTTTGTTTTTTCAAAAGAATTAGTTGATATATTTATCATCCAAAAGAACATTTCGAAGAGACTTACAAAAGTATAGCTAGCCACTAACAACCTATTGGTTGTATAATTTTAATCTAATTGTCTAATATAACCTGTAGTGTCTGTCTAAACTCAAACTACTCCCTCCATTCATTTCCAAGTTTCATGTTGCCTTTTGCATAAGTTTTAGGAATGGATTAAAAATTATTAAAAGCAACCGGGAAAGGAACATCCAGCACCCAGGAGGCCTCTCATTGACTCAGAAGCTATAAAAACTGGAAACATGAACCTTGGTAGTGAATTCCCCTAAAAGAAAAATAGGAAGCTTGGAAATGAATGGAGGGAGTATCATTCATTGTAAAAGAAAAAAAAGAGCTTAACTTTCGTGACACTCCTTTAACGTTAATATCTCTCAAAATACAATGGTTGGATTATAATATTATACACTTATGAAATTAATTTTCACCAATAATCTAACGAGAAGTTTTATAATTGTTTTGAAATATTTTTTCGTCAGCCCTGACCATCAAACCCCTAACTCGAAAAACAAATATGTTATACAATGTATAAAAAACTTTATAGATGAATATGAAAATATGTTTATTAAATAGAGATTTTACCACACAATATCCATATCCAAACATAAAATACAAATTTCAGTTTTAATAAGTTTAATAGAAGTCATTATTAAGAAATCCGTGCAACGCACATGCTTTCATCCTAGTATATTATAAAAGCTGAGTACAACCCTTCATTGATGGACACTTGGCACAATTCTATTGGATGAGAAGAAATAAATACTATTAAATTATTAGGATATGAAAATTCTATGTGAATTATTAAATAATATGGTTGTTATCAATTAATATATGGAAAACGTGATATGGTAATGATGTGATAAAAATAAAGGGTGATGCGATGCTGAAAAAAAATATAAAATAGCATAACGAATTACGTGATAGTGGAATGAGAATGAAAAAAAAAAGGGTTACGGGATATGGAATAAATGGAACAATAACGGGTGACGTACAAGTAGAAAAGAAATAAAATTACGATGAATTAGTAGACATAAATAATAATATAATATGACGGGTGACTAAAGTTGAAAGGAAAAAATCATGTAAAGTATCGTTTCAAATAATATTATAATAAAAATAAACCTACATTTTTAGAAACGTATATAAACAATATAAGTAGGTAGCCCGGACGCGGGCCGGGCACGCAATCTAGTACTATATAATTTAAATCAGTTATCCAATTAATAGGGGTCGAATGTCCTCGTAGAAAAGACTTGATTTCAGATTTAAATATACAGTATTAGATTAGATATCGTGCTTGAATCTCGTATGTGGATCGATCTTTTTGAAGGGTCTTATAACTATATCTTTGTCGAGTTATTATTGATCGACTTGTTGGACACTCCATCAAGGTAGTTGTTCTCTATATTACAACTACAAAATCTATGGGGATAGAAGGTAGGGAGCAATGAGATACTGGAATTAAGTACTACATAATCAAGTTTGTTCCCAATTGATACAAAAAGTAGCTGGAATTATATTATTGTCACCTAATATAATCAATGTGCTTAGTAGGTGTATCAAAGTCGTGATAATTATTGTTTCAAAAAAAAAAGTCGTGATAATTAACAGCGTCATTAATTAGTTAAGGACCATTATTAATTAAGACTTATTACAAGCGAGGAACTGAATTAACATGAAATAGATGTAGCATTTTTTATTGTCACTACCTTCACAAAAATGGACAATGTTAGATGTTTACAATGTAGACACTTGATAGTGTATACTATCGAGTAATTCTAACGTCCTTGACAAGTACCGCAAAGTACCATAAGAGTCATCTGTTGGGGGTCAAACAGGACCTACCCTGTCCTCCCCCATACTATCCAGCGTTGACCAAGAAATATGGGACAAACTGAGTTGACCGAACTGGGAAGGCCGGTCAGCCTAGGTCAGCCAGGCTTTACATGCCTAAAGGCTCCTGGCAGACTCAGCTGCCCCCTAACGGCTCATAAGATGTCAACCATTGCATGGTTGACACGTGTCGCTCGCACACCCACAAAAATCAGCATGGAAGCAGTATAAATACTCAGCTCACCTTCACTTGGAAGGTAAGTTATCTCCGGATTAACTAGGCAATACCCAATATTTCATTCACTATTCCTACACACAATCTCTGACTTAGTCATCGGAGGGGGTCCCCGACACCACCCCCGGGGCTAGTGATCACTGTTCACTGTGCAGCTTAGGTCAAGATAGGCATAACGAGGTCTCCCCTTCTTCATACAAATACTCGATTGTTTACTACCCGCAACAATTTGGCGCCGTTTGTGGAGAGCGCCGACTGCAAGCCATGTCTGAACGACCTTTGCCGCCACCGTCGAGCATCGATCCAACGTTTCCAGACGTCTCGTACCTCCACACTCCGTCAGGAGGGGGCAGCGAGGCAGGAAGCAACCCCTCTATTCCGACCACTTTCCTTCGAACGCCACCAGCGACCACGCGAGGAAACCCAAGTCACGTCTTCAGTACACCACTCGCCTCGGCCTCCCCTCAGCCACATCAGGTGAGGTCGATGATAGTGGAACCGACTGCGGGGCATCACACCCTCAACGTCGGCGGGACGCAAACAAACACGGTTCAAGGGATAGCCAGCAGCTCACATACCACGGTAAGTCCATGGCAAATACAGGCAATGTACAACACCCTTAAAACCATGATAAACACCCTGGAAGCGACCGGATTCACTGTCGTCGAGGCGGACCGTACCCCAGGGGTGGCGGAGAACGTGATCACACCTACTAATCTCTTCCACACCCCTGGCAATGGTGCCCCATCTAGGCCCCACACGGTGGCCAGCAGCTGCACTCACACCAGGTCCCACACCAAGCCGAAGTCTCCCCCTCGGCACTCATCTCATCACACCAGCCGACACGAGACCACCCGCCACAGCACTCACCGTGCCTCAGGGTCGAAACACGAGGAAACCGTCCACACAGCCGAAAGCCTCGGTGGGAGGCGATCCAAGAGAGTCCGTTCCCCGTTCACAACGGAAATCTTGGACACCCCTGTACCGGCTTTCAAAATGCCAACCTGCAAGTTCGATGGAACGACAGAGCACGTCCTCAACTTCGACAGCCACATGTCCATGTACCAGCAGAAAGATGCTGTCTGGTGCAAAGTGTTCCAAAATACGCTGACAGGACAGGCCCAGACTTGGTTCAGGAACCTGCCGGATAGGAGCATAAGGAGGTTCCGGGAGCTCACCAATAAGCTGGAAGACCAGTATTCCGGCAACAAGAGAAGGGAGACGATAGCCACCGAGCTCCTCACTGTACGGCAGCTCCCCAATGAGACCACCGGCAGCTTCATCCGGCGTTTCAACTCCGAATACCAGCAGATCCCGAACTGTTCACAAGAGGTGGCGATATTTGCTCTGACACACGGGCTGGCACCTGGCCCGTTCCAAACACATATCATAAGAAAGCCACCAGCCACCATAGCTGCGGCAAAGAAGCTGGCCAAAGGCTTCATCAGGGAGGACGAATACAAGGAAGCCTTCTCCCCTGAAAAAAGAAGCCGGCCAGGGACTGGTGAGAGAAGCGACAAAGGGAAGGGACCTGTCAAGGCACCTAAAGCTGTCGAGAAGAAGGTAGACAGGAGACCAGACCTAAGAGGCCCCAAGAGGGAGAGGATCAGAGACTTCACTAAGGTCACTCTCCCGAGGGCACAAGTCTATGCCATCCACAAAAACGAGCCCAAGTGGGTCAGACCTCCTCGCATGGAAAACAAGAAAAGAGACCCAAATCTCTTCTGTGCATTCCATGAGGACTATGGCCATGACACTGAAGATTGTAGGCAGCTGAAAGTCCAAATCGAAGATCTGCTTAAACAAGGATTTTTCAGACAGTATGTGAAGAAGAAAGAGCCAGGAGCAACGACCTCCCGTCCGCTAACGAATAGGAGAGATACACATGGTGACGGGAGCCTCTGCCAATGGAGGGATGATAAGGGGTCACCGGAGGCATCTCCGGAAGCTCCGAAATCAAGTCCTCTACTCGGGGCCAGAGTTCCCACTAACTCCCAGAGAGGTCATACCCACTCTGATGCTAGAGCAGGCGGATTACGACCGGGTTAGCCAACCACACAGCGACCCTCTAGTCATCCAGGCAGACATAGCCAATCACTTGGTTCAGCGCTGCCTGGTCGACACGGGAAGCTACACTAACCTCCTCTACCGCGACGCCTTCGAGAAAATGGGGCTCAAGGAAAGTCATTTGCGACCAACCAGCTCAGTTTTTGGAGTCTCCGGACAGGGGGTAAAACCCATGGGCAGCATCACACTCCCAATGATGATCGGCACGGGAGAGGCTGCCAAGAATGTGCTGGCGGAATTCGTAGTCATGGATGCTCCGGAAGCATACAACGCCTTCAATTAAAGGGTAACCTTGGACGAGATATTTGGGCTAGTGTCAATATGGGCACTCTGCCTCCTTTATGTCTCAGACAAGGGGACACCCGAGAAGCTCTTTGGCTGCCAAGCCACCGGAAGATCATGCAATGTAGTGGCAGTTAGGCAGACGCAGAAGACACCCTCTCCACTTGCCAGGACAGCTCAAACATAACCCATGGAGATTGACCATGGTTCTGTGGGGGCAAGAGAGGAGCCTGGCGGAAGAGAGGGAAAACAGATCATGGAAGGGGACAAGTCCCTCAAAGGGGCAGAGTCCAACGATGAACCAGAGGAGATCATGCTTTCACCAGGTAGACCAGTGCAGATCGGATCTGGCATGGAACCAGGGCTAAGGCACAACCTGATCGCTCTGTTAAGCGAAAATCAGGACGTATTCGTCTATTCAGCCGATGAGATGCTAGACATCGATCCCAACCTGGCAGTCCACCATCTGAATGTAGACCCAGAAGCAAGGCCAATAAAACAAAAGAAGAGAACCTTCTCGGCAGAGAAGGATGCAGCCATCAAAGAGGAGATAGACAAACTTCTCAAAGCAGGGTTCATAGAGCCATGCAGCTACCCGGAGTGGCTAGCCAATGTGGTCATGGTAAGAAAGGCATCTGGCGCATGGAGAATGTGCGTAGATTTCACCAGCCTCAACAAAGCCTGTCCAAAAGATTGCTACCCACTACCGAGAATAGACCAGCTGGTAGACTCCACCAGTGGCCACTCAATGCTGTCCTTCCTCGATGCCTTCTCAGGGTATCACCAAGTCTCCCTGTGGGAGCCAGATAGGAACAAAACAGCATTCGTGACAAGCCACGGAGTTTTCAACTACAAGATGATGCCCTTCGGGCTGAAGAACGCAGGTGTTACCTACCAGAAGCTGGTAGATAGGGTGTTTGAGCACCAGAAAGGAAGAAACATTGAAGTGTACGTAGACAATGTCATCGTCAAAAGCAAGACTGGCCAAGACCACCTGGCAGACCTAAGGGAGACATTCGATTCCCTTAGGAGGTACCAAATGAAGCTCAACCCCAAGAAATGTGTCTTTGGGGTCAGATCTGGGAAATTCTTAGGCTTCCTGGTGAGCCAGCGAGGAATAGATGTCAATCCAGACAAGGTACAAGCCACAATCAACCTGCCGGAACCCAAGAACAGAAAAAAAGTCATGGGGCTGACAGGAAGAATGGCTGCCCTATCTAGATTCATCTCCAGGTCAGCAGACAAATCAACCCCTTTCTTCGAAGTGCTGAAAGGAAACAAGCAATTTACTTGGGGAGAAGAGCAGAGAGCTGCCTTCCAGGAGCTCAAGAAACATCTCACCAAACTGGACACCCTAGCCAGACCAGAGCCGGGGGAGCCACTCTTCCTCTACATAGCTGTCTCTGGATCTAGTGTCAGTGCGGTACTGCTCAAAGAAGAGGGGAAGGTGCAGAAGGTTGTCTACTACGTGAGCCACACCCTCCTCCAGTCTGAAAAGAATTACAAGCTGGTAGAGAAGGCAGCATATGCTTTGGTCATAGCTGCCAGAAAGCTAAAGTCATACTTCGAAGCACATCAAGTAACTGTACGCACTGACCAACCTCTGGAAAAAACTTTGGAGAAGCTAGAGAAATCAGGGCGGCTTACCAAATGGGTCGTGGAGCTGTCAGAATTTGGGATCAAGTATAAGCCCAAGGGGCACGTCAAAGGTCAAGCAGCAGCCGACTTCATAGCCGAATGCTCACATCACGAGGAGGCAGCCGAACATAACATCTGGGAGGTATACACCGATGGATCTGCCACCTCCACTGGCTCGGGAGCATGTGTAGTCCTAATCTCACCAGAGGGGAACAAATTCGAACATGCCTTAAGATTTATGTTCCAAGCCTCCAACAACGAGTCGGAGTATGAAGCAGTGATTGCGGGGGTAGAGCTTAGTGTGGCAGCAGGGGCTGAACATGTCGTAATCAAGACAGACTCCCAGCTGGTGTGCAGCCAGATCAGAGGAGAGTACAAGGCAAGAGATGACACAATGCTAAAATACCTGGCAAAGTTCAAACAGGTTTCAGGGACACTTAGCTCCCTCAAAGTCGAGCTAGTGCCACGCTCCCAAAACCACCAGGCGGATGCCTTGTCAAAACTGGCTAGCTCCAGCCTCCAGGATGTGTCAAGATCGGTATTCGTGGACATCCGGGGCAGCAAGAGCATATCGGAAGACAACCAGGTCCAGTCGGTTGAAACAGAGCCAAGCTGGATGGATCCCATCATAGCTTACAAGCTGACAGGGGAGGAGCCAGCTGGCAGGAATCATAGAAAGAAGCTCAGAAGGATAGCAGCACGGTTCGTAATCATAAGAGGAGAGCTATACAGAAAATCCTTCTCCCACCCACTCTTGAAGTGTGTTGGACCGACCCACTCCGACTATGTACTCGGGGAGGTACATGGGGGGCTGTGCGGCCATCACATGGGAGCCAGGACACTTGCTCACAAAGCTCTCCGAGCAGGCTACTACTGGCCAACAATGCTGCAAGACGCACGAGAGCTCACTCGACGCTGCCACAACTGCCAAGTACATGCTCCTGTCATCCACCTGCCTGCCAACGAACCCATGCCAGCCTTGAACCCCCTACCATTCACTCAATGGGGGATGGACATCAGTGGCACATTCCCAAACCAAGCAGGATCCGTTCAATGGGTGATAGTAGCTGTCGATTACTTCACCAAATGGATAGAGGTCGTGCCGGTAGCCAATATTACATCAGAAGCTGTCAAAAAGGTTGTGTGGAAGAAAATTTTCACTCGCTTTGCCCTGCCGGAAGTGATTATAATGGATCATGGCTCACAGTTCGATTGTGGTCCGCTCCAGGAATGGATGACAACTTTTGGGGTCAAGTTCGGCTACTCCGCTGTCTGTCATCCTCAAAGCAATTGGCAGGCAGAGGCAGCCAACAAGACCATCATCAATGGAATGAAGAAGAGGCTGGAAGATGCCAAAGGAGCTTGGGTCGAAGAGATACCAATGATCCTATGGTCCCTCCGTACCACTGAAAAGGAGGCCACCGGTGAATCACCTTTTAGGATGGTGTACGGGACAGAGGTTGTCATGCCCGTGGAAGTAGGGCCTAGCAGCCTCAGAGAGCAACTTTACGAACCCACAATCAATGAAGACTCCCTACAAACATCCCTCGACCTGTTGGATGAAGTAAGGGACAGGGCGAGGCTCACTATGGCTGTCTACCAAGACAGAATCAAGCGGGCCTGCGACAAAAAGGTCAAGGTCAGAACATTAAATGAAGGAGACCTGGTCCTAAGGAAGGCTGCATCCTGCAGCATGGCAGGCATCGATGGCAAGATGTCCCCAAATTGGGTAGGTCCTTACTTGATCACCAAGAAAGAAGGACCAGCTACCTTCCGACTAGCAGAGATGGATGGCACGCCACTCAAATCCATATGGAACACTGACAACCTCAAAAGGTATAATCCTTAGAGGTAAGAGGCAGCATGTAAAAATTGTAAGCCCCGATGAAGCATCCAAAACAAATACAGAAGCTATTTAAACATAGCAAACTATGTATTTCTGGGTCACGAAAACAATGAATAAACAGCTCCTTGGCAATCCAATTATGGTCTCTACTTCACGCATCTTTCACACCTTTTTTTTCTTCGCGAAAAAAAAATGGGTAAAAATTGGCGGCAAGGAGGCAGGCCCTAGTCTGCCCACAAAGAGCCACAAACCCAAAGCAGGCCGTCACTTGACGGACCAGCAAACTCATGACAAGCAGCGAGGTGGTATGAGCAAGCCACCTGACCAAGTCAACCCCGCCATAAGGCCAAAGCTGCCAGGCAACAAACCAGCACACCCGTATGCATTAATATGGGCACACGACTGGTGCTCAACAATCTTCACATAGCTCGCTAAGATACACGCATCTATCACAAGAAAGAGAGTACCCCACCTAAGCCGGCTGCGCAGCACACATAGCTACACCCGAAGCACGGGCGCACAGCTATACCCCTGCCAGACCTTAGCGGGACCCAAAAGAGAACAGAAAACTCAGAAAAACATACCTAGTCTGGCTTGAGGGTCCGTTGTAATTTAACGGAAACCCGGCAACAGGCGACTAACGGTAAAAGGGACAGAGGACTAACTCTCTCCCTAAAGGAGCTAGGTGTATAGGCTAGGTATGGGAAGACCAATGAGCCAACACACATTTAGCTCAGGCTGCTATCCAAAGCTGCTCCACACATGGGTCGTTTTATACACCATAGGGAGCCCACGCAGATGGTAGACGTAAGGGGGAAAGGAATACAGTTAGACAGGTTCCTGCTGATAACAAAACCCCGAAACGGCCAAGGGCCAGCTATCACCGCTTGTGATCAAGGAGGCCTGGTAGCAGGCAAACCCACCTAGTGCTACCCGTGCCGATCAGGCTGGTAGGAGAATAATGGCTAGGCCAGGCAAAGTTCCTTGCTACCTGGCCACGTAATCCTGGACCACTTAGGGTAGCTTAAAAGCATACTCCTAAAGCTACCAGAAGTCAAGACGGAAAGAACATTCGAACATTTGCAAGAAGAGTGCAGAGAAACAAGGAGCATTTGTTATAAATAGAAGGCCGTAAAAGCCTGGAAAATTACATCAATGCTCCCAAAAGAAGTGCAGTACAATAAGTTCGAGTTACAAAGCATAGTCACACCCAAAATACAGCCAAAGAGTTCATTACATGACTCAAAGCAGCAAAAAAGACAAGTACATATCGGCGGCCATCCACCAGAGACCTACTACGGCCTACCTTACAAAAAGAAGCAAAAGGACAAACTAGATGAAAACTGTTAAGGGTCAGGTCAGGTTAGGTAGGCAGACTCAGGATGATGCGCAGGACTCCGGACTTTGAAGCAGCCGCCAAGAGCCCTATTCCTGAGCAGACTGCCCCGGGTTAACCGGAGCAGGAGATGTTACAACACTTGCACCACCAGCCTGGGTGGTCTCAGTTAGAAGATTAGGCAGCATTGGGAAGCAGAGGCAGCCACGGAATCCTGGGCAGAAGTGGGATTCTTGAGCAGGGGCCAGGTAGGCTGCTGGCACCTCTTCATCTCCTCCATCTGCTCCCACTCAACAGAGCGAGCCGGGAACAGGTGGGCAAAGGTAGCAGCGGCAGCCCCCCAGCCGCCCTCGAAGGACTGCCAGCAACGCTGCTTCATCTCAGCTCTGGCCCGGGACTTGAACTCAGCAAGAGCAACCTCTCGCTCCTCCTGGCCACTCTTAACCAATGCCACCTGCTCGGCCAGCTCAGCCTTAAGCCGCCCCGTCTCCCCCATTGCCAGTTGTTCCTTGAGCCCCTTGATTTCTTCATCAGCAGCTCGGGACTTCTCAAGAGCCTGTTCTAAGTTAACTTCAAGGGACAACACCTGGTCAGACATGTCAGCCAAACCCTTTTTGGCACCTTCGACCTTCCTCCTCCAGCAGTCAGCTTTCTTCTCAGCCTCGGCAGCGGCCGCCTCCAGGCCCTCTTTCATCTCAACAACCTTCTTCCTCAGCTGGTCCATCTCTTCCTCCATCCTGCCCTGTGACTCGGTCAACCTCATCACCTCTGCCTGGTAAGTAGCCCCCAGCTCACAGGCCATCAGGGTAAATCGTGCAGTCTACAAAGTCAAAACAGAAAGGTTGAGAGGAGAGAAGAAGCAAAGCAAGAAGCAGGTAAAGAGAAAAGGAAAGAGAGACTGACCAGGACCAAGTTGTGCATGGTAGAAGCAAAAGGCATCTTGACAGAGTACCTCAGCTCGGTAGGCCGATCTAAAGGTAGCAAAAGGCCCCTGAAGAGGCGCCAAGCACAAGTGTTGCCTGCCTCAGGGTCTGCCACGTTCAATGACTCATCACAACAGACGTCAATAACGGGACGAAATCGGTTCCGGCTGGCTAAGGCATTTGGTATCCCACACAAAGTCTCCATAACATGACGAGGAACCTCTACGATCGGCTTCTCCAAGTACCCCCCCCCCCTCGCATTAAAGAAGAATTCAGATTCAGGCAGGAGGGGCGAGCGGTCACCACCTTCCAAGTCAGGAAGGGAGCTCAGAGAATCAAGCCCCCTGAAGATGCCGGAGCTGCCCTCACCCAAGAACTTGTTGGGTACACCACTAGAAGCCATCCGGGGCTGAGTCGAAGGCTGCTTGCTGACGGGAGGACTCTCCAAATCCACCACAGGAGCATCCACCTCAAAGTCAGCAGGCATGGTCAGATTCCTCCTACAACCTGCGGGAGGGAGGTCCTCATCCTCCTCGTCACTGAAAATCCCAGCAAAGTCAGACATGGGAGCTGGGCGCTTACCTCCTGCCAAAGGAGCACCGGCGTCGTCATCAGCCCATTCCTCCATCACGACCTGCCGGATGATCCCAAAAGAAGCAGTTGGAGCCTTTTCAGCAAACTCCAACTCTATCCCACCAGTGGTAGCAGCCGAGTTAGTAGTTGCCTGCTCCACGCTGCCAGCGGCCTGCTCCTCAGTAACAACCTCATTGACCATCATCTGGTTGGCATCAGCTGCCATCTGACCAGCACCAACGGCTACCTGAGCAGCGTCCACCTCCATCTGCTCCACGTCAGCAATCACCTCTTCGACAATCTCCTTCTACCTCAACGACCACCCGTCTTGCAGTAGTAGAAGCAGGAACCCGGACACGGGGAGTCCTCCTGACCCTGGTAGCAGCAGCAGCCGGCGCAGCGGGACCTGTCGGAGAGGAACCAGCCTCCCACTCTTCCACGGCCTCCATCAAGCTTTTCCTCCTCTCCCCCTTACTTGGTGCAGCCGGTGGCTTCTCTTTAGGAGTCCGTTCGGCACGACAGCTCACCCTTCTCAACGCGTCCTCGGTCCACTGGAAAGCACCTGAAAAAGGGAGAGGCAGGTCAAACAAAGATAGAATAAAGAAGCAACCACAACCTAGCAAGGGCCAGCTACCCCATACACACCTGGGTCACAAGTTGGAGACAAGCTGACAGCCTGCAGCAGGTCTTCAGCAATGATGAAGTCGAAATGAGGGAGCCAAATGGATGGACCTAGCTGCCTAGTGCCGTCAGAGGTAAAGAACTGGTAGGCTACCTCCTCATCAGGGCTAAGGATAACGTCATTTTGGGCTACAATTCCATCACGGATCTCCTCAGCCCCTGTTTGGAAAGACCGATTCATCTCATTCACAAAAAACCAGTTCACTTTGAAGTCGGAAGGCACCCTCACCCAGAAAAAGGTGTCCCTCCATGAAGGAGCATTCTCCATGCGAGGGAACACCGTCGATTTACCGAACATCTGGTGAAGGACATACCACCCCTTCTCCGAATGACCCATCCTCTGGAGACGATGGAGCTTCTTGAAGAGAGAAACCGACAGAGGAAAGCCCTTATACAGGCACACCCAGGCGAAAGACACCAGAGTCCGGACAGACGTAGGGGATAACTGCACAATCGCGCCACGCGTGCGCGTCAAGATCGAAGTAAAGAATGGATGGAGCGGAAAGCGCAACCCAAACTCCAGTTGCTTGACAAACACCGCAGTCCTCCCTGGTGGCGGATCCGTCACAACTGAGCCCGGGGCTGGCAGCTCCAGCAAGTACTCTCCCCCAACCCTAAAATACTCGTTTGCCTTCTCCATCATACCAGGCCTAGACATCTTTTCGATGAAATCAGGCGAGATCTCGGTGGTGAGAGGAGCATCGTAGTAGTCGGGGCTGATGATTGGTCTCCCCGGAGGCACCAGGAGACTCTGATCAACAGTGCTCGGGGGACGGGTAGATACTGGCCTAGGGACGGCCTGGCTAGATGAGGGTACGTCACTCATGTTGGATAGGTCGATGCAGATTGGCTTCCAAACGGATTGCCTAGCACTACGACGCACAATTAAAGGCTTGTGGGAAGACTCGGACAAATCCGGAAACATAAAAGAGTGGAAGAAGTCACCTTAAATCTCCTCGAATACGGCGGCAGAAGGGAGGCCGGTTGAGCTTCTCTGACGTCGGAAGAAAGAGGGGATGAAAAGAAGAAGATAAGAAATTTTTCGGAAAGAGAATAATGATGATGAAAACCGTTGCGGGTATTTAAACATCCACGCGAACGGTTACCTGCACGAAGTGACGGTTGCACTCCTCAAGACGTGGCCTGCGCACGACGCGTGTAAGCCCACTTGCACCCCACGGTTTGAATTTCCCGCTCAAAGGGAATTTTGAATTAAAACTGAAACCCCTATTCTCTCTGACTTAGGAGTTTCAGTTGGGGCTATTGTTGGGGGTCAAACAGGACCTACCCTGTCCTCCCCCATACTGTCCAGCGTTGACCAAGAAATATGGGACAAACTGAGTTGACCGAACTGGGAAGGCCGGTCAGCCTAGGTCAGCCAGGCTTTACTAGCCTAAAGGCTCCTGGCAGACCCAGCTGCCCCCTAACGGCTCATAAGATGTCAACCATTGCATGGTTGACACGTGTCGCTCGCACACCCACAAAAATCAGCATGGAAGCAGTATAAATACTCAGCTCACCTTCACTTGGAAGGTAAGTTATCTTCGGATTAACTAGGCAATACACAATATTACATTCACTATTCCTACACACAATCTATGACTTAGTCATCGGAGGGGGTCCCCGACACCAACCCCCGGGGCTAGTGATCACTGTTCACTATGCAGCTTAGGTCAAGATAGGCATAAGGAGGTCTTCCCTTCTTCATACAAATACTCGATTGTTTACTACCTGGAACATCATCATCTCAACCATCCATAATGTTAAGAATCAATCTACACCATGCATTATTTTTATTTAGGCATATTTTATAATTTATATTGTAATTAACCAAAAAAATAGAAAAAAAATGGTTAATTGCATTAATTTAATGTTTTGTGCTTATGTATACATTGTATAAACTATATCTAATATAATTTGATAATTTTTTCCTTTTAGAAGAATTTATTAAGTTATTTAAAACATGATTTGTTACGGTGCTTTGCGGTACTTGTCGAGCACCCTAGAACTCCTCCTATACTATCACACAATATCAGCAAAATTTTAAGACACTATAAAAAATTTACTACTCACACAAATAATTTTACTACCAACACAATTAATTTTACTATCTGAAGTTTCCATTATTATAAATTAATTCTACTACTCCTATCTCAATTTTAGTACTACAAACTCAATTCTATATCGTAGACAGATTAATTGTGTTTATACTGTAGAGCTCCATCAATTTGCCACGTCGAGAAACAACTTCACATTTTTTTGAAAGGAACAACTTCATATAATTAAACGAGTTCTTACTTGTGTTAGGTCTTTCCTTCTCGAAGAGGATTGCTGGTCTTCTGGTAAGAACTAAGAAGTAGGTTAAATCACTTGCCTTTCTCAATAAGTAATTGCTCTAACTAAAATACGTATTTTTGGTTCTTTATGCTGATTTGTAGTTCATACAAAAATTCAATCAAAACTAATTAATAATTAAGTTGAATGATAGTAGATCATGCATTTTTTGTTTTTTTGGTACAAAGGAGCGGGGGTGGGGGTATGAGGATTTGAACCCAGGACAACCCCTAGGCATGTTGAGTTCCTAACCACTAGGTCAACCTTGATTCTCTTAGATGTTGCATACTAGCAGGGCCGTGTGGGAGGAAATGGGGGGCCAGGGCGAAAATCTAAGGTCGGGGCCCTTAAAAGCCGGTAATATGGGCGAAACTCTAAAATTGGGGCCCTTAAGAAAACGTTAACATGCGCTAAATAATTAAAATCATACGGAAATTTTATGTCATCGTAAAAAGAAACCTAAAAAACTAAAACTTTTCGAAACAATAGATAAAGAAAAAAAACAAGAGATTTTAACTCATCGTAAAAAGAAACTAAAAAAACTAAAACTCTTCAAAATTAAAGAATGAAAATAAAAAACAAATTTGAAGGACAATGAGTTTCGAACTCGCGACCCAAACCCATGACCCAATACTCCTCCTCCTTTTTTTAGCTTTTTACCACTACGACAACTTGAGACTATTGATGCTTAAACAGACTAAACTGTATATATTTTCAGTACTTGAGATTATAGGGCCCTGGACGTGGGCCCAGCTCGCCCAGCCTCCCCCACGCCTCTGCATACTAGTATATAATTACGTATGTACTTTAATTCAATCAACGTGCATGTAATGTTAAATACTCTTGTCTAATGACTCTATTCGTACTCCGATCTTTTTTGTAAACTTCATACAAATCTCGTGAGGGAGACTAATGAGTATTCCATGACTATTCATAAACAAGATACACACTGTTTAGCTTCATAATACAAAGGAATTTACAATTCTCGTTTAAGTTTTGACATTTAATTTGAATCTATCGTTTTAGAAGCGAAGTTTTCCATAATACCAATCTTGCACAAACCTAAAGCTTAAGGAACAATCCTTTCCACGTTTCTCTACACTACTTAATAAGCTCAAAAGCCACAACACTAGCTAAGGTATACAAAAAGGCTGAGATCGAATCTAAGGTTAATAGTTCTCTTCAACAAATTAAAGACTTTCTATTGTTCTTCATAGATTGTCTCTCAAAAGCTTCATGTATAAGTAGAAGTACTCTTTTTTAAGCGGAAAGTCGTAGAATTTCATGTCCTTAAAGTTTATAAGTTTGCTCTCAAAATGCAACTTTTAGTGCACGTACTACACTCTCTGGACGCTCCATATTTTCCTACCTTTATATTTCACTACTTTTTTGTAGTTTGTGACTTTGTGAGTTTGTGCTATGAAACTATGAAAGAGTATAATGTGTGGTATTAATTAAAGTATTTTGGCATCATCTCTCTTTTCCCTTTGTTTACAAGTAATAATTTTTGGTTAAATTATTTGGTTGGTTACTCGCTAATAAGAGGTCGATATTTAATTCAAATATATGAAAGTAATTTAAAGTTCAAACCATACGCTTTGACATGTATTAGGCACTTAGCTAGTGGCCAAAAGCTAATTTGAGGACATGATCAAGTAAAACAGATAGGTTGGTTTGAGTTTGTGGTGAAAATAACTAATAATGTATCGTATTTAATAACCTTTTGTTTACCAAATCAAAGTTAAGTCACATTTTTCTAGTTTTCTTCTAATTATATATTATTTGTTTTAAAATCATAACGTCGTTGACTGATAAAGACAATCGAGGAATTGAAGTACATAGAAGAACCTAAGAGTCAGGATTAAAGTTCAACACATAAAAAAAAAAACAGAGGAGCAAAATATAAACAAGCTAAGATTTATAAATTTTCATTTGGACAATAAAGTAAACACATACAAGTATGAGTACCATTATTTTGGCACTACGTCGTTACATGTCTATGTTTCAAAAATCATCGTCACCAAGAAAAGGAAAGCTAGCTAGCTCAACACTAAGTGATCACTACTCAATTAGTCATCACTAATTAAAAGAGTTAACGTAACTCACTACATTTCTATAAGTAGATTAATTAGTGGAGGCTACTATAGGCTAAGATAGACACTAGCTAGTATTTAGATACTAATCCTACATTGTAAGATTTCTCAAACTTCATGATTAGTGTAGGATCGACGCTAACAAAGCTTAACACACGTACTTTATTATATTATCAAAAAACCGTCATTTCGAGGTTTCATCCCTCTATTCAAACAAAAACAAAGTTATGTACGATGGACTAAAATCAACCTCGCCTAATAATACAAACACTAATAGCATTTAGCATAACATCACTACTATTAAGTATGTAATCTAGCTAGTTATCAGTAGTTACGGTCCATTTTCATTCACGTGTAATTCTAATATCTAAGATTAGCCTACACTTGCCCTTAATAGTTGTTACCAATTCTTGCTTTAGTCATTATTTTGTGCCAGGAGATAATTTTTTTAATTTTCTAAGTCTCAAACTTTACTGCTCTGCCAACTACAGTTAGGTATTTTTTTTTTGTGCCCCGATATTTGTACAAACAGAATTATTGTTCATTATTTATTTTAAGCGGATAAAGTAATAGTTATACTACAATAATTATTTAGTTTATAAAAAATAAAAGGAAAAAAAAAATCAACTTTTCAGCCGACTGCCAAAGGTTTTGGTTCAACACTCAACAGTTACTACAACGTAATAATTTCTGGAGTTTCAGTGGGCTGCCGGCTAGACGGCTAGTAGTTTCAAAGCTAACCATGCAATATGCATGTTAAGTCTACCAGGATAAGGACACTTCCAATATGTCCATATGTTCTAAACTTCTAATAACCTCGAAAATAAATACTATCTTTATTTTTCTTTGATATAAATTTTTTTTTTCCATATTGGTTGATTATTGGATAATAGTAATTGTTTTTTGTGGGTGCAAATGTGCAACTGTGATGAGTAAAATAAAGTTTGAGTAGTCGGGAACTTATTAGGGTATGTTTGACAAACTCTTAGATTATTTTTGGGTCTTAATTCCTAAATGTTGAAAACGGCCAAATACACAAAATTTAAAAATAATTTGCAATTTCTTTGAAATGTAGTGTAAATTTGGAGATTCTCACCAGGAATTATTTATCAGAAACTGTTTTTAAGAAATATTTGAGCAGGTGTTGAAACTTGGCTAATTAAAATCGATAGTCACTGCCTTCGAGGTATCTGCTGGCGTAACAAAAGCAAACTCAGTCAATTTAATTTGCTTGATAATTAAGGAAATTATGGTACAAGTTAACTGCCGCGCGCCTCGTTAACCAACGGAGGCCAGGGGCACTTAAGACAGAAGATCAAGAAGACCGGCCGATAGGTTGACCTTTATATGGTGGGTAATTCTATAGTACATTCCCTAGCTAAACAATAGGTTCAATTGTTTATCAAAAACAAAAATTAGTTTAAAACTATACCTTTATACGATTTTTTTTTTTCGAAATAGAGCTCAAAAAATAAATGTTAAAACAAAATGGGTTAAATAAAAATTTATTCAACCTTATGGGGTGCACGTCGCCCCCATTTAGTTTTGGGCCAAAACCGCCAGAAACCTAACGTGTTTAAGGGTATCAAACAGTGCCAATAGGATATTCACCCCTTAAAACCGCCAAGACCCTTGACAGTTTCACTTCGAAAAAAAATTCCCTTTGTACAACCTTTCTATTAGCTAGCCTTTTTTCCCTTGACCAAGAGATAAATTGGATGCATTTTCTTTGATTAGTACTAACTTGCGATAAAGATGTATCTAAGATTACGCGGAGTATATAGCTAAGTAATAACCTAAACAAAACTTAGACGTACGATTCATAAGCTTACCAATCACCTTAGAGTGAGGCTATTTGTATATATATGACATATACTGATATATATTACTAAACATATATGGGGAAAGTTCGGACATTTTTTAAATTTTTATGTGGTGAGATTGAGGAGAGGGAAATGAAATAAGATGAGACATGTGAATATAAAATTAGTGATATACATTTAGAAATGTATATGGGTATACAAATAGAGTTTCTCTTATATAAATCTCAAAGCATACCTCTATCTGACCAACATATATATTTCCAATTGTCCAACCTATACCAATTGGGGGGGCATAACGCCATGCAGACTATATGTGGTGGAAGGGTATATATTGAACGTAGCGTTAATTTGTTTTTTGTTTTTTTTCTTCAGTAAACCCCTTTTAAGTTTCTTTGTACGAGGTACATACATCTACCATCTTCTATAGCTTTAGTAATTCTAGATAAATTGCAATATGTACTCACTATTCAAATGAGATAACAAAATGATGAACTAACGAAAGTATTAACACCTGAATTATTGACATTAAATTACTAGACCGTTATTTAAAAAGAGAATTAAAAATTCATTAAATTTAGTATAAAAGTTTGAACCGTGTAATGCACGGATTTAGAATTAACTATTATTATAGATGTAAGTTTGTGAGTCCATGCATGACATCAAACAACCAAAGAAAACAAATAACAAGGAAGGGTTAGAAACTTTGAACGTTTAGCTACTTCTACACTTCTACACTCCTACGTGAGAGGAAGGTCCTTGAGCATTAAGGGTTAAGGTTGAGCCAAAAGGAAGACACCTATTGCAACCCTTATTATATGTATTTCATGTCAGACACGGTTTACTTAATCATTGGTTTGCTTAATGAACCAATCAAACCACAAGGCTGTCACCCTGAAACCTTAATTATTTTTGTTCATTTATTTTTATTTCCACCTCACTTTAATTTAATTAAATTAATTATTTGTACAATAAACTAAACTAATTAACTTTAGCCCTCCATTACTGTAATCTCTCAACAAATTCAAAGCATCTTGCCTTTTTAATACAATATTATTACTGTCATGGCAGGCCAATAATACTCTGATTTTAATAATTATAAAGCCTGCATTTCTGAAATCTTTTGTTAAACCCAAGAAATTGGATTTTTAGTGTTTCTTCCCAGCAGCCCCCTCCATTATTATTTACTCAGTAAATTGTTGTTATCCAGATTTATTATATTAAGGTAGAAAAAATAAATAAAGCAAATGCATCTTTCTGAAGCTGAATTCCACTAGTTTCACACTTTCACCAATTCTTTCTCTTGCCCTTTCTTGTCCCCCCTAAAAATCTTACTTTATAACATTAAGATTAGTTAGAGTCGAACTAGATGAATTGTGGATTTGTGGTAAGACGGAGCAGTTTTAGAGAGATTTACCGTTAAATTTAAAACTTCTCACGAGCATTTTATCATGAAATTAGGTTATTGCAAGATGTAGAGGACCAAATGCATTTATATATAATGGTTCTTTATCATTATTTAGAAGTCTTGATGAGATAAATAAATGTCTAAGTGACTATGTTCATTCATTGGGTATGGCCAGAATCTCAACTCTGCCAACTTGAGATTGTTTATTTTAACCTAATTCTAGATTATAGTATTGAGTATTGACAAGAGGTTAAATTATACATGGAGGAATTCTAGAAGTGCATGTTTCACTATTGCAGCAGTGAAAAACAGAGAACAGAAGCTTCTGTTTTTTGCAGTTTTATCATAAGGTGAAGAAAGTAGAATATTTTTAACCATCATGGCAAAATTTTGAAAGAAAAGGCACAAATTAGGAGTTGACTCCAGCTCAAGATAACCCAATTAAATGTCCTTATATTGTATTAATGATTCAGGTTTATGACCCTTTTTTTTTAAATTGGTATGAGTACCTTAAGTAAAAGCAATAAGCAAAAGATCCCACTAATCAAAGGTGGTTTACACTACAACTAAGCTTTGTGTAACAAACAATTTCAATAATAAGTAATTATTTGATGCTTCATCATTAGAATCTTAGACATAATTTAGAAAGTGTAGTTCCTAATTAATCATGCTATATACAAAACTTACTTCACGATACATAATCAATTAAGGTCACATTTTATTTTATAAAAGAAGTTATGAGCGACAAGCAAAAGATGATCTCGTTGTAGATGAGATCATCATCACAATAAATATACGACACATACAGTATTATGTGGCTTGGAGTACCGAGTTCACACCACTACAATAAAAGAAAAACATGAAAACAACCGCGTGCACAAATGAATTTTTTTTTCTCACAATATATGATACATTATATGGTGCGAATTCAAATTTTGCACCAAATGCGGATTATACAATACAATATTAAAATGAACATATTTATAAACAATCACTACTCCTAAATAAATGAGTGAAAAATAATCACAGAAACAGGAAAAAAAATTGTACTATTGGGAATTATTATCAAAATATGAGATAAAGAGAGGGAAAAGGGGAGTTAAAAACTATTAGGCATGTAAGACAAAAAAACAAGATTAACAAACAACAAAGTAAAAAAACTAGGTGTAAGAAAAAATGTTGTGTTGAGTAGACATGCAGACAAATGCCTTGACAAATGATGCAACAGTCTGATCCCAAAGTATCTTTCTATATACAAGAAGCCTCTCTCACTTTCTCCCTCTTTTCTCTTGTGGACATCATATTCAGGATTGATGATTGGTGGTTAGAACTCTATTTTCATTTGTGTTGGATTTGGCCCTACAGTAGACAAAATATGCAGATCATAACATCAGTTAATTTTGCACTAATTTTAAAGATACCAACATACACCATATTTATGTCTGAGTTGTGAATTGTGACCCATCTAATTTTAATGCTTCCTTACCATGCACACTTTGTGCTTCAAATCCATTCTCCTTTTGGCCAAATCCCATCTGAACAATACTTTGCAAGTCCCCCTCACATAATGAAGGTAGCTGAGGAATCAAATTAGTACAAATTACTATCTCACAATGTAAATAAATCCGCAATGCATGGCGCTTACTAAGTGTTTTACGTTAGGGATCGGAGGGGGACTCTTGAATCTGATACACATGCAAATACGAACTTTTTTTCCTAGTGAAGTCAAAATCAAACTCGAGTGAATCTAATTCTTATACTAATGGTGTGGGAAATGATGTTGATTCTGATCTTTAAATTGGTGATTTACGATAATTGTCTAATTAGCGTTACGACGGGGAATCGTATGATGTGGGGGAGGAAATGATTACCTGAGAAAGACAATTAGAGAAACCATCAATTGAAGGTAAATGAGAGCCATGATTATTGTGGTTAAGTGAGGGATTTAAGGGGTCCATAGAGCATGGGTTAGTAGCCCCCGCGGTTGTTATGCTATCTTGTAGAGGATTTTGATGGGGTTGCCCATATTGAGTTGGTACCATGGTTGGGTACATTGGGTGCGACATTGAGCAATTTGGTTGGATCGCCTGAAAAATTACCACAAAAATATAATTTTTAATTAATTATAATAATAAAGGGTTAATTTTGATTTAGATTATTGTAATTGGGACAAAACAAAAAATATACCTAACTTTTTTTATTAAAGATGGAAAAATAAGAGAGAAAGTGGAACTTACATCTTTTGAGAAAAGGTTGGCCATGTTCAACTCTAGTCTAGGATTCACAGTGGACAACTTCATTGAGAGGAACTGCCCAAATGTAAAATCATTTGGAATTTTTCAGTCAAATTAGAAATTATAAATTTCGCAATCACGTCTAAATGTAACGTAATTGAGTTTCACAATCGAAATAATCAATTTTTCCCGCTATAGTGACATTTATGCGTTCTTTTGTTTAACTGACGTAATAAGAATTTAGACAGGTGTTTAGTTCTACCTCGACTTGTCTTTGCAATGATTGTACATAGTTGATTATCTCATCTAACATAAGTGCTTTTCCAGTTACCTACAATAACAAAATTCATGACAAAAAATGAGCATTAAAGTTGTAAGATTAATCACATTGCAATACTCAAATCACTCAATAATAATCAGATTTCTAATAATTACCTTATTACAGCCAGGTACAAGATCCTGAAGAAGCTTCATTCTTTCACTAATTTTCTCTCTTCTAACCTGATCATGTCAATACTTTCAAAAGTCAATAAATGTTACTGTTTTCTCAATCATAATCAACTTTCACAATCTTTTACACACAACAAATTTTGTAACTGGCAGTATTAAGGAAGAAAAGAGTCGTAATTCTTACTCTTTCAGCAAGACTATGGCTATCAGTAGCTTGACCTCTCCTTGCTCTAACATGAATATAATCTTTTAGTGGTTCAACAGGCTTTTGATCTTGTTTCTTGACATCCTCTCCTCCTTGAATTTCCTCCGGTTTCGCCTCACCGCCGCTTATACCATTACTTTCTTCTGATTTACTTCTCTTTGGGCTTGAATCTTCCCCATTTTCACCCACCTGAAAAATCCAATTTCACCATTAGTTTCCCAAAATATAATAATAAAAAAGCTAAAAACTTTGATATAGATTTTTGTAAGAAAAAGTTACAAACTTTGTTAGAAATGTTGGGGATTTGAGAATGAGATTCAGTTTCCTTTGCTTTTCCTTTAGAAACTGCTGCTTTTCGTTTTCTACTTGATCCATTTTCTGCTGCTTGTTTTTGGCCTGATATTGAAGAATTCTCCTGAGAGGTATTACAGAATTCAGCTTGTTGATCACGCACTAAATTCCCTGATTGTTTCCTCTCATTCATAGAATTGTTGTTGTTTTTGTTGATGTTGTCAAGATGAGATCGAGCAGCAGCAGCAGCAGCTTTAAGAGAAGGACTACTAGAAACTCTCTGCAGCTTACCATTTACGCCACCTAAATTACTACATGACCTAGGAACAAAATCACCATTCTTGTTACCATTACTCAACCCAATATGATTTGTAGTTGTTCTCCCATTGAAACTCCGACTACCAAAGGAAGAAAACCTCGCTGCCCGCTCTGCGAAACCAGGATCACCAGGCATTGCAGGCAAATTAGAACTCAGTTTCATAGAATTGCCTAAAGAGGGAAAGTTTTCCTTAACCATATGGTCTATAATTGGCATAGACATGCCAATTTTAGGTGGGGAGCTTAAGGGGGTACTATAACATGAGTTATTTGTGCTACAATTGGCACCTTGAATGTAATTTGGCATGTCATTTGAGTTGCAAATGTTGCCTAGCTTGCCAATGAGCTCCCTAATCATAAAATTGTCGTTCGACATGGCCGAGTTTGAGGCAGCTGGGGAGGAGACCATGGAGCTTAAGGCAGACTCAAAGTGGTCAGTGGGAGGTGGAGTAGAGAGGAAGCAATCTTGGGATTGACTTGTTTGGATTTCCATTGAGTTTGCAAGTGATTGCCATGTTGGCATTGTGGTGGAAAATGAATGATCATATTGAAGTTGGGGTGGTATTCCGGCATTCATGAAGAATTCCTTGTCCATTGTTGCGAAAACTGGCACGAATCGAGTCGTAAAAATGGATTTCAATTTGGGGTGATTTAGTGGTCTAGCTTATTGTTTTCGTCAATAATGAGCTTACATTTGAGTGTAGGTTGATTTATGTAGCTTGAGTTTGAATATTTGTAATGTGAGAAAACAGGGGGAAAACAGGGGAAAACAGGGGAATTGTAGTATGATTAGAAATGTTGTGATTTGGTTTTTGGTTTGTTGCAGGAATATAACTTGTCAAAAAAGGAAGAGGGGGGGAAGGTGCTTAGATGGGTTGTACCAAGTTATATAGCAAAAAAAAAAAAAAAAAAAAAAAAAAAATTGCCCATAAAAATATTTAGAAATAGGGTCAGATTGATTAATAGTTTAACATTATGAGTATAATTTTTTATGCTGAAGTTGTGTGTTAGTAGTATTTTGTTCCTTTTCAATATTTGGTTGTTCAAAGATGATGAAAAGGACAGTTTGACCTATTAAATACAAGAACACAATAACCCATTTGTTCATCTTTACTACAAATTTCCCTCATCATTCATAATGTTCTTAAAATGCCATTTTATCATTTTCTTTATCCAATCCGCAAAAGACGGGGTTGAAGGTTGAATTTTGGCGAGATTGTTGGATGAATATCTATACACTTCTACAAGGTTTGTGGAATTTGATTCACTATTTATGGCGGTGTTATAGAATACTCCGTATATGTTTAGATTATGTTTGGCAAGTCATTTCAGTTGGATTGATTAGTTTGAATAATATAGTTTAGATCGGTAACAAGCTTGTTAGGCTTAGGCTAGTTGTTCTAACTTTGCGCAACTGTATTGGTTTGGTAACACAAGTACACAACTAAGAGCATTTTAATGGACGAATCGTGCTAAACCTAGATTTTGTGCTGCAAATAAGTAAAGATAGAAAACGGCACTGATACTGAACGAGTCTAAAAAATTTCACGACGACTTTTTTCCACTCATTTTGCAAGAAACTAGAAGAGCATAACAAAGCTTTTAATTTGGTTAGTTAGCTCTATGGAACTTAAGCACCAGAAATTTCCTGCTCCAGCGAGAAGAAAGCCTGGACATGCGACGTTAAAATATTGACTTTGAGAAGTCAAAGCAAAGCGCTGTAATTACCCTGTCCAACACGGTTAACTAGGAGTACTACTGCTTGATTTTCTACTTCCACACACTTCACTTACTCAGACTCTAATTTCTGTGTGCGCCGAGATCAGTGGATGTTAACGTCCCATTTATTAAGATTTTACATAAAAATTGAGTTATACTGTATTATATTAATCTGACCTAAACAATTGACAAATTTAGAGTATGTTAGATCATGAAACTCGTGATCGATCAAACCAGGAAATGTTTTCACTTTTTTTGCTATGTTTTGTTTTGGCAAATCATAGGGTGAGGGGGATAAAAGACGATCTTGTATCTGTTTAGTACGAACTCAAGCTCAAAACTCAAAAGGACCACTTACATGAGTTACACCACGTCATGGATTTTAAAAATATTGTAACTCGGACCAAAATCTTGTAATTAGTCAGGTCGAGTGCAATAACGACTTGTGCCAATGTCTTTTAATACGAAACAAACTCATACGAGAAGGCTACTACATACATACTTAACCCTACTTGACTCGCTTACATACATCCACCTCGCTAAGCATAGAGCTTTAGACTTAGTTAACTGATTAATACCTTCTGAAAGCTTCCAATGTTTTTAGGTGTAAAAAGTCTGAGATAGATGAGGGGTTGGTAATCTTTCTGCTTAATTTATGTAAGACACTACTATTGATTGAGCCCGATGACCCAGACCTGCAGCCTAGTTTTGCCGGGCTTGGGCGGTTGGGCCATTGGTAAGCCTATTCGGCCGATTTTGCGAAAGTTGTGGTCATAACGACAAAATTCTTTATGCTCATCAGACGGAATTTACTTAATTAATTTAGTTTAAGTAGAAATGAATCTCTAGGAATTTTAGGTATATTGCTAGAAAGTCATAGTTCTAGATACAAAAATTCGTCTAAGGTCGACATAAAGTTTGCCAACACAATCTAATTTCTTTACTAGCAATTTATAGTTGAAAACACTAATACGATCTCAATAGCGGTTATATCAATTAAAAGACCTCCGGTTATGCTCATTCTACACATCACAAGATGTGAGTATCCTACATGAACAAATTTATAAATCATTTGGGTTATAAAGTAAATTCGATTCTACATCTCTATTCATTGTCGGGGTATGTAGCCAAAACCTGTATTCTACCACCGTATCGCTCAATGTAATGTTAATTAAACTATCAACGCTGTTGTGATTTGTGACACAGTTTACCTAAAAAAATTGCAAATTTGTGCATACTTAGGCCTTTATTAATTAGTAGCATGCACTAGCAATTCAATCTAGCATCATACTAGTCAAAGATGAGACGTGAATTGAATTATCAGTGCCTTACTAATAATTAACCATATCTGCAAGTAAACCTCCACTTACTAGCTCAATGCATGTATATAATTTACCATATTAGCAAGTAAACCTCCACTTACATGCATACTTAGAGTTTTGAAGTGATGTAAGCTTACACGCATTATCAATGCAAAGTCTCATGAGTGATGTAATTACTCATACATCGTATTTTTTAATATAAAGTCTGACAAACTAATTGAACAATTAACATAATGGTCTAGAGTCTAGACCGTATAAAATGGTCGCACCCAAATTTTTTTAGAGATCGAGTTGCACCATTTAATTCCTCCCCCATTGCGGTTTAACCGGGCCTTGGTCGGGTTCGCATATCACATAAACTTTTCTTTTTCGTAATTTGGTTGATTTATATCATAGTTACCAGATGACTTTATTCAATTTACTCTTTAACAATTGAGTTTGGTCAAGACATTAACTCATTAAGGCATTTTTTGCAACGGTGTATTAGACAAGAGAACAAGTTCTGAAATACGGTGCACAGATCAGAACGAGTAGCAGTATTGTGTTGTATACAAATGTTGCACATTCACGGTCCATTTATAATTCATTTTTTTTCCTTTAGAGTGTTAACGTTTGATTTATATTCCTCTTATATATTCGATCGAATCAAGCGAATAGATTTAAACCTATACCAGAGGTCAATTACACAAGCCAAAAGAAATATGGAGGACGTCGTATCTAGGATTACTAGAATCACAATGCGTTATCTATGCTTTCAGGGGATTGATTAAGCGTAGATATATAATGTGGTGCATAACCAATCTTTATCTGAATTTTCCCTTGTTATCACAGTTATAATCTCATTTCCATGAACTTTTAGATAGGTAAAATCTTCTCTAGTAAATTTCACAATATTAGGCATACATAGATTCTAATCGATCATACCATGAGACGTTCGAATATGACTGAATCGAGCCACAACAAATTAAAGGTGACATGCATAAATGCATTAAATCAATCAATGCATACTCTTTTGTTCAACCTAGAACCTTTTGATACCATTACCTACTGGTGCCGTATAAATCTCCAATGTAAATAATCTCGCTAGGTTCCGTTTATGCTTGCTAAGTAGCCAATTAAAAAGACTAGTAAATCAGAAATATGCGCGTTTAGTTAATTGAGTGACTTGTATTAATTGTATGAAGTTCAACATGGTGTCTCGTCGGTTCACACCCACGGTCCTACGAAGGAGGAAGAGCCCAATTTATAACCTAAAGGAGGGAGTATTAAATAAGCTAAGGAATCATGTACCACTTGGGGTGCATGCCTTGTAAACCATAGGGATTACTATAGTTTAGTAAGTACTAGTTACTTAGTAGTAGCCTAATTGCCTAAAACTAGCCAACTTGGGAACTAATTTGGTGTATTTTGTACCACAAGTTGGCGTTTTATGTGTGCGTCAAATGAATCAGCAAGTCAACCTAATTCGTACATACATCTTCATCCAAATTAAGAGTTAATCTTTTATGAATTAAATTCATTAAACTAAGGGGTCGTTTGGATATCCTCTAAATCTATAGGAATTTTATTTTACTAGGAATTGATTTATTATGGGTTGTTTGGTTATCCTAAAGTGGAGGAATTGGAAATTCCTAGGCATTTCCAATTCCTCCAAAGTGTAGGAATTTAATTACCTAAGGGGGGATAGGTAAGTAGAAATTCGCATGGGAATTGAATTCCCTTGTTCATCCAAACAAATCTCCCCAATTCCCATACTTTCTAAATTCCTAGGATTTGCAAGTTCATGGGAATTCCGACTTCCCAAGTGTATCCAAACGACACCTAATAATTCATTAGTTGCAAATTCATTAAACTAATAATTAGCCAACCCTTCACTAGTATGCAAAAGACAAAGATCAGAAGAAGAAGAAAAAAAAAACAGCTGAAAGTGAAAGATATTACGTTAAACATTACGTTATGGACGCCGATTACGCACATACTTTTGTTGCGCAAATATTCACGTATAAAGAAATGCATGATAACAACATTAGAAAAATGTTTATTTTATTTTTTGTGTATCTTTGTAGTCTCAATTTTGTCAAAAAAATATTAAAAAGAAAATATTGGACCTAGCTATATGTCGAAATTAGATCGACACTTGCTTCCAACATTAAAGGCGGTGCTTCACGCTTAGCTCGGGATCTCCGGCTAGTTGACCATTTGCAAATTGCAATCAAACAATTTCGAGTTTAATTAATCACTAGTATAAGTACGAATTTTCAATTTAATTAACTAAGATAAAGTGAACTTTTTCTTAGTAAAATACTTGATATATATATCGGCGTTTATGCGTACATGCAAAGAATACACTACTGTCATACTTCTGTACTTATGTCTTCAACTTGACACTACACGTACAAGATGTTAAACTTACATTTGATTGATAAATTAATTAATGAAAATTATTTCAGAACTGGTAGTAAAGTATACAAATACAACTGAGAGACATGTATATATTGTCCTAACTATCCATATCAAGGACTACTTAACTAAATAATTAATTAACTACTCGTATTAATCTAATCATTTGTCGCTCAATAAATTAAAAGATGAGTTTAAGGAATAACAATTAAGAAATTGACCAATTAATGATGCTGTAGAAATGCTTTTTCTTATTTTACATTTGCTTTCTGGGATTAAATGAATGAATGTCCTTTGTCTTCACGCTTTTGATTAGTTCTTAATTAATGGACTGATAATAATAGTTTGTTGTTATCTTGAAAGTTTAATTATGATATGAGATAAGAAATTAGAAATGGTCGGTGGTTGTCCCCTGATGGGTTTTCTGTACACGTACGTTTGTGGATCTAGCAATGTCGGACAAAGTGTAGGGGAAAAAAATTAAAATGGTTAAGATTCATTTAATCGCTAGCAAGTTCACACAACACATTAAAAGTCGAGTAAATGGTTGGTTTGATAGCTAGGTTTCGACGAATGTTAAGCTCTAATTAGTAGTAGGGACATCACTTGGATTGAATGGGTATTGGGTAAAATTAGCCGGTTAATCGTAAGATTTGTAACATTTTATCGAGTTTGACAATTATACTTAGAGCTTACTATACACGATTGTTCAATTGAGAAGATATGAGCTCGAGAGTCGAGATTGACATCTTCTTCACAAGTCACAACCCAATAATGATGATAAATAGACAAGATGCAAAAAAATGACCTAGGTAGTAACTTAATCAGTAATCACTATATGTAGAGTCAACTGTCCATATGGCCTGACAGGTGCTAGTAGTGTTGATGCGTTACAAAGGATGAACCCCTCACGGCATCACCCTTTATAAGAAGGCATTCTTTTCTCCTTCCCTAGTATACTCTCAATCTAAATACTCTGAGGTTTAAAAGTTTTTTTTTTTTTTTTGATAACATGAGGTTTAAAAGTTTTGATACATGCGAAGAAACATAATTATGTCCGAGGACCATCTAAACTTATGGTTATTTGTTAATATTAAGAATTTAAGATTCAAGACGATGTATTTCACTCGAGACTTTACCTCTAATAATGAAAGTAGTGTACAATGTTTACAGTTCATCTATTTTTAGGGTGAGTAATACTCCTCCATTTCTAGCTAGTATCTTTGATTCAAACCAAATGTTAAAGAAATAATAATAATAATTTCCTTAAAAAGATACAAGTTTGTCTACGAGTAAGGCCTTGTTTGATAGGACTTGTTCTCAAATGAATTCAGATCAGTTCAGAATCATTCAGATCAGATCAGATTAGAGTCATTCAGATCAGATCAGAAAAGTTTAAATTTCTATCAATGTATTTGGTCTATTATTACCAATTCGTTGAAATTCAATCAAAATTTCAACACATTCAGATCAGAATCATTCAAATCAGATCAAATCAGATCAGAATAATTCAGATCAGTTCAGAAAGATGTAGTCCTAGGACCTAAGAGAATGAACCTGCATGTGAATTGTTTTGGGTTGGAATCCTGATATTCCCAATCCCCCACAGACCACAGCATGCCATTAGCCGCTCGGCCGCTCCTGTCTAACAAAAAAACATCATGTTAATCACTGCCAGTAGTGGGCCCGAAGTGTTGATATTATGGAACGCATTGTTTTAAGCCCAAACAGTGTGGGCCAACATTTCTTAGCATTGACCTCATAATTTGATGGGCTAAGCCCAGATGAACTCGTCAAGTCAGTTTATAATGAACAAAGCTCACGAGTCACGAGAGAGTAGAATTAGCTATCCAGTGTTTTGATTTGCCTATTAGCATGGGAAATGGAAGGAAAGGTTTGGTCATGAAATATCCAAATCAAACCATCGATCGATTTCTCTCTTCAAAAACGATTAAAATTGGACGTAAAAAAAAAAACTTAAAAACATACTTTTTTCTTCCAAATCCATCATATTTTTAAACCAAACCACGGAAGTGGTACCCCTTCCCTTCTTCCTTTTCCCATCCTTTCTCTTCCGTTCACTTTCTCTCTACTAAACAATTATGATACTATCTGTTCTGATCAGAATAGTTTTATTTCGTTCACTTTCTCTCTACTAAACAAGAAAACAATTTGTAAATGATAATAGCATAATACAATATTCTGAAAGTAAATTTAGTTTTTTTACCCCCAAAACATGCTCGGTAATTCTTTGCTTTATAATTTTCCGATATTTTCAATTACTCTAATTAGTAGTGATGGGGTACATTCGTATAGAGGAGCAGTACAGATAAGCCACGTACCGATGACAAGATTGTAACTATTTGCTAAAAAGCAATCCGCCTCGGAGGTAATTATTTGCGAGGTACATTAGGATTTTGCCAAACATAACCTTACCAATAAAACAAAGCACAAGGGTAAAAAAAAATATAAAAAGAAGGAAAAACGAGAATATATTTGCCTTGAAAAAAAAGGAAAGGTATATCACCAATTCACCACCCAAATATCTCGAACTTATTATAAAAAAATATCATTAATTAAATTAAATAATCCCCTAAAAACAAATTATGGAAATAAAAATTATGGAAAAAGTTAACCTAATTAGCGAGTTTTTACTATCACTTTAAATACTCGCAAAGAAACCTCCCTTGCATCACAAGCAAACACACTTCTGCGTTCTCTTGTACGTAAATTTTTTTTCTAACAGAAAAATATAATTCTCCCAGTTGTCAATTAGGTTTTTGATTTTATATATAAATACATCTCTTTTTCTTTGTTGTTGGTTTAGTCATGGATATTTACGTGAACACCTTCAATTTGCTCGGTGACGAGGGATGCGATGACGTTTCCCTTCTCTACAAACGCCTGAAGGAAAAGACTCAACAAGAAGCTACTTCATCCCCCACTCCCGCTGACGCTCCCGTCGATGGTAATTTCTTGATTTTTTTATACTTTTTGTAATTGGGTTTTTGGCTTTTGCAATTCATTGGTTATGAATTTAATAATGGGCTGTTAGTAGTATTGCAATTTTATGATTTTTTGGTAGTTTGTTTTTCATTGATTTACTGTTTGATTGATTAAATTTTATCTGTAGTTTAAACAGATAGTATCATAATTACATGTAATTGTAATAATTGTTGCAGAAAGTTGTGATCTTTAATGACTATTTCACTTTTATTTGATGCTCTTCTAGTTTTGTTGATGTGTGTTTAAATTTTCATGTTTAATGCATAAATTTTCTTGATGGTTTAATTAGATCTGTTTATGTATAGCCTGCTAATCAAAGTTGCAATATTTAGCGAGTATTTATGTTTATTGTATAAAAAAAAAATTATACTTTTTGTAATTGGGTTTTTGGTTCGTAGGTTATATTTTAGGGTTTAAGGGTTTTGCATTGATTATGAATTTAATAATGGGTTGTAATTAGTATTGCAATTTTATGATTTTTTGTTAGTTTGTTTTTCATTGATTTACTGTTTGATTGATTAAATTTTCTATTATTTAAACAGTAGTATCATAATTACATGTAATTGATCTTTAATGGCTAATCATCACTTTTATTAGATGCTCTTTTAGTTTTGGTTTTGTCAACGTAGGTTGACGTCGGTTTAAATTTTCATGTTTAGTCTCGTAATTAAAGTTGCAATATTTAATGAGTATTTACTTTTATAATATTATTGTTATTATTATCACTAAAAATCAATAATAATTTACTTTTATTGTAAGTTTTCGCTATCTTTTATATCGTTCACATTTCTTTCAAATTTCTTTACGTGTCCAATCAAATGTGTATCGGTTACAGAATGATAAATATCTAATTCTTGTAGGAATTAGTTTGTAAAAATTTGATGAAATAAATCTTATTTGTTGTTTTTAATGTTTTTAATACAAATCAAACATATAATTTGTTTTTTTATTTGTAGGACCTGAAGAGGAGGTGAAGGAGGGGGTGGAGGTGGAGGTGGAAAATGTTGAAATGAACGAGAATGGCGAGAATGGGTGGATTACGATACCTAAAAAGGTATCGCGCAAAAATCTCCAAAGAAACGGAGATGCCACGGAAAAGACGGTGGAAGGAACCGATCACGATGGCCAGAGAAATCGCGGTGGTGTTGAGCGTGTTAATAACTCTGACAGGCTAACAGGGGTTGGAAACGGTGAGAGATCAAAAAATAAAAATGCAAACAGGAATAACAATCATCGTGGTGATAAGAGAAGGGCTCATGGTGGTCGTGGGAAATTTTATGTTGAGGCTAAGCAGTCCAACAATAATGCTGGAAATGAGTCTGATGCTAACCATAAATCCGAATGGTGAGTTTTACACTTTTTTGATCTCGTTCTCATTCACTCCTAGAATAGGATGGATAACCATTGTTTTTACGTTTGAATTTACTTACTATAACCATTGTTTTTATGTTTGAATTTACTTACTATAACCATTGTTTTTATGTTTGAATTTACTAATAGGGTATGATAACCATTGTTTTTATGTTTGAATTTACTTACTATAACCATTGTTTTTATGTTTGAATTTACTAATAGGGTATGATAACCATTGTTTTTATGTTTGAAATAATATCCGTTGATTTGCGTTAACATTATGTTTGACCCCAGAAATTACGATTTACGAAAAAAAAAAAAAAAAAAAAAAAAAACACGCATCTCTTCCATCATCTCGCCTCACCCTTGCCCTTGAACCCGACCCACCCCTGCCCCACCGCCGGTCAGCCCCAACTGACCCCATGATTGGTGGCTCTCCCGCCATCCTAACCACCCTAATCCGGCGGCCGTACTTGCCCATCTACCCAACCGTGGTCTGATCTCCTTACAATTCAAGGGCGGCAACTAGGATAGTAAGCACGCCACGCCGACCAGGAGGCGACGGAGGTGCTATAGGTTATACCTGTCATAACGGCAAATGCAGAATCAATAACCAGTAGTACGAAACATGTAGAACCATCAGAACTATTGCTGGTACATGATCCTGCGGTACATACTGGCGATATGGAACCCCTAACAACTTTTGCCGAAAATGAATGATAAGAAATGGGGAAAAGAGAGAAAACGCAGGGTGGGCTCTAGGTTGGGTTCAATTATTTTTCATTTTTTTACTTGGTCAAAGCCCATTGTAGTATCGTATCCCTCCCATTTTTATTTTTTTTGGTTACAGTATTTCTCCCATTTTTTATTTTTTTGCAAATTGGTAGAGGTTTACCGTGTAAATACAATGTAAAAATTGAGTCATATTAGTAAAATTGAGATTTAAGTACTAAAATTAATTTTAGTGAAAAATTCAAGTAGTAAAATTAATTGTCTGAGTAGTAAAATTTTGATAGTGTAGTAAAATTATTGTTGATTGTAGACACTTTTGGGTGTCTACACGGTAGACCTCTAGCATTGTCCTTATTTTTTGGTTACAAGTATCCCTCCCATTTATTCTGCTTAAAGTGTGTCAAATCCATTGTCGTAATGTATATACATATACACGTATATGTTGTTGGCCTAAATCGTTTGCAACGTATATGCAGTGATGCTGTGGTGGTTGAATCTTCTCATGGTGAAGAGGTTGGTGAGAAGGAAACAACCGAGGAAGTTAATGGCGGAGTTTCAGTGCGTGAGGAAACAGAAGAAGAGAAGAAAGAGAGGTTAAAATGGGAAAAGGACGAGGAAGATAAGAGGAAGCGGCGAGAAGAGAAGTTCGAAAAATTGAGGAAGAAGAAAGAAGAGGAAGCTGAGGTAATTCACCGTTAATATTAATTATAATTCTACAAATTCACTATAATGGGGACATATCGCTTGTGTTGTGTAGGAAGCTAAGAAAATGACTCTTGCTGATTACGAAAAGAACATATGGAAAAAGAAGCAAGAAGAATTAGAACTCCTCACTCGGAAGGAGGAAGCAATGAGAGTGGTAGCTGCTGACAAGGATCTCGAAAATATGAGGCTGGTTGCTAAAAAGCAACTTCGTGAGGAAGTAGTGGTGAGTTTGACTTTAATGCTACCCTATTTTCTGCTGACATGTTGGTAGACAGTGGAGACTACAGTTGATTGCGCGATCATTAAGTATAGAATTGAATTTATTTTGCGTCATTGTAGATTGTCGAGAGAGAGAAGCCAAAGGGGAAATCTGTCCTTGCAGGGAAATCTGTCCTTGCCAATTCTGTAAGTGTTTACTCTCTGTTTAGGTAGAGTAGCGGGTTATCGAACAATATCTAATGCCGCCTTGTTTCTTGTTTGTTTAGTCATCCGAGGAGAGTCTAAAGAAAAGTGATAGCTTTGAGAAGAAGGACCGTAATCCAGTGGTAAGTTCTACCCTCGTGGTTCGTTATGTGGTTGTTGTGTTGTCGTGTATCATAAGCTTCATGCTATATCATATTTTAGAATCCATCATACTGATTATTAAACAAGAATCCATCATACTGATTATTAAACATTGTGCAGGCTGCTGTGGTAGCTAAAATATTTAGATATGGCGGTGGCGGTGGTGTAAGGGGACGAGACAGAGACTATGGCAACCAGGTCAACATTGACGGTAAGTCACTTTCTGGTGATGCTCCAAAAACTGTGGAATTTCCAAAAGAGTACTTTCCTCGTCTTGGCGAACTTCCTACTACTCGTGAGCCAGCCCCTGAGCCCACTACACCAGTTGAGAACCCACTTGCCCAATCTGTTAACCACTCTGTAGCGCCAAGAGGTAACTTTAATGGACCTCGTGGTAACCGACCATCTGGATCATTTGGTGGGCGCAATGGAGGCTCAAGAGGTGGTCGATACCTCCCAAGAGGTGGCCGCTCTAATGGAGGATCAAGAGGTGGTCGTTCTGGGCCTAACCATTCGGCTCCTGTGTTTGCTGCTGCTACTACTACATCTGCGCCTACTTCTTCTGTAAAGGTAAAACAGTACACCTTTGTTAGTAATTTTTTGGCAGAATAGTTTCTGCCTAGTTACGTGATTGAGTGAGAACTTGCATCATAGTTAGACATTCAACCGAGGCTGTAGAATTATTTTTTGTTGGTGTGTAAATCCTATGCCTTGTTACATTTATCAGAGTTTGCACTTCATTAGTCGAAGTCGAACGATGTTTTGGGATCTTTTCCAGCTTTCATTTGTTCTCATATGTTCTAATTTTCTTTCGAAAAATTCGAGTTCCCGTTCATTCGGTTTTTCGTATCATTTTCCTTAGATATATGATCGATTTAGGAATCACATCGTCAAACCCAGGCCAGTATGTCAATAACATTGTCGATGATCCCATCCGAAACCATTTGTCCAACTGTTCAAGCTGAGGACTGAGGTAAGGTGCAATGATACTCAACGGTAGCGCGCCTCAACCTTTGGCGGGTGGAGGGCTTATTGCTACTACTTATACTAGGATGTCATATTGCCACATGAGCATTTTCTGCATATAATGTACTCCGTATTTTCTAGTGTAAAAACTAAATACGATTGTTTTGGTCCAAAAAATAGAAAAACAATCTAAGGTCACGTAAATTGGTACAAAGGGTCACTTGACCTTTTATAGAAACATTTTTTAAAAGCAGACATTGGACATCCGAAAATGGGGTTGCGAGTTGCGACCAAGTAGTCAAGCATGCCAATCTAACGCATAATAGTGTCCATGTTACGTTGTATGATAAACAATTAATTAGTCACAATCAAGTTTGATTATAAAACCCAATTTCATCACAATTTTGACTAGCTAGAGTTCTAAAGATAAGGGCACAATCTTTATCTTACCACTGATGAGATCTAGATAAGGTCCAACGAACACATACATACTCGTATTTGATAAAGAAACCTCCAATATCAATTTCGTACCAATATTATATAAATCACTTACCCTTTACTACACACGGCTTCTAGATTTGGCTGATCGATCAAGGCATCTTGATTCTTGCCATATCAAATTTTATCAATATTAAATACGGGTTTTTGCTACCGTGTACCCATTTTCCTTTTCAATTAATTGATATTCTCACTATTTAAAAAACGGGTTTTCTCAACGTGTGCACATAACGCACATGATAAAACTTCATCTTATTTCTTAATTGAGTGATATTATCACTTAAAAAAACAAATTGTGGAATCTTTTTTTATTAATTCAGGAGAATATCGTTCAAAGGATTTTTTTCTAACGTGTGCCCATATTACACATGATACAACTTCATTTCTTCCCTTAATTAAGTGATATTCTCCATAATTAATAAGAAAGATTCCATAATTTGTTTTTTTTTCAAGTGAAAAGTGAAAATGCTTAATTAAAAAAGAAATGAGGTATTTCACTTAATAGGAGGGAATGAACTCTCCTATTTAACAAACTAGGCGTATAATTTAGATGATATTTTCACCACTTTGTATATATTTTCATGCATTCCCGATGACAATTTTAATCGACAATGGCCAATCTAATCCGTCCTAGATCGAATCCAAATCAACTTACATCCATCCCAACATGATTTCTCGTCGTCCCGACTTTGATTGTACTCGATTTCAATTCATTCGACTTGTGATTGATCGAATCACACGAAATATAAATAATAGAAACCAAGTGAACCGACCTGAGAGGCTGAGACCAAACCTACCTAATACATACAACAATAACAACACGGTCTGACATAACAACCAAAATCAAGAGATCTAAATTAATGCCACCCCCATGCTCATACCCTCGACATTGTACAAGTGTTCATATCAAAGCATATTGACAAATCTAGAGTATCGCCTACAGGGACACAGTGTGATGAATTTTCATAACCACCCTAAAAACACGATGTTATATTTATTAATTCGAGACAAATCAAGTTTAATATAGCACTCTTAATTGTTGGCTTGTTACATTACAAATTTTTTACTTGTATTAGAAGCTTACGGGGTTATATATTCGACCTATTCGCAAAGGATTGTTGGATAATGATTGTCACTATAGTACATTTTACATTGGATTTAAAAAACAAGACTCATCATTTATAAGTTTACTAGGTTATTCGACCACATTGGACAATGATTATCACTTAAGCTGTATGCCATCTACCTCTATTCCCGTGTGCGGGTGTATGTAGCGCAAATGTCCAATATGTCCCGTAAAGTTTTGATATGGCGTCCAAACATATTAATGAACGTACATTTTGGTTCGTTGTTTGCGCCAAGAGCCAATGTGGAGGCTTTTATTACTGATCATGCAATTATACTTTAGAAACAAACAGTGAACAAAAGCAAGCAAGTGGTCTAACAACATGGTTTAGCCAGCGGGGAAGCTATATACAAGGCACAACTTAATTATAAACATTATTAAAATATTACGGAGTCTGCTACTAGAACTAGTCTCTTGCAATAGTACTCGTAGAGTCGTAGTAGATAGATTATATAAGACTTGTATCACTAAACTTGACCCCAGTATATGTTTAATCTCTTTTATTTTATTGTATAAACTTTCTCAATTTAAAGAAAATTGATAGTAGAGTATTGTTGGTGAATAAGAATTTCAATTTTACTGATTTCATAATTTTACATTTGAACCTTTGATATATGAAGTAGTCTGCATTTGCAAGATATATAAGACACGAAACATGATAGTCTTCTAATTTGTCTAGCGTCCATCTCCTTGGTGCAAATATGCATTTTAGATAAATATAATCGTACACATCAAGCATTTTTGGAGTTGCCGATTGTCATAGGCGAGTTACGAGTGTAAAGGTAAATGTTGGCATAACCATGTTTGTAGGTTAAATAGGGTAGTAGATAATCCAATTAGATTAAACTAAGATGATGATGGGTATGTTTGGTAGACAAGTAGAAGGTAGTGTTTAGCGTTTTGACCAAGTCAGAATGCTACTTTACATGTTTGACTGTACATTTGTTATTAGCGTTTGAAGTAGCATTTAGCGTTTTAAGGAGCATTTGACAAATGCTATTATAAGTAGTATTTCCCATAGAAATCAGCATTTCTGATTTTCTAATTTTCTGATATATATTATTTTAATAACTCAACAGCTATTGGTCGTGTCAAACACGTTATTGTTAACAGCTACTTTTCAGCAAACAGCTAAAAGCTACCCGCTAACAGCTAGTCAAACTGCTAACAACTACCTGAACAACTAAATACTACCTGAACAGATATGACTAACAAACACACCCGATAACTAAGAAAAACTAATGGTGATAAGGGGTCCCACAAATGTAAGAGAATATAGAGTAGATCCTTAAAATTTTAATGTTGGCTTAATGCATGATCAAAGTTTTCTGAGCAAAGATTTACTGGGTAATCAAAGATTGTTAAAGGGAATAATCCTCTCGAAATCCGCACAATTGACTTCTGCCATTTGGCTTAGCTCCTGCGCAACCGAGCCATACACGTGGGACCCCTAAAATTTCATCCAATCCAATAACTTCTGAATTCGACCAATCGCTATCGCCCTTCACCCTCGCCAAGAGCCAGACCCACCTAATCCATGACTCATGCCTATTTTCTACTTTCTTCCCGAGTACTCTTTTTATCGACACATTTGCTAGTTGCTACTATTACAAATCAATTGATAATCCAAAATCACTTCTTCAAATTATTTTTGTAGACCCCCCTACGACTGGTTTAAGAGTGTTTCCATATAAGATGATCAGGTTTTATGAATGGAACTGAAATTCGGGATAAAAAATGAAAGAAATGGTTAAATGAAATGAGTAATTGAATCGGGTTCTTATCAAATGTTACTAGTTGAATATTTGAAAATTTCGAACAAATTGAATTGATACGTTCCGGTCATTTTGGGCTGAGTTTGGGTAGAGTTTATTTTAGTGCGAATCAATTTTGATCTCATTATAGGGTAACTTTTGAATTAGATAGAGTTTCAGGGTGCAATGTTCGTGATTTAATTAGGTTTCAAATCGTGTTTGGTTTTTATGCGGGTTAGTTCAATCGGGCCTATTTGAAAGGGTGGGCTATAAGTACACGTACCATAACAGATAATGGTACAAAAATTGTTTGAGTTTAGAATTAAAATTTTAATATAGGTAAAATAATAATTTAGCATTAAATTAAATGTTAATAACTTATGAGCTGATAGACGCTCAATATTTGGGTTCACGTGAGAAAAATGTAACCCGAAATTTAAGAATACAAGGGAAGGAGGGAATGAGTTTCTACTCTCAATCTTATTGTTCGAGTGTTCCTCCGTCAAATAAGAGATCATGGGTTCAACGTCAGACACACTCACACACCAGTAGAATGACCTTCAATGGAAAGTATGTTTCCACAATGTAGAAAGTCGAATTTTAAATTTTCTTCGACCGAAACGGCCACATTTGCCACATGTATAGGTTGTCTCAAGTGAAAAGACTATACAGACAACCTATAGAGTGGAGTATGATGAGGGCTTGTTAAACCATAAATTCAAACTTGTCTAAGTAAGATAACTAACGCAAACTTATGATTTTCATTCTATATACGTATATGTTGTCATAATGCTCACATTTTATAACCTTTATGTGGCCATAATGCTATATGACTAATTTAGAATATCCGTTTCTAGCTTATACTCGAAATTTACATTTATTATATAAAATCCGCGAATAAATAGACTCATCAATAATCGTAACAAATTAGAGCAAGAGGGGGAAATACATTACTCTTTGTCCTAGCCTCCTAGGTGCAAAGTGAGAATGACGATTATGGTCACCCAAGAAGCACGTGCCAACACACGACACCTTATTCTAAACCGTAGTCCATGAGTCTGAAAAATGTAGCCCGTCCACCTCACCCACCTCTTGTTATAAGTAATAACTGCCCTTATACCGTAAGGATATGCTCATATGCCCCTTCGAATCCTCTTTACCCTTTTTCCACATTTAAAAGGGATATCCCCTCCCCCCCCCTTCCTCTTCCTAAACAACCTCCTTCTCAAAGAAGCCACTCTTCCAAATAATACCGGATAAACTCCCCCTTCTCTCTTTTCCTCTTTTATTTATTCCTCGAATATTCCCAACCTCATTTCCACCGTTATATATAAACCCATTTTTCTCTTCTTTCTTACCTAAACTCTCATCCTTTCACAAAATTATAAACCTCTCCACATTTGTCCTAATTCGATATTTTTTGGATTTCTTTCTTTCCTAAAATGGCAAGTAACAGACGAGTGGGTGATCCTTTTAATGAGAAAGTGCGAGCGAGAATTTTTGGGTTGAGTACTAGTAGTGGCAGTAGTAGTAGTAGTAGCGGAAGCGAATACGATGGCGAATACGACCTCGTGTCCGCTTCCGTGTCCCCCGCTTCGCCGTGTTTATCATACCTCGTTCAGAATTTTCTAGAGGACGAGTCCACGGCGGACAATGACGTGAGGAAGGCACCGACGAGTAGGGA
This sequence comes from Spergularia bocconei, assembly GCA_963457585.1. Classification (NCBI taxonomy): domain Eukaryota; kingdom Viridiplantae; phylum Streptophyta; class Magnoliopsida; order Caryophyllales; family Caryophyllaceae; genus Spergularia; species Spergularia bocconei. Next base: position 16,846,993 of record OY734955.1, read on the forward strand.
GTGCGAGTCCGATTCTGACTCGGACGAGTTCACCCGGTCTGATCCGACGGTGTTGATTAACAGCGTGATTAATCCGACGGTGTGGAGCAATGCGGATGCTTTTAGGAATCAGCTTCTTGCTCACGTTACTAAAGCGGTGCAAATTTTCGCTATTTTTAGGAAGAATAATAAGGCGATGTTTCACCGGAATTTGATGGCGTACCTCCGAGAAATCGGTTACAACGCCGGCGTATGTAAGGCGAAGTGGTCCTCCTCCGGCAATCTCACCGCCGGAAACTACGAATTTCTCGACGTAATCTCGCCGGGAAATAACGTCAGGTACATTATCGACGCCGAATTTTCCGGCGAGTTCGAGATCGCACGTGAGACGGAGAGTTATAACAAGTTGAGAAGTTATTTGCCGCGAATCTTCGTGGGGAAGCCAGAAGATACGAAGAAGATCCTACGGTTAATGTGCGACGAAGCGAGGAGGTCGATGAAGATCAACGGCTTAACTTTGCCACCGTGGAGGAAGAATCGGTATATGCAGATGAAGTGGCTTGGTCCGTACCGCCGGAGTACGAGCCATATGTCGCCGGCGGTTTCTTCGCCGGTTGTGAGTGGTTTTCCGGTGAAATGTAGGGCGGTAGGGTTTGATATCGGCGGCGATGGTGGCCGGTTTTTGTTACCGCCGGTGACTAGGACCAGATGATTTGATTTGATTAATTAATTAACTTGATTGATTTTATGGATGGATTAGTACTAATTACTTTAAATTTAGTACGGTGTATATTTTTTGAATAATTTAATGGTAACGATAATTCATAACAAGGACTAGAAGACATCACCTATTTGACAATGTCTTGCATGCATGTTTTTTTTTCTTCTTAATTTTTTAAGTTTCCATGATCAAATTAAACAATCTATTGGTTATAAATTATAATTCATACTAGCAAAAATGAGATAGTGTTACGTGATGATTAGATATGGTAAAAGTCAATCGGTAATTTTTTTCACATAAAATATTATATGAATTAAGTTACGACAAGACTTTCAACGGGAAAAATATGGTCGATAAATTGGAGTTTTTGTAATTTTTTTTGAAATTCTAAGGCACTTTAATTAGATGAACATTTTGCGCTTAATGAAACAAAGCTAAAACTCACTCACAGTCCCAAGACTCCCGTCTCTAACATTCCACAAATCACCATGAAAGGAGGACTTGAGAGAAACTTATTCTCGTTATTGTAATTGTATAGGACTTTTTTTTTTTTTTTTTATCAATGTAAATAACTCAACGAAATTATATGGGATACGTTCAACAAAAGTGCCTTAAATGACATTATTCAAACCAAATCATATGTATATGTAGGATTAGCCAAATTTTGTGGGTAGACCTTAACAAAACAATATACTATTAGACTCATACGCAAATGACAAGTTTGGCGTGTCAAACTCATATCATGTAACTAATGACTCAATTTATTAGTACACGTTAATATCTAAAAGTTCTTAAAATCATGTTTCTTTCACCATATTATTATCTGATTAAAAATTTATATATACAATCTAGTAAATCCCAACTAATTACTTTTCAAATTAAAAAGAACAAAGTATGAGATAAATAAGTTAGGCACTTTTATTTTTTAAGAATTATACAGTACATCTCTCGTTGGGAGAAATGGAGTGGTTATTAAGAATAATACAATATACATTGAAAAGAAGGTTGTGATGCGGAAAATGTACAATGAAATTGTGCGAGAGGACACGGCGCCGGATGTTATCACGTGCGACTATCTCTTTGTACCTTTGTAGCTATCAAAGTAGAAACTACAAGGAAATGAAAATGAGAGATTTTTGGGATAATCTTTTTATAATAATCTTCTTTAAAGCTTCCCACATAGCACAGGTGTCACTTTGCTTTTTGGCCCTTCGTATTTTTTAAAGGTCATCATTTATATTCAATATTATTATTAACTTTTGAACATTTGGTCCAAATCTTATGTAAATATTATGTTAAATGTTATTGTCGGGTCTCTTCTAATTAGCAAGTTCCATAGTCTACATCTCGTTAGATTTTCCCATGCATTTGACCCAGTGTGATTCAAAGCACTTGTATGCACTAACAAAGACTCAGTTAACACTTCCAAGTAGAATATCTCATATAGAGTATATAATTGTTTAGAGAAGTACTCGTAGTTTTAAAATAGATATTTTCAAATCCATACTCGTTAATTAAACCCTTTCAGCATGTGGGATAATTGTTTCCTTCTCTATTACTATATTAGAAGTGTACCATTTGTTTTCTTTTTGCCGTATGAAGTAAGTTATAAGGATAATTTTGAATTGACGAGATTTAAATTTCAAAACCAGGTTGGTAGTATCATGCTTAATAATGCTTCAACAAGTTATCATAAACTCAGCTTTTAGTTGTAGATAAGACCCACTATTGTTTTGCCTTTGTAGATCACTGGACCCATCAGACGTTTATATTATTTTCTTCAAGTTGTGAGGGCAATTTTAATGCTGACGGACCTATAACATAATCGAGTATCACGTCTTAATATTTCAATCAATTATTAACTTATTATCAATTATAAACTCGTGGTTGTAAATATTCATCCACTATTATTTGTCTTTGTAGATCTTTAGACGATATGTTAGAGAGTGTTATTATTCGAAAATTATCCAAGAGGGAGCAATGATTTTCATACTGCTCATCGATATTTGAAGTAATGGTCTAGAGGGTAAGGATGTCGTACCATAATCCGAAATGGATAAAGCCTAAAAGTGGGGCTAAGTGCATAATAAGATGTGACCCATGAGAAAGAAGCGTGTAGATGCAATGTTTGAGGGCTTTTGCTTCAAGGAGCCCCAAGGGCCGAAGATTCTACAGGCAGGGTAGCCGAGCCAGGTATGAAAGAGAGAGAGCAGTGCAATTATAATAAAGTAGACAAGAAGGCAGTGAAGAAAAAACAAATTACTTCAATTCACAAAAAAAAAAAAACAAATGTTATAATCCCAAAGATTATGTGGTTGGATAAGGGGCTGTTTGGCAAATTGGGGAGAGATTGGGGAAGAGGAGATTACATGACCCACTTCACTTGTCATTATTTATCCCTCTCAACAAACAGGCCCCAATGGCCAGTACCATCCTATCTGAATCTGACTGACCCTTTGGTTTCTTTGCCAAGACGTGCAGTCGTGCCTCTTCCTTAAATTTTAATTCTTGTCTTGTATTCCATCTGTTCCTGACTTCATGTGTAATGCCTAGCTAAGCTAAGCTAAGTGTTATTCCTGACTTCATGTGTTTTTTTTTCTTCATTTCCTATGGCTGTTTGAAACAATTAGGAGGTTTTAGGCGAAATTGGAAGCGGAGTTGTAAGTGCGGTTATATTCATTTTATTCTTTGATTTCTTAAGACACAGAGGGGTCGTTTGGATTGAGGGAATATGAGGAGGGATGTGATTATTATTCCCAATTAGCCATATTCCCTTGTTTGGAAAATGGGATAAGGGGATGAGAATTGGGTGAGAGAGATTTCCACAAGTATTAGATTTGTGAATTCATTTAATAAGTTAAAAGTCTAAAATGCCCCCTTAAAAAATTATATAATGAATTATTATTAGATAGACGCATATTTGTAAAGTTGATACATATTCCATATCCCATCTCATCTACTCCCAAGTTAATCCAAACAAGGGAATTGTATAATCTCACTTAATTCCCTACCATGAATTCTCACCTCTTATCCTACTATCTAATCCTTCCATTCTCATCCCACAATCCAAACGACCCCAGAGGTAATTAAATGAACGTATCAAAGAGGGGAGTTGTAACAACCCTAATTTTTTTCCTTAACCATAAAACACTTTCGTCGGAGAGTGTAGTTGGGTTTTAGTTTTCTCCGGCGATTCTCCACGATTAACTTCTAAAGTATCATCATCTTTCTTCGTCTCGTTGCTCTGAGCTGTATCCTTTGTTTTGGTGTTTGATAGTCAAACATGAAAAGAACATTTTTACACTAGTCCCTAATGAATTTGAGAAAAAAATATGAACAAAGAACCCATGTTTTTGCTCCTACTATTTGGCCAAGAGAAGATCATATACAACTTTGATCTTCCCTTTGCATGTCCATCAAATATTCTTCTAAACACTCATCAAAGTCTAATATATGATTAGCTAAAGTGTTAGCTAATTATATTGAAGTTTTAGGGTTTATTTATCTCAATTCGGGTAATTTTTGGGTGAAACTTGGAGGATTTCTTTGGTGCATTGTACATTATTAAAAACACAAGTTTTAAGGAGGAGGATCTCCACTTAAATTACATGCAGCTAAGGTTCTTCATTTGAAAGAAGGTCATATTAGCCACTAGTTAAAGGTAATTAAAAGCTCGTTTTATATCTTAGTATGCTTTAATTTGACATGCAACAAAAAGATCCTTAGCTAACCTTAATTATGGTAATTAAGGGCTTAAATATAAGTGTTTAGTTAGGGGCTAAAAAACTCAAAAACTTTCAGAGTGGTGGTATAATACCACATTTCACAGTGATGCTTTAAAAGGATTGAGATCCCCTAAATTGAAAAATTACTCTATATGCTAGAGTTTACTCAAAATAGAAAATTAACTCTACCATATAGATTTATTCATTGTTTTCAAAAATACAATTTCATTGATATTTTTCATTTATAGTAAACTCTACCAACTCCAAGGAAAAATAACTCCCGGGTATCGGAATCCGCTCTAAAAACACCTTATGAAATTGTCTACAGTCAATCTCCAACTCTGCATATACATTACGCATGTGTTGGGTGACAACCCTGTGGAAACTATAGATAGAAGCTTGGCAGCTAGGGAGGAATGCATCAAAATGTTGACTTTCCACCTGAAAAGAGCCCAGGACTCAGGAGAGAATGAAAAATCAAGTTGGTAAGAAGAGAACTGATAAGCTGTTTAAGGAAGGAGATATGGTCTATGCTAAACTGCAGCTATACAATCAGTGGGAAATAGGGTCAAGTGCTACGGTCTCCCTTAAGTACTTTGGCCTTTTTAGTAATAATAGTGAAGCATACAAATACTGTAAATGAAACTTTAATTTGTTTGATATTTTTATCACCCTAACCACAGCCCATTCATCGATTCTTCTCCATTGAATAGAGTTTCATGGTAGGTTTGGGATGATAGATGCTGGAGGGTTTCAGGTTGCCGGGCTACTCAAACACACCAACCAACACCAACAACTCGGCCACCGATGAGTGGGAATGAAACAAGTGTGATATTTGAAAAGGGAAGATGGACACCCTTTTTCACTTCAGATGTTGTTTCTGCTTCCCTTGTTAGCCTTCTTACAGGCTTCAGCGATGTCGTCTCGATCACTTACCTAGTACGAGTCCTTAATCTATTACTTGTTTTCTCTTCATTTCAGAACCACATTTGAACAACTTCATTCTCAATTGCAAATTTACATTTCTGTTCAAGGATTACAACTGCTGATTACAAAACCATTATTATGTCTGAATTCTATTGCCATCATCTTTTTGTTTTGTACACCATTTTAAAACTAGAGGGAGCTTTCTAATACAGTATTTGGACTGTGTATGCTTATTGCCTCAGGAACAGGGGGCCTAGAAGATGTCCCAGTATGGCAAAATCAAATACAACTTGGCGCTCAGCTGTGCTTATATCTACGTTTAGGTGAGAAGCAGACTTCAGCCGTCTTTGTTACTTCTAAGTAAAATGAACTTGAACAACAATCCAAACCCCACCAGTTTATAGTGAACTCTAAGCCAAGAGAGAGGTGTGTGTGCATATAACTGCTCGTTTACGACACTAATTCGAACACTCACCTGAACTTGGAGACATCTATTTCGAAACAAACCTATAATGTCGAATCCTTGGTGTCTTCTCTCATATTTCCTCTTAATAACGATCAGAATCTGCTTTGCAGATGACGACAACATCCAGGACTTCTGCCCAGCAGCCATCTCAGGTGCAGATGGTCGGCACAAGCCGATCTATTTCAATGGACTTCCCTGCCAAAACCCTGCTGATGTAACTGCCTCGGATTTCAAGAGCATGGAGCTAAAACGGGATGGAGATACCGACAACTTCTTCATGTCCTCCACAAACATTGTCACAGCAAAAGAATTCCCCGGCCTCAACACACTTGGGCTTGCCCTAGGGCGGACTGATATAGAGGAGGATGGAATCGTGAGCCCTCACTCTCATCCTAGAGCTGCCGAGATTCTCTTTGTAAGCAAAGGGGTTGTAACTGTAGGGTTCATAGACACCGGAAACCAGGTGTTCAAGAAGATGCTCAAGGAAGGAGATGTGTTCATTGTTCCAAAGGGTATGCTCCATTTCTGTTACAACACTGGATTCGAGTTTGCAACTATAATCTCAGTCCTCAATAGCCAGAATCCAGGCGTAATTGACATAACCGGGACTGTACTTGGTTCTGGCTTAGAGGCCGCAGCACATGTAAAGCAAACAGTCACAACGCTATCCCAAACAGAGGTTAATAACCATTCTTCTCAAGCCGCAGCTTCTAACAGACATTCAGAATTGTGAGGTCTGCTGCATAATGTATCATAATTTTATTTTTCTGTACATTTCTGGTCGTATTTCTGGGTGTGACGGTTTCATGTATAGCTAGCAACTAAAGCAATGACTTGATCTTTACATTTTCCTAAATTCCTACCTGTATGTCTTATTCCAAATTTCCAGGTCTGAGATATAACAGAATGAAACATTATTGTTCTGAATCTTCGTAACATCAATATTCAATAACAACCCTTAGTCCCGATAAAATCCGCTACACCCGATAAATATCACTATCTTACCGTAGAACAAAGGAAAAAAAAAACATTGTACAAGTGAATCAACCAAATCGACGATAGTTCCTAGGACCTATCATCTTCATGACTGTTTATCAGCAATGCAAGAAGCAGGCAGCAATCCGTCATTTATACACACCCCTATTTATCTATGAGGCTACACTTACACCTCCAAACAAATAACTTCACAATCATATAGACACTGACTGGCCATCCCTTAGCAGATCAAGCACTGATCTTAGGCACAATTGGAGATTCATTAAATGGATGGCATGAGCGAAATTGGGAACATGCATCACCATAAAACTTCTTTTAGGAATAATATGGAAAACAGTGTATGATAGCAAATTAGTAGATTGTACAAGAAAGCAACAGCATGGTATTGCCCTTCACACCAAGTCAGCGTGGTACGTCATCAATGGAGACGATATTCAACTCGGCCAAAACTGTACGCAGTAACATGTAAACAACGCATAATCAAGTTTCAGCCATCACTGGAAAAAAAAAGGTTTCAGCCTTCACTGACAATGAACTCCTTCTCAGAGAAGACAATCAGTTCCAAGTTAGATTTAAGCAACCCGCAAGGACTCAAGATCTATATGTCAACAAGCATAACCAAAATCTCTCAACTGCTTTGTATTTTGCATAGTCACTCTCCACTCTCCCCACCCTTCACAAAAAATAAGGTTTACCTCAGATATATTCATATTACTTCGATTATACCAACTCTTTAATAAACGGATAGCAAAAGCCTCTATCGATTCTAAGAAAATTATAGGGTGCCACCCAAAGAACTATGCACATGGATCCTGAACATCGTCTGCATACATAATGACACACCCAAGCATTTGGTCAAATTGTATGTGTATGTCATGTCCACCCTCACCAACCGAAGACTAACTGAGAGCGATAAAATCTGAATAAACAGCAAAAAGCGAACTCTCATAATATAGACAACCTTAATAACTATACCGATTGATCAAATGCTGCTTTAAGCAACATTTTACATATCAGCTAACTTTGTCTGACTTAAGGATGAGAGGAGCAGAAAACACCAGAATCTTTACAACAATGTGCCGCAGAAAATAATGTAACTTTCGTTCTTCAATGAGAATAATGTACGATGTTGTTCACAAGATGAATCAATCAAAATGATTCATGAAACCAGAGTTATTCAAAAGAATGCTAAAGAAAATGATCCAGGGTTGATTCTAACAAGAGCTCAGCAGATGCTTCTTATTCAAAACATACAAGCTATCGCAACTAGACAATGGTATTTCTCAACTACAAAGAGCAAGCGACTCATAATCACACAGCTTTGAAGTAAAAACTGAGTAGACTGACCTCAGCACTTAAAAGATTATGTCCTCGTCCTTCTCCATAGTGCCAGCCAACAGGTTGTGAGCTGCATTCACTGAGATTCCCCTCTGCAGAGAAACCTTTTCTGCGACCTGCTCCTCTGCAAACTTCCTGGCTTCTGCTAGTTGTTTCTCAATCTCCTTCTTCTTGAAACCCTGTATCTTCTTCAACCTAAAAAAGTCCTCCCTTTCCAGCTCATCCAACTCACCTTTGATGTAAAGAATGGTATTTTCCAATCTTGGCTTCACCACATTTTCCAAGGCATTGACTCTACGATTTGTAGTCTTGATAGCCTCATCAAGTGTCAAAAATGATGTTTGAAGAGAAGCAAGTTCTACAAGAACCTCAATAGCTTTTACATAAGCTACACGACACTGCTGCACTTGCTGGCCACCTCTAGCCAAACCAGTGAGATCATTTTTGGTCTCGCCCTCTGTGAAGTACTCAAACTTTGGAAGCTTGACTCCAGCAACATTTTCTTGACGAGATCGCACTCTAAGGGATGCGGTCGAGACATTTTCAAGGACAACATGTTTAATGTTCTCACCAGCAACATATTTGGCTTCAGTCAATGAAAAGGCAGAATCTTTCATGATATCCCCCATAGATTCCTTTGTTGAGACTATCTTCTTGAGAATCTGACGAAACTGCACAGTCAAAGCATCACTTTTCTTTTTTAAAAGGGCGTGACCTCTAGTGGCACCAACAAGACGAGCTTTTATGACTCCAAGCACAGTGACAGTTGGTACAACATTGAGACGTTGTGTCTGGCCCGACATCTTGATCTAAACAGAAAATTAACCTCCACAAGATTTACAGGCCTACATTATTTCACAAAAAAAGGATATGAATTAGAGTTCACAAGTACAAATCAGTAAGAATATTAGCAACGAAAAGGAGAAAGAAGGGGAGCATAAATCTTCAAAACAACTACTAGTCTACCATAATCTGATGTCTAGAACTTTACCAGACAAAGTATCCTAAGCAGCCAAGCTCAGTCCTTAGAGATTTCAATTGAGCTGCAAGCTGATTACTGGCACTATAATTCCAAACACTAAAACCACATAGAGAAAATCATCCATAAATCCCATAGCCCACCTTTACTAAAACAGTAAAACGTGTATACAACTTCCTACGTTCTATAGTCCCCAAATCCAACCGGAAAAACTTGGAACACTTTGTGGTGTTATTATATTTCAAATTCGTGTTTCTTCATCCCAACCCCATTACCAATTTCAGTCCCCATCACTTTCAAGAACTTGTACTTCCAGAATGCCACTCCTCTATGTTGATTTCAAGAATCAAACATGCTCGAAATCGATCACTACTCATAAACACTAACTCATGCAACTACATAGAAAAATCAGATGCATAGCCGCATAGGGATACTCCCCATGATCATCACAAAATCACAAATTTCCCCACAAAATCAAAGTTCACAGCAATAAGTTATGCAGCTACTCAAACACCCACCATCATTGATCTAACCCAATTCATACAATCAGATTTTCTATCACCTCAAATAATAATCAATTACATAAAAAAAAACAAATTTCTTAATTTATATGTGAAACTTTTTTTAATCAAACACCAGTAATCAATCCTTCACAAACCCTTCACAAAATTTCACCTTTGCATCTTTCAGGACACAATCCTTGCAAACCCATTTCACGATTATTTCCAACTTTCCCCAAAATATACAAAGCATAATTCCTAATTCCCAACATGATTTTATGATAAGGGTGGCCGCATTCTTGTTGGCAAATTCACTATAACAATCAACAAATTCGGCTGTCTTAAGCCAAAACCGGTACTTGCACTCAGTACACTCTTAAAAATCAAGGCTGTGCCAATCCCGAATTGAGTTGGCTTAAGTTTCCTACTACGCCATAACTTTACATCAATCTATGATCTTTCCCATGTCGAAAACAAATCTTCTTTCACAACAATTAACATCAGCGTACAACCTTTTTTGGTGACATAGTAATTATTTCATCATGGCTTAAAACGTAACGTTGGCCTGGTAGTGGTGGGTCCAAGACGACATTGAGAGGGTCGTAGGCCGTGGCAGCGGCCTGCTGGCGTGATATAGTCGGGTGGCGTTGGAGTGCGATCGATCAAACAATCATCATCCTCGAAATCGATCACTAAAATCTCAAAACTACCCTTTTCTTATACTCATCCCAAAATCACAAATTTCCGCACAAAATCAAACTTCAGAGACACAAATCATACACTACTTCTAAACGGCATATCACAGGACCAAAATTTCAATTACAAAAATAAATCATGATCAGCAGTTCAACACTAATAATCAGATCACACCCAAGTTGGAAAAAAAAATTTTCACACAATCATTCACATAAATCAACAAAATTCAATCTTTCAAACAACCCAACAAAGAAAAACTTAAGATTGAAGGAACATAAAGACATAAAAACTAAAGTCAAGCAAGATTGATGAAGAGAGAGAAATTACCTGAGAGAAGTTGGGGTTGAATTGAGAGATCAAGGAGTCTCCAGTAAGCCGGCAAACTTGTAAATTTTCGAGTATAAAACAAGAAAAATATTAATTAAATTAAATTATTAAGTGTGTTTTTGTAGATCAGGTAGATTTGAAAGTTTTTATTGTGTTGTGATTTGTGATAGACCAAGTGTTGGTTGAAATTTTGCATAACATGGCCACGACATCAATATTTACTCTCTACAATTATTCTTTTTTTTTAAACGATAAAAACAAAAAAATGGAGTGTTTTTCTTTGGTGGATTAATGATTGATCAATCATGGGTTGTAAATTTCAGCCCATGAGTTTTTAAAATTTCAATCCGGAAATGTCAGCCCATTGGTTTTTAAAAATATTTACGTTTAGGTTGATAATGTGTTAGACATTTAAGCCGAACCTCAAGTAGAGTATGTCTCCGTAGTTTGTAAAAACCAGGTGGTAGTACTCATCGCTCATGTTTGTGATATGAAGTGAACTTTCTTTGCTCCTTTTAACGACGTTCTTTGTCGTTTTGGCATTAGGTGTCGCTATACGAAGAATGCTTTCAAAAGGGTGGGCAAGACCGATAAGAGAGTATACTTCCAAGACTTTTGTGCCCATTTTGCTTTTTAAAGGTATGGAGTATAGTGTTGGCCCAATCCTATTCCGAAATACATAGACTAAGGCCCTTTGGAGAGAGGGGAAGAAATGGTATCAAATCTCTATGCCTAAATATAAAGGTTTCAACTTGTAAGTCGTAACCTCCAACCCACCAAGTAACAACTCTAGTTTAAACAGTTAAACCGCTAGATTAACTCGTCTATCTTATGCCTAGTACCCAATAATAAGGTTTCAACTTGTAAGTCGTAACCACTAACCACCAAGCCATCAAATAACAATTCTAGCACCAAGCCATCAAATAACAATTCTAGCTTAAACGGTTAGTCTATCTTAGGACTAGAGCAACCTATCCATCTTTTTATGACTCGATCCATCTATCTTTGATTACTTGTTTTCGAGTCAAGATCTTACACGTTTAAAAACTTTTTTTGTAGAGTTAACCTATAGATTAAAATGATAGATTATTGATTTCTATAACTTATTATATTACACATAATCTCGATTAAAATTACCGAATAATAACCCTACGAAATCCAGGTTATACGTTTATCTAAGGTATGTGTCGCATTTCAATATTTCATCAGTGAGACGGTGAGTATCAATGAGCAAATAGCAACTACAGTAGCAAGTGGTTTGACAAAAGTCATATTTTAGGGGACCTACAAAATCCAATTTTAGCCATTCCAATGATCAGGCGACTGCCGACATCCGATGGTCATTTGTGTTAGCTAGAGCGAGATTGTTTGATCGAATGATTGTGGTCTGATCGTGGTATAAGTAAAATTTGTGTGCAAGGTTTTTTTTTTTTTTTTTTATTTATCAATTTTTGTGAACATGTGCAAACAAAATTTTAAAGGTAAGGGTGTTACCTAAACCTTTACTTTTAAAACAGCCAAATTTCAAAGGTATTTGGTACAAATTTGCAAAATACCGGCTACCACGTGAATCAACTTTTTTTAGGGTTAACTCATGTGACACCCTTGTGTTTTGCCGATTTCACGTGGTACCCAGTGTTTTGCAAATTTGTACAAAATACTCTCGAGATTTGATTGTTTGCTCATGGTACCCTAAACTTACCCTCCCATTAACACTGTTAATTTTTTTTTTTAAAAAGAGGGTTAATTCACGTGATACCCTCGTGTTTTGCCGATTCGCACGTGGTACCCATTGTTACAAATTTGTATCAAATAACGTCAAGATTTCCACCATATTCATTCTTCTCCACCACCGTCATCAACATCTTCATCCTTTTTCACCACCACCAACATTTCCACCCATAATAAACAACATAACCACCCTTTTTTCCTTCTCCATTAAAATCAACTTTTAGACGGCGTTAACGGAATTTGAAAGGTAACGTTACCATGTAAAACAGTCAAATCTTGACGGTATTTGGTACCACATGAATTAACCATATTTAAAAAAAAAGTTGACGGTGTTAATGAGAGGGTTAAGTTTAGGGTATCGTGTGAAAATACTCAAATCTCGAAAGTATTTTGTACAAATTTGCAAAACATTGGGTATTACGTGCAAATCGGCAAAACACAAGGGTACCACGTGAATTAACCATTTTTCAAAACAAATTGACGATGTTAATGGGAGGGTTAAGGTTTGGGTTGTCTGGTTCATTTCTTTACTAACTAGATTAATGTTGACCCAACTTAACTCGACACAAAAATTACTCGACAAAACCCGACTCGATAGTAATTTAAACCGAAACGGACCCGACCCAAAGATCATATTGACGCTCCACGACTCGAACGCGATATAACCTGACCTGAATTGAAATAGATCTGACCAATCTAATTAGTATGTAATTCTTGAATCTTGACGAAGGGAGTGAAAGTTATGTAGCCTCCAATTAGATTCCTCTAATTAGTACTTAATTACTCCTAATTAAGTTTAGCTAAGGAATTTGTTGCATGTAAGATTAAAGCTTACATAATTTTCATGACCGGCTAGCGTCCGAGCTATCTATTTATATTATTTTTACTCATTTCGTAAAGATGTAGGTTTATATATTTTGTTATAATGTTATTAGGAACAATATTATACATTATTTTTTTCTCCACTTTTGTCACCCGTCATATTATATTATTATTTATTTTAACCACTCATCATATTTTTATTTCCTTCCCACTTCTATGTCACCCGCTAAATCATTTCATTTTTTCCATTTCATATTACGTCACCCGTTGTACTATTTTATTTTCATTTCGATAACTATCATGTCACCGGTTATATGATTTTATTTTCCACTATCCCGTCACCCGTTATATTCATTATATTTCAATTTATAACCATAAATTAGCTTTATCATAACTACCTAATTAATCACCGTAAATTAGCTTATAATTACCATATCATGTAATCCATTGTGCAATTCAATTAATAAGCCAGGAAATTGATCTTCTTTCTTTAGAAGGATCTTGAGTTGATTTATAATGGTAATCCTCCTCCTATTCTTGAATTTACAAAGTAGGAAATCTCCTCCAAGTTTGTACCAAGATGCTCTCCAAAATTCACCCGAAAACAAGCTAGATTTTCAGGTGAAATTAAACCCTAAAACCAAATTAAAATTAGCTAGCACTTTAGGCAATGTTATTATAGGTTTACATAAGTGTTTTTGTCAAATTTTCATTGACATTCAATGAATTGAAGAAAACTTGATTTTAAGGCCTTGAAAGTTGGCTAAATTTTGAGAGAAAATGGAAGTTTTTCTCTCAATTCTCTCTAACTTGGGTTGAATTACGAGTGAAAAATGACGTGTGTATAGTTTAACCATCAAGTTCTAATATATATGTATATATATATTAGTGGCATACAAATTACCACTTCACCCTTACCAACTTTACCCCTTAACATCTTATGTCACAATATGAGTATAATTTGCAAACTTATCGGTTTAAGTGTTTGTTATTTATTAGATCAATATATAATAAATACTAATCACATCATTTGAGCTAAAATTACAACTACTTAAAAACCGTAATTCAATCAACTTGAGTTTCGAACTCGTAAAACACTGATGTCCACTATAATCAGCTAAGTGAAACATTAGGGTTTATATTATATTTTATTATATACAAATATAATATCTTTTGGAGAAAGTATCTCTATAGGTGTGACCGAGAGAGATCAGTTGATTACCGCCGTCAAACGACAATAACGTTAAACTCTAGCTAGCCAACCGTTATCGATTTTCGTTAATCAACTGACTTAGTATATTCAATATATCTCAGGTTTATTGCTAAATATATTTGATTGGTCAACACATTATTGACGGAGAACACCTACTCCAACAGAGAGTCCTTCAAAACTCTTGTTGTTTCTATATAAAAAAATGCCATTACCTCTAGATATAACACTCAAACCGTTCACATGGATGAGAAGTAATCACCTATGCCAACTTGACGGGCTTTAACTACATAAGTCATTCGGACATCCTTTGATATCACTTGTGCCCGGCATAAGAAACCATTCATAAGGTCGCCCATCCTAAATTACTCTCTAGCAAACACTCTTAACCGTGGACTTCTTTGTATGTCAGTTTCGTAAAAGTAAAGTTAACTTTGTTGATACAAGTAGCACTATAAATCCTTAAACTCAAGTGACTCTCTAAAACAAAAAGATCTATTTCTCCATTGTGTATGTGATAGTAGTAAAACTAATAGTGCGATTTTGAATTAAACAGTCATATAAGCCCTATCTGCAGGATCTCTTTAAACCACCTCTTAATTTGGGGTAACTCAACTTTGTAACACCCCGATTCACCAATTGTCACAATACAACCCAATAAGATGGGAAGTCACCCTTACGCCCATAAATCTATAATTGAGATTTTAAGATAAAGGTCTTGTTGGAGATATGGCGGGTGGATCTCTTATAAAGATATCATAACCTCCTCAAAACCTCAGGATGTTATAAACTCCCTCCATACGTTTTCGTAGAGCCTTAACCAATTCTAACCAATCAGCACACAGTCCTCGTGACTGCCCCTCTAGGTTGCGTGAAGCTCTAAGCCCTGGCCAAGCACTTAACATGCAGTCACATGGTCGCTCATCTGATACCTTTTTTTTTTAACTATTTGACCAACCATTTGTCACATATATTTTTATTGAGTGTAAAAGGTGAAGGTCTTAGCTTGTTGGTAATATGTTGGGTGAAATCTCTTATAAAAATATCACAAACTTCTCAATTTTCTAATTTGAGACAAACCAATTTCATATAAGTTTGACTTGTTTGACAAACCAATTTCATATAAGTTTGACTTGTTACATTTAAAAGGTTGTTTTTAAAAATAATAATAAATAAATAAATAAGGAGGCCCTTTCACTCAAAAGACTTCAATTAATATACCAAGAAACCCATCTCTTGATGGTATGCTTGTCACCATCACTAGGCTAACCATTGGTTACGTGGAGTAACAACTAGTTTAAAGTCGATGTTCTTACGGAAATTAATAATAATTTTATGAATAATAATCAAAATCATATAACTTATCATTTTATACTTTGAAGATTAAAAAAAGTCCAATCTTAAGAAACATAAATCCTAACATTGAGTGAGATGATTTTAAATTTATTGAGATAAAAAAGCACTCCGTATATGTAAACTGAAAGAAAGACACAAGTTGCAAATATGTGTTAATTGCGCTAATTAAATATATACATTTACTTAATTATATCACATATTATTAAAATCATTGAA
Source organism: Spergularia bocconei (assembly GCA_963457585.1). Taxonomy (NCBI): domain Eukaryota; kingdom Viridiplantae; phylum Streptophyta; class Magnoliopsida; order Caryophyllales; family Caryophyllaceae; genus Spergularia; species Spergularia bocconei. The sequence continues at coordinate 16,862,982 of OY734955.1, forward strand.
TCTAGTGTTTCATGGTATAAATTCAACCTAATTTAGCTAATTTTTCAAGACATTTAAATTAGTTTATATCAGAATAATTCAAATCAAATCCAAAAGATACATTCCTAACATACATGGTCTAGATTCATATTGTTTGATCTTACTAATCTTATATTTGGGAAAGATATCAACCTTGATCAATTTCTACATTTACATTATATTATACCCTCTTTGATTATGCATTTGAAGTAATGTATCTTTCATTACCTAAACTAGTAGCTATACAATTGAAAATAAATATTTTGTACTGTTATTTATACTCCATAGTGAATAGACATACATCCATCCTCCACACAAAAAATGGCTTCTTCTTCTTCTTCCCATCTCATATTTATCGGTTGCTCTTTGTAGCCATGATTACAGCACTCACCTCTATTACTCGCCATCTAAACAAGGATTTGGGCATCCTCGCTTCCACCCATGTCAATTCCTTGCATAGTCATGTTAACTATCCCAAGGGCCATCTTTTTTATGCCACGGAATCTCTTTAAATGGGAACTGTGTTTATGCAACATGTCTGGCAGCACACCTTGTCGTCCGTCGACAAGGGTGACTGCCATACATGCGCATAAACTTAGTTGTGATTTGAGTCCGAGATTTTGTGGTATGACTTAGGCGTACCCTAAGTTCTTTAACTTGCCATGTAAGGGGTTGGCATAGGTAGAAGCAAGGATGTCCCAAGCCTTGTAAATAAATTTACATGGTTTAAAACTACTACCCTATTTCTTTGCTATCAAATGCGCCTAATTATCAAATTACTTGGTTTCAATTTTTTTTTTTAATCAAATTACTAGGTTAGTTGTTGATTTGTATGTTTACGTATAATTCGGGGTCATTTAGAACTGTTAAACTTGTTCATTTCATCATCCTAGTTACTATTGCTTGATTAATTCGATAATTAAATTTACAAGCAGGAGCTGCGATCTAATTAATATTAGAATCAAAACCTATTGTATAAGATTAAGAAGGTACAATGTAGATGGTGATTAAGAATTTATGTATATTGAACTGAATGCCTCAAATTATTTTATTAACATAGTGGGTATAGGATTATTCATTGATGTAGGAGGCTAGCTATTATCTAAAAAGCGTTCAAATGGTGTCTTTTTTACGGGAATGATAAAATCTCATTGATAAAAAGCCAACGCCACTTACAATAAGGTAGATCTAAGATACCACCACAAGTTATACAATCAAAACAAATCAGTAAACAACGGGTCAAGCATAGCTCCTTGAGGACGGATCGAAATCTGAGATAACTTTTGGATGTTCTCACTTCATTTAAAGCAGAGGAAATTGCACGTCGAGATGTGCTATAGCCGTCTTGATGTCGAATTTGATGGAGTAACAAAGATCATAGGAGCTCCAATACATCATTCACGGAAGAAGAGCATAGTGGTTGGCTTGGAGGCGCACGCACAACACCAAAACGACCATTGTGGGCAAACCAAAAGAGGAGTAAATCCTCCATCCGTCGGCCCAAAAACGCTAAACAACAGCCACCAAGTGAAGAGATTGAATCTAGTAACTAGATCAATCAACCCACAAAACACTCACCTTCTCACAACCGGAGCAGCAAGAAATCCCCTGAAATGGATAGAACGAATCTCTCAAAGAGACAGACTATTTATAGAACACAAGGCGAAAACCAAGAATAAAGCATAAAAACCGAAGAAAAACGATGAAGATCAGGCTGGAAATGGCCAAAGAGAAGACCATTCCCAGCCCGAGGTCACAAAGACGAGGCGGAGAAAAGAAGAGTGAATAGTAAGAGAAGAGAGATCCAATTGGTATTGTTGATTAGCTAATCTTATAAAAAATTTAAATTGATTACTCGTAAATTTTATGGGATAGAGAGTATTTCAGTTGGTGCCCCTTTTAACCAAAGTTGTCCATCTTGTGCCCCCCATGTAAATCAGTAGATTTGTAAGTGACCTATTTCCCCCATTTTTTTTTTGGTATATAAGATTCCCACATACTTCCTCCATTTCATTTAAATGTTTACATTGTGCTTGAGTTCCCCTCATAAAATCCGGCCCAACGTAAACAATTGAATGAAATGGAGGGAAATACTTATTTACTCGAAGGCACAAGTTGGACATGGACTTTGGCAAAAAAAAGGGGGATATAGGAGGTCATGGAACAATCAATTTTTTTACTTGACCGGCACTAGCTGGACCGCTTTGGTAAGAAGTACGAACTGGAAACTTCAAAACCACAGGGGCCGGGAATTCAAATGATAAGGTCAATTCTAATATGTATCTCTAAAAAAAAGGACAGCTTCGTTCACTGAAGACTAGAACAGTCAATCACGTATGTAATACTAATTTTGAGAGAAGCCTTGACTGTTGGAACAGAGGCGTCCAGTCCAACAACGAACGGTTTGAGTGTGATGGGCGTGAATAGATGTGACAACAATCGTGGTATCAACAATAACACAAAACAATAGAACGTAAAGAAAAGAGACAACAGATGTACGTGGTTCACCAGCGATGTGCTAGCTACGTCCACCAAATAGAGGAGAAACACTTCACTATATGAGAATAGCACCGAATACAAACGTGAGTCCAATCTGAAAAGTACTCACCAAATACGAACGAGATCTAAGAGCCAAACGTTCTTGCGATCAACCCAAAAACCCGAACAAACGCCCTTGAATCTACCCAATTGACAAAGAAGCCACACCTTGAGAAAACCCGCAACTATGACTCTAGGTACTCACAATTACAAGAGAATCACTCAATTGTGTATTAAGGAGGTTATGTGAAGACTATGGTGTATATATAGTCCTACTCATAAGAAAAACCTAATTGACAAAAGAAAACGGAATAAGGAAACACCAAAAATACGCTAAAACGAATACGCCGACAAAGCCCATCCGCGGGCGCGGGCCGCGCATCCATGGCCGCGGATCGCGCCTGGCTGGCCGCGGACCGCGCCTTCGCTTCTGCTTCGTCCCTGCTTTTCCCGAAAGATGTTGCCGCGGAGCGCGGCTTTCCCACGCGCGCTCCGCCCTCGATCTTCTGTCGCGTATCCTTCAAATGTCTTCTTTTGCCCAATCCAACACCCGTACACCGTAGCTAATCATGCCCCGAGCTCCCCCCTCGGTCACCCACTACGACATACCGAAATGGTATGAGTCGTTCAAGCCATTTTCCTAACATTGACAATGGAAACAACAACAAGCTGATGGTGGACTCGTGATACCAAGCGAGAATCACCAGCAAGGTGTCTTTACTAACCAAAAACAAATAAGAATTTGGTACATGCACATTTCTTAGGCCTGATGAGATTGATTAATGCCAGTAAGATTACTATGTCAAGACATTAATTCACAACTCAATGTAAGAAAATATGCAACACTTGAATTGTCTGTCAAGACAGATTAAATCATGAATGCTGCATGCCTTGTTCCACAAGTTTGTTACCTATATACATCAAAACAAATGAAGGGTTGCATGCCTTGTTCCACAATTTGTTACCTATATGCAACAAAACAAATGAAACCTTAAAAATGGACATAATGTGATATCAACATATATACAATATGATAATTAGAATGCACAACTGGTAAGGTAGAAAACAAGATACACTTACTTAATCAATCTTAGTATAGTTAGGGAACGAATTCAGAAGCGACTTTTACTCGAGGCAAACAAGATCGTCGCCCAAGGCCCCCAAACTTTGGGGCCCAATAGCTAAGAATATCGTTATAAAGATTTTCGCGTGTATGTGGAATCATAACTTGGTTATTAGCCTATGGCTTGGTAACAATATATCTATGCTATTCATGTAGTCAAGGCCCCTTACGTTTTACCTTTTTTTTTTTTTTTAAACGGAGGAGCTTCCATCTTTTTTTTTTTCGCCGTTTAATTTCTGTTAAAATGTGACTTATATGGTCGCATTGCGGAATTATGGGTTGGAGTTGGATGTGTAGCGGATGAGAAAAAGCGTAAGGAAACGAAGGACCTTGACAGGAATTTTTAGCGCCCCGCCATAAGGCTTTGGCGGACCGCGGCAAGTTATGAGAGATTTGGCGCCCCTGCATCAGGAGATCGCGGACTGCCGCGGCAGGTCCGGGTTTTCGCGGTGTTTTTCCTTAAGTTCTTTTCGGATGGTGTTTTATTTAATGTTTCCTAATTATGTTTTCTTGGGTTATTAGTAGGTTTACTATATAAACATCGGTTTTAACCTAGCAAAAGATTAGGGGAGATTGGAGAGCAAACACAGGGATTTTCTTGAGAGCAGTTCTAGCAAAACCTAGACAATCATCTTGTAATCTGTAAGATCTCCAACCATAGTAGAACGATTCCCTTGCCTAGTGGACGCAGCTATCACATTGATGGATAGTGGACCACTTAAATCTTGTGTCTGTTTATTGTTGTTTCTTTGTATTTTTTTTTGTTCTTGATCAACGCTTCCGCACAATGATTTCTTTACTTACATAGAACAATAAACAAAGCATCTAATTTTTTTTTATTTCCACAGCCACATAAGTTAAGTTAATTGATCGTTTTCTCTCAAGCAACAACATCTTTAACTCAATGCTTTAAAGGCTCCCGCCATTAGGCGAGGAAAGGGGGGTCGGATGCACACAAGTCTTAACCTATTGAAACATAGAGAGGGTATGCACCGATGACCCAAAATGAAAATTGCTTTGAGAATTGCACCGACTGACAACTGCTACTTCACAAAATCAGAAGTACAGAGAGTTTTATGAGCCATTTTGTTTTATTTCATTACATTCCAAAGAAAATAGAAATATAGTACTTGGCACCACTGGAAATGCTCAAAGGAAGAAAGAAAAAAAAGGAAAAGAACAACGAACAATGTCACACAAAAAATGCACTACCATGGTCTATGCAAATAATTATTTTCAGTAGAATTTAGGGCCCCCGATTGAAGTTTTGTCCAGGGCACCCAAAATTGCCAGACGGCCGCGATCTTCTTTAATCGTTAGACAAAAACATGCAAGAAAGCCTAAAATAGAGGAAATGTCAAAATAATGGTGGTGATGTTCCACATGTTTGTAACTGCGGAGAATAAATCTGCTAAATGAAGAATTGAAGATACTCGATGAACTTTATAGTCCCTCGCATTTAGCGCGCTTTAGTTCGAAAAGCCGTTAATTTTGCCACGAGTCAACCAACTTTGCTTTTTAGGAAGAGTAATTTAAGGGGGAAAAGAGTGTATTAAGGTGCAATTAGCATGTGCATCAACATATTATTGCGGATCTCCAAAAGCAATCCATGATCACATATTGAGCATCGGGAGCCCATGCTTATCCCCCTTCCTTTCGTAAATGTTTGACTAAACTTTTACTTTCGAATAGTTCGGATGGAGTTATAAGTAGAACGGAGCGAGATGGTAAAAGAATTATCTGCAATAATAACATTATAAGTAATATTACCGATGGTTAAAGTTTACTTAAAAATTACACTATACAGAGTATAAGAGAAGTTGAGAAACATTTCAACAAAAAAATTAAGCTAATGGCTAAGGTCCAGATATTGCTTTCTAGTTTAGCGATGATTTATCGTCTAACGGTTTATGTTCAAACTAAACATCAAACTAATTATCAGAGAAAACGATTTTTATATAGTGACAACTCCTCTATTGACATTAACATGTGATCGCATCATTCTTGCTAATGACGTTTAAAATTTTCACACTATTTTTAGGGTCTTTTAAAACACTTGATGCAACGAATATATAGAGTGAATGATGTATTGATCAAAGTCGCATCACTCACATGGATTATTAATCATAAAAGGGATCAACCAAGTAGGGTACTAAGCATAAAAAGCTTCCTTTAAAACAATTACAGACAAATTAAAGCCGATTAAGATTTTGGTTTGTCGGCCTAAGGCTTGATTAGCAAAAAGCTCGTATCGTTTTGATGTTTGTAGCCTTGCCTAGTTCTACTAGTTTTTAGTACTCCGATCCACTCCATTCCACTACTAGTATGTTTATAAACTAAAGAGTTTAGATGGATGGGGTCATTGTAAAACAAATTGTTCCTTCCGTTATTTTAGATTGTGTATTTAGCTCCAAATGAGAGAAAAACAAAATCAAACGATTTCAATTGTACAGCATGAAAATGTATCATTGACCTCATTGTCAATATGACTATTATGAAAACTATTGATTTAGAGTCAATTTTGCAACTTATATAACTAAAAAAATTTGATACAAAAAACTAAAAACGACAATGATATCAGACGACATCCTAATCTCTTGCGAGTTAGTGAAATGTTTAGTTTTTTTTTTTTCTTTCACAAACATCTACTAGGAGTATATCATGTGTCATGTCCCTAGAAAGTTGAAAAAAACATAATACATAGCCGCATAGGTTTTTGTACTTGCAAACGCATTAATCAATACGGATCGGAGTATGTCATTCTAATTGGACAAATTGCATAGCTTGGACAATAGGCAGCTTAGCCCTCGTGATTGCAAATCAAAATGTTTTGACCTCATTGAAGATTGTTTGCAGTTTTATTAACTACCAAGAAACACAACTTAATCATAAAATAACCCCTTAATCAACTCACTAATCTGTCCATCTTCGTTGTTAGAGACAAAATATTCAAAGTTTGACCCTGCTAATTGCTAATTCAACATTCCAAATTACAGAGGAGATGGCTTGCAACAGGACACGTGCGCCGTGTCTGTATTGCCACACATGTTGTTTTACACATGCAAAACAGTTGCATTTTAAGCATACATTAAGCATGCCAAATTGGCATATAGACCTATTTATGAAGTGCAGTAAGTCTTGTGTGAGACGGTCTCACCGTAAGTTATTGCGAGACCAACACACACAAAACTGAATTATAAATATAATTATTTATTATTTCAGTGTGTTGGTCTCACGTGAGACGGTATCATACGAGACTTGGGGTATGAAGTGAGATTAAAAATTGACAAAATGATTTTTTTTTTAACTGAAATGTATTAAGATTTTGTAATAGTAATAATGGTAATGTAAGCTTTTACACCTTGCATTTCTCTACACCCTGAGCAATTGAAACACGAAAATGAGTTCTAAAGCGTGTACCATGTTGAATCTGAAAGTTTGAGCATTTACTCTCTTTTAACTAGTTAGGAGTTAAACTGATCATATATAATATTAATAGCCGTGGATTTAAAACTTTGTGAAACTCTCCATGCAAGCGCTGATGTCAAATAAAAGCTACTCTAAATAGCTCTAATAAGCGTATGTTAAACACATGTGAAATCATGCTTGCCACACGCCTTGAGTATTATTCCCTGACCTTAATTGAATATATGTTGCACATAATATGATATATTATACCAACTGTCAGTCTCTTCATAAGGAAACAATATCTCATATTAACCTAAATATACGCATGAAATATAATTTTGAGATATTATATATCCCATATTTATCAACCTAATTAAATAATGTAGTATGAGGTATTGAATATTTTTGACTATATATTTCACACTGTAAAATCGACATATGCCCAGGATAATATATTCACCCATCAAAACATTACCAAAATAGTGAGACAATTGCCTGACATTGCGTAAATCAAAAGAAATAATACAGCCGAGCATATCTTTTGTTATCAATCAATATTATTTTTTAAATGAACGGGGTAGAATACGGAAACAAAACCCTAGAATCATTTGTTCGCCACTACAAAATTGCAGCCTCATCTCGCAAAATTGCAGCCTCACCTAAAGTTGATACCAAACTACATTCATCCACCATATGTCCAACCTCCACCATGTCCAATCAAGTTCTATTTACGTATGCTTGTAGGTTGATTTAGATTGAATTATGCTTAAGTTTTGAGAGTTTTTGGAACGAATTTCCTGGGTTATTGGCTTCAAATTGACCAAAAATTCCGCACTTCCGGAGGATTGGCCTGATCATACGTCGTGTAGTCCTATAGCATCCGAGCCCTACCAGTACGAAGCATTCGAAGGGCAATTCCACATTCTCATCTCCGTATTTCGTTCCAATTTGCGTAAACTATTAGTATTAAATTTACGTTATTATTGTGCACGTATCATTTGAATGGGTTGTACTCCTCTGCAATTGCAGGTGTTAATAAGATATTCGCATCACATGTTCTCACTTTTCTTTCGCAGGCCGATATTAGTTTTTTCTAAGTGCTGATCAATTTTAGTTGATTTCACAAGGGTGAGTAGCATGTTAGGTTTCTCTCGGTTTGGATCTTTGCTCTACTTTGATCAGAATTTGTCTAACCAAATTAAACTTTATTGGTCAGCTACTCCTATTCACCGCTTTTGTAGCGAGATTTCACCATTTTTCACTTTATAGTTTCTACAAAAGTTTTTAAATTCATTATTTTGTTTAATAGGAATTTTTAGAAATACGTGTTTCCTCTACCTGAGTATTCAGGTTTGTTTTGCTTAAATTAAATTCTACTATTCAAAGATTCGCTCACCATCCTATTCGTCTTACCCCAAAATTTTAATTTCCTAAATTTGTTAGACATTTCGATAATACTATATGTATGGTATTAGATATCGATTTTGGGTTGCAATTTCGGTATTGCCAATCGCAGGTAGAATACACCCAAAAAAAAAAAAATTGGAACTTCAGCAATTGAAATCGGTTCATATTTTCTTGGTCATCAATGCATCCAGACCTCCATATAGATAACCTTGGAAAGAAGGGTCATACTGATATAAAGCGCAAAGCTATGCATTATCAGATAATGAAAATCCAGTCTCACGCAGCTGATAGTTAACAATTACATCAGTAGGATGAGGATTTTATAACAAGAGTTCATAAAAGGGTTCTCATAAGATCAAAAAATGAGTTTGCTTTGGATTTTGGTGTGTACCGTGACTATGGTCACATCTCAAGGCCGATTCTTCTCTAATATTGTTCCTGAGGACTAAACCACAATGGTGGTTCAACTCCAAAAAATTCTCAAATTAAAAGTATCGTGCGACCATAACTAATAGAGCATGTCGATGCGACGTTAGTCTTAGAAAGACACCTTAGATTCATGCATGTTCGGATATCTCTTGGACTTTTGAGAAGTTTTGTTTTGTTCTTTTTTTTTTTTTTTATCATTTTGATGTGTCTCATGTATATGATCGTCTGTCAGCCTTTATGGGATTTCCATAATCTCTTCTTAATTTTGATAATTGGATTGATAAAAGCTTACGGCTTTTGTCCGTGATAACCTACGTGTCACAACATTAATTTTGACTATAATTTTGGTTATTTCCTTTGGTCTTTACGAAAATGCCATAAACTACTACATTGGTTTGTGAAATTATTATTGTCGTATTCGTATTAAACTACACTTGACGCCCTAGGGGCTATGTAACCTTAATTACATAACATACAAAAAAAGTAACATGTCGACTTCTGATTAGACAAAACAGACATAAATACGGGCTATGTAACCTTAATTACACATAAAAAAGTATTGTGCCGGGTCAAATTAGGCAAAGAAAAATATGCGGCTAAGATAGATTCAGGTCGTTAGGGGTCACGGGTCGTATAAAGTATTGTTATTACCTAGCAAAAACTGATTAGATTGAATCGAGTTACTCGGTCAGTTAAAGCTTTAAAGTTTTAATAGTTCTAACAAAATACAGTTTTTCAGAATATCTTATAATAGCTCGTGCACGGGTGATAACACATGCACATTTTTTTTTCCTTCTGGAAAATAGCTTTTAAGGAGGCAATATTATTGTATAGGTGAATTAATTAGACTCTTATGCAATTTTTTTTGCACTAAATGATCTAAACGAGAAATTGAATCCGTGTTGAATTTAGACCTACATATATGCAAATCCAAACGAATTTGTGCGAATAGGGGTCAAATGTCTTTAAAAGTATGTTCATAACCTCAAAATAGTAAAACCAAATCAGACATTCGATTATAACATAACACATAAACAGTTTATAAATACAGTCAAGTTCGGGTCAATGGGTTTTGTCATACGTGACTTGCAAACATGTTAGTCAATATGGGTCGCAACTCACAAGTAAAGAAAAAAAAATGTATAATAAGAGAAGGATGTTAACTTGAACAACAGTTTTGTGGAACTAATACTATCCTAATCTTTTCAACTACCAAAGACCTACGAGTTGAAAATTACCGTACCTACAAACAAAGTTAACGTAAATGACTTAACTTATTGGTGGGGTTAAGATTAATAGGACGGGATATGAATTAAAAAAAAATCAGATTAGATTAATACTACAATCTAATGACTCTAATATATAATATAATGAATTAAAAATAATAAATTACAAGAAGTTGGTTGGGAGCCGCGAAACAATCTGCGCTCCCACACCCTTGGCTATAGAAAAACCAACACGAGTGAAAATATGTGCCGCAGCCTGCGCCCCAATGTCCTGCGTCCTGGAATACCGCTGAATGCGCTGAAGCAGAGCAACGACACCTGACTCCAATTCTCCCAAAGAGGAGAAGGAGAAAGGGAGGAAGCCATAACCCAAAGAACTGCAGAGAGCATCATATTTAGTACGCTTACGATGAGCTGCAACACGCACAACCCCGCCCGGCTCAAAACCGACCAAGCCAGACTGAGTTAAGGGCGATGAACCAGTCAAATCGACACACACGTCACGCCCACCATCCCACGAATATAAGAGCACATCCGCCGGACGAAGAGGCCTGCCATCAGTGCCGAGCAGCCCGATATTCACCTCCTTGCCTGCTGAAATCCCGGACCGATAATAGACGTCCACCAAGGTGTCGCGAACAGCATTGTGACGATGCTTGATGCCCACAACCCCGGCACACGAAACTGCATGGTCCCCAAAAATATCCCCAGCGAAAGTCCTAGAACAAGCAGAACACGGCCGGTCCAAAGAGAACAAAGGGACCCCCAAACGATAGCATAGGACACAGCGATAAGTCCGACTATTCATAGTCTGCCCTAAGCCAGAAATAGGGACCACCCGAAGCTAATCCGAACAGTGCTCCCCCTGCTGTGAATGCCACAAGGCCAACTGACGCGGTGAGAGAGAGAAAACAGAGGTAGCAGTCTGAGTGACTCTAGCAAAATATATATCTGCCAATTTCTTCATGAGTCGGGGGGCAGCAATATCACTAGAGTTTCTCAGAATATCAACTTCCATAGTCTGATTAAACACACCGAGAGCATCATCAAAAGATGGGCCGGAAGACACAACACCAGCACGCCGAAGAAGCTTTTCCTGCAAGTCAGCGGACTGAAGACGAGACGCTAAAAACGCATAATGGACAGCATCACCAGCCGAATAAACACCAAGCCCCCCATGGGAAAAAGGCAAGGTGGCCAGCCTCCACTGCCAATCACCAAAACCCGACCCTGAAACCACAACAATACGCTCTAAAGAAGAACGAAGTGCTGCATAAAAAACAACCTGAGCCGACTCAAAGACACGGGGTGGACAAGTGCGCAAAGCAAAGTAAAGCTTAGACACACCGGTACAAGCCCGAAGTAACAACAACTTACACTGGGGATCGCGAAGTGTTGCAACTGCATCCATAAGCGCAATGGTTTTGGTGACCCGCTCCAAAACAAGGGAACTGCAAAAGTCGAGATCCGCACTCACCGGCCCACCTAGAAGCTTAACCCCACGAAGAGGTCTAGCAATATTAGGAGGGAAATACCGTCGAGCCTACTCCGAGGGTCTTCACGAGGCCAGAACACCTCTGTCTTATCAACATTAAGATGAAGACCCAAAGGTGGGCCCGCCAGCTGAATCAGCTCCAAGACCTGACCAACAACCAAGGTATCGCCGACAATGGTACCATCATCCAAATACCAAGCCTGTAAGGACAAATCGAAAGAATCCCGGATCTGGCAACCAAGGGATGCAACACGAGGGCAAAGAGCAATGGCCCAAGAGGATCGCCCTGCTGCACCCCTTGACAAGACCAAAGAGTGTGCTCCCCATAAAACAAACGAGCAGGACTCGAATAACAAAAATCAACCCAACGCGAAAGAGTGGGGCAGCGAACACGAACCTCCCGAAGCATAGCAGTCCGATCTACCAAGTTGAAGGTGTTCCTAAAGTCTACCAACAACATGGAAAGACCAACCTCATCCCCCCTCGCCTCGACCAGGCGATTAACCGCATGCAAAATCGTCTCCCCCCCTGCTGACACACCGACTCCAAATTGGAGATCAGCAAAGTAAGCACTCAAGGTAAGGCCTACCAAACGAGCCCCAACCTTAGAGACCAGACGTCTCCACACGGTACCCACTGCAATAGGGCGAATCCCACCCCCGGGCTTGACCAGCGGAGTAAGAGGGGCACTAGCTATATAAGGGCCTAATACCGCAGGGCACCGGCCAGCTAGGAAAAGGTTAACCACCTGTGTGATCGACGCCAAAAGTTCATCTGAAACAGCCACCGCAGCACCACTCAAACAATCTAAAAGGTGTTTCGCACGCAATCCGTCACGCCCACATGACGCACCACGCGGGAAACTCCGAATCCCCTCACGAACAATAGTGGCAGGAGCATCAAGAAAAGGCTGGTCAGCGGGTAAAGAAGGCAAAGATGGCCCCGACACGAAAGGGTGCTTAGCAGTCAGATCTTCCAAAGTAGCATCAGAGTAAGGAGCAATGCCAGAAGATGAAAGGACACGAACCGCTGCAGTAAAATGACCATCTGAGACCTTACGCTTACACTGCAAGATAGAACGCTCCCCCACGTCCTCATCCACCTCCACAGATGAAGGCGGGCTAGCAGCCAACGCATCCTGCACAAGCGCCCATATACCCCCCGGCTCACCCCATGACCGAAGGGCACTAAGTATACCCTCCTCCTGCAAATGACGTCTAACAGAAGATCGACGCTCACGACAACTCCGCGGAGAAAACGTCCGAAGGACACACAGCGGCAACACAAGCAACTGAACCCAACAGGAGATGTCATTTGGCTGACCAATAACCCTATCAAGCGCCCCTTTGAGTACCCGTGCAAAACTCAAACGACACTTCAGAGGGATGGACTTCACAGTACAAAGTCTCTTGGAAAGCAAGCTATCAAACAAAGCGACGTCAAAACTAAAAGGAGGGTCCGACACAGCAGCGCCCCAAGTCCACTAGGTGAGGAAACAGGTACCGCCGGTCTGGTAAAATCATAAAGAACAAAATGAACAACACCATCACCCGCATCAGGAGGACCAACAATCAAACCATCCTCATGACGACACCTAGACCGAACAGTGTGGCTCCTGAAACAAACACCACAAAGCCAACGACCCATCCGGCGATAAGTTGACTCTGCTCGTCATAAATAACTGAACTAGTCGAAAGAGCCAGTTTAGTATCGTCCAAAGCATCCCGGCCAAAGTGACGGTCACGTAAGTGCGCAATTAAAGAACCCCTCGTAAGCCCCACACCGCCCCTATCCTGGCAACCACTAATGCCAACAAAAGGGCAATGAAACCGTACAGTAGGGGTAGCCATACAACACACAAGGAATGACCCAAAATAAAAAAGGACACTAAATAAATAATCAAAACAGAACAAAGAGACAAAGCCACGAAAACAAAAGAAAAAGAGTGTCATGCACCCTCAAAAGCCCCTCAAACAGAGGTACCCAAAATCTCAACCAGCAACCAACCTAAAACAACAGCGGCACCCACGCATCCTGCCGCCCGACCCCTCAAACCCCATCAGACCACCCTCCCCGCACCAAAGAAACCCCCACGGAGGCGACCCAGCAACGACTGCGATCGGAAATCGGAAAAAGGGGACCGATTGTCAGAAGGGACGGCGAAAGGGGATCGGCGGGATACAAAAGCCGGTCAGTGGGATGCGAAAGGGGATCGGCGGCCGTTAAGGCGATTAAAGGCGTAGTCGAGCCCGTTTGGTAGGCCGGCAGCGACGAGTGACGAGAAATCGGTGGCAGCCACTGAAATTGCAGAGTGACGGCGACGAATACGTGCATGACATTCCCAATCCAGAATTGTCTAATTGTATACGAAATCCTCAAAAATCTAATGTTTTTTTTATTATATCACATTTACTATTTTGTAAACAAAAATGGGTGGGTAAAGTAAAATACGGTCCGGAAAGAAATATTTGTTATCATTATTTAATAGCGCCGTGCAAGTATAGTACAAAAAGGAAACGAAACACATCCAATTTACACGTAGTTACGATACAAGCATAAGTATAAGGATGGAAAAGTTGATTTAATATTTGGTAAACTTTTATCATTGTGAATATATGACTTTACTTTTTTAATTGTTACCAGAGTATACACCTAGAAAAAAACATATATTAATAACGACAATAATAACGGTTACATGTTTTGATTTCCTAAGATTAAAATGTTATCTGATTGTTATTTGACTACTATATCCTAAGTCTCATTCATATTAAATTAATAATGTCCTATCATCTACGGGTTCAATGACCTAAATTCAAAGTACAAAGAAATTTCTCCAAAACGAAGGTAATATATAATTATATACAAATACGCATCGTCTATAGATTGTTTTAAAAAAAGAGTAACAATTGAGACAAAAATAAATATATATGGATCACTGTATAAATAGCAAGTCTAAGACACATACAAGTTAGAATTTTCCCTCACAATTACATAACTGATTAACAATTGAAACAAACACGGGTTGACCTTAGACATTTAAGTTTGACATAATTCAGTTACCTTAATTACGAGTAATAATTATATTTAATATATAATTGCGGGTTCTACTATACTAAATTGACGTTTTGAATGTCAAATGAAAGCTATTATGCGCGAACCTATAAACGAGTCACGTCAGGTACGGAGTTAGGTCAGCTAGGGGTCGTTTTTTTTAATAAGGGTTCTATATGAATTTAGGACGATATGTGTTGATTAGGGATCAAATTCGATAAACTGATCGTATCGAGTTTGAGGTTCAATATGTGGGTTAATACGGGCCAACACATAAAAAAAAAAAACAAAAAAAAAACGAGTCCAGCGCCAAAAATAGCAGTCGAGGTCAAATAGGATCAAATTTTGCCAGGTTTAACTTCGCGAATAATTTTTTTCTTTAATCTTAATACGCATCTATTAGTTTGACGATAGTTCAAAATAGTATCATCATATCTGAGCATAGGACTAATACGATATTATTACCATTCATATAACAGTACGTGCAACTTTGCTTGAAATCGAAAGGGTAAAAAACTAAGTGGGACAAAGGAAGTATCATATATAGTATTAAAAAGTGGTATATCGCCTATTTTCTAAATGACAAAAAAGTGTGAGGAGATGACTATATATGTTAGACCAATCGCAC
This sequence comes from Spergularia bocconei, assembly GCA_963457585.1. Classification (NCBI taxonomy): domain Eukaryota; kingdom Viridiplantae; phylum Streptophyta; class Magnoliopsida; order Caryophyllales; family Caryophyllaceae; genus Spergularia; species Spergularia bocconei. Next base: position 16,878,305 of record OY734955.1, read on the forward strand.
GATAGTTACATAAGAGTTATCAATAATGACATATAAGCGCTCGAGTTATTAATTTACACCGCTGAACTACTAATGTCGTATAATGTCCTACTGGTTAAGAAACCAAAATTATATCTACAACAATGCCTGCCCCCTTCGCCCCAGGTCAAACACCAGTGCCCAAAATACCCCTATTTAATGAAGGTTATACAATTACTAATATCCTACCACCTACGGGTTAAGTGACCTAAACGTAATTTGATTTACTACGAAACTTTTACAAAAACGAAGACAATACATAGAGATGCAATTAAAAAAGAGTGGCAATTGAAACAAAAAAAAAATTAGAATGGGTAAGAGTATAAATAATGCAAGCCTAAGACAAATGAAATAGTAAAGTTTGAGGTTTAGTTTGAATTTAGGCTAATTTGTGTTAATTAGGGGTTATTTTTATCAACGGGTCAGATCGATTTTTAGATTTAATACTTGGTTCTACACGGGTGACAAATAATAATAAAATCTGTTCCATGACCAAAAGAAGCGGGCGAGGTCAAATATAATCAACTTTTGTGTGGTTAAGGGTTTTGATTGATAAAACTGACGATACCAAACATACCCTTAAGTTGTTTTTTTTTTTTCTTTGAAAAAGGAAAGAAATAATTTATTGTTTTTTTTTTAGGTCAAGAAATAATTTATTGTTGACTACATCTATAATTAGCCATTCTTATGGAGTAATAATTATACATAAATAGATAATTACCTCTTTTGTGAGGTTTTTCGCTGATCAATACGATTCGTTTATCCAATGTGTATCGAGTCTATTTTAGTGTGTCAAAAACTCAAATTATTCGAAAATCTAACTAACACCATTGTCCCCAAACTAAAACCAGTTCTAAGAACAAAGAGGTAAAACGCCTTGTGCAAGTTTGCACGGGTCAAAGAACTATTTAGTTGATAAAATGGACACTTTTATTTTAATTTGTTGGTTATTACATCTATAATTAGAAATTCATATTGAGTAATATGCAAACATAAATGGAGAAATACGTCTTTTGTGAATTTGTCACTGGTCAACGCGGTTTATTCAATATTTATCGAGTGTATATTAGCGTGTCAAAAGCTTATTTTATTCGAAAATCTAACTAATACCATATCTATATTGGGCGTAAAAACACTAAGGACTTATAGTATTGAGAACCCGCACAAACACTAATCAATGATAACCAGCATTAAGAACAAAGAGGAGAAACGGCCCGTGCAATTTTGCACGGGTCAAATAACTAGTGAGGTAATATTATAAGATAAAACAATTATTAGGTTTCAACCATAAGTCTAAAGTTTTGTTTCAGATAACTCATCAAAGTAATCCATTCTTTTTTTGATAAAAAGTAATCCATTCATAACCCGTAATAGTTTTCTTATTGATTGTTGAAGGCCTTCTCCAAATGTAGTGACCCTGTAAAGAGATGATGGTAAATTGGTAAAAGTATGAATTACTTCCCCAACAGTTGATAGTAGACCTGGCAAACGGGTCAATTGGGTCGGGTTCGGGCCGGGTCTATTCGGGTCGGGTCACTTTTCGGGTCATATAATTCGTGTCTACTTCGGTTTGGGTCGGGTCTAGTTTTGGTGTATCAACTACGGGTCAATTTCGGGTCGGGTCGGATTCGGGTCAAATCATTCTAAAATGTTCAAATTTAAACATATTAACATCAAAATTTGTCTCATATTATCTTAACTTGAAATTTTATTGTTAATTGGAGTGTTTGAAGATATGATATAGCTATCCAAGTCCCTTTGTTCATCATTTAAATGTTTGTTTATTCGGATTTGAGTAATTTCAGTTTGGGTCTGTTTCGGGTCGCGTCAATATCGGGTCAAACAGTATTCAGGTCATTTTCGGGTTCGGGTCGGGTCATTTCGGGTTTCGGGTTGAATTTAGATTACAAATTCGGATGTTCGGGTCAAGTATTTCGGGTCAGATGTTCGGGTCTGAGTCAGTTTTGCCCGGTCTAGTTGATACCTTCCATCTGTCTGTCTCACTGCGAATATGAATTTCTCATGCCACGAAGAAGTGTAAGATTGGTTTGGTTACGACTTACGACTATAACTTTCTTTACTCCGAGTGTTCCATAACACTACAGATGCCATAACTTTCGATATTTTACATTATCACATAATTTGAGCTATGGATTATAAAAACCCTAGCTTAGCTTAAGCTTTACTATTAGACTTGTACTTTCTACCCCAATCATGGTAGATCGATTTTCAATGTGAGTAGCACTTTAGTAAAGTAGTAGGGTTGTGGAGATACAGTAGCACACACACATCCATCAGTCTCTACTCTCTACAAAGGTGCGGTGCTTACACAAGAAGGAACCAGGAAAACATAAACAAAAAGGAAGGACGAGTCGAGTAGTGAGCAAGTCACACCCCCGCGTTTACCTCCAGCTGGCTTCTCCTCTGTTTTCCTTGCTGGCATCCATAGTGGGCCCTCTTGTAGGTCGGTCCCACAAACTCTCTCTGTTTCTTAATTTTTTTCCCCTAATTTATTATTCTCTCTTCATCACTCATAATTCTCATTCAGTCCTTCCGCCTCTCTCTTCCCTCTCTCCTCTCTCCTCCTTTGCTCGTGCTCTCATTCATTCACTCTCTCTCACTTCCTCCCCCCTCCCTCCCCACCCCCTCAAAAAATTACATAAAAAACCATATATTATACACTCATAAACTTTATACTAAATCCGGGCAGTTGAATTGGGGGTCAAGATCAAAACTTTATGGAATTCTGATGAATACCCATTTCAATTAAGAGTAAATTTGATCTGGGTTTTCAATTTCATGGCAAAAACAGGGGTAATTTCAGAGGTAGACTCGGCTAGAGTTATAGAGTTGAAGAAAGAACTTAGAATCTTGTTAAAGACTCTTTTAGAAGAGGAACAACAACAAGATAGTAATAGTAATAATAATAATGAATTTATCTCGAATTCGCATTCGAATAATAATGCTTCTTCACGTTATATTGACGCCATTGATAAAGCTAAGGAAGTTTTATCATGTTTGAAGGAGGTTAAATTGAGAAAAACGACGTCGTTGAGGGTTGATGATGATCCTTCTTTCTCTTGCCCTCCTCAATTTCGTTGCCCTCTTTCTAAACAACTTATGAGAGACCCTGTCATCCTTTCTACTGGCCAGGTTTGTTTCTAATTCTGTAACGCTTACGCCTTTTTAATTTCTGTATAATTTTTTATTTTCATGTTTATTGTTGTTAATGATGAGCCAATCTCTGCATTTAATTTTTTGGTATATTAATTTGTGTTAAAATGTTAATAAAGTTTTAGTGAGCCCAATGTCTTAGACTAGGAGACTTAAACCCGGTTAGGTTCGAGTTATTATGTTACTGTTATGCACGCGTTACTCAAGTCTGATCGATATATTTGACGAGTAACTACTTAGTACTCAAAATTGTGAAGGGTAGAAGTTGAATTTTTTGTGGGTTGATGAGAAAGCAGAGGAGTTATAATTGACACTTTAAGGTTTTTAGTGATTCATATCATCCATTAATTAGCATTGGCTTGTCCAACTGTATTTGACACTAGAGGGATGAAAAAATTGAGTATATGTCAGATTGAAGTTATGACTAGCTAAAAGCTTCACATCAACGCTAAGCACCTAATTTTGCCCTTTATTTTTTGGGTACGATATTATGAATGAGATTTGTTGGATCATGTGGTTTATTCAATTTGGTCATTTAAGGGTTAGTTTCGACTTTCAACCCACTTGCTTGTTAACTTTTCGTGTTGTGCAAGGGGGTGAGCACTAATTAGGTGATTAAGAGTAATTTACGTGTTAATATATTATTTATCGGGTTTGAAAACCGAGTTAGTACAAGAATGTCTTAATCACTGGTCCCCTCTCTGTAATTCTTGGTTTGATGCCTTTGTTTTTGGTTGTGTTATGCCCTCGGTATCGATTAGTTGAATTAAGTATGTTCTCCTGTTTTGGACTTTTGGTTTATTAGTATAAACTCTGACATATGAATGTTGAATAGTTGACGTTGTCTAACCTTTAACTTGCATGATCTTGTGATGTAGGAATACTTTAGATTAATCCTTGTATGTTTGTTTATCAATTATGGTTAATTAAGAATCTTAACATGATTTCGTTAACGTTTTGCTTGATTGGTTACAGACTTATGACCGAACGTTCATTCAGAAGTGGCTGAAAGCAGGGCATAGGATATGCCCCGTTACACAGCAAGTTCTTTCACACTCGCTCCTGACGCCAAATGACTTGGTTAGGGAAATGATCTCGGAGTGGTGTAAGATCCGGGGAATTGAATCCCCTGATCCTGTTGCTAGTATGAATGATGATGAACTTACTGAGGCTGATAGAGGATATTTTGTATTGCTTCTAGACAAAATGTCCAAGTCAATGCCTGAGCAAAAGGCAGCAGCTAAGGAACTGCGGCTCCTCACAAAGCGAATGCCTTCTTTCCGGGCACTTTTTGGTGAAACAGATGAAGCAATACCACTGTTGCTGAAGCCCCTTGCGCGAAGGAGAGGGTTCTCCAGGACTTCGAGCAGTGAGCTGATTGATCCTAGTCTCCAAGAGGATTTGATCACAACTGTATTGAACATATCCATCCATGATAGTAATAAAAAGCTTGTTGCTGAGACACCATTGGTGATCTCCTTACTGACTGATGGGCTTAAGTGTGGAACACCCGAGACAAGGAGTAATGCAGCTGCAGCGCTCTTCACACTGTCTGCCCTCGATTCCAACAAGATCCTTATTGGAAAATCTGCTGCTTTGCCATCACTAATTGATCTGTTGGACGAAGGACATCCTTTAGCAGTGAAGGATGCCGCCTCGGCAATTTTTAACCTTTGCATGGTACACGAGAACAAGTCCAGGGCTGTGCGTGAAGGTGCAGTGAGTGTGATATTGAAGAAGATCAAGGATGGGGTACATGTTGATGAACTGTTGGCAATACTCGCAATGCTCTCAACTCATCAAAGGGCTGTCGAAGAACTTCCTGAACTCGATGCAGTACCAACTTTACTGAGCATCATCAGGGAGAGCACATGTGCTCGTAACAGAGAGAACTGCATTGCAATCTTATACACTGTATGCATAAATGATAGGACCAAGCTACGAGACCTGCGAGAAGAGGAGCGCACCTACGGGTCGCTGTCACAACTTGCGCAAGATGGTACTTCAAGGGCCAAGAGAAAAGCTACTTCCATACTTGAGAGACTAAACAGAGCCCTTAATAGCACACACACTGCTTGATAATTGGAGCATAAATGTTTCCTGAGTTTCATGATGATACCACGATTTAAGCCTAGGTTTCGGCCTAATCGTGGTAAGGGAAGTCAGATGTGCGCAACCATAAATCAAGACCACGTATGTAAATTTTGTACCTTCTTAGCCTTGTCACCTTTTTTCTTTTCTTTCTATTGTAAATTCTGGACACCCTCGAGTCTTTTTCTTACTTATCTTGGCATGAAGTCATTAGCCACAGTTTCTCCGTCGACTCCGGCACACATGAGCCGCCCGGGCGGTCTACGTGTAAACGGCCGTCGTACAAGCTACAGTTTCATATGTAAATAAAATAAACGATCAAATTAGGGAGTCTTATCTACAAAACTATATATCGGACAAAATCAGACATAATTTATGATCATGTGGCAGTTTTGGTGTACTATTCCTTTGTATTATACCTTCCAAAGAAGAAGTAGCTATAGTAGGACTTGTCCTTTTCTTCCATGTCTAACAAGTGTGCCTCATTTTAGGCATTCAGATGGTTTCTTGCCAGATTCTTTAAGAAGCTACCAAATTAGTTCTTTTGAGTATTTAATGGGTTTGCAGACTTGAATTTTAGTACAATGTTTTGGAGCAAATGATGCAGACCTGAATTTTTATTTTATTACAGCTTTTCAAAACATGAGAAATAGGAGATAAACTTGTTCATCAAGATCAATTTTTGCTTCTAGTGACCCTTATAAGCTATAACTCAGTCGTATGATTGTCTTACTCGATCATTAATTATGTCTCTGTTAACTTAAATAGTCGAAAGTAGAAACTCGTTCTAATTGAGCGACGTCTTTTACATTCCCAATTGTCTCTTTCAACTCACGAGTTAAAGATAAAGTCGGAACGTCTTATACTCTTATATGAAGCCATTACCGTTTTAAGTAAAACACCAATAGTGATTGAATGGAATGAGAAAACAAAAATGATGGGTTTGCATTTAAGGGAGAGTCGCAAGAATCAGGTGTTTGTGGTCCATATAAAGTGTCAAAACCCCCACTATTCAGTTTTCATGTAACATATGAAGGAGTATTTAATGGAACTGGTTGCCACTTACCACCAAAGTGATCAATTTCTTCTTAGCGTTAATGCGTTATGAAGAATATGAACACCTCTTTTTTCAATACTAGTACCTACCGTTTAGGGGGTTGCACTATTTTTGGTGATCATCCTATTTTATTCCATGATTATATTGAGTTTAAGAAGAGTTTTGATTGTACAAGAAAGCTTATATTGAGCAGAGTTTGTTGGTGACCTTCATTTCAAACTTGGAAGTTCAACCGCCTATACGCAAACACATCACTTCTGAGTCATATCTAAAACTGAAAATTGTACTTATTTGTGATGGGCTTGTAGCTCTTATAACGGCTCATTGCGTATTGTAAATATAGATCCCTTTTTTCGGGATAGATCTAGGAAAACACAATTAATAGACTGCTAAATTAAAGTTACTGTATGTTGCAACCCACTAAACGGAGATATAATAATGTGAGTGGAGTGGTTAAAAACTCAAATAGAGTGTGAATAATAGCTCCCGAATTAAAATGAAAAAGTGTCAACTCTTTAAATGTCGAATGACTGAATGAGTACAACCATTACACACTCTAGTTTTAGTGAAACATCTAGTAGAAAAACGTATATTAGTCATGAGTGTGATATGAAATTAAATTACATTTCCATAATTGATTTTGCGAATTCTTCTACGTATGGAGACTTTTTAATGCTCCTCTCAGCACAAGGCGTGGTATTACACGGATCGGAGTAAATGGGTTCAAGTAGCCAAGTAAGCTAACTACCGTGCAATTACAATGCAAGAAGAGCAGTGAGAAGCAAAAATTGCATTCCCTACTTTGTTTCCGGCCAATCCAAATCACAGAATCATGCCTTGTCGATAAGTACCATTACTTGGCAACATTTCATTGATCATACTTCACTTCTGCTAAAAGGCCTACAACTCTATATGTACAACTCTGTGCTGTTTCCTCCGTTATTTTCGATCGTGAAAGTATTGTTTTTGAGAAGTACTTCCGGAAAAGTTGGAGTTTGGGTAAACAGACTCTTAGTTGTCCACACTTAATTCTAGAGCTCTTGCGCTAATATATGTTAGGCATTAAAAAAACTTCAAAAAGATAATTGCAGTGTATTATCAGATTCCTCACATAAAAAAAAGGCGACAAAATGTATAACTAGACACATTGAAGTAGTTTATCTTGCGGAAGAGTCAAAAGGAAGTTGAACATGATTTTTCTTGTGTGTCGTCAAATTTGTCAAAGCATGAGATGTCACAAGATACAAATGGATTAACGATACTAGAATAACGTTTATTTATGTTGGATTATGGACTTATTAAGTCACTGTCCATGATGATAAAAACTTTATAAAAGGTTGCCTAATTCCAACTAACTTTGCGCATACATTTTGATAGAATAAAATCATACTACTATGAAATTAATTTATACTATAATCTGAGTTTAACTTGTTGGAAACATGGAATGTTGGGTGTCGTCTCCTCAAGCATTTTGTGACTTGTGACCTCATTTCATGGGAATCCCATATTGGCATCTTCCTTTATGTGACTCCTAGTCCTACATAAAGTTGTTTATTCACTTCAAAAAATGGCATAATGTGAAGCATCATGAGATTTCATTTTGCTAATGTTCAAAGTAGTACTTAAATTAGTTTTGTTGTCTGTATTAGATGCCAAATTTTTAGTAGTAATGTAGTATGTAATTCTTGAGAAACTTGTATTCGATACACAAACACCTCCCGAGTTTAGCATATTCGATATTGATACATGATTTTTGAGTAACTATTACGTACTTTGTTGTTCTCTTTACAAATATATTTCAACTTTTACGCAACAGTATTGATAGCCTCTTGTTCAAAAGGTCTTAGAGATTATTCTTGGGATGTCCCAGGTTGCACTCAATTAACTTTTGAAACAAAAAGAAGCGCATAGAAATTAAAAGAATTAAGGGTCTACCATGTGATACAAGGGGCACAAGTGCTCATATAAGCACCCAACACTATTAATTGGGCTTGTTAGAACCTCGTCTTTTCCACTTTATCTTGCAATTTTATCCTTAGACAGGGTGGGCTATGTTGAACTCTTCAACTAAGAAACAATTCCATGCAATAGTAGTATTAGTATATCAATGTAAACCAATCGAAATTAAGACGTTATCGATCAAGAGTATCTCCCGCCGGCCATGTGCATAATCAGTTAATCACTCTGGAGCTACTAAAGTAAAAACGGTGACCTTTTTATTTGAATACTCCATGCGCAGAAGTTTGAAATCGAATACCTAAGCAATTAAGCATTTATTTGACTGTTGAGAGATTTAACACCGGCACCAACTAAGTTTCGAACATACTTGTATGTGGGTTAATGATTGAGGTAGGAATTCATAACATGTGGGAATTCATAACATGTGACGAATAAGATAAACTCAATTTTGCAATACAATGAAATGAAATGATTTGATTGATATACAATTTTTCCTTTTATGTTTGAAAAGGAATGGATGATTATATAAGTGGAGGAGATTTTAGGAATCTTAATTTAGAAGGGGCTATCAAACTGAAAATCAAAGGGTAAGGACATTGGACATATTCTAAGTTGCAATGGACTGTTACCCCATTGGTTTGGAGGTAATGAATAAAGGGGTAACCAACCAATTTAGAACAAGAACAAGATTCCAATAATGTTAGGATAAAGACCCTCATGAAATTGACGTCCAAAAAAAGCCAGATTCGTGATGAGATTTATATAGAGTTTGTTGATGTATCCCATCAAATATTTAGTGGAGTTGTTATCAACCCTAATGAACTCGTGTTTCGTTAACATGCCTATGGTTAGAGCTGGCCACTCGCCGGACATGCTTAGACAGGTTCATCATTGGGTCTCGGGCTGAAACACTAGCATCGCCTATTGATGAACCGAACTCGTCTTGTGCCTGAGTCACCATGAGCTCATGTTGGGTTCGAGATTGATGTTTCTTTTGCCTAAAAAAGTAGACGTCTTTTTTTCCTAAACAATACTCGCAACACTTAATGTTAAGATATAACCAATTATTGAGCCTCAACCATCAGTCTAGACTTTTGGTTGAGTTGGCTCTTTAAGATGGTATCAGAGTCTCAGTGACCCTGAGGTCTCAAGTTCAAATCCTGGGAGCCCCCTCCTTTTCAAGCTGAATTTCAGCACAATGTTGTGCATTTATCATCCGCATTTCAAGTGGTTTCAGTCTACGTTTCAATCCCAAATGGGTTTCACGTGAGGGGGAGTGTTAAGATATAACCAATTATTGAGTCTCAACCATCAGTCTAGACTTTTGGTTGAGTTGGTTCACTTAACATGACCTATGAAATATGAACGAATGTGACACGCTATATTTATGTTGTGTTTATAACCAGGACATCCTTGCTTTGCACGCCGGGAGAGATTATATTTATGCAAACCTATATCATGTTAAATTACTATACTAGCGCATGTTAAAACGCTAATACTGTATTTCCAAGTCGAAAAAAAGAATCACCCGGCAATACTAGTATTTGAGTATTTGACTATGTTAAAACTAGGGATCATTTGGCGACAAAAATGCCATAGTTCCCCGAAGAATAGGGTGACCAAGGAATTTGTCCTCGTACATATGCTTCTCTGTCGCAGAAGTGATCAGAAGAATCAAATGCACATTCATTCATAAACAAGTCTCCATGATTTTGCACATCATGTTCCGTACCAATAATTAGTTTTCCAGCCAATGTAAGCTTGGACACTAGCCTATGGATCATGTGCAAATCTCTTATTCAACAAGTCTTCTTCGTATATGGATAGACATGGGGGGACACTTTGGCTGCACAATCTATTAAACAAAAGCAGATTTTGGGTAGTTTGCTTCTGTACACCTGTGTTCATCACAAGTAGTCGACATCCAGGTTAATATTCGGGTATCGATTCCGGGTCAAGTATCGGGTCAATATTCGGCCCCATGTACAACGATGTATCACTGCCATAGCTTACTACAAACCGGACACAGGGTACGGGTCCAGTGCTAGGGTCGAAATTCCTGTTTTCCTTTCGGCCCTTGTACGATATGCACCACATACAAAACTTATTTCAGTATTAGGCTGAGAGGCACGTTTCGCTTTCAGCACCTGTACAACAGTGCATTACTGGCATAATAAGTAAGTACAATCTGGGCACACATCTCGGGCCAGGAGTCCCGTTTCACTTTCGTCCCCAAACTTAACTTACTTCAGCATCAGATGAACAGGAGAAATATCTCTCCACTTGAGAATGTCATTTTCGAAGTCTGACACAGGCGCGGCATGCCCAAGTGATGACTGAAACCTGATACCAAATATGCAGCAGCAGAAGTACCAGTGAAATTGCCAGTAGTATAACTTGCAGTTACACATAACTGATGTCAGATATCAGACACAGTGGGAGGGAAGCTGACCACGTGACCTATCTGGTCATCATATTCTTTGCATCACAGTATCAGTGTGGTACGCCTGTTACTGATAACTTGGTCAGTTCTCATGAGTTGGATCCTCTTCAACAAAGTCCTTCGTACATACTGAGTTATCAATCCCAACCAACCAGCATCATTTTCCTACCAGCTCAATTATTCATAGAACATACCAAAGTTAACATTCTGAAAGATGTTAACAAATAACCGAGGCACCAGGTGAACCTGCAAGAACAGCCGTGACTCATGTCTCACCGCAGTTCTGACTGGTGTTAGGTGATACAGGGATGTGTTTTGAACTTGCTTTATCTCCACGAAGCATAATAGGTACATTATCAACACTGGATAGGCTTGATCTAAAATAAAAAAGACTTAACAGCCTGGCCAGGATAACCATAGATAAACAAAGCCGAGGCAAAAGACGGTTACGAGAACAATACAATGTAATGGACATCCAGAGCCCAAGAAACAAACCTCGTGCCTTGCAAGATTATGCACCTGTCTTCAGCATTACTGGCAAAGATCCATCGTTGAGAATGCCGTAAACAGTTCGTGATTTGAACATCAAGTCATCCTATATTCCCTCTTCAAATCCGAAAACAATCTGACAGTCACTAACTAATTATTATATTGCTCGACTGAACAAGGTTATGGTGTACAAGTTTAATCCTTGAAACTTGAAAGCATTGTCCAGTTGCTGGTACAACAGGTACAAGAACTTCTCAGTTCTCAGCATCATGTATAAAGGTCCAAAAGAATTTATTTGACATAAATAGTTCCAAAAACGGCACACGAGAGAGTTTCTAGTTGAAGGGGATGGGGAAGGGAAGCAAAGAGACTGGTAATGCCAAAGAGAAACAAAGAGGAAATACATCGAATGAAAAATCACTGCTTTTCCATTTCAAGACCAGTAGTCTTTGTTAACTGTACAAGACTAGAGGTTATAAATCTGATTTATGTTCTGACGATGACTGTACAGCTATGAGGTTAAGCAGGGTCTACCTGACAGCACCAGTATCAGCGACACATGAGATCATACAAGCTAATTGCATAGCTGTGGTTGAAATGCCATTGGTATGGTAAACAGCACAATGTGATAAAATGCAACTGTGAAAGGTCCTTGAGCTTGCTGTAGGACTTGATCCATGAGACAACTATACAAGGTGTCGGCATGATTAGTGCTAGTCTAATCGATAAGCCCACCCATGTTTGTCAAGATAAGCATGAACAGCTTCTTTTACCGCCAAATTTGGTATCAATTGGGATGGACGAAGTGGTTCACGAGTAATTGGATCGAACCTCCCCACCTAAGTTCACACCAAGCTAAACAAATTACAAGACAATTAAAACCAAAAGCTTAAAGTAATGTAAAAGCTCAGAAGCTGACCTTTTTTAGATGGTCAAGGATAACTGATCTCTCATAAGTGAAACCACTTGGTGCAATGACGGGATCACGAAAGATGTCAAGTGTAATTTTACAGCACAAGTGATCAGGAACCTGAAAGGTGTAGTTGATGTTCCTCAAATGAGAAAAATGTGTATTTTAGGGAGAGGGGCATAAGAATTTCGATAAGATCAAAGTACCTCACAAGGCGTGTCATCTTCTGCAGCTTTCTCAAACACTCGTCCTAAAGCTTCCAATTGTGCAGCATGGGCAACAGCAGGTTCATCAACTTCTGATGCACAGCAACAGGCTATGATCATGATCAAGTCACCAAATGAAGAAATTACTGTAATAATGCAATCAGTGGCCAACAATCAGAACAAATGCTCAATTTCACACCTTGTCTAGCTTTCTAAGTGTAAACCCAAGTGCTAGATGCAGCAGCTAAGGGCTTATTGACCTTCCCCTTGTATGAGAGAAATCAGAATTCGATGAGAGTGATTCTTGTCCATACTACTATACTAGAGTGAATATTCAGGTGGGATTGTGGGAACGAAGAAAGTGAAAAACCAGCGTCTTTTAATGTGAGAAAGTGAAACTTTAGCGGGGTTTGATCTAAGTGTTCGTAGCCTAGTTCTTCCAGCCAAGTTGAGGGCTCCAACTGAATTTACTAGTACAAACTTCCATCTTTACTTTTGCTTACAAGTTGTGTACATATCATATTGTGACGCTACTAGTTCTAAATATCTCTTTGAATTATTTATTTTAAATCCCAATTTCCTCACAAGCAGCTTTAAATCAAACAAGTGTGATCAAGGGTGAGTTCTAAGGCTTACGGCTTTGGGGTGCATCAGCTTCCACCATCGAAATATACGTTGCAAGTTTTTCCTTAAGAGCCTCCTCAAGACTCATCCTACAAATAAACGAAATGAAAAGAAAGTTAACTTCAGCAAAGCAACAATATTCTGGCGGTGTACATGCTCCAAGAGATGGCATGCTAAAAGTCCTAAAATACAATAAAAACAAGACATACTTCAAGGACTGCAAGTTCCATGCACGCTGGCTAGATTCATGTTCCCACTCCGTGTACTTTGCCTTTGCGAGCTCTTTCCAGATTTCCTCCACCATATAACCCTTTGGATCCATACCTCTTCCGAGATCTAAGGCCTGTAGAGCCATAAACTTTCAGTAAATTGAGGGTTTTTCCAGTCCAAAGTGTAATAGAGTCAATTCTAAACAAACAACATCTTTACCCCACTGCCTTAAAGGCTCCCGCCATAAGGCGGGGTCCGACGTACGCAAGCCTTACCCCTATTGAAACATAGAGAGGCTGCGCACAGATAAGCCAAAATGAAAATTACTTTGAGAATCACACCGACTGACTGCTACTTCACAAAATAAGAAGCACACACAGTTTTATGAGCCATTTTGCTTTATTCCATTTTATTGCACAGCATAGTACCCAAAAAAAAAAAAAAAAGTTAATGGGAATGAATGGCAAAGAGAATCTACAAACAGACACTGAGCACGTGAATGTTTTTTCACCCTAATTCCAATCAATGACATTCAAAGTCTAATGACTAGGATGACTTGCCAAAGAAAATACGAAGATATGATATATCCATGCTGTTCTCTGCCTTCTCTCCAGCTAAGAAGCAAAATTACTTTTACTTTATTTCACGATTTTCTAATCGCATTTCAATCAAAAAATGTGATGCAGCTCAAAGCTAACAATAACAAAATGGACAGATCACCAAGAACTCGTCAATATGATAGAAAAAGCTATCCACAACATCTAAAAGCAGAGAGCATTTCAGCACAACTCGCTGATTACCTTTTCCAATTCCTTAACTCCTTCATTGTAATCTTGTTTCTGCATCAATGCGAGGCCCAACATATAATGTGCCTGATATAGAAATTAAATCAGATTATTAGTTTACTGACAAGACAAGGTCAGAAAACAACTAGGTCTCCCCATCAGGGAAAATAGCTATATGTAAACTAAGATCTGTGTGTCAAAACATCCATCAAGGAGGAAGAGATAAAGATACACATAAATGACCAAACATGGACTAAAAGAAGCATCAGGGCAATCAGTTAATAGAGATCAATGTTGATGAATCATCTAATTGGTCAAGCTTCACAAGGATCCACATATTTCCTTGTGTTATATTGATCTTAAATTTTACCGAAGAAATAGAAGTTAAAGCAAGATAAAAAACAGACAGCCTGCCAACAACCAAAATTTTCACTCATGAGATTCAAAGCCCAAAGAATAAATTTGTCCTGCAATTGAAAAATACCACCACAACACCACTTGCACTAAACATCCGCCATGTTATCTCTAATCCATTATCAGAAGCACAAACTATGCTCAACTGAAGCCTTTGTAAAGGAAAGTTCTGAATGACTAATGAAAACCAAAAAAACAAAAGCGACTTGGGGAAGAATCAAACAAGAAAGTTAAAAACACGAACTGATATTATCGTTATATATTTTCATGTAATACACAATTTCGAAGTTAGAGACCACAAGATGTCCTCAACCTATGTTAGAATGTAATTTACAGCTTTTAATAAAAAAATTGTTAGATTGTAATTTACAGCTTTACAAAATGTTTAGAAATAAATGTACCTTCCATGTGGATTTTCATCACACATTAGTGTACTGCCGCCAAAAAACAAATGCGCCAAATGGGCTAATTATTGAGACCCATATATAGCTGGTTCCTTAAAAAAAATCTAGACTAGAGTGAGTGGGTGAGTTTCAAACGAAAGGAGCATTATTTCTCACAGCTTTCCTGTTTGCCTCTTCATTTTCAAGATTCGAAAGTCTAAACAACAATACTATACTAAATAATAGCTTCACTCATCTCATTGCAGCTTAGTTCAAAGAGCTAACAAAAAATTCCTCACACCAAAGTTAATTATCTATGCCCAAAAGTTTGTTTGGATAGAAAAATTGAAGGGATAGAGAGGGGATGGAATGGACGAGAAATTGAAAGAGAAAAAATCTCGAAAAAAAATTAACAGGGGGAGAAAGAGGGAGATGGATTGTTGTTTAGATAACCAATGTGCATGGGAGAGAAAGGGAGGGGGAAGAGCGGGAAGAGACCACCCTTCCACTTAAAAAGATCAAATCCTTCCAATACAGAAGATTCAGGAGGAAAGCTCCCCCTTCTCCCGAGTTTTGGGCATATCTTCATCTGTTGTATACTCATTTTTGTGGTAGCATGATTTTAGGCAATATACCAGCAGACTTATCTTTTGTGATGGGCAGTGTCGTTGCTACCCTTGTTATGTTGACATGTCCACTAATTCAATGCTTGTAAGGACTTTGGCCAAAGCCCAAAGCAGAAAATCGGCAGTATGGCCTGTTTAAGAGGGACGCGCTGGGACAAGGATGACTATGTTCATCTATGTATAACATCGGAAAATCTAGTTCAATATAGTTCTGCGAAACGTGCTTGCGTGCCAAACACCCCCCACTTAAATCAATGTTGTGGCTATGCTGATAAGAGTCAGCATGTAAAGAACTTGATCCTGTTTTAGTCCTTTCTTCTGATACTAATGTTTCAGTCCTCTTCCTTACTTTTCTCTCATCCTCTTCATTGCTATCCAAACAATGAAATTCTCAATTACTCCTCCCCCCCCCCACCCTTCCTTCCCACCATATGCTTCTATTTAAAGCAACTGAAAATGTTGACCGCACATAATATCAAGCATAGACAAGTAGATTCAATTCCAATTCCAACTACAAGCAGAGCTTTCCATGACAAGTTTTTGACTGTCTTTACCCTCACGCCTTTTTAGCACATAGAAGATATAATCTAAAGAAACCGACACCATAACACTTGTTGCATCGACTACAGACATACTAATCCACATCAACACGAGTGGTTACTCACCACTAGTCGAGCATATTTATGAAAATTGATCCAAGGAAAAAGTAGTAGGTCTGAATGTGCTTCAAGTGCTCCCACCTATGGCGAGGTAAGGGGCTGAAAACATAAAGAGGCCTTTTTCATGGCCCATCAACAACAACAACAAGAACCAAGCCTTATTCCCAAAATGATTTGTAAAAGACATATTTTGTACAAACAAAGGTGACCAAAAGGAACCTAGAAGTGGATTATCCCTGAAAGCTCGAAGCCCAAGATCTCCTCTGGTGATGAAAACATCAAGCTATAATAAATAATCAATCTCTCCCGCGCCACAATTACTCCTCTAGTTTCCCCCATCAGCACCAACTTCAGCTGAGTAAGTAAGGTCATTTTGTAGCGCAAACACATAAACCTATAATTCTATAAACACACGGCGTAACCTTTGCCACCATGGACATGTAGACCCCCAACCTTAACACACTCCATAACAAAAATCTCACATCGTACAAAGCACCAATTTCATTTCCGAAAGAGTCTATCATTTCCCTCTACATTAATTAGACCAATTCCCTCTCCGGGACACCAATACACAATTCACAAACCCGTTTCTCAGAAAACTATCCACCAAAGACTCGAATAAACCCTATGTTCAATCTCATCACCAATGCGCTTACAAAAAGGAAGCAAGGCACATAAATCTTAACTCTTTACCACAGGTACAAGAATGCCTAATCAGTATCAATCAAACTTTCAATAAGCATCAACCATCAATCATCAAAAACGATATCCGAAAATCGCAACAAACCTTGACAGAACGGTTGTCGAGTTGAATGGCTCTTCGACAATCTTCCTCAACCTTACTCCAATCACTACAAACCACACACAAACAAAACAAAACAAAAATTAAAACCCTAAAAAACCCTTCAATTTCCCCTCAAATTAAGGGTAAATACATACTTCCTCTTACGATGACAAAGTGCACGGTTGGTCCAATAAACTGGTACATTAGGGCACAATGCAATTGCCTACACACATTTACAAAACAAAAATACCCAAATCAATTGAAAAACTGGGGATTAAAAAAAGACGGTTTCTTTCGATTATCTATGCGGATAAAATGCGTAATCAACAAGCAAAAAAGATACAAACTTGTGCATTAATATGTGAAAGAAAAAAAGGAGAAAGAGAGAAAAGGACCTCGGTGTAAGCATCAATGGCGGCAGAAAAGCGGAGTTTCTTGAAGTATAAGTTACCGTTTTGCCGGGATTGCTCGGCTAGTAAAGCAGCGCCTGGGGTTGCAGACCTCACCATTGCCGGAAATTGAATTTTGGTTGCGTGAAATTGAAGATTTATGGGAATTAACAAAAAAAAAGGAAGAAGAGTGAGGAGTTTGTTTATGAATATATGCTCAACTGAAAAATAATTCTGGGAAATTGAGTATAATTAGGAATTTACGATGGATAGAATTTAAATTCGATTTTGTTGATATTTGTGTTTAGGGGTGGAATTCGACGAATTTTAGTAAATGTCAAATGTGTAGTAATGACTCTTGACTAGTCATCTCATAGGAGTACAATTTTTAATTTAAGGTGTTGTATCGTATCCGAGTACGGAATATCCGTGTAATCAAATGCTTATACCATACTCTCGAGAGTACAAAAAACATGGTGGTACTTCTTAGTTATCACAATAGGAGTATGAAAATGCTCCTAGCATGATATCATTTACCCCCGTGTAATATATGGAGTATGCGGTTTTGGTACCCCAATCGCATTTTGATGAGCAAACAACAACAATATTCACTGAATGAACAATAATATCATGATGGCCAAATTGGTATAACTGAGCAATCATAAATTCAGAAGAATATATCAGTAAGACAGTATCTCGAAAAATTTGAATAAACCAATGTTCATTGATTTATATAAATTGTGTAGGGTCACGTACTCACGTGACATGCTTATAAAGGGAGGTGTATCAATTAATCAAAGTTCTAAAAAAGTTGCAGGTAGAGTTAGCTTAGACTTATATTTAACTCGCCGTGCAAATTTTTTTTGAATTTTGATTAACCGATTAGTAGGTATACCCTTCTCATTATATACGTGCCAGAGCACTCAATTACTTATTTTATCTTTATTTTTTTTGTTACAAGACGAAAATGACGCCAACTAACTACTAATATCTATGACACCCTCCTAAAAAGGAACTAGCACTTCATTGGCCGTCAAAGTATTTAGCCACGCCCGGCAACATCTTGCAACATTTACTCGTTTGCCGTCAAAGTATTTACTCATTTAATCTAAGTTTGCCATTGCTCACCAGTCATCACAACATTACTCGTTGCTTATCACTGTCCTCTACACCCCTGCTAAGTGGAGTTAAAAAGAAAGTTCTTGTGTCACCAAAATCTCCCCACGACACCCTTGAAAAAGATGAAGTTATTTTCGTTTTTCTTTAGTCCTTTCCGAGCGTTTAGTATTGGAGGTTTATGTTGTTACTCTGGTGCTTGTTCGGGCCAGATCACACCTCATGTTGTGTAGTTCTTCCTTGTACTTTTTTTAATAGTTATAAAGTTTCCTCTTTGTCAAAAAAAAAAGATGTTTGAGGGGTATGAAAATCGAAAACTCCATCTATATCCCGGTGATGTGATACTCCGTATATTTTTCCTTCCTATTAATCCTTCAGTAGCATTCAAATATTAACGTTTTGACATCCGTATTGAACTTAAACGGTTTGATTAAAAACGTTTAAAATAGAATATTAGTCCACCATGACTTTATATCGAGAGTTAGGGAGAGTTCATATTATTATTTACATCTACAATAAGCAAGGGTTACTTAAAACAGGTTCATGTAGCGTTACCCTGATGGCCTGATGCCCTGATTACATGGAATTCATAAAGAATACTCCGTATATATATTCACTCTTTTGTGTAAATCAGCTTTACGGAAATAGTGTACAATAAGTTACAAACTTACAGAATGAATGATACCAAAAGACGCAAATGTAAACAAAGTAGTCATCACAATTGCTACTACTAGAGCTTCCAATGCACAAGCCAGAATGTTCGTGTCTACGAGACTACAACAAGTTCAGATCTCGGAACTCTGTCATTATCAACGAGGCTCAGACAGCAGCGACATTGTCTGAGCGACTGATGAAAAGCTTGTACCGGCCTCCTCGTCCATGGTCAAATAACTGAGATCACCTAGAGCTTCCATCTTTGGATGATCCTGCATTACTTTTACTACCATAGACATGGTAGGCCTGATAAAGTGAGGCTGCAAACACCATATGGCAATCTTGAGCATCTTCACAGCTTCGTCTTTGTGGAGTCGCATATCTTCAGTACGCTCATCAACCAAGTCAATAAGTCTATCCTCGTCAGCTTTAACCTTCACCAGGGTTGTGAGACACTCGTTTTCACCAAAGATTTTGCGGCCACATACAATTTCCAACACCACAACTCCAAAACTGTACACATCGACCTTGGTAGATATGCCTCGACCTGTAATCAACTCAGGAGCAATGTAACCTGGAGTTCCCTTCATTAAAGTAATGATCTCCTGGCTTTCAGCTCGATCCACCATCTTTGCCAATCCAAAATCCGATATTTTGACCTCAAAGTCCTTGTCTAGGAGGATGTTCTCAGGCTTTATGTCGAAATGGATCACATTTTGGGTGCAGTTCTCGTGCAGGTACTCGAGTCCTTTTGCAATGCCAGTGATGATCTTCTGCCTAAGGCACCAAGTGAGAGCCTGATGTGTTTGTTCTTGAGTGAAGATCCACTTATCAAGTGACCCATTTTGCATGAATTCATAGACTAGTAGTCTATGCAACCCTTCATCACAGAACCCAATTAGCCTTACCAGATTGAAATGGCGAAGATTGCCCATGCTGTTAACCTCAGCCAGGAACTCATTCCGCCCTTGCCCAACTGAATCTAGCCGCTTGACAGCAACTCTGGTTCCGTCCTGTAAAGTACCCTCAAACACAGACCCAAACCCTCCACAGCCGAGCCACTTTTCAAAATCTCGGGTTGCCAACTTCAAATTCTCAAATGAGAATCGATTAACTGTGTCAATGACCACATCAGACGGATTCTCCAGGTCTCTCAGTTTCGCTCTTCTCCTCTTTACTGCCGACCAGCAGCATGCTAAAGTAACCCAAATGACAGGTAGACAGGGTAAAAATAAAAGACCCACAGGTCCGCTCACGCGTCCTCTTTGCACTTTGATGAAGGTAATGGCGTTGGAACCCCACGCTTCAGGGTGGATGCGCTTCAAAGTGAGTAGCCGGGAAGGTAATGAGCAATTACCCGATGAAATGCTCTCTCCGTAGTAGAAGATGGCAGCCAGACAGCTGCAGTTCTGTAGGCATGCATTTTTGCAACTTTCAATGTCTACACCGATCATAGAGCGACCAACTTCAAAATAAACTACACTCTGAAGCTCTATCAAAGTGTGCTGTCTGACATTATAATTTGTACAGGACAAATTGGTGACTGGCGCACATCCCATATCAGGATTCGAATTATTAACGGATATAAAAAATGGCGAACTCATATCAGAATTATCGCCTACTGGGCATGAACAATCAGTTTTATTACTGCAAACCCCATAACTGCCACAATTCGCAGGATATGTGCAGTCATCACCACTGTCCGGTGTTAGTAAATCTTGGACGAGCAATTCGCTGCTGTTATCATATCTAAAAACCTTTAGATGCCCATCTGGATTAAGCCGCAAATAAGGGAAACTACCACCTCCATTTCCAGTAAACAACCAGGTTGTTGCTGAAAAATACAGATTGCGACGAAAGGAGGAATATTCACTGGGGGGCTCTGTGTCTGCAAAAGCATGCACCAGCTGTTGGTCTGAATAAACATAGTAAAAACCAGAAGAAAAGTTGTCACTAGACGCCCTGGATATCAATCGTTGGCCTAGTTGCAACGAGTTCCCGGGAAGCCAAGTATCAGTAGGATGATCAAAAGACTGCCAAACAACTGTACCAAGCTCATCCATAAGAACTAAATTCCCATCACATGTCAAATTCATGGACCTTACAGTCTCACTAGAAGAAGTGTTAGTCGACCAAACGTAACTCCCACCTCGGCCACCTGCATCTCTAAGAACTAACCCATCTGCTGTGAGATCAACGACAGCATTTTCTCCAACAGGATGATCACCATTGGCAAACCAAACAATCACAGGTGCCACAGCCTTGTCGAATGAGTGCATAAAAATGCCTAAAACATACTGTTCTGAAACTGTCGTACCTCTACTGATGAAGCCGAAAGAAAAGGTAGGATATTCCAAAGAATTTCTCTTTGAGTTCGGAAGAAATGAGCAGCCTAAGTGAGTAGACAACAACACTTCTGCAACAAAAATGCCGCCGCCATGAATCCAAGTCTCACCTTTTTCCCAACAGTCCTGACATGAGCTGTTTACAGTTGCTGATGAAGGAAAACTGTGAACAACCAACATAATATGATTGAATGCTACAAAACAAGAGCATATGTAAACCAGAATTCCTCTTACCATTTTACCTTAGTTTTCAGTCTCTAATCATGCACAACAGAAACCGGCCGCCGAGATTAGTACCCTCTTGCCTTAATAAGTCTCTAATCATGGATAGCATAAACAACCTACTACAATAGAAGTTATATGACTTCGTTCTACTACTACTACCATCATAGAGCCCACAAATATTCCTCAGATTAGTGCATAGTACAAAAAAGTAAATTGCATTATCGGACCGGAAAGACCTTTGACTAGTAATAGTCATAGTAAGTGGTCCATGAATGAATCTTCCTATAAATGAATCTTCCTATACGTCGGAGATGTCTTTAATCATCATTCCTAAACTTTATTTTCCACAACTAGCATTATCGGTCATTTGTTTTGTTGTCTTTAATCATCCCTAAACTCCACAAATAGCATTATCATTCATTCATTTTGTATTAGACCATATCACCTATAGAGAACAAGTCTTAGTTACCAAAAAAAAGGTCCGGCTATGGACAGTAGGATACGTCATTCATTACGGCACCAACATTATCCCAATACTTCAAAAGCTCGAATAATATAGGGGGTCGTAATATAAAAACAACGATAATTTGCCTGACTAAAAATATTGACTTGTGTTAAACATCTTAAAAGTGTCAGGTCACACCAAAAGGAGAAGAGAACATTTCAAAACTCAAAGAAGGTTTATCTATAGAAGTTATCATACTTTCATAGTTTTTTAATGTTGAACATTCACATGTGACATTTGTTATAAACACTAAATTGACTGTTCGGAAATCAGAATTTCTTACACAGACCATTGTAATTCTACAAGCTTTACAGATGATAAATAAAAAGGAAATAAAATAAGAATTGACAAGTAAAGGCTGGCGTACAGGGTTACATATGAAAGATCATTGCTTTTCTTTAGAATCGCCAGCCAAATTTGAGGCTTCACCGTTAGAATCTTCCAAGTTACTTCCATGAGAAAGCTGCGCTCGTATGGCTTCTGCAAGTTGAGTTGCCTCCCCGTCCAACTTCAATGATAGTCGGCGCAGGCTCTGTCAAAATGTTCAATCATCAACTTTTTGCAGGCCTGAAAAATGCTGATGCTAATGACAGAGGGTGTAGCGAGCATACCTCTGAAGCCCACAACTGATCACGTGGCTTCCGAGGAATTATATGGATATGTGTCTAAAGATACCCAGATAGAATAGGAGCTACATTAGGTTCTCAATCATCATAAACACCAACAAACTCAAACCATTATGTATTTAAATTTGTCGTGGCTGAGAAGCTGGACTCGCATAATATAGAGTCAGATAGTAAAAAAATTTGATAGCCATGGTGAAAGTAGAACAGGGAGGGCTAAATTGAATTTCACTTACATGAAATATAACCTGGCCAGAAGCAGCGCCATTATTGACCAACAGGTTGAAGGAATCTGCATAGTTCACGATTCTTAGTGTTAGTTTACCGTAGAAAGCTCAATGATAGCTACTTGTTTTATATGATAAGCATGACTGTGTAAGCAACAATCTATCCTAACTAAAAACTCTGTAGCATTACAAATCAAGATACATCCAAAATTAAAAGGCACGCCACAGGCTGGCGTGACTTTCTAAAAATCTAGTTGAGGACTTAGTTATCAGAATCTGTCAGTCTACGCTTTTAAGAAAGACTTTTCCCTGAACAATATTAGAACTCTGGGATATGATTGCGTTACTGTTCTTTAATATTCTCTAAAGCAGATGAACTGCAATCAGTTAAAGTCATAAGGTAAATTGATTTCAGCCTTATTGCATTTGTGATTTTGTACCATGCGATGTAAGCAGCACAAGCAAGTTGATGGGTCAAAAACCCAACTCCTAGTGGCATGAGTTCAGCTGATTATCCACTACCACGTTTAAAGAGACTGTGTACAGACGATATGAACAATTTTAAACCAAAAAGAATAATCCGACAATTTCCTATCAAAAGCGTACGCAATTATAGGTGTTTGACTAAAACAAATTTTGCCCGATGTATAGCTTCATGTGTGTTTGGTTAGCATTTAGGAGAAAATCCTCCAGCACAAAGCTTTTCACACACTGTATTGCATTTCTTTACATGAGAATGGTTAACAATATAGTTTTCTCTATTAAATGGGATATTACAAAAACAAAGGATGCAAAAACCTTGAGAACGTACCACAACCGGTTGCTTTCTTGATTGCATTGCTAATGAAAGGAATTTTTGAGCATGTGGCAGCTATCACCTGCAGCCAAAAAAGAGGAGCGAAGGAGATAAACCTTAAAAGGCATGCATGCAAGTGAAATCAAATGGCAGAAAGGGTCTACTCTCTTAAGATAATGTTATCAGGAAAAACTGTTTCCGTTCTAAGCTATGACTAAAACACACATATAGCCACTTCTAAGTTATAGAAAGACATATCTGAAAGCCTGAATAGCTGCTATAAACGGAATAGGACAGGAGTTTGTCTGTCTAAGATGTATATATTAGGCAGCTTTCAGCCTCCAGACATGTTAAAATGCTCAACAGGATTTAACTAAAACAGATAGGCACAGTAATGGCCAAGTTTGGGGGATATTGTATCTCATATTTTGAGTTTATAATTCAATTCCAAGCCTTTCTACATGGAAAGAGTGCATAAAATGGTTCACACGATAAAGACTCAGCATTGAAGGAGCATTCAACAATCCACATATAGTACCAATTCTGATTACTTGAGAGTGGTCACAAAAAAAGCGGAAATACTGAATCATGACAAGGTTTCAGCTAAAAGATGTATATTTCAAATTGATGTGCACATAGGAAATCATTTTGCTCTTTTCACCACAACAGCTCAGGCATTCAAAATACACACACCACAATATAAGCTTTCTACCATCAAAACAACATTGTGTGCACTGCAAAATCGCAGTAGCACTGTAGCAGATACCAGATGAAGCCTCAATGAACCTAAAGCATAAATGAAAGTGAGTGCTCTCAAGCCTAGTCAAGGTCTAGGGAGTTAGAGGACTCCAAAACACATATGCGTAAAAGTTGTTAGAACGAGATAGGACTCATCAGACTGCCTAGTTTGATTAGTTTGACCAGACATTTAAAACAAAAACATAAAGTACCACATCAGTCACAGAACCTGTTGGAAATTAGACGTGTCTCTTCACTTGGGTTCACAAAAGGTTCAATGTATATCTATATCCCACTGGTTTTGACTGTTCAAATTTCATATGAAAATGACATGATAATTTATTTGTGACTATTCACTCCATGTCCACTCTTTTCTTATAGAAAGGTCATCTTTGCAAGCCATTGTAGAAGTATGGTTAGTATCTGGACTAAATTCCTACACATAGTTTGGTCCACCTCATTTTTCCTTTTGCCAGATTTTTTTAGTAACTTTTTCCTTTTCTTTTCCCCCCCTTTTGTCTCCTTTGTTTGATTTTCAAATTTTCTTCTAAGGCACTTCACTATTTTTTAACCGATTCGTTTCACTACTTTAACTTGATATTGCTTCCCGAAGGCGATTTCAAATGACAGTTCAAGTCAGCCGACCCCATAATCATTTTGTGATGAAGGCTTTGTTGTACTAGTGTAACATCATGATGATAAAATATGTTACATACTGGGAGACATTCACCCATAACCTTATGCGCATAGAGGGGATAATAAAGTTCTAAGGAGACAAAATTATAGGTGGGCTGGATTACATATGAAACTAAAGGTATATATCTTGTACATCTTTGCAATACCGATAACATAATAATGAAAGAAAATGTATCACATCAAACCTATAGCAGCTCATTGATGCTGGAACAGGATACATATTTTATATTCAGATACTCATCGACAACCAGCCTAATCAACTAAAGATATATATCTGGTAAGGAGTTTTCCTAACTTGTTCCAAAACTTTTCCTTACTTGGTGTTCAAAGTTCATATGTTTTTCACTAATTTTCAAACTTTGTATTTATTTTGATGACTTTCTAAAACTCCTTTCGAAAGTGTTTCAACATTTCTAAATGGTTCACAACGTTTTTGAAATGCTATGGCGCGCACAAGACGGTTACTGGATGACGATTCATGTTGGCCGACCCCAAATCATTTTGGGAATAAGGCTTGGATGTCGTTGTTGTTGTTGTATACTCATCAACAAACCAGATGGTGGAAGTCACATAGTAATTGATTAAAAAGCTTTTTATCTAATTATCATACAAAACAGGCAAACAGAAATCAGCCTCTTCAAGTCAAGTTTTCAGAGGGAAAAAACAAAGACAACTAAGGCCTCAAAATGTTTTTTGTATGTTAGCTGGAGCTACTTACAGATGAAGGGGTTGCGTCTAAGGAACAGCAATGAAGTTTTGGAATAAGCAGACAGTGCCTGTAATCATAAAAACCAGTCACTGTCAAAGCTAAAAAAGGAATGTAATTCAAGCAAATATATAATTATTGCACGACATATATTGATAATACCTTACCCACGACTGAGTGGATTTGTGTCCAAAATGCAAAGGCAAACATTATCTTCATAAAGCTGTTCAAGGAATACAATGACAACCATTAGCGTGGACCATAGAAATAAAGACGTGAAGCTCCATATCGTGAGAGTAGCCATTCTGAAACCATAGTCATTCTAAATTGCAACTCAGAAACAATCAGACTATACGAGCACAGGTCCTTAAGAAGTATCCAACCTTGACCTCTAAAAAAAAAAAAAGGTATGCAACCTCTCTCCTATAGATTGACCCACATCGTCCCAATAGGATTCTTAGGTAAAAAATTCTCTCTACGCTTGAAACAATCAAGATCAATAAGAAATTTCATACTACCCAGTTCATCATCTACATTATCATAATTTCATATTTTCATATATGTGGACATCCCCTGGAAACAGGAAGTGACAGGATCGACAATCTCTATAGCTATTTTCTGGGAGCCAGCCAGGCCTCTATTTCCGATCAGGCTCTGATAGTACTGAACCATTTGACAGTTTCACTCCTGCACACACTTTCACTACCACTCATCGTAGCCTAATAGTTATTCCAGGAACATAGGTATCATTTTTCACAAGCTACATATGTCTGTTGATCAGGAGATCTAAAGTTGAAAATATTTCCCATTACATTACCACAAATTATTGCTCCACACGGCATAGGTCCACAAGACTTCTAAACAGAATGAACTGCCTTGAACACACTACGAAATACTTGTGAGTTCGATGAACTGAAACAAGGTCTCTCTCCACCCTAATCTGCTATGAGAAGTTGGGTGTTGAAACACACATACGATACTGATTATGAGTGATGACTTATGTAGATGACCAAAGGCGGTTTCCTGGAGCAGCTCCTCATCATTTGTCAATTTGACAGATGAACCCCATTACTACCTCAAACCACCATAAGAAGAGGTAACAAAGAGTGAAATAAAAATATTAAAGCAAGATAGAAACACTTGGAGATGGAGCTTCATCATCAAATAGTTATTCACATGGAACATCTTACATAGATTTACTCACTAGCTTACTATAAACCTCTCATAGTAAGACCGCATATCAAACATGTCGATAATGTGTACAACTAATACCTCAACCTCGCACATGAAATGACTCCCTATGACCCTATCATTCACATTCCGAAAATGAAGAACACTACAAAAAGCCGAAACAGGAAACACAATCAAATCTTCCAAGAAGTACTACATATTAGCAATGTCACAAAAACCACTTACACATCCACAAGTTCCACCTCTCACAACTCAAACATAAAGTTATAGTCTTCTTCACACCTCCTCTCAACTAGCCACAGTGGTTTCCAATTTTCAGTTATTTCTCACAAAATCTGAACATCAATTATCCAACTTTGAGTTGTTTCCCACCCACTTCTTTCAGTCCATCAGTACTAGTAACAAGAAACACTGGGCAATCCTAGTAAACATAGATGTTTTAGGCAAAACCCGAAACGACTTTACCAGTTGAGCTAGCTAACATTCGCAAGCGTGAACTACACTACTATGCACCAATCACCACCACAATAACATAATATTAAATGATGTTGGGTGACTTGGGTCAAACCCAATATCTGCTGGGAATAAATGAAGCCACCCCAAACACAAACCGAAACTACCCATCATTCAAAATTGCATATATTTGTACTACAAGTTAATGAAATCACATAAAATTGAAAGCAAAAAAAAAAAAAATGGGAGAAAAATTGAACCTTGAAAGCATGGGATTGGCCTTGAATAATCTGGCAAAAAATGCAATCTTTTTGAAGATTGTAATCATTCAGAGAACCCTTTACATCATTTTCACTAGAAGAGGAACAATTTGAAGCGGATACGACATGGGAATTTTGAGGATTAATGGTGGCGTAAGGGTGAAGATGAGAAAACAAGACAGAAATACGACGTCGTTGTGGAGCTTCCATGGTGTGTTCTTTCTGGGTTTGTCAAGCGGAATTCATGGTATCCCAGGATTGGGAATTCGGAGCCATGTTTTGCGGGAGAGGAGAGAGAGAGTGTGTGTATATTAAGAGCCTGAAGCTGCTAGGCTGTCTCTGCTTATCCACTTGAACTCAATCAACTCAATCAATTATTCCTTGAATTTTGTCATTCTGTCCATTGGTAGAGTCTTTCTTAAGCTATGCTCTTGCCAATTTGGAGGCTTGATTTGTTAGTCAATATAAAAAAAAAAAAAAAAAAAAAAAAGGGCAAATTTACGTGGTTTCCCTGAACTACGTCAGATTGCGTGTGGTGCTCCTGCTTTTCAAAGTTTGGTGCCCCTAAGGGGTGGTTTGGATACGTATCACTCGAATTCATGGGATGTGTTAATTCTCAGGAGTTAGAACCCTCGTGGGTTGTTTGGTTACAAAGGTCAATCGTATAACTTGATAGTACATATTCCGACTTAATCTAACTCTTTTTAAGTTACTCTTTTTTTTTACTTTCATTCGCACTCTCGGCTATCTTTATAGCATAAACTCCTCTAAAACAACGTAGTGAAAACATTATGGATGATTGCCAAGCAACTTCTGATTGTGGCCATCAAGTGTAGTAGTAGTAGTAGTATCTGGTACTAATGTAATATTATCCCTTGACAACTAGCTCAAGAGTGAGGATACTTGAAATATACACCAACTAACTTTGAATACTACCACTTCATACAGTTTATTACTAATATGAGGAACAAGAGGAAATCTGCGGGCTAAAAGTCAGTAAAACCCATAAACATAGCCCATTGCATGTGAATCTTGTAGAGTTGTGGTTGGTTGTCCGTGGCTCCTTGCAAATTGCACTAGTTGAAATTTGACCCCAAAAATCAAGATCATTTAAAAGAACTTGCAATTGGGTACGACCGCACGATATCATAGACTAGTACCTTCTAAATTATATTAAGATTTGCAAATGAAGCCATTTCCATCATGGAGTAATTTAAACAATCCATCTACAATAGATTATAGATGATAGCAATGTTATTCAACTGTCTAAGTCTAACACGAGTATCTTGCTTACACTATGATTTTCCTCGACATTGTCATACATTATGCTTCTTAATTCTCTTTATTCATTCGGCTAGTATGACTTGGGAAGAGCAAAATACGGCCCGGTGACACAAAAACAGATCGGACCAATCCGGTCCTCTGTCCTAAAAAATTGGGGATTTTCGGTTTGGTTCATTCATACAGCAGAACTTGGTTGTAACCTGTAGCATCGTAACGTGCAAGGGCATTCATCCTGCAAAAGATGATACACGCATTTTTTTGGTGCGACAGGGTTTGTGAGGGCAATATAGATGTGGACGAGTTTACAACTACCTCGTTTATACTTTATAGATACCACGCCTTGACAACCTTACCATCAGTATATCGACCAAGCTGACATAGTAATGCAGTGACCTTTTCAAACAGGTGCTTGTGGACTACAACTAACAAGCTGCAGCCGACTGTTCACTGTCTCTCTCAGACGAGTAAAATTCAGAATGGCATGGTTTCTGGACAGCATCCTCGCAATCAGTCGATATCCTTCTCAAAATTATATCAAAGAATTATGTACAAATAATAACGTGGTTCACTATAAAGGAAGCAAAGACATACAAAACTGGTTACTAAGCACCTACTCGTTGGCTCTTGTCAAATGAAGGCAACGTCACTTTTAGGAAGTGATGTGCAAGAAACACGGCTAAAGCGTACATCTGTTCTCGGCCCTAGCCCCTAGGCGTGTACCTAGCCCAAGACCCATGATTATCATAGAACCTGCAACGAATTGGGTATGTTTTCAACTAATGGTACTTGAACTGTTGCCTGCCGATGGAGCTGCCTAGAACTCCATGTACCACCAACCGCGCCACAAGGCATAATGATTGTAGGTAGCCTTTTGCTTTCCTCTAGATTGGGGAAGTCGATAGTATAGTGAAGCCCACGACTCTCGGTCCTTGATAGTGCACTGCTAACCACTAGCTTAGCACAACAGAACAAGTTCCTCATTTCACAGGCCTCAAGCCCGACCATCGTTGGTTTCCACCCGTGTTGAAACAAATACTCCTCCCATTTGGCTTCCAACTTAGCAATCTTCCTCTCTGCACTCATCAACCGTGCTGTTGATCTAACTATACCAACGTACTTCCACATGATGGCTTGCAATTCTTTTCGTATTTCCCTAGTCTTTGTTATGAGTTTAGCAAGCGCATCATCACCAAGTGACATGGGGTTCACTGGTAGTGCCCACTGATCACACACATTAAAATCAAGCTTTGTGTTATTCTTATGCTGAATAGAAGGCTTCACAGCTCTTCTTGCAAAAACTAAGGCTTCAAGTAGTGAGTTACTAGCAAGTCGATTTGCTCCGTGTAAGCCTGTGCAAGCAACCTCTCCTGCAACATAAAGGCCCTTCACATTAGTTTCACCTTCAAGCCCGGCCTGAACCCCACCACACATGTAATGAGCTGCAGGGACTACTGGTATGGGCTGTCGCGTTATGTCAAGACCAAAGTTGAGACATTCAGCAGCTATGTTAGGGAAATGAGAAAGGATCTGATCTTGAGGCTTGTGACTAATGTCAAGGAGCACATATTTTTCATTTCGCTTTTTAAGTTGATCATCTATGCTTCGGGCCACTACGTCCCTAGGAGCAAGTTCTGCTCTATCATCATATAGAGGCATGAATCTTTCCATGTCCAAGTTGTAAAGGATGCCTCCATCTCCCCTGACAGCTTCAGTTATTAAAAATGCATTTTCACGGGTCTTTTCAGGCATGATAGGAAGCCCTTCATCAGCTAAGGCTGTTGGGTGAAATTGAACAAACCTAAGGGGAAACAACAACAAACAAGAAATCAAAAATATGATGCATTAAGGGGTCCTAATTGAAGTTTGCGAAAGCTACCACAATTTACTTACTCCATATTTTCAATAACTGCTTGAGCTCGATGAGCCATAGCAACTCCATCACCAGTCGCCACCTACATTTTAAATTATCCCTTCATCAGATTGTATGTCAAAAACGACACACAAGCACAAAAGTACTACATTTTCCTGAACCACAATTGACAATACTATCTTAATTCGTATTATAGGACGACGGAAGGGTTTCATACTCTAGCCCATAACCCATTAACAACAACAATCAAGCCTTATCCCCAAAATGATTTGGGGTCGGCTACTATCCCATAACCCATATATTGAAAAATCGATAAAAGATTAAAAGGTAATAGCCCTAAATCTTAATTACAATCATAGAATATGAGATACATATGATCGTTACTTACCAGAGGATTTGTAGTAGTAGGATAAATATGACCAGCGCCACCAGAAGCCAGTAAAGTCACTTTCGATAGAAATCGCACAACCTGGTAGTAGCAAACTTATAGTTAAATAAGAATGGACATCTACAAGCACATGACAAAAATTGGAAGATCATACTATCATAGTTACCTCCAACGTTTCAGAATTTATTGTGTCAACACCTTGACAGATAATGTTGGACCCATCCTGCAAGAAGAACCACAAATAGTTTTGTCAGATATCCAGTAAAAGGTCTCTTTGTTTAAGCGGTAGTAGTAAATAACATCCAATGAGTCAGTATTGTGGTTCTGCAAACCCCTTGTTCCCAAAAGTGGAGTTGTGTAGTGACATTAGTAGGAATTGGCACAACCCCCTACTATGGTTCCAAAGTGACCAGCAAGTTGGTCATTTGATGTAGTAACAAATATCAAATCGCGAAGGAAAGGATTAGCCCTCTTACTTCTGATCTGATGTAGTAAGCAAAGTAAAAGGAAAAAAAAGCGGGAGACATAGAGTATATATGAAATCTAACCTGGGAAGTCAGCAGGTCAATTGCAAAATGGTGTTCAAACAGAAATATATTTGGATCTTTGACAATGGCTTCTAGGAGTGCCCTCTCTATCTCCCTTCCTGTCATATCAGCCGCATGAACAATTCTTCGATGGGAGTGTCCTCCCTCTCTTGCTAGGTGTAAGTTTCCATCCTCGCCATAATCAAAGGATGCACCTAGTGAAATTAGTTCTTTAATCCTCTCTGGCCCTTCTGTGCAAACAACCTGAAAATCCCAGAGACTCCATCACCATTAACACCAATTTTTATCACCACAAACTTTGATAATAACTTAAGATTACTGTAAATTCCAGATACACAGTAAAACAAAGACAGGCCAAAAACTCAACTACAAGCAAAAAATTATTGTTCATCATGTCAAAATCAAACAAGATAAGCGTACCCAAGTACCCAGCCCCCATCCCCAACCAAATATAAAATGACAGGAGGATAAATTACTCATAACACTGATGTCTACAATAACATACACTAGTACACTGAGGCTTAAGAGCTCACGGGAATTCCAGAAATGCTACCAAGATATACTTGAAATTCTCAAACCAACTAAAAGAATGTGCTGATTAAAAAAACACTATCACCCTACTAACTGCAAAAAAAAAAAAAAAAAAAAAAAGTACTCACTACAGTAGATTATATTAGCAAGATGTGCTGCCAAATGAAACAGAAAAAGGAGAATAACTAAAGGGCATAAAACTGACATGTCCTTGTGCGCATTTTAACAGAGATTAAACTCACTCTGTTCATGTCTCATCATTCTAACATAGTCCATACACCAAACACTTATTATGATCCTTGACCTTGTAATCTGAAAACTAGCATGTCTTTCTTTATGTGTTGGGATTTTGCACGGACCAGATGAAGTACGTTTTCTTCAAACTGAGCTAAGTTGGATTGTTTGGTTACCATCAAACAGGTCAATCAAGAGCATACTACTACCAAAATTTCTAGATTACGAGCCCTAAACGTATACCAACCTTTACCATCAATACGCGTAAAAATTTAGTTCTAATTAAGGACATGAAACAACCAATGAAATGAAACTAAACAACTAGAAGAGAACCAGAGATTTTTGTGATTGAGGCTTACCCTCACAGTCTCCTCATCACATAAATAAGCCCCTGCAATAATGGTATCCTGTACATGAGACTCTACAGAATCTGTTGCAGACAACACAGCACTAACTCCACCTTGAGCATAGTTTGTATTGCTCTCATGAGGTTCAGCTTTTGTTATCACGGCAACAGTTCCGTGTTTAGCAACCTCTAGGGCATAGCAAAGGCCAGCAACTCCACTGCCTATAATCGCAAAGTCAAAGTACAACGCCTTCCCATCACTATTGTTTGATGCGGCTATTGGTCTAATTGATTTCCGCTGCTTGCTCAGCACAGAGAAATCAAACCTCCTAGAAGCAGAATGTAGTAATCTTGCTCTTGATATTGCGCATGACCTAACCAATTACAACCATTTTTCCAAATCAGACATGGCAAAATTCAACAACTTGCAACACTTGATCGACTAAATGAAGTTACTACGAGCCTATTTGGCCAAGCTCCAACTTCTCCGGAACTACTTCCAAAGAAAACAATTCCCAGAGGAGGAGCTCCAAATCACTTCCCCGATGAACAAATTTGGAATTGCTTATCAAAAAACCCGAAACTGTTACTCAGTTTTGCGTGTTTGACCAGTTTTCAGTTTCTAGGGACCCGGAAACAAGAGCTTAGCCAAACATACCCAAGTCTAAACTAAGTACAATGAAAATCGAAAAAACATATTCCCAACAGCAGTTGGACATTTCAGGGCCCCTTTGAAATTAAGCCCCGAGAAACCTCATAGCGTACAATAGACTAGTGGTTAGGAAGCCAACTTGCCTAGGCTTTGTCACGGTTCGAATCAGAAGGATTCCCCACCCCGCAAAAACAACCAAAAAAAAAACACATGAGATTCTTTCCAATTATAAAAATTACCAAGAAAAGTCTGGTGTGGTGTTTCCAACAAAGGTGACACCAGACACTTTGTTGAAAGCAGCATGTCTGCAACCTTGTTGAGCGTGAAAGAGAGGCTTCCCAAAGTTGACATTGTGAGTTCGTGCAGCTGCCATCATTGTCGTCATCCAAGTTGACTCCTACAAACCCAAACACGAAATTCAATGAGCGAGAATAACATAATAATGTTGCGGGGGTGAGGATACGAGGATTCGAACCCTGTATAACCACTATGCCAACCGTGATCCTCGTATCAGAAAACGGAAGCTTGTAATTTACCTTTTGGACGAAGAAGAAATTGAAAGAGCTGGGAAATTATATATTATTATTCAGCCGATGCTCAATATATTTATATTCTTCAAAATTGTAAGGAGTAATAATAATGTTTATAAAATCGAATGAATGAATACTGATAAAATTGGGGGGAAAATTAGAAGAAGAAGAAAAAAAAAGGAATGGTAGAAAATAAAATAAAAAAATACCTTGGAAAAGTAAAAGATACGATCAAAGATGTTTTGCTTTTGCTTTGAAATTTGATGGTTGTTGTTAACTTGTTATACTGCTGCGGCATGCGAAACTTCCAGTGGAATTCATCAAGTGGCAGTTGCCTTGGTCCATACCTCTCCCTCCAACAAAAGAAAAAAAAATAAAGGGAAGTTCGTGGGCAAGTGATTGGCTACAATTAATCTTCGTGGGGGGCTCA
This sequence comes from Spergularia bocconei, assembly GCA_963457585.1. NCBI lineage: Eukaryota > Viridiplantae > Streptophyta > Magnoliopsida > Caryophyllales > Caryophyllaceae > Spergularia > Spergularia bocconei. The sequence goes on from OY734955.1 coordinate 16,912,874, forward strand.
CCGCTCGCTAGTAGCACTAAAAGCTTTCTCTTCAAGCAACTTTAATGGAGAACATTCATTTTCAAGGACTGAGGGAGCAATTAATATGGCCAGGTTTTTTGGGAATTGGGTGGCTTTTTATATGGTGCACCATAAACCAGGGTACAGGGAAAAATTATTGTTGAAATGACATGTATGCCCTTAATGGACCTCTGCACATCTTGTGGCTATGCTATTGTTGCCGGTAGGGGGCTTTGAAGCAAGTGGGCTTGAACCGTGTTCAAGTCCAGACTCCAGAGAAAATGAGTTCAGTGCTCTACTGGTTATGTTCGGATGTTACAACTTACAACGCCCCTTTATTCTAAAGACTAGGATGAAGGCCTGTCCATTGCACGGGTCACATAATAATGTCACTATTAGACGAAAATAAAATTAAAATTGTATTATATATGGCCCAAAGAAAATGTATGGTTAAATATCCAAAAAGTTCTATAATTTTTAAGATATAACCGCATAAGTTAATATTAAAGTTACGCTTAGAGTTAAACTGTTATATAAAACATGTTTGTGTCGAAGTTGTTATTTTTTTTTGCGTCTAATAGGATTTGATTGTGTACCTAAATATGTAGTAAGAGATCGAGACAACATATAATGTAATTATTATAAGTAAGTCCTACCTAAATTCCTATTAGATATATTTTCAATAAAATATTACCAAGAGTCTCAAGGAGAGCTCGATTATTGTGAGAGCTCGAAAAAAGCCTCCTTTAATAATATAGAAGGATTTTGAGGTAAGACTAATGGGCTAAAATGATGTGCTAGTATATCTATTTTCGGTGGTGGTAGTGTCGTTGCCCCGTGGTGCTTACATCTGGAGAATAATGTTCGGTTATTAGTCGAAATAAAGTCAAAGTTTATTATAAAACCGATTACATTGAAGATCATTGCTCCAACTTGGCTACGAGTCAAAGCAGCAATGACACATCACTAAATTTGACTATTTTAAAACAAATTGACCCTTAATTACACATCAATTAAAAAAAACAAAGAAAATAAAACCCAGCCCATTTCTCTCTCCTCCCCACTCTCCCACCCACGAGTCACTCTTGCTCTGCCCCTCGCCTATGTCCACCACCACCATCGTAGGCGCCACCATCACCGCTCTACTCATCGTCAGGCACCATGTCGACTACCCCTCGACCCCCACTCCAACAATCACGCCTCTTTCATATTTTTCTTCTTCCATCTTTTTCTCTCCTCGAATGGGACGACGACCATGGCGGCGATGAGGGAAAGGACGGCGACCATGGTGAAGGGGGCGGCGAGCCAGCGACCATGGGGGAAGGGGGCATCGGAGAAGTGCGCGGGATGAGTAGCACGAAAAGGGGAAGAGGTGGAAAGAGAAATCTCATCGTGGAGGCTAAAGGAGTGGGTATGTGGAGGAGTGGGTGGCCGGGGAAGGGACTTGCGTCTAGTGGTGGGGGTGGAGGTGCGCCAGGTGGTGGTTGGTGTTGGGGCGCGATGGTGAGGCGGTGGCTGCGTGGGGTTTGGTCGGGGTTGGGAAAGGAGGTGAAAGAATATTGTTTTTTTTTTAATTTATATAATACTGGTCAATTTGTTTTAGAAAAGTTAAACTTATCAAAGGGTTAGCGGTGTTAAACTCCGTTAGTGAAAAAACTCAAAAAATGTGATTTTACAAACCTCAGGCGCACACTGGACAACTCGATAACCACCGTGTATACCGAAAAACACGGGAACCTCAGGGGTATATTGGAAAGTTTCCCTAATTTTTTTTTAAAATTTTTTTGGAACTTATCTTAGAATTTAATGTATAAAAGACTCATATTATAAGAAGATTAAAAGTCTCCATATGAACATGATAATGAAAGTATTTTCATTCAATAAATGTTCAGTTATCCTAAAAATGACCCTCACACATATAACTTGAAAATTTCTAATCGATAACAATAACAACGCGACACTTAATTCTTGTTTCATCAACAACGTCTTAAGCGGACTTTTATATGATCATATTCGATTCAAAGAGATGTGTCAAATCAAATTTGAGTATTACGATTCTTGTTAAATGAATTTGTAATAATTGATGTGTTTAGTGTCCTTAGAGTATTGAAAGATGAAAACTTAAAAGATTCAAAGTAAAAAATATACTCACCAATTACAAAATCAAAAAAATATGCAACCAAGATGATCTTATTGCATGACAGTAGTTCAGATTCAATATAGCTATATATATCAATTAAAATAACAAATTGGAGAAGTTTACCAATGTGGAGAAAGATGAAGCTAAGGCATACTTTGAGCTGATTGATCTGCAGATTCTGCTTCAAAATGACCTTTACAATGAGAAAATCAGGAAGAGGGAGTTGCAAAAGGCAGAGCAGTATAAGGGGTTATACAAAGCAAAGGAAAGTTTCCTCAGACAAAAAGCTAAAACAGATTGGCTAAAAGAGGGTGATGAAAACACAGTTTTCTTTCATTGTGTCATCAAGGCTAGAACAGCTAGGAACTATGTGCAACAGATTAAAAACATGAAGGGGGAGGAGATGACAGATGATAGGGGCATTCAAGCAGCCTTTCTTGATTTCTACACCCAACTCTTAGGACAGGACACTGAATGTTCTAAGGTTCACCTCCCCACAGTCAGGAAAGGGAAAATAGTGACTGATACAATGAGGGATAGGATGCTCAGACCAGTTACTAAGGAAGAAATAAAGAAGACTATTTTTGAGATCCCTGGAAACAAGAGTCCAGGACCTGATGGGTTCCCTAGTCAGTTCTACAAAGACTGTTGGCATATTATAGAGGAGGAGGTTTGTGCAGCAGTTCTTGATTTCTTTGAGCATGGAAAGTTACTTAAGCAAGTTAATAGCACAATTCTTAGTTTGATTCCAAAGATCAAACACCCTACCTCTATAATGGAGTTCAGACCCATAGCCTGATGCAATACTATATACAAATGTATTTCTAAACTGCTTTGTAGTAGGATTGGAGAATGCTTATCTGATATTATCAGTGAGAATCAAGGTGCTTAAAAACATCGTTAAACAACTACTACAATTGACCAAATTATTCAACAAATTCAAAAAACTATAACATATCTCATGCTTAAAACAAATTAAAGCATGATTTTAGTATACCAGCATATTTAACGGCCAACTATCCGAAGGTTCTAACAACCCTAGGGGAAGCAGACTATTCTCCCTGAGCGATAATGGATCCATCGCTCCTGAGGGTTGTCTAAGTTTTCCCAATCTTTAACCCAATTATTAAGATTCAACCATTCTAGATATATTACTTGTCAATTTCCAATATATAAGCAGCCGAATTATCGCTCCTGAGGGTTGTCTAAGTTTTCCCAATCTTTAACCCAATTATTAAGATTCAACCATTCTAGATAATTACTTGTCAATTTCCAATATATAAGCAGCCGAATTATCGCTCCTGAGGGTTGTCTAAGTTTTCCCAATCTTTAACCAAATTATTAAGATTCAACCATTCTAGATATATTACTTGTCAATTTCCAATATATAAGCAGCCGAAGTTGGGAACCAGCTTATATAGAACAATCAACAAAGGCCGAAAACCAGGCCAATAACTATAGCGATAGTGGTCGAGTAGGCCGAATAAGTGAGGGTGGCCGAATGGCCGAGCTACGATGACGGCGAAGGCCGAATGGCCGAGCTACATTAACGAGGGTTGCCGAAATTCTATGTATAGTAGTACAGATTATCTTCGACTTAGTCTGCAAGTCATGTCAATTTATACTTGGGGGGTTCACCCTAAGCCAATTCAGACATCAATAAAATCAATCTATTGTCCTCTATATTTCTTCGGTTATTAATAGAGGATTATGGAGTATTCCGGAGTATTCCAGAGGATTATGTGTGTGTAGGAATATGATATATAGTAGAATACGTGTTTAGGAATATATTGTGTGATAGGTTTCATAAGGGTCAAACCATGTAATAGTATAAATAGAGGTCTACGGTCTACCCTAAGATCTTTGTAAGTAAGTTATTCATGAGATTATATTGAGTTTATGAGATTCACGAATAGTGTGCGTTATAATTCTTATATGGTATCAGAGCCTCTTTCCTAGGGGACTCTTAAAAGTGGCTTTCGCTGCCTGCCGATGGGCATGTGATCGATGTTGGTAATGCAAAGGTTTTGAGCTTCTTTGGGAAACACTTGTTTTTTTGTTTTGTCCCACATTGAAAGTTTAGAGAAACTTTTTGGGGTTTATATATGGGTGAGTGTTAATAGTGTTTGAATCAATTATGGAGGGAAGACTATGGTCTCCACACGCGCGCGCGGCCGCTGCCGTCCGGCCGGCTCGGCTCGGCTCGGCTCGTGTTTGTGGCACGTGCGCGGTGGGGCTGACCTTTTGATCGCGCTCGGTTTTTTTACTGTTCGTTTCTTTCGGAAACTTGCGAGCGTCCAGGTTCATTGTATAACGGTTTAATTAGAGAAATCCGTTCCTCCATAATTACCGATTTTATTTCCGGATTCAATCCCTGGTTTTACTCCTACAATCACTCCCATAATCAATTCATCCGTTAATGTTTTTGAGTCCTTAAAAGGACGTTTTCGGGGCTCTGTTTGAACACACGAAAAATCATCAGTTTCTCTTCTCTTTTCCGTTTTCCATTGATTCCGAGTACGTTTAGAGTTCCACTTCTCTTGGGTGAGTACACACCTTGGAGAAGCGTTGTGTTACCTTGGGGGGCAACGCCATAATCCGGTTGTACCATAGTCGGGGCGAAATTGCTTCTCATTTGGTGATTTCGGTCACGCCACAGCTTTTCCGATACTTTCATTTCCATTGTATTTCGCCCACAGTAGTCATATTTCCACCAATTGAGAAGCAATTTGTTCTACTGTAATATCAATGGAGATGAACTATAACACTACGGAATATGGAAAGTGGATTATGGAGTTGGTTTGTCCCACATTGGGTAAATAAGGCTCATATGATCAGTTTATAATAGATTCCTACCATCATACTACCAACAAGGCCTGCACCTTTTAGAGCCCAAGAAAGGATTTACGGGCGTAGGAGGTAACTACCCATCTTATTGGGTTGTGTTGTAACGGACGGTGGATCGGGCTGTTACATATGGTATCAGAGCAACCATGCGACCGCGTGCTGAGTGCTGGGGCAAGGCCCAGGTCAGCCGCCTAGCGTGGGGGGGGGGGATTTTGGACCTGTGTTGATGTTAGTATGGAATGTGGTTTAGGCGCGCCAGGGACGTCGCGTTCTCTAAGTGGGGGAGTTTGTAGCACTACGGAATATGGAAGGTGGATTATGGAGTTGGTTTGTCCCACATTGGAAAAATAAGGCTCATATGATCAGTTTATAATAGATTCCTACCATCATACTACCAACAAGGCCTTCACCATTTTGAGCCCACGAGAGAATTTACGGGCCTAAGAGGTGACTACCCATCTTATTGGGTTGTGTTGTGACGGACGGTGGATCGGGCTGTTACATGAACATGATGAACAATGCCAGGACCCTTCCTGATCTCTCCAAGTTGGAGCCACTTGATGGTACCAGCTACAAGCGCTGGTCCAAGAAGCTATTGATCTTCTTTGAGCAACTCGAAGTCCATTACGTTCTCACTGAACACTGCCCTGATGTGCCTGCATCCACCAGTGTCGCTAGTGGTCCGGTGCCCAGTGATCAACCCCTTCTGGACAGGATTGCTAGGTACCAGAAACACGACAAACTTGTTCGTGGTCAACTGATGAGCCATATGTCAGGCCCGATTTTCGACCTTTTTTGCGAGACCAAATTTGCCAAATCGATTTGGGAGACTCTCGAAAAGAAGTATGGTGCAGACGATGCTGGGATGAAGAAGTGCGTGGTCGGTAAGTGGATTAATTTCCAGATGGTCGAGGATCGTCCAATCATGAAGCAAGTCCATGAATACGAGAACCTTGTTACTGATAGCTTGGCTGAGAAGATGCTCATGTGCGAGGTACTTCAAGCGAATGTGTTGATCGAGAAGCTGCCAAAGTCGTGGGATGAGTACCGTAACCGTCTCAAGCACAAGAAGAAAGACATGACTCTAGAAGATTTAGTTAGCCATCTCAAAATTGAGGAGGCTAATAGGTTTAAGGATAAAGAAATTGTAACTGATGTAAGGAATGAACCTGTTTTAAAGGCTAACATTGTTGAATCCTCTTATCCTAAGTATGACAGGAACAAGAAGAATTATGGCTCTTTCCAAAAGAAGAACCAGAAATCCTTTGGAGTGCAGAAGAACAAGACTACCCATTTCAAGAAGAAGAAGGACGACAATGGACTCAAGGAGATGGGCCGCTTTGTCTGTGGCAAATCTGGCCATAAGGCATGGCAGTGTTATCATCGTGCTGGTGGTCAAAAGCCGAACAACAAGCCTGATCAAGTCAAGCCTCAAGCCAACTTGACCGAAGACACTGAAGTCATTGCGGCCGTGGTCTTCGAGGTCAATTTGGTGGAGAACAAGACCGAGTGGGTCGTGGACACTGGCGCTAGCAAACATTTCTGTGCTAATAGGGAGCTTTTTGGTGAATTCGAGAATGCTAAGGAAGGTGAGGAGGTCTTCATGGGCAATTCGAGCAGCGCCGAGGTACTTGGTAAAGGGAAGATTTCTCTCAAACTTAATTCTGGAAAAATCTTAGATTTGCAGATGTTTATTATGTCCCCTCCCTTCGTAGGAATTTAATTTCTGGTGGTTTATTGAATAAGGCTGGTATTAAGTTAGTTTTTGAGGCTGATAAGCTTGTACTTAGCCGTAATGGGGACTATGTTGGGAAGGGCTATTTGTCTGGTGGTCTGTTTGTTTTGGAGACTTTTATTGACACTAATAAAGCTTCTACTTCTGCCTATATCGTTGAGTCTATTGATCTTTGGCACGCTAGATTAGGTCATGTGAATGTTAACTCCCTTAATCGTTTGAGACAAATGAACATTCTCCCTAAACTAGACAAAATTGGCATCGACAAATGTGAGGTTTGCGTTGAGGCTAAACACCACTCCAAATCCTTTAAATCCGTGACTTTGAGGACAACCGTATTATTAGAGTTAATCCATACGGACTTAGCAGACTTTAGAAACACGGAGAGTAGGGGTGGTAAGAGATACTACATTACATTTGTAGATGACCATTCCAGATATACTAGGGTATATCTTCTGAGAACCAAAGACGAGGCAGAACAGAAGTTCCTTATTTTTAAATCTGAGGTAGAAAACCAATTGGACAGGAAAATTAAGAGAGTGAGGTCCGATAGAGGTGGGGAATACAGCACAACTTTCCTAAAGGGAGTATGTGAAAGAGAAGACATTACACGAGAATTCTGCCCCTGGTATACCCCAACAAAATGTTGATAGCTGAGAGGAAAAATAGAACCCTTAAAGATATGATTAATGCAATGCTTATTTCTTCTGGGTTATCCGACAACATGTGGGGGGAAGCCATCCTGTTAGCGACTTTTATTCTTAATAGAGTACCTCACAAGAAATTAGACAAAACCCCTTATGAACTGTGGAAAGGTTACCCACCTAACCTTAAATACTTGAGAGTGTGGGGGTGTCTAGCTAAAGTAGGATTACCTGCTATTAAACGACAGACCATTGGACCTAAGACCGTTGATGCGGTTTTTATTGGTTACGCTGAGAATAGTGCTGCATATAGGTTCTTGCGCTTGTCTGATCGTTCTTTGTGTGAATCTGTTGATGCTGAATTTTTTGAGCATATATTTCCTTTGAAATTTAGTTCCCATGTTGTGCCTGGTGTTAGTTCTACTGCTATTACTCCTGTTTCTGCATCATCTTCTGTGTCTTTACCTGTTGTTAATGATCCAGTTGAGCCACTTAGAAGAAGCAAGAGACCTAGAACAGAAACTAGTTTTGGACCCGACTGGGTCGCGTGACATCGTATCTTACATAACTTAATGATGTAGACAACCTGAATGAGTTAATTCTTTGTTTATATTTAATTGATGATGAGCCTAAAACGTATGAGGAGGCCATGAGATCTGTAGATGCTAGTTTCTGGCAAGAGGCAGTAAACAGTGAATAGAGTCGATTATGAGCAATCATACTTGGGAACTTGTGGACCTGCCTAAGGGGAGTAAAGCGATAGGTTGTAAGTGGATCTTTAAAAGGAAACTTAGAACTGATGGTAGTATTGATCGCTATAAGGCAAGGTTGGTAATAAAAGGTTTCACACAGAAATTTGGTTTAGACTTCTTTTATACTTATTCTCCTGTTACTAAGGTTGCTACTATTAGAGCGTTGTTTGCTTTGGCTTCAGCTCATAATTTGATAGTTCACCAAATGGATGTCAAAACTGCGTTTCTGAATGGTGATTTACAGGAAGAAATTTATATGGAGCAACCTCCGGGATTTGTTGCTTACGGACAAGAGAATAAGGTTTGTAGACTCAAGAAATCTTTGTATGGATTGAAACAAGCGCCAAAACAGTGGTATGAGAAATTTCATAGAACTATTCTCAGTTTTGGCTTTGTTGTGAATGGATCAGATGCATGTGTGTACACTAAGATGTTTGATGATCACTGTGTGATAATCTGCTTATATGTAGATGTTATGTTAATCTTTGGTACACATATGAGTGTTGTTGATGAGACTAAAAAGTTTCTTTCCTCTCGTTTTGAAATGAAAGACATGGGTGAGGTGGATGTAATTCTTGGAATTAGAGTAACTAAAACTAATAATGGTTTCACCTTGTCTCAATCACATAATGTAGAGAAAGTGTTAAAGAAATTTAATCACTTTGATGTTTTGCCAGTTAAAACCCCTTATGATCCTAGCATACACCTAAAGAATCACAGAGGTTCTAGTGTGTCTCAAGAAGAATATGCTAAAATAATAGAGAGTTTAATGTATCTTATGAACTATACTCGGCCTGATATCGCTTATGCTGTTAGTAGACTTAGTCGGTATACACATAACTCTACCAATGAACATTGGCATGCTCTTTATCGGTTGATGAAATACCTTAGAGGTACTATGGATTAGGGACTACATTTTGTAGGCTATCCATGTGTGTTAGAGGGTTATTGTGATGCTAATTGGATTGCCGACAATGATGAGGTAAGCTCCACTAGTGGATACGTGTTCACTCTTAGTGGTGCGGCGATCTCGTGGAAGTCTGCTAAACAGACTTGTATTGCTCGATCTACGATGGAGTTAGAGTTTATAGCTCTTGACTTAGCTGGGCAAGAGGCTGAGTGGCTTAGGAGCCTACTGGCAGATATACCTTTGTGGGGGCGGCCTACACCGCCGGTATCTCTTCATTGTGATTCGCAATCTGCGATTTGTGTTGCTAAAAATGATGTGTATAATGGTAAGAAAAGACATATACGCATTAGGCATGAGGCCGTGAGACGGCTTATACAAAACGGCGTGCTAGCGATGGAGTACGTCAAATCTGAGAGGAACATTGCTGATCCTTTAACAAAAGGACTTAATAGGCGATTGGTTTTAGATTCGTCGAGGGGAATGGGGCTAAAGCCCGTTGGTTGAGGAATTCATAGTGGATCCCCGTGATCTTGTACTTCCAAGGTCTAGTGGTCAAACGAAGCTGTGGAAAGACTCATATTTTATACACACTTCCATTCCTTTGACCGTGTATTTGAAGGTTGGGCTATTGCTCTTAATGAATCTATAGCCCTACTTGTTGGGTGGTCCTTTGAAACGGACTTGATAGATTCACCGTTGTATTTTGTGAGGTTGAACATTATATGTTCTTAATAATTTCATATCCCTGTTTTGGGTGGTCTATACTGAGATAGACTTGATGAAATCACGTACGTAAGTATGAAGGGTTAGCCGCCTTCTATGGAAGACTAGGGTTGTCTTCCTATTAATACTCATAAGCATCCCAAGGTATTTTGGCTATTGTTTTTGTTGTGAGAAATATCGCGGAACTCGAAACGGTTTTTTGGTGCGATGCGTGCTGTTACGCACTTCTCTTGAATCAAGGAGTTCAAGACTGGTTTCACTCACTTGATAAAGAGTATCCTACCTTCACTACGTGTTGGTTCAAGACACGTTCACCAACACTTAAGTGTCAAACCTTCGTTATACTCGGAATCCGTTTTCTTTCTTCTCCTTTGCATTAGTGGGGGATTGTTGGTAATGCAAAGGTTTTGAGCTTCTTTGGGAAACACTTGTTTTTCTGTTTTGTCCCACATTGAAAGTTTAGAGAAACTTTTTGGGGTTTATATATGGGTGAGTGTTAGTAGTGTTTGAATCAATTATGGAGGGAAGACTATGGTCTCCACACGCGCGCGCCGCCGTCCGGCCGGCTCGGCTCGTGGCACGTGCGCGGTGGGGCTGACCTTTTGCTCGCGCTCGATTTTTTTACTGTTCGTTTCTTTCGGAAACTTGCGAGCGTCCAGGTTCATTGTATAACGATTTAATTAGAGAAATCCGTTCCTCCATAATTACCGATTTTATTTCCGGATTCAATCCCTGGTTTTACTCCTACAATCACTCCCATAATCAATCCATCCGTTACTGTTTTTGAGTCCTTAAAAGGACGTTTTCGGGGCTCTGTTTGAACACACGAAAAATCATTACTTTCTCTTCTCTTTTCTGTTTTCCATTGATTCCGAGTACGTTTGGAGTTCCACTTCTCTTGGGTGAGTACACACCTTGGAGAAGCGCTGTGTTACCTTGGGGGGCAACACCATAATCCGGTTGTACCGTAGTCGGGGCGAAATTGCTTCTCATTCGGTGATTTCGGTCACGCCACAGCTTTTCCGATACTTTCATTTCCATTGTATTTCACCCACAGTAGTCATATTTCCAACAATCGACAATGCTTACCGGCGGGATTTCGTAGTTCGACGGGAATTTGGTGTTCGTTGGAGGTCTGTTGTCTTGATATAATGTTTAAGGGTTTTATTATTCGCGTTTATTTAGGAGTATTATTGTTATTTTAAGAGTTTTATGTTTGATTTAAGTTGTGTTTGAATAAAGCCCCCCTGCGTTTGTTATTTGGATTGTTGATGATGTCGAGATCTTTATGATCGATCGGAAAAGAGGGCCATGAAGACGGAAGACGCGAATCGTTTGTTTGTCAAGGAATTGTTGCCGTGCTTTCGTTGTTACATTATTAGTGGAGTGTTTGCCGGCTTTGTCTTGGCAGTAGAATGACATAGACAAAATTTAGTTTGGAGAAGATTGGTAGTGCTTTTACTTCGACTAACAAGGTTGTACGTGGCATGAAGCTTTATTTGACTTTCGGATTGATGTACGTGAAGATAATCAGCCGGGTTATGGTTTGCTTCTTGGCTAAAGTCTTTGTATTTGGCGTGAGTTGTTGGCAATTTAAGGCGTTGTTTTTGGTGCGTATTCATGGGTTAATTACGTGGGATCAGTGAAGTTGTGTCGGTATCGTTGCGTCGTCGTTTGTTATTGTTTTTGGTGATAACACTCTTTTCGAGATTTTGGTGGATTTTGTGGGATGATTTTAGGCCGATCAAGGAATGGGGATGTGTCTCTACCTCTCATGTCTGGTAGTTTTAAGGTGAAGTCGGTAATGACTGTTTCACGTTTTGAGACCATGCTTATCGATTCATGGTATTTAGTTTTCGGTGTTTTATTGGGAATTTGTTTGGTTTATTTCAGATGAAGCTGATAATGACCGCTTCATAATTTGTGAGACTATGGTGATTCATGGTATTGTTAGCGTTCCCTTGTATCTGGCGTTTAGTGGTGAAGTTGATTATAGACGATTCGTGGTGTTGATTTTGAGTGTTCTTTGGATGAGTGTGGGTGTACGAGTTTCTCGACGGGTTTTGCGACGACGACACTCATCGTGCCGGATTTGAAGATCTTGACGGAGTATTATTCTAGGAATATTCCTTAACCGCAATTCTCCGAAATACTCCATAATCCTCTATTAGTTATCATTTATCATACAGTAACCTTTTTATCTACACAAGGATAAATACAACAATAATGCAATATTATACAAGTCAAATGGAGAGTGCTCAGTGCTCTGATCTACTTTAATTAGTTCAATTATCATAATATAAACTTATTTAACATGTGTGAATTCTGGTTAGAAAATAGAAACATGTGCATGTGGATTGCTATATATGTTGGGGTTGTGCTAAAGTAAAGGAAACAGCACTGAGCAGCCATATATGAAGCTCTGCCTAATATTTTAACTCAGTATGCTGACTTGAATTTCCCTTTCCTTTCCCTTTAATTAGACCTTTATACATTAATCTATTATTACGATAACATGCATGCGCGATAATCATCAGCTGAGAGATGAATAAGTAATCGATCACAACATCAGTCCGCATATGCATAGAATCTCCTTGTTATCTTATTATTGCTCATCGCTTCATTTCTTACAGCACAACAAATCTTAACGGCTTTTATTAATCTTTAATAGAAAACATTAATATTAATGGGTTGTGTTTGTGTTAGGTTTTGTAACGAATTTTAATTTTATATACATCGTACTTAAAGTGTACTATGTCCTATTCATTTCTCACATTATTTTCAAATCACATTTTTGTGTCGGGTTGTTGTGACGAGTTTGTAGTTAGCAATATAGAGTTTGAATGCTCAAGTCATCGTCATAAAGCAATGCGGATGTCAAGTTTGGAATTTATCAATATGACGATGTGTTATCACATGAAAAGTTTGGCATAAATGTACGGGGTGAATTAGACCAATGCGACAGTGCGACACGATAAGCTCTAACAACTCAACTAATTTGCAACTTACTCCGTATTTAGTTAATTAGGACATAATTAAAGAAGTGAGAAAGAGTTGAGTTGAGCCCCCATGTGCATGCATTCAATATATGAATACACATGATCTTCAACCACGCATCCTAGCTATTTGTTGGGACCTGGCTATATCCAACTAACATCGGAATGGAATTGATGTGATTGTGATCGTTTTCTGAAAAGTCGTGTCGCGAGATATACTCAACAGAGGGGTAAATTGAGTATAAACTTTAATTAGAACTTGTTCATTTTTACTTGAGTTGTTATGTGTAAACTGTAAAGCAACGGAAGAGACATACAAGTGTACTGTACCATAATGTAGAGATTGTAGTTTGTGATGGTACAGTGTACAGATCGGTACTATGAAATAAGGCGTTAACACAATAATTAGAGTACACACAAGATTTACGTGGTTTGATCAACCTCAAGTCCTCAACCCAAGGTCTACGTCCACAAAATTCACTAGATTTTTCTTTCCTACTAGCTCAACCCAAGACAAGTAGAGGAACCCCACAACTAACACTGCTTGTGCTAGTTTAACTATGAAACTATTCCTACTCTCTCTACCTAAGACAATAGGAAACTCGAGTATAACCTCGTACGCCAAATACTTCACTCTATAAGAGAAAAGTACAAAGCAATTACCTCGTAATAATGCATTTCAGGCAAACGAATAGAGATAACTATTTCGACCTATGATGAGAATTGATAAGTACTTATTTTGCATAGTTATATAGGACTTTACGGTCCTATCCCATTTATATTCGATTATCATTCATTTCCACAATATTTCACGTCATTGGTATAGTTGTTGGTTTTCGAGCTTTTGTAAGGACTTAAAAATGATATTTTGGAAAATTAAAGATGCAGGATTAAAATCTTTTGAGTAGTGCCAACTTCGCAGCTTAATATTTCCCAAACCACTTTGAATTTTGAAGTGAAACCAATTTGAGGTGAAATATTATGATCTTATCTTTCTTAAAAAGTGGTCACACGCCCTAATCCGATAAGTAACGAACAAATTAGAGACGTTTGAAGTTGGACTGCCAGAGCACTTTTACACGACTCGTGCGAAAACACGATTCAACCGGTGATCCGTGCATGACTCGTGCATTATGGTGCACGAGTCGTGTAGATGCACGCGTTGATGTTTTCCGGATATTCTTTATTCTAATTTCGAGGGTTTTATTTCCTATTTTCTTTTAGAAAATTATAAAATAACCTCCTAGGTATTTATACCTAATTGATTCCAATACTATCACTCTAAGCTTTCATCTAAATAAACGGGTAGTTGTATGCTTGCGGTTAAACAAACAGGTAGTTGTAGCTAACTGGTCGATCTGAGGGAGGTATGAAAAACGTCTATGTCGTCTAAAGAATAATAGAGTCAGCTACGTTGTGGACGAAATGGTTTGTGATTGTATCGATTGGAACAAACAAGAATGTGATGGAAATCAATAAACTAAAGTGGTACATAAAGCACATGGCAAGTCAATTAAACATATATTATGGGAGATTACGCAAAGAACTATTTATCCGGGCAAGGCTATCATAATTCAATCAAATTACTATCCTAAATCCTACTTTCGTAGTGAAATGATCTAGTAATAAGAATCATTAAGAACGCATATTGTTTCCCAACTGGTCCTTGCAACCTAATTCCATGGTGAAACAATTCTATTTAATATTAGATGACTAACCACTATTAGAATCGCAACTACCGTTTATAAATTCAATTTAGAAGTCAAGCAAGCATTAATCTATATAAATCCTAATCACAGCAACGCATATACATTAGACAACATAAATCAAACTCATGCTTTACAATTAAATCTAACCATAATAACCCTAACCATAGGAATAATAACTTGCTAATTCATGAATTAAATCGTAGCATCTAACATATTAGGGTTCTATCAACCCCTAGAAAAAGGTTATTCACACATAATTGAATCAATAACAATAATAATAATTGAAATAAAGCAATACATAATTAAAGAGAAAAGGGGAAGAATTGCAATACCGTGGATTGTCTGAATAATAGTTCTAAATAATAATGAAAATAAACCGAAAAACAATAAGTGTCGTAGTATTGAAAAGTGGCAATGCAGAAAAGAATGAAAGCTTAGATTGATAGTACAAGGGCTCAACTAGGTATAAATACCTACCTAGGTGGTTATCTTATAATTTCCTAAAACTCCAGAAATTAGAATAAAGAATACCCGGAAAACATCAACCCATGCGTCTACACGAGTCGTGCACCACAATGCAAGAGTCGTGCACGGATCAGTGGCTTAATCGTGTTTTCTCACGAGTCGTGCAACTACGGCACGGGTCGTGAGAACTGCTCCGGTAGTGCAACTTCAAGCGCCTCTAATTTCTTTATTACTTATCAGATTAAGGCGTGTGACCATTATTAGAAATCTAAGATCATAATCTTTCACCTTTAATTGGTTTCACTGAGAAATCCAAAGTGGTTTGGGAGATATTGAGCTTCGAAGTTGGCACTGCGCAAAAGACTTTAATCCCGCATCTTAAATCCTCCAAAATGTCCTTTTTATGTACTGAAAAACTCAAAACCAACAACTATACCAAGGACGTGAAATATTGCGGAAGTGAATGATAATCGAATATAAATGGGGCAAATATAGCAATTATAGCACCGTAAAGTCCTATCTAAGTATGCAAAATAAGGACTTATCAAGAATTGTGTGTAACATCATTGTAGGGTATTGAATGTTGTTCTATTCTCTCTGCACATTTCCTTTGAAATTAAAGCTCAAAATTTTTGTGTGGAAAACGTTTAAGTGATTTGAAAACCAAAGGGCTCTTTTTATGCAATCAAAGAGTTCTTATTACTTTGAGACTCAATTGAGATTATTTCCTTTCCAAATAAATCATCAAAGGATAATATCAAATGAGGATAGAATATGCAATTTTACCTCAAATGAAATTCCTTAAATATATCTTTCAAACAACTCAAGATTTCATCCAAAATCAAACATGATTATTTCTGAATCAATATGTCATAATATCTCCACAAATATTTAGGATAATTAAGAGATATGTTTGTAATAAAATGTTTTCTCATTTCCTTAAAATTCAAACATTCACACCAAAATATATATTCTTGTGAAAGAAATAATATATTACAAAATATGTGAATCAAATAAATTAAATCTTTGAGATATTAGGTATCACTAAAGTTCTTTTTAAAAGATAATCACGATTTCTTTAAACCGATTTCGAAAACAATAAGTTTCACCAATACAGATTAAACAGCGCAATAGATGAGACAGATTGTTGATTTGTGAGTTAACACTATGAATGGGGAACAATGTTTTGGCTTTTTTATCAAATGGGGATTGGGGGTTTTTTCTTTATCGATTGGGGATTGAAAGAGATTCCATCAGTTAAATGCTGACGTGGCTGTTAGAGGAAAAAAAAATTACGTCTTTCTTTCTCTCTCCTCCCTCCGTCAATACTCCCCCCTACTCTGCACTCTGCAGTCCCAGCACCACCCAAATCCACCACAAAACGTGCGTACACTATTGTTCACATTCTCACAACCCAAACCTCAAATTGTTCCTATTTTCTTCTCAATTCAATCCAATCTCTCATTAAAACAATCTCACCATCTGAAAATCACACCTCAAATTAGCTTTGAACAATTAAAAATTAAAATCCAAATCAAAATTCATTCATATATAGCCCCCATCACCTTGAGTTTTAGTCAATCTTGAAAGTTGAAACTCCATTAAAGTTCCCCTCTCTCCTTCTTATTGATCACCTCATTGCATGGACTACAGCAGTAATGCAATCTTCAGGATCTCGACGACGACATACTTGCGGAGAACATCAACTCGCGGTGTCGGTGGGCAAAGATAGGAGTTGATTTTGGTGGTGTACTGGCAGGGGCGAAGCCAGGAATTAATTTTCGGGGTGGCGAATTATAACTATATACGCGGTATTCCTAACGTATAATTTAGGTTTCATTCATTATATGTAGCCAAAATCAATACTAAATAAGCTCATCTAATAAGAAAAATAACGAAACGGACATACTCATTAAACTACGGAATAAGAAAGAAAAAATAAACATACGAACAAAGATTGGGGCAAAGGGAAAGGAATGTTTTATATATTAAAGATTGTATAAGAAGCATGAAATGATTGTGGACTATTGGTTAGTTGTTAATATTTGATTTCATTAGGTTCAAATCCTCTCATAGACTACCTAAACCTAAATTTTAAAAGAAAAAGAAAAATTTAAAAAATTAATAAATCTTGCCTCTAACAAGAATCAAACCCAGCACCTCCTAGTTATAGGGATTCCAATATAACCACTAAGCCAACTGCATCTAATTTGTTATTTGAGCACTCAAAATTATATATAAACTACCTATTCCTATAAAACCGAAAAAATTCTGCACCCCACCGGGGTGGCCGCCGCCACACCTCGCCACCAGGTGGCTTCGCCCCTGTGTACTGGTGTTGGCCATTATTGGGGAATGAGGAGTTGGGTTTGTGTCGAAGAGGGGGGATGGAAGTGGAGTGATGAGCAGATAGAAAAAAAAAATGGAAACGGTAAAAGGTAATTAGTATTTTTTTCATTATTTTTTTATCAAAAGTGCCAGCTTTAACTGACGGCGTCCATCTTCATCCCCCATTTGATAAAATAAAACGTTGCATACCCCATTTGATTAAAACATGGAAACTTTATACCCCATTTGTATAGTTAACTCGTTGATTTGTCGTCTCCTACATCATTAAGCACTCCAATTAAACTCGGCAAAAGTGACCCGATACCCAAAACCCGACCCGAAAGTTTTGACTTGAACCTGAATTTTACCTGAAATGATATCACCCGTTTTTTACCCAAACGCGGTTACACTCGACCCGAACCCGATTATCACCCGAAGTTGACCCGAACGCGTAATGACCTGAACTAAACTAGCTCGACCGGATGATCACCCGAACCCGAATAGACCGTACTAAATTGACTTGAATTTTTTTTATTCTACATACTATATCTAACCTTTGAGTTAGTGATACCAGCATTTCGCGCCAATCAATTTTGTATCATATAAAGTAAGTATATTACATGACATATATTCGTATTTTTCACATGAAACGAGTACGTAAGGGCCCTTCGGTATCACTGACGTTTTCAATTTTAGGTTTGTTTGCGTAAAAAATTTAGTTAAATAAGTTACAAAATTAACTTTAAGTTCTTTGGTATTATAATAGTCATATGAAAAATGAAAATTGAAAACCACTTTTTCTGGTTTTAAAAAACAGGACTTTGGTTTTCAAAAAAACTGAAAACTGAAAACTAAAAACGATACTAAACATGTCCTTAACAACTTGATTGAATGTTTTCGATCAATATTTGGTCAGTCAATCGGAAATAAATGTAAATAGTACAAATCTAATCATGATTATCTCGATTTTTCAGCTAGACCCGAATTAACCCGGCCCAAGTTGACCCGATCCGTATGAACCCGACCCGAACTAACCCGAATAATTTGACCCGTACCTGAAATTGACCCGAAGAATGCTAAACCCGAAGTGGCCCGAACCCGACCCAACCTGAAGTGACTCGAATTTTATAGTTCAGCCGAATTGACCCGGCCCGAACCAACCATACCCGAACCCGACCCGAATCACCCATTTGCCAGGTCTAACTCCAATACACATCAAATAAACACATAAACTCATCTTACAACAAGATTAAGAGCTAAAGTAAACATTAACTAGTCTTCAACGAGAACATCTAGTTAATGCTTGTACCTCCATTGGTCTCGCCGTAGCACAATCAAATCTTCCTGAAATGTTAGCTTACCAATACTAAACAAGATGTTAACTAATAACAAGAGAGTAATCAACATATAAATCATATCATCTTGTCATCATCGGATCAGAAAGCACTACATGGTTCAACATTTTCGATAGTTATTTAGCTCTCAATCGATGAAAAGATGGATACTTTACACTTGTCGTGTACGAGAATTTCACAAGGTCCTTCACTCTAAAGTCTAAACCAAATAAAGATTATCATAACATGCGTACATTTACTAGATGCTGATGGCCAATAATAATACCTAATAGTGTTAGACGCTCGTTAGGCCAAACCCAAACATAACCCGAGATTTAAATCTAATTAAGGGGTAACACGCACAGTAACCTCAAGAGTCAAGACTATATAAAAAAAGGGGGGAAGTTTGGGGGTATTGAAGAAATTCAGAAACTGAAAATTCACGCGGTGATCCTGAACTTCGCAAAATTACACGTGGTGACCCAAATTTTAACTTTGTGCACACGGTGACCCTGAACTTTAAACACCTCATACCCAAAACGCACCCTTATTGAGGAGAGTTAATCAAAGTTCCAAAAAAAAAATTGCATGAAATTTTTCTAAGATTTTTATCTAACTCACCAAATAATTTTTTTGGAACTTTGATTAACTGATTTGCGTGTATACCATCATCAAAACGGAGGTATTTTGGGTATGGGGTATTTAAAGTGGGACGAAGGGAGTATAGTATAGTATAAGAACTGTGGGATCAGAATAGTACCATACCACTAATCCTTCTCCTTCTCCTAAACATCACTAATAATTAAGATATGACTTAAAAAACCCCAACTACCTAACTTTCATTCAGTCCTTTTTTCAACAGTACACAAACAGCTAAAACCCCTTCAATTAGTCAATTCTATATAACAGGATGCGAATACGACCTTCTCTTTCTCTACCCTCAAATCTTGCGGAATACACCTTGTCCTCCAAACAAACTTAACTAAAAAGTCTTCCCTCACACCCACACCCACACACACACACATGACTATATTCATCCGTTCATTATTCTCTCTTTTATAACATTTATTATTTTTCTCAATTTCTTGTCAAATAACGATTCGTCCTTCTAGAAACCCACCAAAAAAATTGATTTTTACGTGTTCAATTGCATCATCAACAACAACAAAAGTTATTATTCTTCCTCTTTTCTTGGCAACTTCCTCCTCTTCAAAATTCCTTCTTCAACAAGGCACAAATCTTTTACTTCTTCCTTCTTTTTTAGACCAATCAAGTAGAAAATATTCTACCAAACTCCCTACATTTAAATTATAATAATAATATAATATTTTACTTCGCCCGTTACATATTGTGCGCTCGTTAGGACAAAAAAATAGATACGTTGCCATATTATGGGAGAGGCAATACGTGAAGAAAATCAAGAACAACAACAACAATTACACGAAAACAACGTGGTCGACAAACTTTCTGGATCCGCTACTGGTTGTAATAATAATGTGCCGAAATTTGAAATGAGCGAGATGAAGGTTTTTTCGCCGGTAGGGAGGGGGGCGAAAGGGGTGGTGTTTCATACTCGTATCGAGAATTTGGAGGAAGATTTGGCGTTGAAGGTGGTGCTGAAATCGTCAACGAAGAGGAGCAGGAGCTTGGAAAGGAGCATTGGGTTTGAACAAAGCAGGGTGTTTTTCGAACAGCAAGTTTTGAGGGAGCTTGATCATCCTCTTTTGCCTAGGTTACGTGGTGTGTTCGAGACGATTAACGTTTTTGGGTACGCTATTGATTATTGTTCTGGTGGGAATCTTAGCGTGTTGCGGAAACAACAGGTTGAGCAAATGTTCTCCGATGATATTATCAGGTAATAAATTATTTATATTCTCGTTTTTGTAATCATTATTATGGATTCATGGTCATAATTAGGTGTTATGCACCTAATCATGTATTAAAGTTTGTAATTTTATTTTGTTATGATCATGATTATTATAAAGTTTGTCACTTTATGAGAGGATCCATGTTAGCCGAACCCAAATCTGTTATGTTACGTCAGAAAAGTTTACGAATTTTTTTCATTTTGAATGATTGTAGGTTTTATGGAGCAGAAATGGTATTGGCATTGGAATATTTGCATAATAAAGGGATTGTTTATAGAGATTTGAAGCCAGACAATGTGTTAATTCAAGATAATGGGCATTTAATGTTGGTAGATTTCGATTTATCAACCAAACTCGTTCCGATTTCGCAACAGACTCGGTCGAGTTCGAGTTGTGACTCGGAGAAGAAGCCCCAATTGGAGAGGAAGAAATCCCAGTTGCCAATATTCTACGCTTTTTGCAAATCAGGGATTTCTGCAGAAAACTCGTTCAACTCGGGCGTGAACTCGGTGGACACGTCCGAGTCGGACTCGGTGGGGAAGTCCAACTCGTTCGTTGGTACGGAGGAGTATGTGGCACCCGAGATTATACAGGGTAACGGTCACGATTTCGCGGTGGATTGGTGGAGTTTGGGTGTCGTTTTGCATGAAATGTTGTACGGAACGACGCCGTTTAGAGGGGCAAACAGAAAGGAGACGTTTTACAGAATTTTGTCCAAAACGCCGGAGCTTGTTGGTGAAACGACGCCGTTAAGGGACCTGATTAGAAAATTGCTCGAAAAAGATCCGAAGCAGAGGATCACGCTTGATGGAATCAAGGGCCACGATTTCTTCAAGGGGGTTGATTGGGATATGATCCTACGGCTATCAAGACCTCCGTTCATACCTGGACGGCCAGAGATGGGGGAAGGGATGGATGGAATAAAGGCAATCGATGTGGAATCCGTTGTATATGGAATATTTAAAATGGAGATACCAAGTAATAATACTACGATTACTACTAATAATAATGAAAATAATAGGCATGTTGAAAATATTGAGGGTACGAAAGAAGGAGAAAAAATCAAAATTAGCATTAAGAACCACAAAGAGAGCATAGATAGAGGTGTGTGGGTGGAAGGATTGGAGCAACCCTCAATCTCTAGTGATTTTTCAGTTTTCTGATGAGTTTTTTCGTTTATTAACCCATTTTTTCATTCCCTTATGTAATTACTCCGTATTCAATTAAATACCTGAAAAAAAGTTACGAAAGTATTTCTATGTAGTACTAATTAATTAACAAGAGTACTCCAAAGAATTTTAAACAAGAGTATTATAGAGATACGGTGTACATTATATCTATGTTCGCCATATTCTCATGTTGTCAATGAATTACTTGAGGAAACGGTCGTGTCAAATTCTCAATGGTCTAACTAGACCAAAAGTTTTAAGATATATGATCAATGAATAACTTCATTTAATTTGATCTGTTGATTAGTGCTAAGCTAAGGTAGATGTAATTTAGTTAGTCCATGACTTCAATGGTCCAAAATTACTCAATTAAATATATTTTTTTTATGAAAATAGTCTACCACGCTATTTGTTTCGAGAAAAAAAAAAATTATCACGCCATCGGCTTGAAGGTTAACACCATAAACTTTGGGATTGATCAAATCTATATAAATACAGACTAATTTTAAAGTCAAAGGGAAAGAAGTTGACTATCTTAGGGGAGATAATGTCCAAAGTTCCAAAATAAGGAAAATTCAAGATTGTCACGCTATGACAATGAGCAATAATGTTGAAATCTTATAGTTTCTTAAGAATGAAGGAAGATAGATATCTGTCCTTTCAAAAAAAAAAAAGATAGAAATTTGAGCCTTACTCTTACAAAGTCAAGACAAATGGTAAATTAGATCATGCTCCCGAAAGCACAGGGGAACATGCATGGTCTATTGTAAGAAGGATCACCACGCTTTTTGTGCTCTCGGAAACATAGTATAACCATCAAAGAGCTGAGGACAAAGAGTTGAAATTAAAGGTATGAAGTAAACACAAAACACTCCCCCTTGCTTCGCAGGGCCGGGGTAACTAACAATTCTAGGTAATCAAATTATCAACACCACATTTTCTAACATATACATACTCCACATTGTTGTATTGTGGTTAGTTGTACACGCGGCCACTCATGATAAAGAAAGTTCAATATATGATTATGTGATTATATTGTCATTTTTGCGTTCGGATGGATTTTCAATGTTGAATTTAAACTGTATCACTTTACTAAAGTACTCCATAAATTTGGGTGGATCATTATGGATGGTTGAAATCGAAGTGAGAAAGAAGTCATAAAAGTTGGAAAATTTGCATCGTTGATGGCACAATCAAAAGGGCATTGCTCAAAGTTAGCATTATGTAATCACCATACAATTTGTGTTGTTAGTCAAATGTTGGTGGATGAATGTTTCCGGATTCGGCTGCATTTAAACTTAATCTATGGTGGCGCTTTAACGGATTTTGGAGAAAAGTCCAAAATCACATCAGCTGAATTTCAACTCTCCTACTGTAGCTCATTTTTGACTCATTGCCAATTTACCATAGAACTGATGAAATATTTTGGAGTTGGTAAATATCATATCTATGGTCATATAGATAATTTTTATTTATAATGAACGCCTAATTGAAACATGTAGTTTCTTCCTACTCATTTTCCGAGGTGGTTCACAGGGCCTTTTGCCAAACTAGCCCTTTAATTGAAATTATTTTCCAAAATAGCCATACTCTAATTTTAATGACAAGAATGACAATCTTGAAGATAAACTTGCCTAACTAATTATGATAGCCGGTTTAACAAAAAGAATTTACAATTATTGAACCATTTTTTTGCCAAACCATCAACTCCATTCGGTCCAACATTTAATTTTTTTGGGTTTCAATGTTTCATGTTCCTTTGGTTTAACTTAATTATCTCATTATCGAACCAATTTCTGCACAGTCAAGCAAACTCTTTTTCCCATTCTTAAATTTTGAAATCAATTTGTCTATGAAAATTAAAATTGGCATTCTTCAATTAAGAACATATAATCAGTCTCCCAAATTCTGAATTTTGGAGAAAGAGAAACATACCAGAAATCGAAATAATGCTTAATAATCTGGTAAGGGTTTACGGTTAGGACGTCGCCGCTGTTTCGAAGCTGGGATTATTATGAAGAACAAGGATTTTGGGGGGAAAAAAAAAGGGTTTTGGTTTCATTTGTGGTGAAGATGAAGTACGACAATCATGACACTTCAAATTTGGCTTGATCAATAATCTTACTTTTGTGATTTTTATGCAAATGATGATATGTCGAGCATGGTTGCTCATGGGGTTTTGGAAAAAAAAAAAGGGTTTTCGTTTTATTTGAGGGGTGGTCATTTTTTTACGAACTGTTCTTCTAAATAAACCGGACTAAATGTATTTTTTTTTAATTCAAATGCAGCAAATTCATTCATTTTCCTACAATTTGGTCATTTTGGATAATACTATAGCCGTGTAGCTATTATGGGGAATAGTTTTAATTGAATGGTTAGTTTGGCAAAAGACCCTGGTTCACAATTTTTTAGGGTTTGTAAACGGAATTATTCCTTGTTTATATAATTACTTTTTGTTTGTTAACGTTTTTCTTTGTTTCCACTTTGTTTCTCTCCTCAAACTTTTACGTTGCCGCTCCACAAACCTTAGGTAACAAAACACATTCCCGTTTTTATCATGTCTGGTCTTTCTCCCTCGTAAACACAATTCTACTACCAGTATTTTCAATGTAGTGTAAATTCATTTTAATAGTGCCTTATGCTCACTTGATTTTAGTATACTACTTTTTTTAAGACATTTTAATATACTACTAGTTAAGTAATATCTACACATTGAGTCATTGATAATACGTTCAATCATCGTTCATGATGACAATATAGTAAAAGATAATATGAGACGGTTAATATTTTTTTGAAAAATATCAGAAACCCAAAATGATAAGTACATCCATTTACTTTTACATACGAGTACTTTTGATCCGTTATGTGAAATATTCTCCGTTACGTATCATCATACTACTATATTTGTTTTCAAAAAAATGAAACTAAAAGAGCTCCCAAAAGAAAAACTACTGAAACTTCGACCCCGATTGCACCACCCTTTTGATCACTAGTTACTCGTCCCACAGCTAACGGAGCTTCCGCAGCAAGCTGATCATCGCCGCCATTTTTCAAATCGATCTTCTTCTTTGAGCTCATGTGAGCCGGCTCCATAGGATGCATTTCGGGCTTACCATCATTACTTAGCGGACCAGCTTGCCAGACCGTGTTCACTGAGGATTCACCATCCGGGATAACCCAAGTGCCGAAAATTGTGACACTCCCAGAGATATCTTCTACGGAGAGGTCCGTGACATTATACGATATAGGGCTTAGACTAACGGATTGGTAAGACATGACATCGACTGTGTTGACATTTATTGGGTCAGATGGCTTAGGTTTAAAGGCCATTAGGGCTTGTGACCCTAGCATGCCAGACCCGGTAGGGTTGAGTCCCCATGCAACCCACCCATTGTTCGTTTTTGGAGCTGTGAAAGCCATCGATAATGTTGATGTGGGCGTGTCATATATCCAATGCAAAATCGCTTCTAAGACTGGGAGATCCATACAATGCTCGAATGTTTTCTTGTTTGCGAAAGGTTCCATGGATGCGCATGATAATTGTTGAGAGCGTACGCGATAAGTTAAAGGAAATATTAAAAATAGTGTCATCGCCATTATTCTAAAAGAAGCCATGATTATTTGACGAATGAATAATGGCGATGACACAAAAAATGAAGGGACAAAAGTGAGAAACAAAGTATGAATGTACCGTGTTTTGATGTGTTTAAACTTTTTTTTGTTTGTTGTAGGGAACTTATATAAAGAGATTTTTTTTTGGATAAGCTAATTATAGTAATTTTGATTCCTGTGAAATAGGACGCTACATTAGTGTTCCTGAAATAAAATTAATATCTAAATATGCGCTCCAAGCCTCCAACAAATTAGAAATTGATGAGAAAGATTAGGATGACCTTCAACTCCACGATATTAAGATATTGATTTTTCTAATGTGTGCCCATAAGGCACATGATAAAACTTGATTTCCTACCTTAATTAAGTGATATTCTCCTGAATATATCAATTAGATTTCATATTTTGTTTTTTCAAGTGAGAATATCACTTAATCAAGGAAATAATTGGACTTTTATCATGTGCCTTATGGGCACACGTTAGAAAACCTGTTAAGATATTATGATGATAAAGATGATTCTTCTGTCTATCAATAATTGTGTGCATTTAACCATGTATTTTATCAGGATGGAGAAGAGACAATAATGAAATATTTGTTCCTCTCTTATTGCTTTTGTAGCGTCATATTCAACAGTACATTATTAAGAAGAAGAAAGTAGCATCTTGACCAGTGGCGGCTTTTAATCCGGGGGCCATGGGCAACACTTGACCAGTGGCGACTTTTAATCCGGGCGACATGGGCTGTCGCCCATGACCCCCAGTTTTTGCGGCCCAATAACAGTAAGGTTGGTACATATACAAATAAGATGCATATAAAACCATGAAAATCTATCTAGCCCAATGGTAGCATGTCAATTCCGTAGCCCTCATTTAGGTTCGAATCACATTAGACCCTCTTTCTTTCATTTTTTTTTTTTTCATTTCACAAGCCTCCATTTTCCTATTATTTTACCATGATTTCGGGTCGTAATTCACTTTATTTCTAACAATACACTTTTTTTTTACCATATTTGCTAGTGTGCTTAGAGATTTTAACTAAAATTTCCGTTCTTATATACAAACCATGCATTAAGACAAACATCCGACTATGTGACCCAAAAAATGCGTTATTTTATGCTAAGACGCAAAAGATACATTTAGTAGAATTTAGGGGCCCCGATTGAAATGTCGCTCAGGGCCCCCATAATCTCCCAGCCGGCCCTGATCTTGACCGAGCCAAACTACTAGTGTGCATGTTCGGCTGACATAATTTAAGTAGCATCTTGGGTAGCTGAACATCTTATCTAGCATTTGGGAAATGCTACTCAAATAACATTTCAGATATGTTTGGTAGTCAGGTAGAAGGTAGCGTTTAGCGTTTTGACCTAGTTAGAATATTACTTGATATGTGTGGATGTACATTGTTATTAGCGCTTGAAGTAGCATTTAGCGTTTGAATAGACATTTGGGAAATGCTATTATAAGTAGCATTTCCTCTAGAAAGTAGCAAATCTTGATGAAAGTCTAGCGGGTAAATCGCCACTTTAATTTTAATAACCCAACAGCTACTGATTGTGCCAAACATGCCATTATTAACAGCTGCTTTTTAGCCAACAACTAATAGCTAGTCAAACTGTTAACAAATACCTCAATATCACTTTTGTAGGTTCGAGTAAGATCTGGCATTTTGCGTAGCGATTCTATGGGTAATGAACATAAACATTTGTCGAAGCCAAAAAAAATTGTCAAGCTAGAACCGCCCTTCCGCGTGATAGATTTCAAAAAATATATTTTTGGGGCATTGTTCATGGAACCGTCATGCGGGATGACAGTTTTATGAATAGTAAAACCGCCATGCGCAATGGTGGTTTTAGACTTATGAAAGTTTTTGTGGTTCGGATTTTTGGTACTATACTACTGTTCACTAGAATCACTACAATAGAGATAGAACCATCATGGGCAATGATGGTTGTTATCCGAGCCTAGAAAGTGATTACGCTGTAAACCTGACAAAACTAACCTAGACTCGAACTTCCGACCCGAAATAGTTGACCTGAACATCCAAATTTGAGCTGAATTTATAATATGAATTCAACCCGAAACCCAAAATGACCTGACCTAAACCCGGAATTGACCCGAATAGTGTTTGACCCGAACATGTCCGAACTAAAATGAGCCAGACCCGAATAACCAAATATTTAAATGAATCAGTTGAACAAAGCGATTTGGATTAGTTATATCACATCTTCAAACACTCAAATTACCAATAGTTTCCATCAAACTATTACAATGCATATCCACCATTTTAAGAGGAGTTCGCGCGGTAGTGAAATTCATCCTATTATCAAAGAGACTAATCAACCTCCCTACTTAGGCCTTGTTCGATAGGACTTAATAAAAGTTGTATTCAAATATCAAAATCATTCTAATAATATCAGCTCAAATCAGAAATGTTCAAATAATTATCATTGTATTTGGTCCATAATTCATATTAATTCGTTAAAATTCAATCAAAAATTTCAACAAGTTCAGATTCGATCAGATCAATTCAGAAGAGATGAAATCCTATCAAACGGGGCCTTAGTAGCAAAATGGAAGCATCATCATATCCTTAATTCTCAAGATGCATACCCACACTTTATCCAATCGACTAGGATAATAACATTTGACATTTTGATTAATGGATTGGGTGGTATCTTGAACACGAGGGTCACCTAATCACGCTTCATAAAAAACGATCCTAATTTAATCGACTAAAAGATAATAATATTTTACGTTTTGATAAATAAATCGGGCGTTATTCTTGCATACGAGAGTCACCTGAAGAAAAAAAAACGATTCTAATTTGTGATCAACCAAACAAAAACCCCGAACCCAAAACCCCTTCCACAAGAAACTCCGGTCTACACCATCGCCTCACTACACACTGCCTCTTTTCTTTTTCTCTCTCTCTCTCTCTCAATTGTGCATCGTTGAAGTTAACCCAGAAACATGTCGTCAAGGGCAGCACGGTCATTTCTCTCTCGCCGCCGGCACTCCGGCTCACTTTCTCTCTCCTCCTTCCGCCGCCTTCTCTCCACCTCATCTTCATCCTCTCCTCTCTCCCGCGCTTCACCAACTCCCAGGTACTCTTTTTTTAGGGCTTCTTCTTTTTCTTTTCTTTTGGGAACTCAATGTATCTTCATACTCAAGTTTCGTGATCTTTTCATGCTTTTCATCCCCAATTTATTCAATTTTGTGTTTTTTTTGTTTGTTATGGTGGGTAATCATTGCTATGTGGGAAGTTTCAATTGCGAGTATGTCAGTTTTTAGTATGCACTCTTTGGAGGTTTGGCGTAATGGTTAAGATGGAGTTATTGTGTTGTGTTGTGTTGGGATGAATTTCCGTCTTCGATATTGTACTGACCTTCGCGCCTCATTTTGGACAAGCGAATGCTAATTATTAAACGGAGGGTGTTTGGTTGATTGTGTATAGTGTAGTGTATTAGGGTTGGGAATTTGCCAAAACCCGCTTCGCAGGACGTCCGTAATCTCGTGTTTTAGACGTATACGTTGCTGCCATTGGGACTAATTTGTGGAGTGGAGTGGTGCCAATGTGGATCTGAATGTGACTGTGATACTAGCCTGTGTGCTTAATTGAGTGATTGTTTTGGTAGTTTAGGTCTTCTTGTTGGGGAATTTTTGATGTCTTGTTCGGAAGTTGCACGGGTGGGACTTGGAAGGGTGGAACTTGAACATTGTTACATTGCTTGAGGAGAGATTTAGTTTGTTTATCTCCTAATGTGCTGTTCGGTTGTTATGAATGCTTTGTCCTTCAATTAGGTTTGATTATTTGACAGATGAATAGGGGATATTGTGGAGAATGTCTTGTAACTCTTCATAAAAGGGCGCTCTTTTCTTTTGTATACCTTGTCTTGGGGATCAAACTACCTTATTATCGCTTTAAATCTTGCTATGGGACAAAGTGTTGAGCGGATTGAACTGACAGTTTGGCATATAGTTTCTGTATCTATGATTACATTTGTTTCAATTCTTTCATTGCTTCTTTTGAGCTCATTTCTTTTTGCTACTACTTTGTTTCTTTTCGTGCCCCTTCCCTGTGTTTAAAGTGGTGGGGGGTTAAAGATATTGTTTCTCGCTTGTATTACCTTTTTATTTTGCTGCTTTTTGGACAATGACTTTGGTTTGTATGGAGAATTATTGAACTTGTTCATTGTGTGAAATTGATATCTTGTGTTTTAATTTTGCGGCAAAAGAATATTTGTTCATGTACTGTGCTTTGGGCTGAAGCTGCATTGTCTCTGTGCCTGATGATCAGAGAAGAAGCTAAGAAGAAAATTTATGATGTCTCTACCAGGAGGTACTTTGGATCTGGCAGCAGAGTAAGTGAAGCAAGCATGAATAAGGTTAAAGGTACTTTTCCTCTCTTCAAATCTAACTTTTTTTTGGGGTGGTTACATCTATATCAGAATGTACATATTATTTATTCCACATCTTTGTATCAGCTGTTAAGTCAAATCTGAAATTTTGATGTTTGAAGAGAGATAATGTATTGTTTTTCATATAGCTAGTTGCTGGTAAGTCTTATCGTGATTTATGAAGTTTCTCTTCGCATGTCAACCAGAATTAAGATAGATTGTATATTTACTGTCGTCATTCTGATAATTCTTTATAAAATCTCATGCTAGGCCAGACGTATTCATTGGCTTCATTCAACTCTAGATTTGCTGACCAGCTGAGTGAAAACTGTAGAATGGCTCGTCCGATCCATTCCTTTTACAGATCTTTTGCATCCAGTTCATCTTCACAGCCTCCTGGTCAGAAAGAGGCACATGTATGATTCTATGTTTCCCAATTTTCTCTCAAATGTTTTTCTCCTCTTTGTGTTTGTATGTTCTGACATTTCATGCTTATAGTTCATCTATGCAGAAGTGGAACCTTGGCGCACCGGTTAAGGTTTAGCTGAGTGATCGATATGTCACGAATTCAAGTCCTGGGAGCAGCCTCTTGTCCCAAAGTGGCAAGGGAAGGCTTGCCCTCTATACACCCTCGTGGTGGACCCTTTCCCGAACCCTCGCCTTGCGGGGATGCCAATGTACACCGGGCTGCCCCCCCTTCCATCTATGCAGTTATTTTCAAAATTATGCATATGATCGTTAATTACATCTCCCCGACTCCCTGTGTATTAACTATGGTTTCTGGTGCCTAGAAAACTGTCCAAATGTTTCAATATCTCTGGTATGGAGTAAGCCTCTAATACATAGTATCTGAATTCTTTTGTTGGAATTTGTTCTGGTGAATGATTTTAAGGTCTCACTTACTGACAAACTGTTTACTTATAGGAATGTATAACCTTGTATATGCTATCCTCTTCTTTTCTCCCAAACCTCAATCTGTTCTCTGTAGCTGAATAGTTAATTTGGTAGAAGTGACAGTTTCAAAATTCTATGTTGGTTAAATATGTTTTTATTCCAGTGTTCAAGGGATGTGCCATACTTATGCTGAACTTCCAATAAGATGACTAGCTGTCTGACCTTGTATCGAAAATCAATTTACTTTAGTCTTTGTGTGTTTTGAACATGTATCTGGTGGCATAAAAGTCTTTTGTATTACTGAGGGCAACTTCCTCGATCTGAAACTGCGTGTACTTTGAATGATTGAAATACTTGTATTGTAACATAGATGTGATTATTTTCCCATGAACAGGAAAGAAAGGATATATCTACTACTGAAGACCCATTTGACTCTCCAACATATCATATTCCAGAAAAGCCCGTCACATACGCAGAGGGTGGTTTCTATAGTATAGTGATCCTTGCTGGCCTCGGAATAGCCGCCATTGCAGCATATGGTGTTATTAAGGAGCTGTTATTGGAACCGAGAGAGTATGCAGACTAGACCTTGGTTGAGTGCAATAAATGAGGAGAGTTTTTAAATTTGATATGGTTTGAAACCTTTTTTGCAGGTATAAAATATTTAACAAGGCATTGGAAAGAATTCAAAATGATAGTCAGGTTAGAAATTTAATTCAAGAATTACTTTGTAATCTCTTTTGTCCATTTGATTTGAATTATTATTTGGACAGGGCTAGTCATATAAATAATGAAGTCCCTAAGCATATTGTGGTAGATTGCTTCAGCAACTTTTTGTCCATTAACTAGTTTCTGGATGAAGTCATTATCTTTACTCATTCATCCTTTTCGCTAAGCCACACTGGATTGTTTGTTTTCACTTTTTCTGGGCTGTGTTGTCTCTCTACCATTCTTGTTCCGTAAATCCCTTTGCCCTCTCTTCACATCCCTTCAATGAGCAGCCTTGAAGAAATTCCTTTTTTTCTGTTTTGGGGGGGGGGGGGGGGGAGTATGTGAATTGAAGATTGTGATCCATGTATATCCTGCATATTTATGTAGCTAGATACAACAAAAACTTTAACTATGTCTCCAAGGCTCCTACCTATGGTGAGGTAATGGGGGGTCGGATGCATGCTGCCTTACCCGTATGATGGAAACATAGAGAGGCTGTTTCTGGAGGACCCATATTGGAGTTTGTCTCAAAAATTTGCTCCGGCTAATAGTATTTCGGAATACAAGAAGTGTGGAGTTTTACAACATTTTGCTCTACTCCATTATTGCCGAAACCAAAGAATAGTAAGTCTTTGGCTTCATTGGGAATGGGAACAATACAAGCTTCCCATATAATGATTCGAAACACTTAGTGGGTGCTGAAACAATTTCAGCTAGAATTTGCGGAGTGGCATACTCATTAAAATTTCAGCCTACACACAATACAGGTATTCAATTTATCTCTACGTAGATCATGGGGTAACAGGGTACAATTTATGTTCCCGAATCATGTGTTGAAAGTATTCAATTTATCTCTTCAATTGAGGTCACTTCTGTAACACAGCATCAGCACTTCTCTTTTTAGTACACCAGTTGCTCTACAGACGTTTCCTGTTTTCTTATAAACAGAAATCCAATAAAGACTGCAAAACTATGAATTACGTGATCATTGTTTCCTTTGATTCTTTTTTTTTTTTTCTTAACTGTGGAGCTACTGCTTTTAAATTTCATTTCTGATCTGTGACATTTTATACAAAGCTTTTAAGGGTATGTAGAATGCTGAAGTTTTCTCCATCTGTTTTAGGTGAGAGTGCGAATAGGATCTCCTATTACTGGGTATGGCCAGGAGACAAGGAATCGATCTGCTCGTCAGAGAATACCAAATAGGGTATGGACTGATGAAGAAGGAGTGGAGCACATTGAGGTAAACTTTGAGGGGTTTCCTGATCCTCCTTTGACAAAGTACTTTAATTTATGCAAAACACAAGAAACTGTTGGGGGGGGGATTTCAGTTAGACGGTATGAGGTTTGATAGAACTCAAGCTTTTTATGGGTAATAGAGATGGCAGAACTTTATGCTATTCATGCTTCTGCCTATTGTCCATGGGTAGATTCTTAGTTTGGTTAACTAATCCATAGTATTCTATATGTGATCTACTGATCTTCTATATATAAATGATGGAGAACTCTAATGTTACAATATTATTGAACAAACCAAGCCACATACTTCAGTAATTATGTTATGATACATTACTTCACCTCCTGTTCTATCTGGATGTGTGAATTTGACCACTACGTGAAGGCTAACGTGTTGCATTTATGAACAGAGACTGCTACAACGTCCACTATAGTTAGTTATTTATTTTTTTGTTCAGCAATGAAAACAAATGCTAACCTAGGTCTATTACATCCTCATAACGAGTTAATAAAAAAGCTTCAAACTACGTGGAATCCCTCAAAAAAAAAAATTCCGCCGCAGTCACATCCTTCATAGTCGCTCTCGGAGGGGTTCTCCTTGCTTGCTTGGCCATTTGATCTGCTTCCTCGTGTCTCTTTCCTATGGCCCGAAGCCCCGAACTCTCACATGGAACTCCTGGACGAGCTTTCTGCATTCCAAATAAGTATTAGCAAGCTTATCTGTTGGATTTTGCTCATTGTTGATGCCTTGTGGAACAAGTTGGCTATCTGAAAACACATTCACCTATTTTTTCCTCTTGAGCCATTTCAGCCCCATGAACATGGCCATCCCTTCGGCAGTTTTGGCAGCAGTAGTCATAGTATGTGGGATGAAGCCATTGATCTAAATACCAATAGTATCCTCCAGAAGGCATCCATCTAAACTTGTTGATTTATCTTTGGCGATAAAGGAAGCATCGAAAAAAAGAACGAACTGGCTCAAGGGGGGGGGGGGGTTGGAGGTTCAGATTTCTGTTGACAACAGTGGGGAGGTGAGGGGGAGTACTTGAAGTTAAACCACAGCGTTTTGCAGCTATTTTATATAGTGAATAGCTGAAGAGTGTTTGTTTTTTTTGGTACATAGAAGCAACAAAGGTCGCGGGAGTGGGGGGATATGAGGATTCGACCCGGGACAACTCCCAGGCTGGTTGAGTTTCTAAACTAGGCCAACCTTAATCCTCATCGTGGTGGATCATTGAATGTTTGCTTTACACTACTTTTGTCATGTTTGAGGGTGCTAAGACCCCACTTACTGCATGTGCTTAATCTGTAAAATATGTCTCCCCAAACTTTATGAGTTTTGATTTGATCCTTGGTGCTGGAAGGAACATTAGTTTTTTTATTAGAAAAATGTCTTAATTGCTGAATGCTTACACGGTGATTGCTCTCTGTTGCCGGTGCAAGGCTGAAAGTGTCCGGAAATCTAGATCTTATTATATCCTGCAAGTTTCTTCAAGGGGAACTTTGGTTTGAAATTATCTTTAATTTGTATTCAGATCAACTTTTGCATTCGCGGGCCTCAAGGAAATGGAAAAGTCTTCTGTCAGATGTTCAAAGACAAAGTGGACAAAGAGTGGAAATACATGTATCTGGTTGTCGACATTCTCCACCCTACCCAGAAACAGTTGATGTTAGAATCATTCCTTCCAGCTTGAGAAGGGGTGTCAGGCAGTGTGTTGTCACCAAGATCACGCATTTCTTGGTAGGACGTGAACCAGGAGTATAATTCCAATCCCTTGGTGTTACAAGATTGCTCGTCAAAAAAAGAGTGTTGCCAACTGAAGTAAAAAAACAAATCCAAAAAATCCGGTGGTTGAAGGTATGTAACTATCAACAAACCAAGTACGGAATTGTTCACCAAAGTTTTTGGCACTGGGAGATCAAATGGTATAGTGTCTACTGCTACTAATCTGTTCTGAGTTCTTTCTAACTCCGAGGTCATACTTGAGGTGATATGCTCTGGTTGCTGAAATATACTTTTGCTATGCAGCAGGTTTTATATACCATTTGGTTTCCATTTTGCAGTTATCTTTCTCAGTCCAGGAATCTTAAACCATAATCTATGATATGATACACATTGGTTACAGATTGCATGCAAGAATGAATCACGCTCAGTCTTTTTTTTTTTTTTTTCTTCTTCTTTTGAGGGGATTCTTAACCTAGCATAATTCATTTTTTGGCTCAAAATAATTAGGGCACAGCCTTCGTTTTGTCTTTCTGGTTGTGGGATGACAATTTCTTTTACAGGTTCTTTGTCATTTCCTTTATGGTCTATGGATTTCTGTGTTTCAAGTGTAGATACTGCTGAAAATTTAAGCGCTTGTCTAATTTTCCAAATGGAAGAACAACCTGTTGTGTGGCCTGAGGCCCCAAGAACATGTTTATAAGGTCGGAATCTTACCAAGTACGGAGTATATCGTTACTTTCTCCCTGAAATGGGAGCAAGGCATTGCCCCTTCCTTTCAAGACCGACGGTTACCTTCCAGGTCGATCCGATGGGTTGAATAGTTATACCCCTGGATGCGATCATCAAAGGAAGGTAGTGGTGTGCGACGTGCAATCACGAAAATTTATTTGACAAAAGAAAATGTAGCATGTAGCATGAGAGTTGCCATTCAAAAGAGAAAGAATTGGCTGACTTTTTCCAGCAGAAATTGATTGATGAGCATATTTGAGGGATGCACATCGGTCGGCACTTACGTCAGGGAAGCCGAAATAGATGGAGGGAGAATGTGGGCATGTTGCAGGCTTTAAGCTCACTTAAATTAATGGCCTTTTTATTCTATCAAGTCAACTTTTAACATATAATAAAGTCACTATACTATAATCTAATAGTACGTTATGTTATTTGCCAAGTCTATTGACACTTTCCTTTTATAGAAAGGATGATCGGGTGAGATGTGACGTAGAAACGATGTCATTACATCGTACACTTAGGTAAGGCAATGTGCTGGTTCAAGTCCGATACAATCGGAGACATGTAGCTAGAGCTAACGAAGGGTTATTGATCTGATGAAGGCCTCTCTAGAAATGTGGACAATGTTGCTGAAAAACCAGCTTCAGTTCGCGCTAGATGATTTTGTTTAGTCATTTGATGTCGCTCATGAGAGATTAGTAGGAGTTAAGAATTGATCTTCTGAGGTCATGATCTTAACAATTGATTTTGGTGCAAGACGTATGAAGTTTAAAGTTCAACCAAGTCCTTATACTGGTTGGCCTTATAACCAGTGGCTTTTCATTAAGATTGGGATATAATGTTGTCAAACATAATTCCTTCCCATCTCAAAATTAGGAGGGGTTCAAATAGGTAGGGCAACCATATTTCCATGGCGTATTTCAACCACCCCAACGTCAGCCGTTAGATCGATGTTGGCATGATGTGGTTGAAACTTGAAATGAGTCGTGGAAATAACAAAACCCTAAAGATTTTAGATGTTTTTTATGAGAGTTTTTTTTTTTGTTCTTTTGGTGACAAGGATTTCATGCCGAATCAGTTTAAAGGACTCCAATGAACGCAAGACGTATTAAGGTCTTCATAGAACCAATATTCTTCAATTAAAAAAAAATCATAGTCTCAATACAATGTGAATATGTATACGCGAGGGCATATACATGCCTGAAAGTGGTATATACCATGCGAACTTCTCTGTTCAACTAATTATGTCTACGAGTAGTAACTATAACATTCTACCGTTGTAAGTTGTAAGTTGTAACTGCTTTTAGGCGTGAGATTATAACCACCTATTAAATATCTTTCTTTTATAAACCTCCTCTTCAAAATGTCTTTGATAGATGAATATTATCATAATCATTGATACACATGCAGTCTTCTCTCCATATAAGCAGATTGGCCTATCAAGTCTTACTAATTCAATATTAGACCACTTTGTTTTATAAAAATGGATGTTTAAAGCAATTAATCAAATAATATCCCATCTCATAACATTTCATGTGCACCTCCCCTACAACATTACTCCAGTACATGCACACTTCAGCCTTTTTTTTATTTTCTTGGTTCAGGTACAGCGACATTCCACTTAATTATAAATAATTAGGAACTTGTGTTCAGCTGATGTACCCATGTCCTCCTTAGACTCCTCGCTAATATCAAAGTCAACTTCACATTAAACCCAACTTCAATTCTAATCAACTTCATACCCTATA
Organism: Spergularia bocconei; assembly: GCA_963457585.1. Classification (NCBI taxonomy): domain Eukaryota; kingdom Viridiplantae; phylum Streptophyta; class Magnoliopsida; order Caryophyllales; family Caryophyllaceae; genus Spergularia; species Spergularia bocconei. The sequence continues at coordinate 16,949,547 of OY734955.1, forward strand.
GGCCTATTTGCCTATATATACACAACCTCCTCCTAACCTCCCATAAAAAAAACAAAACTCACTAACAAGCTAAGCAAACCCCCTCTCAACAATATGGCCACCAGTCGTGTCGTGTTTGTGTTCGTGTTATCTGTACTCGTTCTTATTACAACCCCGGCGTTGTCCCAAACCACCTCACCACCATCATGCAAGTCCATGACATTCTCTAACACCAAAATAGCCTTTGATGAATGCATTGACCTCCCTACCCTCAATGCCGTCCTCCACTACACCTACGACCCGACCCAATCTACTCTATCCATGGGCTTTACCGCCCCATCCCCCAACGGTTGGGTTTCATGGGCCTTAAACCCAAAAGGCACCGGCATGGTTGGAGCCCAAGCCCTAATGGCATTCAAGCCCAAGGCTTCCGGCCCAATATCCGTCAACACGGTCGACATTGTCTCCTACAGTACTCTCACCAAGGGCCCAATTTCGTACAACGTTACCGGCCTGTCAGCTGAGGAGACTGACGGCGTCATTACCGTTTTCGCCACGTGGGTTATTCCGAGTGGCGAAACGTCGGTCAACACGGTGTGGCAGGTGGGCCCTGTCGCCAATGGGAAGCCCGGGATGCATAAATTTCTACCCGAAAACTTGTCTTCCACAATGACGCTAAGCCTTGTTGGTTTTGGGCCTACCGGAGCTCCGGAAATGGCACCTGCCGGGTCACCGTTTGGTTCTCCATCGACTGTATTGCAATCTTCGGCTTCGGCTCCGGCAACACCGGTGAAGGAGAGTGGTGATGCTACGAAGGGTGTAGTGTCGATGGTTATGGTTTTGGGTGCAATTTTCCTTTGCTTTTTGTAAGATCATTTGATTATTTTCATCAGTTTTGTTGTTTTTTTTCCCTTTTACTACTACGTACTATAAACATTGATTAATTATATTAATAATATTATAAATGTAATTTTTATACGTTACACTAATCATATGAGATTAACATTGTGTTACATACATTGTTCATGTTGATGTTATTGTCTTGGCTATAAACTTTGTGATTTGATAACTTGAGTCGCAAGTCATATAACTCATAACTAATAATCTAATATCAAGTCAAAATTATTGAATTCGGGCTCAAATTGTACATATTTTACATTGAAGAAAACTTGATCGACCAATAAATATTGACGAATGAAGAGCCTAATTAAGATAATACGAAATATGTCTATGAATTATGATTCCAGTGTTCGATCATGTTTTGATGATTATTGCATCGATCAGTGAACGCCTTCTTTCCTGTAGTAGCATGCATGATATCTTAGTTTCGATTCTAACCTAGCTTAGGTACGTACCGCCGTACCGGGTACCCCTCATCAGGTAACTATTAGTCTATCACCAATTGAAGAGAGATATTATTGTATGTGAATACGTGATCATTGGCGTAAAGTTGAAGTAATTAAGTTTTAGATCTTATGCTTCATCATCATGGAATTCCGTAAGCACGTGAATGAGGAATTGTGAATATGTGATAATGTTGTTCTCGAGTCAATTCTTTTTAGGGGATTAATGAAATAAAATTCTACCATAGCTCCTCGATTCACTTTTTATCTGTATTTTTTCCCCTTTGGTTGTTTTGATTGCTCCGTATATTCAAAACTTCTCGAGTTCAGCTAGAAAGAAAAGGCTTCATTCTCAAGTTAGTTAATCTTAGATCAGATGCCGGCGGTACATATGACGAACATATATGTGCTACCGTGCTTTACTGTCTATACATGGCCTAGTTCATATTCCACATAAGCTCAATTGGCAGCTAATTTCGGTCTCTAATTCAGTAGCTAATTTAGTTGACTAGGCTTTTAGACCGACCACATTTAATTTGATTGCTTATTCGGTAGCTAACCTAGCTAATTAGCTACCGATTTTTAATGATTTAGAGACCGATTTTCGGTCTCTATTTCTTGTTTCCCTTGTCGTGCCCATTGACAAAAACAATGTATATATTTTTTTTTTTTAAAAAGGTAAGAAAAGAATACATACAAAGCTAGCTAGGTGACCCTTCTAGCTAGGGTATCACCAAGCTTGTCAGCATCTAAAATACAACATAACGATTGGGTAGGGGAGGTGCCATCTCCTGATTGTGAAGGATTTGATGGCCCAGTGCGCAACCCAATCAACAGCTTGATTATTTTCTCGGAAAATATGCCTAATAGAAACAGAGCGGAATTGTTGAAGAAGGGTAGTAGCATCCTTGATAGCAGTCTGAATTTGCCATGATCCTTGAAGAGCCTTGATAACCGCTAAATTGTCACCTTCAATCTCAATATTGTCAATGCCTAACTCTAGAGCACTGAGAATACCATTTCGTGATGCCGTTGCTTCCGCTACAAGGATGTTAGTATTACCTAGATTTATGCCGCCTATGAATATGGGGTTACCCTCATGATTGCGAATGATGAAGCCGACGGCTGCAGATTTATCCATCACCGAGCCATCAAAATTTAACTTCATCGAGTCCTCATTTGGGGGCTTCCATGTAGTCGCGCTCCTCACATTAACCGCTTCTTTTACCTTGTTTGTTGAAAGTTGCGCACCTCCTTCCTGGTTGTGATCGTTTATAGATGGGGAAAAAAAGAGAGAATTTGTCTGATCTGGTTTCGACTGAGCCATTCATAGTAAGAGCTCATACTACAGGCTAAGATTTGCCTAATATTTAGGTTGCGCATATTCTTGAAAATAACTCCATTTCGCCCATTCAATTCCTACCAAAGGATATTGATAATTTTGGGGAGATCCACAGAATTATTATTATGGTAGTAATTTAAAAGATCTTTAATAGAAGAGAACGTTTTGTCTGGAAATTTTTTCCACCTGCGAGTTCTAGGAATACTCCATAAAAATTTAACAACACGACAAGTGAGGAAAAGATGATCATCACTTTCCTCCAAAGTATTACAAATTGGACAGACAGGATTAAAAGAATGAAGTCTATATATAGGCCAACCTTGCACGAGTAGGCAGTCCTTGTAGGAGTTGCCACAAGAATATTTTGAATTTCGGAGAAACTTCTGTTCTCTAAATCCATCTAAAATCCCATTTTTCTTTCGGTGAATCTTAAAACAAATGTCCAAGCCATGTTGCTGATTTGACAGTAAAGGATTCTGAGGGGGTTAAACCCCAGATAAAATCATCCCCACCGGCAATACAGGAAGAGGGGTGCACTACGCCAAAAAAAGGATTAGACACCGCTAAATAAGACACCGGAACAGTTAAAACCGGTGTCAAAAACTGGTACGACACCGGTTTTGCTATACCCGGTGTCATAGGTATTAAAAAAAAAAATCTGCCGTGTGTACACAAAACAAAAGGAAAAAAAAAAGTCTAGGACCTTTGACACCGGTTTGACTCAAAACCGGTGTCAAAGGTGTTAAAAAAAAAGGAAAACTGCCGTAGGTACACAACAAAAAGAAAAAAAAAGTGTAGGACCTTTGACACCGGTTGGTCCTAAAACCGGTGTCAAAGGTGTTAAAAAAAAGACCTTTGACACCGGTTTTGGGGACAACCGGTGTCATAGAGGTTATACTTTTTTTTTTTTGGGAAATAAGTGATTCAATAACACCCAGTACAATCGAATTCGCGTATCATCTTCATCCCAATTCGCAAGCAAATTCAAAACCCAGAAAAAAAAAACACGAAGACCGCCGACGACGTTTGCCCTATTGGATCGTCTTTTGTCGTCGCCTTCGTTCCCTATTCGCGTGGTTGCCGTCGCTCCGTGGTTGCCACTAAGTTTCGTCGCGTTCGTGGTTGCCGTCGCTGCTCGGGGCTTTTTCCGCTCCGTCGCTGCTCGTGGTTGCCGCAACCGCGTCATAGCTTCTTGCTCATCTAGCCGCCGCCCACTTCTTCCTCTTGGTGCATATTCCAATTAATAAGGTTTGTGTTTATTGATTTTTCAATTATTCTTGTTTTGAGTATAGTTAGATTTATATGGTGAATTGCTCTTATTACGTGAATTGCACTTTTTTAGATTCATTGTGTGTATTGGCGTGCTACGTTGAATTGTTCTTATTTGGGTGAAATTGGTCATTAGTTGTCGGGAACAATAGAGTAGTACTACTTATATATAGTTGACAAAGAGACACCGATTATGCATTTGACCGTTGTCTTATGTGTTTTGTTTGGTTATGAATATTGTATTGTAGTAGTAGCTAGTGGTTTAGTTATTCGATTAAAACAAATACATTTTATATGTTTGAATTAGTAGTTTTAATTATCGTGTTTGATTTTCTTAGAATAATTGGTTACTAAATTTAGTAGTGAGTTTAGTTCGATTATTGAAAGAATAGAATTGTAGATTATTGAATTGATCGTTTTAATTAGTAAGATTTAGACGTTTACTTTTATTAGGTTGTGTTTAGGATAATTTGTTGTTAATTTTGGTTAATATAGACATGGATCGGAAATGGATAACAATGTCAAATCAAGGTGATTGTGATTATGAGGAGGGGATTCGAAAGTTTCTAAAGTTTGCCGAAAAAAATTGTGAAGATTTAAAGCGTATGCGGTGCCCGTGTTGTAATTGTTATAATATGAGATTTCACTCTCTTGATACGGTAAAATTTCATTTGGCTAAGAGTGCTTTTGCTTCAACTTATACAAAATGGATTTTTCATGGGGAGGCAACACATGACTTGGGCATGGATAATGAAAGTAATAGTGAATTTGTCCAAGAAGATATTAGAGAGAATGTTGATGACTATATTGGAGAGGATAGTGAAGACTATATTGGTGAGGATGATGATGACAATAATATTGATGCGATTAGTGGGGAGGGTAGTGGAGAAGAGGGGACCGATGATCCGAATCAAGATGAAATTGATGTAGATGTAAATGGCGATGACCCGAATATGATGGAGAACTTGTTGAATGAAAATGAATAGGTGTTGTATGAAAATTGCGAAAAGTACACTAGATTGTCCGCCGTTTTAAAGTTGTATAATTTAAAAGCGACAAATGGTTGGAGTGACAAGAGCTTTACTAGTTTGTTAGAGTTGTTGAATGACATGTTACCAAGTGGTAATACTCTCCCTACTCGGACTTATGAAGCCAAAAAAATGTTAGCTTCAATGGGTCTAGGCTACCAAAAGATTCATGCTTGTCCAAATGATTGTATATTGTATCGCAGAGATTATGAAATGATGTTGTTTGTTCTATTTGCGGTACCTCTCGATACAAGGAGAATAGGAAGGGCGTTCCGGCTAAGGTTTTGTGGTACTTTCCCATAATACCAAGATTGAGAAGACTCTTTGCCAACCCAAAGGACGCGGAATTATTAACATGGCATAAATCCGGTAAAGATCGAAAGCATGATGGCAAGTTGAGGCATCCGGTCGATGCTTCTCAATGGAGACTTTTTGATGCCAACAACCGTGATTTTAGCAAAGAACCAAGAAATTTGCGGCTTGCGCTATCAACAGATGGAATGAACCCATTCGGTAATATGAGTAGTGCACATAGTACATGGCCTGTTATATTGATTACTTATAATTTGCCTCCTGAGTCGTGCATGAAGAGGAAATACATGATGTTTTCTTTGTTGATTTCTGGCCCACGACAACCGGGTAACGACATAGATGTTTATTTGGCTCCTCTTCTTGATGATTTAAAATTGTTGTGGGATGAAGGAGTACAAGTCTTTGATGCTCATGTTGGTCGTAAATTCAATCTACGTGCTATGTTGTTCAACACTACCCAAGATTTTCCTGTATATGGCAACTTGTCCGGATATAGTGTTAAAGGAGATAATGCATGTCCGATATGTGAAGAAGATGCAACCAAACTCTATCTAAAAAATTCTCACAAGAATGTCTATCTTGATCATCGTAGATTCTTGCCGTTCAACCACCCTTATCGTAGACTAAGAAAAGCTTTCAATGGAAAACCAGAATTGCGTTCGCGTCCAACGGTTTTGACGGGTGCCCAAGTGTATGAGAAAGTCAAGGATTTGCAAATCACATACGGCAAGAAATGTGGTTCTAAACTTCCATCCAAAGGTTACAAGAAAAGATCTATATTTTTTGATTTTCCTTATTGGAAAGAGTTGACAGTTAGACATTCTCTTGATCTCATGCATATAGAGAAGAATTTTTGTGATTCTCTTGTTGGCACATTGTTGGATATTCCGAACAAGACAAAAGACACTGCGAAGGGAAGACAAGATATGTTTGATGAATTTGAACTTAGAGAAGAGTTGCTAGCGCAAAAAGTAGGCACACGAACCCGTTTACCCCCCGCCGCTCATACGCTCTCTAAAAATGAGAAAAAACAATTTTGTGAGTGTCTTAAGGGAATAAAGGTTCCGGAAGGGTATTCTTCAAACATTAGCACCCGTGTGTCTATGAAAGATTTGAAAATTGTGGGATTGAAGTCTCATGATTGTCATATACTCATGCAACAACTTTTGCCCGTAGCTATTCGTTCAATTTTACCAAAAAAGGTACGATATGCTATTACAAAGGTGTATTTATTCTTTAATGTCATTTGTAGCAAGGAGATTAATCCGGCTAAGTTGGACAATCTGGAGGAAGAGATTATTTTCACATTATGTCAGTTAGAGATGTATTTTCCTGTTTCTTTTTTCGATATCATGGTTCATTTGCCGGTTCATTTGGTAAGAGAGATCAAAGAATGCGGTCCTATCTTCTTGAGATATCAATATCCGTATGAAAGATGCATGAAAATATACAAGGATTATGTGACAAATAGATCTCATCCCGAAGGTTGTATTGCCGAGCGTTATATCATAGAAGAGGCTCTTTCTTTTTGTTATAAATTTATCTCCGATGATGAGCGGGTTGGTCTTCCAAAACCACGTCATGCCGACAAAAGGAAGGCAAGGGTGTTAGGGGTCACAAGATTATCCAACTCAATACCGAAGAAATGGATTCAGTTCACTCATATGTTCTTTACAATGATGATACTGTCGAATATTACATTACGATGCATAAAAGTTTTTTGAGAAATGTGCATAGAAATAAGAGTGCCATGTGGATTGAGAATGAGAACAAAAAGAGATTTGGCACTTGGTTGAAGAACCAAGTGGTAAGTCAACCGATCAACAAATTTTCTGAACATGTAAGGATTCTTTCTTTTGGTCCATCTCTACAAGTTCCCTCTTACAGTGGATATGCGATTGGTGGATATACATTCTATACCAAAGAACAAGATTCAAGAAACACTATGCAAAATAGTGGAGTTTGTGTTGAGGCCGTTTCATTTCATTTTTCAAGTGCTAAGGATAACAATCCAATTGAAAAAGGAATGCTTTACTATGGGCAAATTGAAGAGATTTGGGAATTGTATTACCAAACTGTTCGGATTCCCATTTTTAAATGCAAGTGGGTTGACAATAACAACGGTGTTAGAATAGATGAGTTGGATTTTACTTTGGTTAACTTTGATAAGGTTTCACATAAAAATGATCCGTTCTTGTTCGCAAGCCAAGCGAAACAAGTTTTTTATGTGAGTGACCCTTTAGATAAGAAATGGTCAATTGTTTTATCCGCTCGACCTAGACATAAGTTTGATTATTATGTTGAAGATGAGATTCTCGAAGGTTTGGGTGCTCCGACTTCATGTAATGATGAGATAGAAAACGATGATGATTCCTTATTATATGTTAGAGACGATCATGATGAGGGAATTTGGGTGCAAGATGATACAAATGGAGCTTCATCTTCAAAAGTAACTAAAAAACGTTCTCGGACCAACGTAAGTCGCCTATCAAGAAGTTTTTGGTATTTAGTTTTACGTGTACTTTTAATTTTCATTATATTACTTGCACAAGTTCCTCTTAATTTTATTTGTATTACTTATGTTTAATATTTAATTACTTGTACTTATTATATTTATTTTATATTTAACTCTTTGTGTTTTTATAAATAATCATGTTTATATTTTGTGTATGTAGGTTGGATAATGTCCACTCGAAGAAGAAAAAAGTCAAAGAATGGCAGTGATGATAATGCCGATTCCGATAGTGAAAGAGGTCAAACTTTACTACGCGTATGTGCCAAAGCATTACAAAATGGTACTCCTTTTCCGCTAGAGTGGAGCACGGACGGGTTCTTAAATCCTATTGGCGAACATCGTGCCAAGTTTAGTAGTTGGATAGGTGCCACCGCACGTGCACATGTACCTATCACTTTGAGAGAGTGGAAAAAGCTTGACGAAGCCACAAGGGAACGTGTCTTACACGATATTGAGGTTAGATTTAATATTCAATTTATATCATATGTTTTTTATTTTATGTAAAAGTTATCTCCTTCTTTATGTTGTTTTTATATATATGTATGTGTTTTGTTGTGTTGGTAGGGTGCATTTTATGTTCATCCCGAGCGTAGAGGATCTTGGGTGTTAAGGATAGCCGGGGAAAGATGGAGAAATTGGAAGACCAAGCTTCACCTTAAGTATATGTATGTGGAAAACGAGGAGACCAAGGAAAAGTCAGTTGTAAGGAAGCCGCCGGTCGTGTATCCACAAATCACTCAAGATCAATGGGATGCTTTTATAGAATATCATTTGAAAGATACAAAGTTTCTAGTAAGTTTACTTATAATTTTATAATTCTATTTAAACTTTAGTTTATTTTAATGGATGATCTAACTTTTTTTTTTTTTGGGATTATTAGTCATTTAGCAAAGACGGGAAAGAGAATGCGTCCAAAAAGAAGACTAAATACTTCGGCTCTCGGAAATGATATATTGGCATCATCGAAGAAATTGTAAGTAAATATATACCTATTTACTTTTTTCTATTATTGATAATTCAAAACTAATCGTATATTTTGATTACTAACACAAAAATGTATTAGGTTGAGGAATTTGCCTCTAAAGGTGTGAAAATCAAAGAAGTACCACGTCATGTCTCTTGGTTGAGAGCGCATAAATCTAGGAAAGGTGCGATGTCCGAGTATGACGAGGAAGTGGTGAAAGAAATTGTAAGTTTTTTAAATCATTTCACATAGTAATTTTAATAATTCATTTTACTTATAAATTTAAGTATACTAATTAGTCTCTTTATTTCATTTTTAGGGGGTGTTGGAAGAAGCCGTGGAAGAGGGAACATTTGTTCCACAAGGGCGAGATGATATATTATCACGTGCAATCGGCAAAGAGGAGCACCCGGGTTGTGTTCGTGGTGTAACCAACATGGTGAATATTTCTGATGTTTTTGGTCGATCTACGAAGAAGATGTCCGAGGTAAAGTTAGAGAATACGGCGCGAACAATGCAATCCCAAATGTTCAAGATGAGTCAAATATTTTGCAAATTCGTAGCCGGCGATACTCCAAGTCAGATATGAAAACATTCATGAGCATGATGAACAGTCACGATTCGCAAGCAAGGGAAGACAACGAAGAGGATAGAGTGTCTAAGGATTCTAATAATGTGTTAAGAAAGGGGAAAGCAGTGAGTTTAAATGAAGATCGTGACCCTCCTGCTTCCCATTCATCTGCGAGACAGGTTCCTCAAACGTCAACCTCATCAACTCAACACACAATAGAGGGGGGGCAGGTTCAGGTATCTAATATAGTTATACAATTTTTTATATAAAAATCAAGTATATTTAGGAATTGTGGTATATATATAGTTTGGCCAAAATTTCATTATTGCTTTATTAATGCAGGGTTGGCATAAGTGTCAAATGTCACTTCCGAGCAATCCACAAGAGATAGTAGCTTTAGGAGAAGTATATGTGTCGGACAATTCGGAACTAATCCGTCTACACAATAACATTGTACCTTCCGTTTATAGTAAAATGAGTATCTCGAAAGATTTGGTGCCAAATGCCGAATTGCCAGTTCCGACCCCAGAAGCTTGTTTTCTCTCTTCGGCCATTGGTGGTTATGTGTTGTGGCCATCTCCTTTTATATTTCCAGTGACCAATACGGTAACTTATATTTCATAATAATTGAAATTGTCATATTGTTTTTTATTTATATTCACTTTCTAACAAGTGTTTTATGTTGTTTGTTCACTTAGAATGACACGGACAACTCTACAAATAAGCACAACACACCACCAACCAACACTTCGACCCCTACATCAACTTCCATTTCCTCTTCTAAAGACATAACCACGGAAGATAAAATGAAGATGAGGAGAACTGTGTTGATGAGGTGGCTTTGTAAGGAAGCTCAAAAGATGAAGAAATCCGGATCGGGAAAAACTTTGCATGTTCCCGAGCATGTGCTCCATAATATGCAAGACTTGTATGTGACACCGGAAGAGATGGAGCAATGGTGTTATCAATGACAAATTCAATCTACTCACATTACGGCATTTATCTTGTAAGTCACTAATAATCTTTGTTTAAGTAAAATAATAATTCTAGTTTAGATACTAATCGTATATTGCTTAATTCATACATGTAACACTATTTTTGTTTTGTTTTATGTAATAGGTATTTGAGAAAGGTGTGTGAAAAGAGCCGTGTAGAGGGTTTGTATGGTTTTTTATGCCCGGCATATTTGTCTCCTATAACACCTGTTGATGATGAGGATGATCGTGGGAATTATGTTTATAATGCTTTTACTTGTACAACATGTGCACACGGGCAAAAAATATTTTTTGCACCTTATAATGAAAGGTAACTAGTTTTACCAATTCTTGTACTTTTTTTTTATATTTCATAACTTATATTTTTTTTATAATGTATAGTGCACATTGGATATTAGCTGTGATTCATCCACCGCCGGGAACGGGGTTTTGGTTAGATCCATCAAGAGGGACCAAGAAACCACCCGAATTTCTTCTTAATCTAATACAAGAGTATGTGTATATTATATAAGTTATTTTATTTAAACTCATTACTAGTTAATTATACCTTATATATTGGAATTTTGGTTTTATTTTGCTAGCGGCGTCACGAGAATCAGGAGTTTGGATCCTCTAGACAAGTTTACTAACACTTCGACGCTTGTGAAATGGCAAAATATAATGGTACGTTTGAATTTTTGTTTTTATTAAATATAATTTTGATATCCTATTTATACGTTCGAATTTTAGCTAACTTATTTTTTATTTGTTTTATAGTGTCCCCGTCAACCATTAGGAAGTCAAGATTGTGGATTTTATGTTAGCCGTTACATGTTTGAGATAATCCAAAAAAAAGTTACAACTATTCCTATTGCGGTAAATATCAAAACATATATCTTGTTATTTATCAATGTGTAAAATTTGGTAATCTAAATTCATTTTGTTGTTTTAGTATGTTGTGAAAGGTTGCAAACAATTTACGGATGAACAAGTGGATTAAATAAGAGATCTTTGGACTACATTTGTCTTTGTGGATGAAGATGAAGAAGAAGATGAAGATTTCTAGCTACTTTGGTTTGCTTGTAAGTGTTCAAATCTAATGTGATTTCTTTTAATTTTAGACTCTCTTTAAGTTAGAATAGAGAAGTTGGTATGTTTTAGTATGGAAATTTAGAACTTGGAAAAGTAGAGAACTCCATTGTTAGTTGTATTTTGGAGGAATGTTGTGGATCGGAGTGATTGAGATTCGATGGTTGAGAATCCGTTTGAAATACTTGATAGTCGAAGAATTCGAGATTGGTATCTCGTGGCTTGTCAATTGTGTATATATATATATATTGTATGTGTAATGTGGGAATTGGCGACTAATCGGATCGTGGTCGCCAATTCCCTGGCCGAGGCAGAAGCAGCCAAACAAAAAAAAAATGTTACATACGACACGGTTATAAGCACAACCGGTGTTAAAGCTCTACGCAGAAAAAAAAAATACATCTATGACACCGGTTATAAGAACAACCGGTGTCAAAGCCTTACACAAAAAACAAAAAAAAAATACATCTATGACACCGGTTATAAGAACAACCGGTGTCAAAGCTCTTCTCCAATCGCGCGTCCCACGTACACCTTCGACACCGGTTTGACGGACAACCGGTGTTGTAAGTACTCAAAATGACACCGGGTAAAGTTTGTGCAACCGGTGTCCTATGTAAAGACACCGGCAACCCAGACACCGGTTACAACCGGTGTCGGGATCAAATTCAACCCGGTGTCTTTCTCTCTTTTTGGCGTAGTGGTGTTGACAAAAATAATGTATTAGTAGTATATATCATAAGGACAATGCTAGAGGTGTACAGTGTAGACACCCAAAAGTGTCTACAATCAGCAATAATTTTACTACACTATCAAAATTTTACTACTCAAAAATTAATTTTACTACCTGAATTTTTCACTAAAATTAATTTTACTACTCAACTCTCAATTTTAATACTATAACTCAATTTTTACATTGTAGACAAATAAATTGTGTCTGCATGGTAAACCTTTATCAATTTGCATATCATAATCAATATAATTGACATATTATAGTACTCCCCAATTGGGTTATTGATTCGAGTAGCCAGCTAACATGTATTCATCAATTCATGTGGGTACAAAGTGCAGCAGCAGCTCCTGATAAGCCGCATTAATCATTCTTTAAGTTTACTGAATTGCATGCTATTATTGTCTTAACTAATTACGCAATTACGTGAACAATCATATAGATTAAAGATCAATACGCTGATTAACTGACTAAGGCACATGTTCTTGTACATAATTTGGCAGAAACGCAATTATCTAACATGTATATGCATCGGGCCAATTAATCACTTATACATCATTGAAATTAGCTCGATGATCGATCGGTATGAATCATGGTATGTGATACGTTAATCGATGAAAATCACGGTTTTAATTAAGATATATATATATATACTATATAATATGCATGGTATTGTGGCTAATGGCATTTAATTAAGTTAGAATTAGTGCCTCTAGTCTATTGTTAATTATAACGATATAAAACTCGGGGGGGTCGGCCTAGCTACTTGTAATAATCGAGGCATGATGGACATTGCACATCGTATTTTACATGCATGTACACTAAATGGTAAAATTGATTCAACTAACTGTAAGCGATCCGATCAGCTTTGATAATTAACACTTTATCAGTGAAAAAAACTTAAGATTGGCTTAATGTTCATTGTAGAGAAAATCAGAAAATGTTGTGGAACGTAACCTTTTGTGTAGATTAATTACTTGAAGTATGAATTGATACAATTGTACGTAATTTATACTCCAAGCTATGTTCAACTCTAACAATTCGACATTATTACAATTAGTAACAACTAACTACTTGCCTAATTTATGTATACATACTAAGAAACCAAGTGAACAAAATGAGCTTGAGCTGATAATCTTGATTTAGCTTCGTTTAGTCTCCTTGTGTTTCATTGTGTACGTCTGATATCCAAGTCTTTTAGTTCTACTTATTTTGTTTTCATTGTGTCGGATGTTTTCAATTTTGCGTGTAGATTTAGTTCTTGTTATTTTTCTTATATACATATATAGGTTGGGTAATGATACTCCGAATCCCTCCATTTCATTAGGTTCTTTGCATTTGGTTTGAATTTTCATGTAGCGGCGCATTTGGGTCCAATTAAGTATTCGTCTGGGGTTTTGGGTTAATAGTGACCCTCCACCCCTCCGAATGTACTAAAGTATCGCTTATGTGGGTTTCGTAACAACGATCACATAATCAATAAGTAGTTTCATTTTGATTTAATAAAAAAAAATATTGTGCCCTGTATTGCTGTATGTATCTCATTTCACGTGTAAAGAAATGAATTATATATTGTACCACGACGACGGAATATTATAAATCAACTACCATTTTCCCAAGTGGAGGGAATAATAATAACACAAAGGTGAGATTAGCGATCGCTCTTCCCTCTCGCTCATTTCATGAATAAAATGTGACCAATTAATCAACCAACAAAACTACTTATTACAAACGAATTGAAGGAGATGGTTTCTCATTGCAGTAATAATATTATATTAATTAATAGGCAAAACATTTAGTGTAAATTTTTGCGTCCACATCATCGAAGATGTCATTGCTGATGTCATCGCAACCTCATCAACTGCTACCTAATAAACTATGAAAAAATGAGGCTACGAAGGTTTGAACATGTGACCTCACAACTATATTATAACACTTCAACCACTAAGGCAACTAATTTTGTTGATTCTTTTATTAACAAAATTATATATAAAGAACATTAATCCCTGATATTTCGTCCAAATTTAAAAGAAAATATTTCGGTCAATAATTGTACTACCGTATATTCTACATTAAGTTATTTGGAAACAAAATTTGATCATTTCTTCAATTTTGACCGAAATTGCAACTTACTCCATATAGTTAGCATATATATTCATTAATATCAAATTAGAGAATAATCATTTCTTTTGAGAAACAAAAAAATTAGAGAATAATCTTTATTGTCTTATATTAAGGGTCAATTGTGATTACGGGTTGTGTAATATTTGACAAGCGTAGAAAAATATAACTATAACTAAACATACGAGAGTCAATAGCGATTATGTATGTGTAATAAAAGACAGTTTCATGGCACATAAAGTACCAAATAAAAAGATATATGGGAGTCAAAACGGTTGTGCGTCAATATGGGTCATGCATCATAAAAAGCGGGTTTATGACATAAAATGGTGTCAGATAGTCAGATACAACTAAATTAGCCTTTTACGAGCATCGAAACAGATGTGAATCAATACCAATCATGTGTAATAAAAAAGTGGCTTATGACACAAAAAAAAAACGAGCCATATAGATAAAACTAAACATATAATAGTTGAAACGGGTGCGAGTTAATACGAGTACGGTGTCATAAAAAAATAGGCTCATGACACACAAAAGCGTGCCAAATAAATAAAAATCAACATATGAGAGACAAGACGCGTGCGAGTCAAGATGCGTCATAAAAAGCGGGTTTGTGACATAATAAAATGGTTTTAGATAGTCAGATAGCCAAGCTTATATTAAGTTAGATAGTCAAGCTTGAATATTTGTATTGGAAGATGTACTACAGTACTACTTCACCTAATGGTCATATAAAGTACTATTGCTTATCCATATTAATGTGGTAATTAATCCTCAATGGTATTGAAAAACTTTAGATTATTGAAATATATATACTCCCTCCTGTTTGTAAATCATCTTTCTATTTGTTTTGCAGTTTTGGACTAGTCATATTGGGAGTCACACCTACAACAAATGAAATGTTCACTTTGTGTAAATTTAACACATATTTTATTGTGAAGTGCATATTACAAGTTTCACTTGATTTTAAAATAAACGTGAGTTCAATTTATTTTGTATAATAGTCCCAATATGATTAGTTAAAAACTACAAATTTAAAACAAAGGAAAAGATCACAAATGGTTAACAAAAGTTGGATACGAGTAGGTAAATTGTAATATCTGTCTCGTATATATTTTATAAAATATCAAAACAATATCAACCCTAAATAATTTTTTGGTTTCGTACCTACATTATTTTAGTTTTATTTAGAGCATAATGTAAACTAAAATAGCACCTAAAACAAACCAAAATTCAGTAAGTTTAGCATCGCTTGCTGCATTATTACTCCCCAAATCCACATTTCCGGTCTTACTAACACCCGGTGACCCCATCGGAGCTCCGGCGAGCCCACTAGCTGGCCCATTGACAAGCTTTAGCTTCATCTTCGAGCCCAAGTTATCCTGCTTGAACTCATGCTTCCCGGGCTTACCACCAACAACCGGGCCCACCTGCCAAACATGGTTAACGTCCGACTCACCGTGACGCAAATCCCACGTGGCGAACAAGGTGATCATGCCGTTGGACTCCTCGGCCGAGAGGCGGTGACGTTGTATGATTTTGGTCCCATTGCAATGTCATGGTAGGACTTGACGTCGTACGTAGATACTGATATTGGGCCGTTAGGGTTGGGCTTGTAGGCTAAGATTGATTGGGCTCCAACCATGCCAGACCCGTTTGGGTTCAGGGCCCACGCAACCCATCCGTCTGGATTCGGGGGCGGGGCGGTGAAGGCCATGGAAAGGGTGGGCTTGGGCTTATTGGTTGGGCTGTAGGTCCAGTGGAGAATGGCGTTGAGGGCTGGAAGGTCAATGCAATGGTCAAAGGTTTTTTTGTTGGAGAATGTTAGGGATATTTGCATGTGGTTTGGGAGAATGATAGGGCAGGAAATAGGGAGAGAAGAGAGATTGTTGATAGCATTGTTATGAGTAGAGGAGTCATGTTTTTGTGTCTAAGTTTTTTGATGAATAAAATGTTTGCATTTGAGTAGTTTTGGGGGGATAAATAGTGAAGCGTTTAGTAGAAGTTTGGGAGGTGGGATATAGTTGAGTTATGAGGTGATGTACAACAAAGAGAGTTTGAAGTAAGGTGTTTATAAGTTGTTTGTTACTTTAATCGATTAGACGATTAGAAAATTAAATTGCGTCATCTAATCTGAATTTGTAACCCAATGAATTAAGTCGGTGAAAATAATCTAGATTCCATATAACCACTGGCAAACGACCAAAACTTATGGGGAAAATTCCAACTGGTGTCTTTTGAAGTAGCTGGTGTAGAGCATCGGTCTAAGATCGAACTGAAGGCTGAGTACTGGATAGTTATGGACCAAGGAGAAGACTGAAGTTTCATCGGTCCAGGAGGTCCGATCCATGAAGTTTGGCCAAGATGTTCTAGCCCCAACACTATTCTAATCTAATATATCTAAGCGAATAATTTGAAGCGCATTAAGGGTGTCCGGAGGTCAAAAAATGCAGAGAGAGTCAAAAATTTGTTAAACTCTCACCTAAAGTATTAAAATAATCCACATAAAACATTAAAAAAATGCACACACAGAATCCAATATTTGTAAAACTCTTATGTAATAAAGTTATCTACATGAAACATGATATAAACTGTTATAACTCGTGTTACGTATACCAAAATATTACGATACATGTATCATTGAGTTCGTGTCAAAATATATTTCAATATAAGATCCATTTACACATGCATTTGAAAAGTTAAGAAGCTAATAATTTAGAACGCACTAAGAGCATCGAGAGGTCAAAAAATGCACATAGAGAGTCCAAGATATGTTAAACTCTCACATAAAATATTAAGATAATCCACATTAAACATTAAGAAATGCATGGGAAGAGATTCAATATTTGTAAAACTGTTACGTAATAAAGTTATCAACATGAAACATAATATAAACTGTTATAACTCGTGTTACGTATATCAAAATATTACGATACATGTATCATTGAGTTCGTGTCAAAATGTATTTCAATATAAGATCCATTTACACATGCATTTGAAAAGTTAAGTACTATATGATTTTGGTAGATATATGTTGACAAGTTTAAGATTTTTGTGAAAAATGATTTAAAAATAAACAAAAAAAAAAATCTTATTTAAAGATCAAGTAATACTCCATACAAATGTACAATGACGATTGAGTGTGATTAGAAGACATTTTAACTAACAAACTTTTAATTAGTTATCATGGTTTACTTTTTTATTTTGAGATTAACTTAATAAATAAGAATAAGCGATTTTGATAAAGTGTGCACGGGCGTTTCACCTAGTTTCTAATGGATAAGTGCTAGGATCCGCAAGCTGGTCTAGTGGTCTTGTTAAGAAACCGACTGTTTTAGAGTTTACGGCCTTGGTTGGATCATGCATGCAAAAGGGCCTTGTTGAGATGAAATAGACTTCCGATATAGATCGGTCCACATATGTATGGGTCAATGGGTCATGGTCTATGAAGCAGGGACACCTCTTCCGACTTGCATGTTTGTATTTAATATGGTATCAGACACGGGATACTAGGAGGATGCCGGGAGGACAAGTTTCGGACATGGTTGGTCTGGTGTACGGTTTATTATTTTTAAGTGGACACAAAACCCGATTTTTTACCTATGGGACACCGGTTGGACACGAAGGATACATTAAGCTACTATTTCCGCAAAATAAACATTTTTAATCTCAAATTTCTTATCCTTTGCCTTCATTCACATGCATCTTCGATAATCGCATGGGTCGTATCTTCATTTTGAAGTTGTTAGTTTTAAAGTTAGCAATTCTTATTATTTTATTATATAAATAATATAATTTATTTTTATATATTTATATTAAAAATTAATATCGATGTCGGTGTCCTAGATTTTGAGAATCCGAAATCCGTGTCGGTGCTCGTACTCATGCGACATAGGTCGTGGTTGCTTTGCGACTAATAAGAACAACAAATTTTATCAGCTTGTAAGCAGGAAGCCACATCATACTCTCGTGAGTATCATCTTTCAGAAAATATCATACTTTGTACTCACTGTACTCCTCATTTTTCTTAAACACCCCGATTTTCTTATTTAGACGATTCAGCTCAAACACTCAATCTAGTTTGGCACATCAATACCTCTCCTACATTATTTTTAAAATTTAGACTTGAGTTAGCATTAATACAATCAATTCTACATTGAAAAAATTTAGTAGAAAACTAATTGTGTTGTTGGTATAATAATTAATGTTGAAACTAGCTTTTGTTCCCGAGAACTAACTCATGGGTGTTTTTTTTTTTTTTTTTTTTGCTTCCTTTTAAACGAAAATGATAGACAATTATTACTTTTATGACTAAAAGTTAGTAAATAGTTTAGAAAGATCAAGGTGAGTTGGATATATTGAACCAATATACTAGTTGGTATTAACACCCTGTAACGTATTTCATAAGTAAAACATTTGTATCAATAATAACCTTATATATTTCTCCTCCCGTAATGTCTAGCTAAAGTTCTCTATGAACAACTCTGAATTTATGTGTAAAGTGTTTTTTTTTTCCTTCTAACAAAATCAAATAAAAAACGAAGGTAAATATAATACTTTGAAGCTACATGCATGTAACTCAAAAAATTTGACAAACCAAAAGTACTAATAGGGTACTTTCATGGAAATCATGTTACATTTACATGCAACTTTATTTTATATAATTTATCTTTTAGAAAAAATAATATCCAATGTTACCCAAAATTTTAGATAAAAAGAGTGAACAAAAAAAGAAGGAAATTGCAATGTAATTAATAAAAATTGGGACATCTCAAAGAAATTATACTATCATAAATAAATCTTTCATTTGTTACCGCTTTTGTACACTAATGAGCATGTTTTACATCAAAGTGAACAAATAATTCTTAATAACAAATTAAGGAATATGAGTAAAAAAAAGTCAAAACTGACACGTCAATACGAGTCATGTATTATAAAAAGTAGGTTATAACACATATATAAAAGCGCGTAACCAAAGTAAAAACAAGTGCGACCTAATATTGGGTCATGTGTAATAAAATGTAGGATCATGACACATAAAAGCGCGCCGCATAGATAACACTAAATTAGACATATCAAAGTCAAAATGGGTGTGAGTCAATATAGGTCATCTGTCATATCAATGGGTTCATGAAACATAAAAGTGTGTCATATAAATTTAAAATTGGTTTTTCAGCCGTGAGATAAATAATATATTGTTTATCTTAATTTTGTATTACTTTCAACTTAGGTATGGTTCAAATTGGTCAATGGATTTGATATAAAAATATCATAATGAAAATGTGTTCGAGTTAACGTCAGAGAAATGGCACAAAAACGGGTAAGGTCATAGCAATTCGCGTAACCGATTTGATCAAACTTTTCTTAGATCTAAAGTCGTGTGTACGTATGTATCTTTATTTTATTTGAAGACGTAAGTTTTAATCTGCCTAAATTATTACTCCGTATTTTCTAAGCCTGTATTTGAATAATTACACGTGTCTATTACGAAATAAAATTACCAATATTATATCACGGGGGCATAACTTCCATTATTTAACCATGATTGTATCATTGTATTTTTCCGAAATAGTGAGAATGGACTGGTGAAATTTTGAAACGCTTATTAAAATGTACTATAGCGCTTAATACCCATTTCATTTAGTCTTAAATATGTTTCTAATCGAATCAATGGGCTAGGTCAAGTTAGATAAAAAAGGGTCATCACGAGTTTGGGTCAATAGGGTCACATGTCATATAAAGCGCTGTCATGACCTAAGAATAGCAGGTCAGTGACAGGCTAAAGGCGTATGCCTAAATCAAATTTAAATTAACACACAAACCTAAAACGTAGTAATGGGTAAGTGGGTGTCGAATCCACAGAGAATAGTAATTGTCTAAATGTGCAAAAGTAACTAAATGGGGGGTTTGAGTTTGTAATGATCAAATGTTCAAACGAAAAGAAGTAATTTGCAATTCAATTAAGGGAAAAAGTCTCGGACGATTAATATCCACTACAGCTCATCCAATTGATCATTGTACTCACTTAGATCAATTATGTTGAGCACCTAATTGTGAAAACGGATCGAGTTTTCGATCGTTCCTAATTAATAGCTAGCAAGAGAGATTAGCCCTACCAACTAGCCCTAATCGATGAATAACAATGACGCGCGCCTAAATTCAATTCAATGATAGCAATAAGCAATAGAACGATAACAACTAGGATAGATAATATCTAGACACACGCGGTTTCGATCTTCAATCAATACATCAATTCTCTCCTAAATCTTATATCTATGATCAGCACGGAATTAAGATTTAGTTTCTACTAGTGAATCAATTAAACAAACAATTAGTCCTTTGATTAATGATTCTAGCAATATGACTTAACCTAGGGCTAATTAGTTGAGCACCTAATTAATAATAAATCAATCAATAGCAATTGAATAGAGAGAATGATAATACTCAACAATAATTAAAATAAATAAAATTCACAATTGTCCGGATGAAATTGTAGCTTCAATTAACCAAATCCGAGAATAAAGTCTTTAGCCTTGCATAGTCTTGAAAATAATACAACTTTAGGTCTTGAATACTGAATGATTAAAAACTACCGAAAGTTTAAAGTATTTATACTAAAAGATTACAAAACGGGATTAGGAAACCCGTCTAATATGTCGTCTTGAATTCCAAACGACTCGTCTTCTGCGTCAAGACGACTCGTCCCCAATATAGACGAGTCGTCTAAAAACTCTTTGTTTCTGTCGCCGGACTGGTTCTAACGACGTTTTTCAAACGGTCATAACTTTTTCGTGACTTGGCCTGTGATGACGTGTGGCCACTTCCTGGAAAGCTAAGATCATGAAATTTAATATGCCGTTGGTCGAACTGTAAAATTCGAAACCATTTGAAAGTTATGAACCTTCAAATTTGGCATCTCGCTCCTTGGATCCTCTTTTATCGCCTCATTGTCATTCCACACAATCGCACATCAATCTTAAGGCTATAAATACATTCAAAAACCACTCATTCTTATATTAAAACACAAATACACGAATGATAGAATTAGCTAATAAATCGATCCAAAAACTATCATTTTCTAGCATCAAAACCCAACATTACCCACAACTAAGTGAGTCATATCAGTCAGGCTAAGTCGAGTTACCGCGTTGATTAAGCTTTTATTAATAAGTCTGATAATGAGCAACGGCATGATTTTTGATTGTAATGCAC
Organism: Spergularia bocconei; assembly: GCA_963457585.1. Classification (NCBI taxonomy): domain Eukaryota; kingdom Viridiplantae; phylum Streptophyta; class Magnoliopsida; order Caryophyllales; family Caryophyllaceae; genus Spergularia; species Spergularia bocconei. Next base: position 16,970,996 of record OY734955.1, read on the forward strand.
AACTACTAATTAAACTGTATAAATCAAAATTGTATCATCATGAATACCATCTTAACCTATAGTCACACGTTTAAGATAACAAATACTACGGAGTACAAAATAGAATTATACCAATAATGACATAAACAACCACGGCTAAATAAACTAGTTGCTATTGAAGGAGGTCCAGCCAGTATGTCACTGTGAGATCATGCTGAGGCATACATACCAGAGTTTCGTTGCATGGATGTTGCTTTCAAAAGGGTCGTAATTGAGAATCAACTGGAAAGATGATCGACAAAAGTAGTACGTGTTGAACATATGCGTAGAATAGACCTTTATTTATCCAAGATTTTATGCATCAAATTCATCGCTCAGTTTCGGCTTTATAAGCGCCAACCATGCATTATTATGGTAAATGCACAATATTTGTAGGGCGTTGGTCTACGAAAGCAATGTGAATTAAATGAGTACCGATTCCGCTACCCAACCGGCCACCCCGGCCCTCAATAATATTATTGTTTTGACGAATAATGTCTTGACCTTATGCTTATAAACTATTATAGTATTTATACGTTCAACAATCACACTTCAAGTTTTTGGTTATTAAATCAAATTATTAAAGCTAATTTTTTTCATTACATTATACTAATTACAGTAGTCCCAGTCCTTACTCTTTAGATTAATTTTCGATCGCCCTAATTCTCACCATGATGCCATGCATAATTGTCACATGTACTTTGAAATTATGTTTAATACGGAGTATATATTTTCTAGTGTCACTTTTATCTTTTCTTTTGTATTATACATTTATACCAAAGATTTTCCAATTTGCCTTTTACTTTTCCTTTCTTTTGAAAGACATTTTCTAAGTATTTTTTTTTCCACATACTTGTCTTTCTCTTTGAATTGATGTATACACCGTATTTGTTTTCTCTTTTAATCACTTTTTCAATGATAATTTGATCTAAAAAAGATGATGTTTACGCATACAATACGAGTTCATCATGTTAGTCGATCGATTTCAAGTATGGTTGTTGTCTTTGTAGTACGTTACCATTTTGGTGTTACTTTGAAGGCCGGGAAAATATAAAGTTGCATAATTGTACTTCATTCTACCATTCTGGAGTATGAGTATCTACCAAAGTCTTATTTAGCTAGTCCCCACTTATAATGAGTTTTGTTGATGACCATTACTATCTCTCTTTTTTTCTTTTTTCTTTTTGAAAGAAACAATTACTATCTCTTTACAACAACAACAACATACTAATTAGTAATTAGTTACCTCTTTAATAATTGGATAGTAGTACAGAGCTTGGTCGTTGAGACATATCATCAACTTTGTTACACTTTTACCCAACTTATATGATGCAAAACCTCATGCATAGTGTTCGTGGATCCATGGCACAACCACTTCAACGAACTTTACCACAATGTTATATTGTTACTTCGTATTACATTATCTTGAGTCAAATTTAAGACATCACCAAAGCAAAGCAAATTTGATACGAGACATATCATATATGTCATTAAAATCATATGTCATAAAGTTAATCAATTCAATGTTTTACACAAACAATTCGAATTTTTTTTTTAAAAAAACAATGTGAAAGGAAAAAACATTTCATGATAATCAATTACCCTAACTGATGGAGTGATGGTTAAACTCGATCAATAATATCGTAATGGTTACTTATAGGCTTATAGCCCTTATAGGTTAGTGGCAAATTCCCGTCAAAAAAAGAAAAAGGTTAATGGCAAATTATTATTTGGAAAAGTTTCCCTCTTAAGGAGAGACAAACCAACAGCTGAACATCGAAAAGAAACAATATATAGCTCCTTAATTAGGGGTGATGAGTGCATACAATCATGATGATGCAGTAGTGATGGGCTCTTAATACTCCTTAATAAATATTCAGTCGATATTAAGGAAAGGCGTGTGGTGTGCAATGAAACAAAAGACGGAGAATGATGGAAGTGAATGGCAAGGTTTGGTGGGAGTCGAGTGCACTCTTTTGTTAAGGGGACCCCCTAATTTTTATGTATAGTCCTACAAAAATGAGTGTATATTTAATCGAATAACTAATAATGTTATCCCCTAGCTAATCACAAAGATAGCAATCAATTTTTGTTAGGTGTGTTAATTACGTCTCACCAAGTTTTTACCAATCTAGTCATCTATCTCCATTCTCTACCTTCTTACGTGAACTTTTACTATAGGCCAGGGAGGGTGATTTGTACCCGTCGGAATGAATTGAAGGTCCATTTATGTACATTGGTTAGTCGATTGATCAAGGAATATATATATGATGAGAAGTGAGGCGATTTTATGGTGTACTATTAAAGTACTCCGTAATTTGTTATAAGAAAGCAGGTCTAATACTTTAATCATCATATCGTCTTGTACGAGATTGCGTTGCAATTTGTACGAGTCAGTAATGCATTCTAGGGTGACTAATGATGAGCATATAAGAAGCCTTGATTGTGAACTGGTGGTTCATGTGATTATGGATAGGAGGAATCCCATAGATAGGCTAACTAATGTGTACTTGAAATGTAGAGAGATTGTGCTAGAACTACATGCGAGTGCAGAGACTATCAACAGAAGGAACAACAAGGTAGCGGATCATATGGCGAGTGAAGCGAGAGCGACTCTTTCACGGACTACCTCCGGACGACAGATGACTTTGAATTTAGTGAAGTGGGGATCATGGAGGTCCCTGGAACCCCTTCCTTCTTTGATGATAATTTTGTTATTTTGCCTCCGTCGGAAGATGTAATAGACGCTACCTAGTTGTTTTCTTTTCATCTTTGTACCAAAAAAGAAAAATATATAAGAAGCCTCGAGAAATGTCAATCTTTGTTTTACTTTAAAGTCATACGAGTACATGTGTTGTGTGAGAAATTGAGAATTGACAAGTGACAAGAATAGATTTCGACCATTTGACCCTAATAGGAGTAATAGTGACCTGCTAACTAGAGTACTAACGACTCTAACAAGTCACAAAACTCATAACGATTTGTAGGCATTTATGACTCTAACCAATATGCTACTGCTAAATCAAACTAAAGACTTTATTACCGTAACATGATTGTACTACTGCTTGGAATTAATTTTACTACCATGCATTGTCTCATTTTTACAACAGTTCTTTACTTAGCGAGTTAGCGGTATCACTTTAATTAGACAATTCATTTTTTTTTTATAAACATACATAAGTAGACCCGGCAAACGGATCATTTGGGTCGGGTCTGGATCGGGTCGGGTCATCTTTCAGGTCAAGTATTTTGGGTCTATTTCGGATCGGGTTGGGTTTAGTTATCGGATCTAGTTCAGGTGTGACAATTACGGGTCAAATTCGAATCGAGTCATTTCAAATTGTTCAATCTGATCATATTAATGTCAGATTTCTTAAAATTTTGTCTAATACTATCTTAATTTGAAGTTTTACTGGTAATTTGAGTGATTAAGGATGTGATATATCGAATCTAAGTCATTTTTACTCAACCCAATCATTAGAACAACTAATTATTCAGGTCTGGATCATTTCAATTCGGGTCATGTTTGGGTCAGGTCAATATCGGGTCAAATAAAATTCAGGTTATCTTCGGGTTCGGATCGGGTCAATTCGAGTTTCGAGTTGTATTCAGATTAGAAATTTGGGTCAAGTTCAAATGTTCGGGTTTAGGTCAGTTTTGCTAGGTATGGACATAAGACATTCAGCAGCGTCCGCAATCATGCATTGATTCTAGCTAACAATCAATATCACTATGCATGAGTACTTTCCCGAGAGTGCTAATTATTAAATCATGCATATCCATATTTACTAATTTTAATCAACTCTTTCTGATCAGTGATTACTAGTGACTTATGACTTAGTGTATCAATTATGCATCAGCTACGCAACTTTTTTTAGTCTAAACTTTTCTAGTGTCACGGGTATCAGCGTATCACCAAGCGAGTCCGTCACTAAGCAAATGTCAATTGTTTCGATCCTTCTCAATTCTGAATTAGTTCTTAAAACTTAATTGTATGATCTTCTCAATGTCAACGTTTTAAGGTCTTAGCTTCAGTTTATTTGGTTAATACAATGTTGCATTATATTGTTCTGTCGTCTTCTCTTACTTCGACTTCGAAATCATTCAACTGTTTCGATATCCAGTTGCGTAGCTCAAATTCGGGTATGGACGAAGAGAACAAGACCTTTGTTGACCTTTAGCGAAACTTGTGTGAGACGATATCTAGTTGCGTAGCTCAAATTCGGGTATAGGCGAAGAGAACAAGACCTTTGTTGACCTTTAGCGAAACTTGTGTGAGACGCGTTGCCTCACCAGAAGCATCACTCAGAAGTTTGAGATAAGGAGAAGATTCCAACTTCCAATCCTTTTGATTTTCGTAAGCCACATACTTGGCAGAAATATGAAAAGCGATTTTGTGGAGGTAAGTACAAAATTCTAGCACACAAACAAAACACAGTACTAGTAGTAGTCTAAACATGCAACTGGGTAAGATACATACATATGAATCCGGCAAACAAGTGTATGTACAACTAAAATATCCAACAATATCTCAAATTCTGGTATACACAAGACACACAACAATAGGAGAGAGCCCTGCTCAAGAAGTTAACTGTCAGAAGCGTGGGAGGACGAAAGCTACAGAATGTCGCTGCCACGCTGCAAGGGCAGATATGATTCCTGCAAATTCTATCCAATCTGAGGAGTTTAAACTAGAGGTGGCCAATAGGCCGAGTCGTGCAGGTCATTAAGCGTAAGGCTTGGTGGATGTGCTCGGTTTTCTCCTCAGGACCACGATCCAGGTCAGAGCTTCTAGCAAAACAGCAATGCCACCAAGCACAATAATAATGCTGACATACGTTGTTTTCCATTTCTTCTGAGGTTCCAGAATATCAAAGCCTTTGAACACATTAATGATCCCGAGGATTATGATGGCGTACCCAACGGTGTGATGGTAGATGTTCCAGTAAAATCTGTACTTGTGATCCTTCTTTGGTCTCAGAAACAGCGCAAAAATCTGATGGATGCAAAGCAGCAGGGTAAGCATATTATTAGCAGTACAAATACTATACAGTCGCTCACTCGTTCTTTGGCTGTAACTTAAAATATCATCCAAAAATATCTCAATATGGCTCTCAAAAGATCAAATTCAGGAGACAGTCGAGCTAACAACACAGCATCCAATTTAACGTGTTTAAAGTGCATTACAGTGTTCGTGATCAGTAGATACGAGTACCACAGGACACATACATTGACAAAGATAAATGAATGCAAAATTGAAGAGCAGAGACAATATACCTGCAAAGTGGCAAGGCAGAATAGCACAATGCCAATGCAGCGATGCCCCTCATACACAATTCCCACCGACTCATTCCCAAGCTGAAGACCGGTAGCCCATCCAGCAACACCAATAGCATAAGCAGACGTCTGGCAAGTAGCATGCAGGTAAAACCACGCAGGTTCCGCAGACTCAAACGTCCTTAGATACCGCGATATGATTGCTCCAAATGGAAACAGTAGTCCCCAACTAATCGCATTCAGAATGCCATGAGTCTGAATCACCAAACACAACAATGTCAAACACCAAACACCAAACAACAACCATAGCCACAACCACAACCACAACCACAAGACTAACAACCACCACACAACAACCAGCCTTCGTCCAAAAGGTTCCGAATTTGATTAGACAGCCATTCAATTCGCGTAAAAGCATCGAACTTTAAATCGTAAATCAACATCAGTGACATTCAATTCATCTAACAACTATTACCAGAACCACAACAACAGCAAAGTAGGATGAACTTTACTTACTAAGAGTAAAGGCAACAACTTTTTACTGAAAATGGAACCAAAAAACAATCCCATTATACTAATCTTCAATTGTAAGCTTGAATTCAGTGGAAAAATACAACTGCAATCTGGTAATTCAAATTTCTCTCTTCATATACATGAATCCAATACAGTTCAATAACAACAAATTGGACAGTATAGTAGCGTGTGCTACAATGATCAATTGGCAAATCGAGCAAACATAATACAGATTGTAAATAATCTCAATATATTTGAACAATTTAACCCCACTAATAGTAAGTACTCAGTAACTATATATAATCGAAATCTACAGCAAAAATCAACAACATAAAAGATATAACAACACTGAGCTATAAAAAGTGGGGCCGAATTTCGATGGTATGGGCGAGCCTGTGCATTATCCACCACGCGCTTTTACAAAATTATTATTATTATAGGAAGACAAAGAAAACGAAAACCAAAGCCAAGGAAAAGACAGAAGAACCCACATTTCTCTTCTTCAACCCCAGTTCACCGGAGCTGTCTGCGGCGGCGGAGACACCAGTGCTGACGTCAATGGTATCTTTACTCTGAAGATTCGCCGGTTTCATGTCGTGCTTGTCAGGTAACCCTTTGGTGAGACCGGGACCCACTTGCCAGACATGGTTAACCTTCCCGCCGTCGCTCTTGACGGAGGCGTAGATGGTGATGGAGCCGTCGGCGGCGTTGAATTCAGCGCGCTTGGAGTACACCGGAAAAGAGAGTTCGTGGGGGGTGATGCCGCCGTAGGAGGTGAGGTTGAAGGTGGCGACGGAGACGCCACCGGCGGAGGAGTTTTTGTAAGCGACGAAGGCTTGAGCGCCGACCATGCCGGTGTCGGAGGGGTTGATACCCCAGGCGACCCAACCGGAGGAGGTGGGAGGCGTGGCGGTGAAGGCGACGGAGAGGGTTTTGTTGGCGGGAGTGTAGGTGTAGTGGAGGGCGGAGGTGAGGGAGGGGAGTTGGGTGCAGGTGGTGAATTTAGTGGAGGTGAGTTTTGGGGTGGTGCATGTGGCGGAGAGGGCGGTGGGGAGGAGGAGAGAGAGAATGATGAGGTGGAGATGAGGCGTCATTGTGAAGGAAGTGTGAATGAGTGAGTGTTAAGAGTGAAGCAACGGTTATGTTTATGAGGTTGGGGGATTGGGAGTGATGAGAGTTATATAGGAGAGAGAAAAGTTGGGAGTGTGGATGGTGGGATTGCTGGGCTAATTAGATGTTGACACGTGGAATTGGGGAAAAGGGTGTTTGGCGTGGTGGGGTGTTGTGTGGTGTTGTGTGGTGGGATGGTTCATGGGAAAACAATGAAAATGTTTCATCACAATCATACCGGTAATTTGGTAAATATCACGGAGTACTTAGTGCGAAATCATAAGTAGTTGGTAGGGAGACGTGAAATAATCTGGTCTTCCTTATTTTCCTTATTTTTGTCTATAGAAAAACCAATACGGGTGAGAAAATCTGTCTGTAGCTTGCACACCAATGCCTGCGTCGTGGAGTACTTTTGAATCCGCTGAAGTAAAGCAACGGCACCCGGCTTTAATTTTTCCTAACGAAGAGAAGGAGAAAGGGAGGAAGTCATAACCAATAGAAGCCCACGACGGGGGCTTATATTAAGTACGCTTACGATAAGTCGCAGCACGCACAACTTCGTCTTGCTCAAAGCCAACCAAGCCAGACTGAGTCAAAGGCGATGACCAGTCAAATCGACACACACGTCACACCCACCATCCCACGAATATAGTAGCACATCCGCAAGACGAAGAGGCCTACCATTAGTTCCGACAAGCTCAATATCCCTGACCGATAGCAAACGTCTATAAAGGTGTCAAACAACAATGTGGCGATGTTTGATGCTCATGACACATGCACACAATATTGCATGATCCCCAAAAACATTACCAGCGAAAGTACGAGAACAAACAGAGCACAACCGGTCCAAAGAGAACAAAGGGACCCCAATACGATATCACAAAACACAACGATAAGTCCAACCATTCATGGTATACCCTAAGCCTGAAATCGGGACCACCAAAAACCAATCCGAATAATGTGTACCCTGTTGTGAATGCCATATAGTCAACAGACGCGGTGTGCGAGAGAATACCGAGCCAACGGTCTAAGTGATCCTCTTGAAATAAATGCCGTCTAAGTTTGTAGACTATTAGTATTGTTGATATTAGGAGTTAGGACGAGAACTTTAGAAGAAAATGTATGTTGACCGGCGTGAACATAAGTCTCGTATTTGAATATTGTATCATAAGACTTTGCCCACGACACTAAATGCATCGTAATCTAATAATGAACTCTCACCAAATCCGCCATGCACAAATGATTCTAATTTACCATTTTCTCTATGAGACTTCTTATTTTAGTCGAGAGCAAATCTAATATGAGCCGCTTAATTAACTTCACTTGTAATAATATCTTATAATCATCATCAATAGAAAATTTGCACGATTCTTTATGCGTGTCTTTGAAAACATATCCAGACTTCCAGAGTAACCTTCATCTCCTTACTCCTCAGTTCGTGTAGCTGTGTTACCTGTGTACCATTAGTCATGACATTTCAAGTTAAAACATCTCACCTCAATGACAATTGAGCCACAAGAACATTTGGTTTATTACTTCTTTCAATTGGGATAGATCCTCAATAGCGGTCATGGAATTTGAATTGGAGATCGAGCGAAGAGGAGAAGATTAAGAATGGAAAGAAGCCTAGACAATCTTGTGATTGTTTCGTCTATTGTCAATTTGTCACTCTTCATGTTGGGTTCTGCACAAAATTTAAGAACTGTATTAAAAGTTATTAAAGCCAGCTAAAAATGAAAAAAATAATTACTAACAGTTTTGTAACATGCATTTAACTGGAAAAGTTACCAAATGAGAAACATGAAGGTTGGATTTGGATACGTAGTCTTCATTGATGCAAATTATAAAGTGAAGGTTGTAACCTCAAATTCGCTAAAAAAATTCGTCATAAATTCAAATCTCTATGGCATATTGATCTGATGGTCTATTAGGAATAGGATTTGATTTCCTTCGTAATGAAATAAACATGTTACCTTTTCTTGAATGAAAAAAAAACTCATAATATCATGTTGTCGTTGCTGTTTCAAAATCTGCCACTAATCTAATACGGAGTATATCTTAGGACCTTGCTCATCAATCCACACACGGGTAGAATAATTAACACGAGCCTAAATACAATGGACAACTTTAATTCCAGTTTCCACGAACATGTTTAAGCAAAAAGAACACTTACACAAATTAGAAAAATTAAAAACTACTTAGCCCAAAAAAGTAAAATTCCACAGATTGGATTTAATAGTTTATGCGTTCACCAAGTTAAATGGATATTTTGGTTACCACTCGCTCTCCCCATCTCTTCCTAACTTAAGTAGTGCACCACAAGCGTTGATACGTGCTCCCCACCCCGAATCACAAATCCTAATATGACCACACCATACTTGTTCACCTTGTACGTTTTATTCAAAGGAAGTCTCCTATTTATCTTCAACAACACACTCGTTGTAACTTGTAAGGACTCAAAAATTACAGCTTGCGGTTTAGTGAAAGGCTCAACCAACACTAGCCTCTTGGTCACCATGTACCAGTTCATTTCAACCAATCCAAATCGCCTAAGCAACCACCACTACTAGAGTGACATTCTGCTCGTCCTTATCTCTCCAGTCTCCACTAAATCAACACCTTTTCCGACACCATTCCAACCCTTCGACCTCATGCCAGATTCCCATCCCTACGCCTCCTCAGAATAAAAAACCATCAAACGAGTCTCATTTTTGGCATCCATCCATACCACATCTTAAAACACTACATACTCTACTTTTGACCACGATCAGAAACCTCGATTTTGAAATTAGAAACCCGTCTCATCGTATAAAAAAAGGAAAAGATTCCATTGGTGCAAAAATGCCGATCTCAATCAATCCCCCATCTCCACAGACGCGGGTGTTCGATTCCGCAGCATATACTCTCTCCTTTCTCTCTTTCCATAATTGACATTCATCCCTCTTTTTGTCTTTCATCCCCAATTATTAAAAAAAATCAATAAAATTAGGGTTTAAACCTGGAAAAAAATCAAATTCGATGATCAGAGATGAACGTGGAGGGATTGCAAAGGAGAGTAGAAGGATGGATAAAGGACCAAACTTCGAGGTTCCCAAAGCTACAAATTCCCCAGTTTCGCTGGGTTGGAGTCAAGTGGCCGCCATGGTCCACTGATCATGAGCACCGTAAGAAGCTTCAAGAGGAATACGAGCGCCGTCGTAAGCAGCTTCAACATCTTTGTAAAGCCGTTAAAGCTGAATCTGTTGCTGATTTGCAGGACATTTTGTGCTGTATGGTCCTCTCTGAATGCGTTTATAAGGTACTACTTAATCTAATTTGTTATTATTATAACATTCCTTAATCTTAAATCGTAATTTTGTAGGAGTAATTAAATTGATTATTTTGTAAAGTTACTGGTGCGATTCTCGATGCAATTTTCATTATGAGTCATTCGTAAGCTGCCTCTCTATTTATGTTTTGTTTTAATGTAGGGACATAGGGGTAAGACTTGCGGATATTCGACCACCCCTACCTTGCCATAGGCTAGGGCCTTTGTAGCACTGCTTGCAAATTGTAATCATTATGTTTTAAATAGTTGAAACTTGAAAGGTGTAGTTTAGCAGGAGTGTATAGATTTTGGAAATGAATTCGATTACGTGTATTGAGTTCGATTTGCGTAATTTTGTTTTTTGAGATGATGAGTTAGAAATGTAATCTTTTTTTGTTGGAAGATTGTAAAACTGCAATCTTTTTCATGTTAAGATGCAGAAGTAATGATGGTTTTAGGGATAATGTGGCAGATGCTACATAGTTGATCCAAAGATGGTAATTACGCGATCTTGGTAGTTTGTAGTGATGAAAACGGTGAAGCAGCTTGAACGTTCTAGACTTCAGTATGTGTTGATATGCAGCTGTTTAGTTCTAATTCGGAGATATCAAGCTTGATGTGGTATTATTTGAGTGCGTGTTTACTCTCTGTATGTACTTAAGATGTTGATTGTTTGTTTGTTACAATCTTGGATAACAGAGGCCTGCAACAGAGCTAATTCGATCAGTTAACAAGTTCAAAGCTGATTTTGGGGGACAAGTGGTTTGCTTGGAGCGTGTTCAGCCGTCTCTGGACCATGTTCCTCACAGGTTCTGTACACTTGCTTTCTTTATGTAGTGTTATGATTATTGTGAGACTATAAAATTTTACTTCATATGTGCGATCAGTGTTTGACGAAGGCACACAAGCCAACTGTTGCTAGTAGTAGTGCACATGTACAGAAATTATGTTGTTGATATATATGAAGTAAATAGGAGCAGGCACGTTGATTTACTAGCCACTAGGCCAACCTTTATCCTCATATATACATGATTCAGTGGACTCTTAATTCATGCTGCGGTTATATGAATTTGTAAGGACTCATGAATGCTGGCTTCCATTGTCAGAACATTCTTATCTACCCTTCTGTTAAACCTAGGATTGTTTACTGGAGTGTTGATATGTGGTGAAAACTTACCCCATTTAGAAAGTTTTAAAATGGGGTGTTCAAATAAAGACACCCCGAAAAGGAAAGCGGGGTGTATAAAGGAGGATGGAGGGAGTATGAACCAATAACTTGATATTAGGTGGAGCATACCTAAGTCGTCATTTTACTATGAGAGGCTGATATGCTAGATACTCATAAAGGAACAGGTACCCCATAAACGGCGACCAGATTCACTACACAAACAGCTGGAGTGAATCTGACTGTCCATGCATGCTCTACAAGGTACTCTTCAGTGTCCTGGTTCTCATGGATTTTGTTTCTTTTAATTGTAGGTATTTGCTTGCAGAAGCAGGTGACACCTTGTTTGCTTCTTTTGTTGGGACAAAGCAGTATAAGTATGTAATATGGACTCTAATTTGCTTGAGCATCTGGCCTGTTTACCTTTACATTTCTAGTAGGCTAACTTCCTTTTGTTGCTTTAGGGATATGGTTGCTGATGCTAATATATTCCAAGGAGCTTTGTTTCACGAGGATGAGTTGGAGGATATGGAAGAAACAGAGTCTGCTGAATTGGACATAGCTAATGGTCGGAAGGGAAATGAAGAAACTCGTTCAAAGACACTTGAAACAAAATCTAAACAGTTGAAACATAAATTGAAACCTGCGGCTCACAGAGTAAGATAACAGTTTTGTGTGAGTTAACTATATTGAGAAGTCCGTTTGTGGTATAGTTGCGCTGACTTAGATGTTGTGCTTGACTGATTTCCTTAAAGTACCTGCTGACAAATATTGATTTCAGGGGTTCATGGCTCGTGCAAAAGGGATACCGGCCTTGGAGTTGTACAGGCTTGCTCAGAAGAAGAAACGCAAACTTGTGTTATGTGGACATTCACTCGGCGGAGCAGTAAGGCTAATTGAATTCAATTTTGATACTGCTTTCTGGTTATTTTTGTTGTCTTATTAGACAATAGTATGCTTTACTCGTACGTGGTTGATATCAGGTAGCAGCACTAGCCACGCTTGCCATTTTAAGAGTCATTGCTGCGTCTTCTATTGTGAAAGACAATGAAAAATTTCAAGTAAAATGTATTACATTTTCCCAGCCTCCAGTGGGGAATGCAGCTCTTAGAGAGTGAGTATTTGCACAATGTAGATTACCTATTTGTATCTTAACTTAAATCTTTTTTGGATAACCTTTAGTTAAATGATGATGAGCTCAAGGGAGTATTTTTTTCGGTTTATTTTCCAGTTACGTGATTCGCAAAGGATGGCATCATTATTTCAAGACCTACTGTATTCCCGAAGATCTAATCCCCCGAGTTTTATCCCCGGCTTATTTTGATCATTACAATGCACAGACTTCGTCTTTCGATGGTGGTGTTGTTACTGCAATGGATACTCAAGGAGATGGAGGTCTGAAATCAAAGGCTGTGAAGCCAAACGAAAGTAAGGGAGAAAAATTAAAAGAGAATGCTGGAGAGCAGCTGGTCCTTGGCGTAGGCCCTGTGCAGATTCCATTTTGGAGACTGTCCCGACTTATTCCTTTAGAGGGTATTACGAAACATTTACCTGGCCAAAAAGGAAACCAATTTGTTAAACCATCTTCTGTAGCTGATCCTGAATCTGCAGCATCCCCATCAACTGTTAATGTTGGTTCTCCGCAGTCTCTAGAAATTGAAGAGGGATCTGATGTTGTCTCCCTTAAACCGATGTCTAAAACTGATGTTGAAGTGTCAGCTTTTGATACTATGTCCAAGTCACTTGAGAAAAGTGGTAAATTGGAAGGGGATAGAACTTCTTGGGGTCAAATGCCTTATTTACCTTCCTATGTTCCTTTCGGCGAGGTAAATAATATTTCTCTGGTCATTACTTTTGATGTGAGTTAATGCATTGTATTCAAACACATTATTCTGGTGAATTCAGCTCTATTTGTTGGGGACGTCATCGGTGGAATCCCTCTCTGATGCAGAGTATTCCAAGCTGACATCGGTATGAAGCTTTTTTTCCCCCTTTTTAATAATAAAAGTAAAATGTCATTGCTCCATTCATGTTAGCTGACCCCAAATCTTTTTTTTTAGGCTTGGTTGTTGTTGTTGCCTAATTTGGCTATGAGTATTTCTTTTAGTAAATGCATCACATACCATGAATACCCATTGGCTATGGGTTATATACGACAACATAGGAATGCAAATTTCACTCTGGTAATCATAGTACTGGTTGGTGTGATGTTGGAAACTTTACTCTGTTATAAGAAATGAGGTATATTGTTTTAAAACATCCTAGATAGAAAATGAAGCTGGGGTATTGATTTTAGGTCAGAGGGGGTATATTTTAGTGGCAATGTACTTGGGATAACAAACTTGATCTGAAACTTGCAATAGTGTCGACTTCAAAAGAGAAAAAAAAAAACAAAAAAACTTGCAATAGTGTCTGTGCATTTTTAGGTTAATGATCAACTTGCGGTATGGTGGTACCACGACATCCACTTCCTTGCTTTTTAGATTTTACCTTAATAACGTGTGTCAGTATAAGTTAATAATAAAATACAAACTAGGGTGATTTTATCTGATTTTGCTACTTAGCTTTGTGGTATATGTTTCATAATCTGCTAAATAAAGCATCTGTTAGGGACACTTCATATCAATTTTGGAATTAGTATTTGTTGATCTGCGGTATTGGCATTGTTTTTCTTATTATAAAATAGCTGTTTGATGGTTGATCTACCATTGATCCTGGTGGTGTGGTTACTAATATCACCGCTTCTCGATTACGAGATTGAATTGATTGTGTTTGACTTGGCAGAGTAACTGTCTTTGTGTGATCATTCCTGAGAAAACGAGTCTACTACGTTTGCTGGGATTCTAATATGTTTGCTCCACATTTATGTCAATTTATTTTTTGTTTCTTTTGGAATATGCCATTATTTGTTTAGGTTTCTAACTTTATTAAGATAGCTTATACTCTCCACCTTTTTACACTTACTTGTCTCAAGTATACTTTTGGCTTACTTTCAAAACTTCTCAGTTTGTTTGCTTTCTTCGGGCAAAGATATTTTCAGGTCAAATCTGTGTTCACTGAACTGAAGGAACGTTTCCAATCACATTCAATGAGGTCTTATAGATCAAGATTTCAGAGGTATGATTTTTTTTTGTCTCTTATAATTTCTTCTTTGGCATTTTTATCTTCTCACTTGACTATGCACTTTTCTGTGGGTGTTCTTATCTGATAAAACTCATTGATTTACTTGGGTTTTAATCCATCAACATCTTCACTCCCGTTGGACCCAGACAGATTGACTTTACATGTTGCCTCCTTTGTTGCCTGAGTCATTTTTCTTGCATTTCCTGTTGTTTTAGCTATTGTTATACTCCATTCCTTTCTACTTGTTTTCAGATTTTTCATTCTTGAAGGATAAGCTCTTCATTCCATATTATGCATGACTTCCTTGTCTCCCTTCATGAAATAGTTTCCTTGGAACTTTGCGGCAGAATTCTGATAGGCCTAGTTGCTCGTCTTAATCATCAGTTCTGCAGTCTCTATGTTGTCACGCTTATCTTTGTATTGGCATTTAGCTTCAATTTGTGCTCGTAGTAGAATTGTGGGCTATGTAGAGCTTCTCAGTTCTGGGATTTGGCCTGGCATGTCCCTGTAATATGTGAACCTTTGGTTAACAGACCTCAAAACAATTTGGGACCAAGTATTTTCTGTCACTGGAGGTTCTCTATAACCCTATATTCTCTTTGCAGTATTTATGATCTGTGCATGAACGATAATTCTGCACTGTTCCTTGGGATCGAGCAGCTACAGCAATTTCCGCATTTACAACAATGGCTTGGGCTATCCATTGCTGGAACAGTTGAGCTTGGCCATATTGTAGAATCCCCTTCAATTTGTACAGCTACTTCAATTGCTCCACTTGGATGGAGTGGTGCACCTGGTGATAAAAATTCAGACTCCTTGAAGGTTGATATTACTGGTTCTGGGCTCCATTTGTGTACTCTAGTTCAGGCACAAGTTAATGGTAACTGGTAATGTCCTCTTCTTTGCTCCTGTTCACATTTTGTCAAGGATGTCAATCACGACCATGTGAACCCTTACATAATGTGGTGTTGTCTGCATGATGAATGTTTCATCCTCTGTAAGGGTGTCATTGTTTCTTCAACGTATGCATAAAGTGATTAGGTGACTGAACTCTTAGAGATTGATCTATTAAGAGCCAAGACAAGTGAAACAGCAATTTTTTTTTTTTTTTTGGATAAGAATTAGCTTAGTTTTATTTCAAAAGGTTGAGGTAAAACCATTACAAACTCTGACCAAGGATAGCAGGAAGCTACCCCGAGAAAAACCCCAATTCCTAACAATTAGGAATAAAAGTACTAAGTTTATCAACTACTCTTATGCAGACATGGTATTTGATCCTAGATACATTTTGTTCTATACTACGACTAGTGTCCGAAAAATACGGCTATTTCTCTCCATCCAAATCTCGTAAATCGTACAAATGAAGGCAGTCCTGAGTATGTGATGCTTGGCACGATTGGTGAAACAGCAATTTGAACTTGGGCTATTGTTCTTTTTTTTTTTTTTGGGAACGGTCTAAGTACAACAAATAAAAAGGTTAAATACAACAAATAAACGTTTTGTATATCAAATTAACCCTCCTACAAAAAAAAAAACACTTCTGTAATTCCTGTTGAAGAAATCAGAATGAAAATTGGGTAGCAGATGCCATGGGCCCATGGCTATTGTTGTATAGTTGTATCACCAAAGTAAAACAAGCCATAGCTGATGGTAAACTTAGATTTGAACCCAACGAAGCAACAACTCCATTCTCTTTCCTCGGCCATTGAACAAGCCATAAGAGTCCTTCTCACCAGTTCAAACATGATCCATAGACTCAAAATTTCGAAGTCCCTTTCTACCCTGTTGACAGTTTCTGACCCCCCTACCTACCCCGTAGGCTCGATTATCCGACCTCCCTACACAAGCCGTTGGCTCGAATTCCCGACCTTCCCCCCCTCCAATTGTCTCAAATTTCCGACCTCCATGCCCTTCCCGTCGACTCAAAATTTCGACCGCCCCAACATTATGTTGACTTTAAGTTTCGATCTTTCTTGTTACCAGAAAACATATATTGCCTCCAAACACACAACCCTCGTGGTATCACAATCCAATGTGATTGAAATACAGTTCAAAAGATGTGACAAATGTATATTTGTTTGATTGAGTGATTGAACATGGGGAAAGAATATTGAGGGCAATGCAAGTGAAGGGTGGCTAAGGGCGTAAAGTAAATGTCTTTTTTTTTTCCTTGTTGTATTTGACCATTTTATTTGTTGTAAATAAATTTTATTTATTTATTTCAAGTCTAAAGGCATTTTTCAATTTCGTTTCCAGGTGTTCCACGGCAGTTGAGTCTCTTCCTTCTGCACCTACATGCTCAGATAGTGAGCAACATCCAGAATTGCATAAAATGAGGGTCTTCATTGGATCTCCATTAAAAAACCCTCCAAAACATCCAGTTGTTACAGACATGATGCTTCCTGTGTTTCCTTCCATTGACGCTGAATCCATCAATCTCAAGGCACATCAAATTTTAGGATCACTTTCTAATAGCAAATTCCCCCAACCTCCGGGGTTGAGTAATTTTATTGTATACTGTACTACTGACTTCACCACTGTCTCGAAAGTGGTTGATGTTAGAACTCGTAGGGTGCGATTTGTTGGCCTTGAGGTACTATGACTACATCTTAAATTTGGAACACCTGATGATTCGTTTCTGCCATATTTTCCTTACATATAGTTTTGTGATCGGCAGGGGGCTGGTAAGACCTCTCTTTACAAGGCCATCTTAAATAAAGGCAAAGGACCCACCCCTACGGAAAGCGAGGCTTTGCCACTGGAACCAGATATTCAAGAAGGAATTTCTGGGGGATTGTGGTACATGGACTCGGCCGGAGTAAATTTACAGGTTTGTTTCTGCTTGACATAGTTTCCCCCACCCTGTATGTTTTTTGGACTTTTCTCTATGACTACAACTTGCCTGCTTGTTTGCTTTATTGTCATAAACCCTGTTGTATTTAATGTGATTGTACCATTTTTTATCCGTTGCAATCAAGTTTTATGAAAAATAGAGAATTTTATATCTCAAATCTGTAGCACCCCAAATTCTGTTTTTCTTTGTCACATTTTCTAGCGCGAGACCGCCTTATACGATGAGACCTCTCTACTTTGATAAGGAGTAATTACTCGATCGCAGATTTTTTTGAAACTTTGATAAACCAATTAGTGTGTACACCCTTCTCAACACGGGGGGGGGGGGTATTTTGGGGATGGGGCGTATGAGCTGGGACGGAGGGTGTATTACTTTTCGAAGCTACCTTATTTCAAAAGCAACATGCTAATCTTTCAAAAGTAACATGCTTATCTTTCAAAAATAACTTATTAAGTGATCTCATAAGATGAGGTGGTCCCACCTTAGAATTACTCCTTGTTTGTTAACGAATTGCTTTCTCTTTACAGGTCTGAATATTACGTGACCTTTTCATGAATTACTCTCCTTTTTGTGTACCCTTGTCTAAACCATAATTTCTGTCAGTTTTCCTTTCTTTTCTGCACCGGTGTGTGGCTTTGTGGTAATCAGGATTGAATTTCCTCTGTTATTAGGAGCTGACTGCAGAGGCTTCTCGTTTGAGAGATGAGTTGTGGATGGGTATCCGTGATCTTGGTAGGAAGATAGACTTACTTGTTCTTGTTCATAATCTTGCCCACCAAATACCACGATCCAGTGACTCAAATGAGTTTCAACGACGGCCTGCACTCTCTTTCTTATTAGATGAGGCTAAATCACTTGGTATTCCTTGGGTCCTTGCTATAACAAATAAATTTGCTGTAAGCGCACACCAACAGAGAGCTGCAATTGATGCTGTGTTGAAAGCATATCAAGCTTCTCCTAGCAATACAGAGATAGTAAACTCATGTCCTTATGTTATTCATACGTCAGGCAGCTCTTATGCTTCCCTTTCCAGTGTTGGATCACAAGAAGATACGGACAGAGGGATGGTTCCCTTTGGCCTTGTTTTAGGTCCGATAAACTTTGTGCGCAGACCATTCCAGAGGAAAGCCACCGTTCTTCCTGTGGAGGGTGTTGATTCTTTATGTAAGCTTGTTCACAGTGAGCTTCGCAGCAAGGAGGAGTCCTCTTTTGAGGTATGTACATCGTCACATACTTATCTGATATACATGAAACATACACATGAGTCACATATGCCTAGAATGAAAGCTTATTTCCTATTCTTGAAAGTGTCATTAGTTTATGGAGGCAGTCAGGCAGAGTCCCTTGTCTCTAATTAATGTAAATAAGAAGATTTTACTATAGAACTGTTACGTGTTTATTTAACCGCAAGCGTACGAGTTATTACGTATCAAGAACACTTAAGACAGAGAATGCTTGCTAATTTTGCCAGCAGTGGAAAATTGCCACTGACCTGTGCCGTCTAAACAAGTGTTGCAAAAATATGCTTCTTCCCCTAACTGCTCTCCAAAGCTGATCTATTGTTACCTTAACTAACCTATGAAGTCACTTGTTGCAAGATCTCCCTCATTTCTGCTGCCCCTGTTTTCTCCTCTTCCAGGACTAGCTCAGTAGTTAGTAGTACCATGTAAGAGGTGACAATGAAGCAAGTAGAGCATGGAGATTTACGAATTCATCGCGTGAATGAAGTAATGATTTCAACATAATCGTCCCAGGAATTGAATGTTTTGATTCTGACGAAGTCCTCTTAACCTGTTTGTAGACGAAAAAAAAAAAAATTAGGGTATAATGGGGATTTGCTTAAAAGTTCCTTGGAATTACATCCATGTCAAAATCGTTACCTGAACCAAACCGCTGTTGGGAGTAGTCTTAATATCCTGCAATAGGGGAGATTAATTTGCTTGGTGCTATTGCGATTGTTAGTTACCTGCATGCTGAGTTTCTGTGTCATTAATTCATTCTAAAATCCATAAGCGTCTTCGTGTATTATAAGTCTGTTTTACCTTCTCTTTTGGGATTGAACCTTAAGACCTGCATTTCTGGTTGAAGGAGTTTGCAAGGGACAGGCTATCAGTGGAACTCCCACAAGATCGTTCTGATGGATCTGCTGGAAAGAGAGATGCACAGGACAACGAAAATTCAATGTCTGCTGCCACAGTCGGCGCCTCTGTTGGAGCTGGTTTGGGAATTGTATTGGCTGTTGTTATGGGTGCGGCATCAGCCTTGAGAAAACCATGACAGACCTTCGCTGCAACGACTTAGTATTGTCAGATATAATTCGGTATTTATCGGTACAACCTGCTCTGTACATAGTTAATTTAGTGCTAATATAGTAATAGTCCGCGGCCTTTCCTCTTTTCTTTCGTGATTGGCCGTCTTTTCACTCATTTGTTCATTCGTTCTGGGACTGTAGAGTATAGGGCATCCATATGCATATGAATCCGACTACCAAAAAAAAGCATGTCATTGTTATTGGACGTGCTTTCTTTCAGTAAAAATTTAATTCATCTCAGTTTGCTCTAACTTGTCAATTTAGCGAGGATATAAAAGTTTTGATAAATGGAGCAAAAGTTCGTAACTTAGCCATGGCCAAGGTGACCATGCAGGGAAGAATAATCGTGCAACACGAGATTAGACAGCAAAAGTGAGGCTTCTAGGAAGGAAAAACGCAAAACAAATTGAATCCTACAACATTTTAAGCAATTTTCATATGCAGTCTTTCTATGTTTGCAACGTTGGGGTAATGTACTAATGTGTGCGTACATCCGACCTCTCTTGATTCCGCCTAATGGCTGAAGCCTTTGGAGTACTAGACTAATGTTGTAGCTACTTGTTGAACTTCATGTGAGGTTCACGTTCTTTAGCCTAAACTCTTCATATAATCTAGACTTGAAATAGGTATTCTAGGAACAATAGCAAAATGAGATCGGCAATTCGTCATCCCTAATGCGTTCAGGCAGGGTAGACGTGAAAGCAATTATGTAGGACTAAAACATAAGTCACATTCCGCAACATGTAGACAAATGCCAGGAGAAAAATGGTTCGCCCAGGATAACTGTTTTGTGAATGTATGCTATCTCATAAATTTCAGCCAGTTTGTAGGATATTAGAACTTCGTTCCTGTGCTACTTCAGCACATAATGGAACAGGCGTGGAGAGCGGTTTAAGAACTAACAATGTGTAAAAAGTAGAATGAAGTGGACTGATATATGATTTCAACTTGAACAGCACGAGCTGAAGCGACTGCGATTTGAGTCTGAGCCATCTTTAGCAAGGGTCACCCGGTTGACAGACAGCTCAGCCTTGTATGAATCTGAGTTTAACAGTTTTCTGCTGATGCCATTGTGGATTTCCTTGATTGCTATCTCAAAAGCCGTCTTGACATTCGTGCTGTCCAGGGCTGATGTCTCTATGAAAAACAAACCTTCAGATTCAGCTAGACTTTTGGCCTCGTCCACGCTCACTTGTCGAATATTATCTAGATCACACTTGTTGCCAACCAATATTCTTGCCACCGCAGTGTCACAATGAGCTGTTACACAAACCACAACACAGTTAAAATCCAATATAAAACACTTGTATGATCTCACAACAAACGGGGCAATGCCATTCCACACGTGACAGACGTGAAAATAATAGAAGATATATTGAGCCAAGTGAAAACTATCATCTAGTAGTCCCAGTCCTAAGGATGAAAGTAAGCTCAATGAGATAATATCATTCCCGCCAAAGTAAAAAAAAAGGATGGAAGTAAGCGAGAATGTCTAGCCACATTCCGCAGCAAATTCACTGCATTGCCCTCCAGCACGACTGAGTCTAAACGTCTTAGGGTTGTGTATGGATGTTAGTTGTCAATGTCACCAGTGGGAATATCTTCACAAAATTCTAACTCATCTTTCTGTTTTTCTTAGGAATGATAACCATAAGGTTAAGGACCATCCTTGATCCTTTTTTTTGATAAATTGATCCCCATAGTGGACATGCATGGGATCTTTACAATAATTTGGTTTACTATTGATTCTACTACAATCCCGTGACCCCCATGTGGCTAACGAATGCAAGTGAAAGACCTAATACTAGCTCTGTGCACGCACAACTCCTAAACAGATCCTTGCTACTTAAAAGATCTCGTTCAAATAAGCTTGTATTGAAGAGAAATGTCGTCAAAGACAAAAACACCCTCAAAGGTTTTCAACGATGAACTCGTGAAGTACAATGAGATAATCAGAATCAAGACAAAATATTATAGGTAAGCAATAACTATAGTACATCTAGCCAGGGAATCTAGAGAGGACCATTTTCTAATTAGCATGGACTTAGAATGGTTATAAGAAACACAAATCTGCTTGTGTCACTCTAATAAGTAATATGGATCTCTCCCCACTTACATCTGACCTTGTGCCATTACGGCATTACGCATGGTCACATAGCTTAAGCAGATGAACGTACTTAGTTTCACGGTCCCATTGCACAAAACGTGTTCAGAAGCAAACGATTGTTTAGTCCCTTCTCATAAAAGAAAACCAGGTATCAGAGTTTGAATATGATCACTACTTCGCAATCAGCAACTTTACAACCATATATTGCCTAAGAAGTAACTACATTTGCCTTAGTAGGCAAATATAGAGGTAAAATTAAGAAACATAAAGATGATCCTAACTGGCATGATCACTTGCACTGCACATTTGAAATTTTGGAGGCGGACCAACTCTGAATTCTAATGGATGTTGATCACTAACTTGGCAGAAAATAGTATTGTTTCAAGCAGCCTCAACTGGTCAGAGTGATCAAATTTCTAGAAACAGCAAATCTCCAATGCAGTACCAGATTAGGCTGCAAACTCTGTGATCAGCACATTTTATGAATGTATAGCTGCGATTCTTGTGAGCGATAATACCCGATTCTTACCACATTCCCTAAATTACACCAAAATCTGAAATCCACCAAGATTCAAACTTTGAGAAATGTATCTAAACTTTTACTCATTTCACTAACCTTACCAAAATTCCACACCCACAAAGATTCAAACTTCAAAAGTCACATCAATCATCATACCAAATCTTTGGAGATAGTAAAGTAAAACTTCACAAATCCAACCAAAATCCAAAAACCCACCACCTAAATTTGGCAAGATTCAATCTTTTACCAAATCCAAACCAACCCATAAAGAACAAAACAAAACCCATTTCACAAAACAACCAAACAAACATGATTCGGGGCCGGCTAACATGAATCGTCATAGGATTTCGCAACCAACTAAACACAATCAAAAAGAACCAAAAGAAAGAAAAAGTAGTAATAAGATAGAGAGAAGTAGAGTGAAGCAGAAGCTTACTATTGAGCTCTTCAAGCCAACGATTGACACTCTCAAAAGTGGCATGACGACTAATATCATAGACAATAAGAGCACCAACAGCACCTCTATAATAAGCAGAAGTGACAGCTCTAAACCTCTCTTGACCAGCAGTATCCCAGATCTGAGCTTTAATTTCTTTGCCATTAATTTCAACACAAACTGTCTGGAATTCAACCCCAATTGTTGCCTTTGTATGAAGGTCAAACTCATTTCTTGCATATCTTGACAGTAAGTTTGACTTCCCCACTGCTGAATCTCCTATCACTACTATCTTGAACAAGTACTCTTCTCCTGTATCTTCATCGTCACTCATCTTTCTTTTGTGGGTTTGGAGGGGGCAGAGAGAGAGAGAGAGAATGGGGAAAATAATGAGGTGTGTTGGTGAAGTTTGAGGAGTGGGAAAATGGGGAAGTTATGGCAGGGGACACTGCGGGATTAGTGGGCGGTGGTAAGGGACTGTACTGGACTAAGACTAGGGAGTTGAGTGTGGAAGGGAAAGGTGTTTAGGAGTACATTTAATTTGGGATTAGTTTATTAAGTAAGAACTAATTTGGTATGAAATGCTCATATGAAAAGTTGAAGTTTCAATAATAATGCTAATAATTAAGACCAATTATTATAACGGAATAAAACAAAATGACTTGTAAAACTGCATGTGCTTCTTACATTATGAAATATTTTGAAAGTTAAGTAGTTTGTGTGATTATCAAAATAATTTTCATTGTGGATTATCGATACGGAAATCCTCGAAGTGCTCATGTGAAAGCATGAAACTAGTTCTAATCAAGTATCAATAATGCTAATAATTGAAGAATATTCCATTCACTATGTAGTAGTTAATTTACAATGTATTCAATTTTTCATTCCATTCTTTTGATCGGTGGATGAATATGAGAAGAATGTTGATCAAACGATCACAATTTAAGGCAATGGAGATACGATCGGAGTACTAATTTAATTACCATGGTGCTATGACGCATAAGTGTTACATTTTTATTTAGAATTATTTGAAATGTAAACTTCTTGCATTTCCAACTGATATAGTGCGTGGCAACGTAAATCAATTACACAATATTATGAGTACAACTAATTCGTGTTTGGATCCCATGGAGTTAAAATTTGGTGGAGTTGATGGAGTTTGTCGTAAATAGTAATAAAGCAAATGAAAGAAAATCTTTAAACCCACAAATAAAATGTCACATTTTTTTTTCTTACCTTATTAGGTAAACTCCACATGGTGGAGTTTATTTTCAGCTCCATGGGATCCAAACACAACTAATTCCCCATGGTTGTTAACATCTCGCTTTTTCACACATGATCGATGTCATAAGTAATAAATACGAAGTAGTTAGGATATGACATTATTATAACGTGAAAGTCGAAACGTTAACAATTATGATTAATGGAGGCATGCAACATGTTTTGTATGCCCATGGTGATTGGAATCTTAGCTAGTCCAAATTGCCATCAGCTAGGAGTTGATGGTCAAAAATTACTGTTCGAAAGCTTGAGCTGCATGATATGCCAGCTTGCTTCAAGTCGGAGTAATCTGTGAAACGTGAGGAATCTTCAAAGACAAAGTCGAGAGTATTTCATTTCTAGAGTACCAAAATGTCAATCATACAGCTGATCTGATCTTATTGTTCCAGATTTGGCTTGCATGTGAATTGTGATCGATCCATCTGATCCAACAATAATACTCCACCATTATTCTTCTTTTTCATCTAATTAAGTATTTTATTTTTAAGCAATTATTCCAATTCTGTTCTCCCAGTCTGCATGTGATTTTCAGGGTTTTTTTTTTTCAGCTGCATTTTTTTGCAATATAAAAAATGTAGTACGCAAAAAAAAAAAAAAACATTGGCCTTTTAATATAGGAAAATTTTGTTCAAAATAATCTGAAATTTGATTGATCTTCTCTCAAGTTTCAATCGGCTAATCCACCATCTGCTAGCATTGTGGTTTGGAATCGGAAGTATTGGTTGTATCTTCTTTTTTATTCAACCGATGAAGTATACGTTGATCCAGCAACAACCAACCGAACGAGTATACGATCGAATACAGAACCTACTGCTGTAGTCGTAGGTTCAGCTCTTCTAAAAGAAAAGAGCCTCCCGTTAGCGGGTTGATTCCGTCAATGTAACCAATCGTCCTCGAAAGGGCGTAGGCAGGCTGTTTATCTTAGGTTTGATGGGTACTAAATAGCGAGTAAACCCATCTATCTACAGTAGGAATTAACCGGCCCGGGCTTTGGCTTGATTGCTTTCACCAGGTCTAGCTAGGCTGGGAGTCGATTAGCCCGAGTTGCGTCTATCATTGAAGGCAGCCAAGAGTCACTCAGGGCTTTAGTACTAGACTATTCAGCTCGTTATAGTCCATTAGAGTGTTTGAAATCCTTGAATCCGTACTCTGTACGGAGCCCTTAAACAGGCACCTTCTCCCCTCATTGGACAGAACTGTTGCTGAACTTCTCTCTGAGGAGACACGGCTTGGGTTCTTTCTCAAGAACTCACTCCAGCATCTGAAAAATCTAACTGACCAGTCTTCGCTACTTCGTGCCGCAACTTGGAAGCCCAAATTTGAAACCTAAACCCCGCGAAAGATGAAATCCTGGCGGCGCCCTCGCCTGGAGCCATTCCCCGACCTAGCAGCAGACGGGCGGGCCGTGCCTGAATTCAGACCAGACTTTTCTTTGTTTGAGCTGTTCCCGGGCACGCAGAACGGAAGATCGTTTTGGCCAAATAGCGGAAAATTATAGCACTGGCACCCCCCCCCCCTACAAGAATAAAAGACGGGAACGAACGATGCGCTGACCAGACTGCGCTACACCTCGTTCTGGTCCCCCCTGAGCCGGGGGGTGCTTGCGGGGGGGTTGTGCCACGACGAAACAAGGGAACCACTCCATTTTGATGGTTGTTAAAAGCACGAAAAAGAAAGGTGGCCTAGCTATCAAGTCCCTACTAGGCTGGAAAACAAACCGGCTGAGCTCACAACCGAGCCTTAGTATTAGGACAGGAAGCACTCTTTCACTTGCCCCCCGCCGTGATTGAATGAGAATGGATAAGAGGCTCGTGGGATTGACGTGAGGGGGTCCAGCTTTGTTAAGATATGCGTAGGGTTGTAATTGCTTGTCGTTCTCATTGATAATCATCCGGTATTTATACCGTACACATTACAATGTTAAGGTAAGTCTTGGTATGCAAGACAAGGCCCAAGGGCCGAATTACATTAGCCTAACACCCCCCCTCAAGTCGGAGCATGGAGGTTCACCATGCCCAACTTGCGTACAAGATTATCAAACTGACTAGAACCAAGTGCCTTAGTTAATACGTCAGCTAACTGGTCAGTAGTAGAAACATGAGTAGGAGAAATACGCTTGTCTTGAATGCAGTCACGAACGAAGTGACAGTCCACCTCGATGTGCTTGGTGCGTTCATGGAACACTGGATTTTGAGCAAGGTAAATGGCCGACTTACTGTCACAAAAAATAGAAAACGGCTCCGGAGAAGTAACACCCAAGCTGAGAAGCAGCCCCCGTAGCCACTTGAGTTCACATGTAATAGCAGCCAGAGAGCGGTATTCAGCTTCGGCAGAAGAGCGAGAGACAGTAGGTTGTTTCTTGGTTTTCCAAGAGATAGGAGACTCGCCGAGGAACACTAACCACCCCGTGAGTGAACGCCGAGTCAATGGACAGGCCGCCCAATCCGAATCACACCAACCAGACAAACGTAAATTACAATCAGAGCGAAGGAGGATGCCCTGACCAGCCGTGCTCTTCAAGTAACGGACGACACGATAAGCGGCATCCATGTGTTCCTTCCGAGGAGCATGCATAAATTGGGAGAGAATATGTATAGCATATGTAAGATCAGGACGAGTGACGCCCAAGTACACAAGACGCCCGACCAAACGGCGATATACTGCTGGATCATCAAGTAAAGGGCCTGATGCACGTCCGAGCGAATGGTTTTGTTCGATGGGAGTAGCAACTGGCCGTGAGGCAAGGAGCCCTGTATCAGCAATAATATCAAGAGCATATTTCCTCTGGCACAGGTAGATACCAGAGTCATTACGAGCTACTTCGAGACCCAAGAAGTATTTAATTACACCCAAGTCTTTCATGTGAAAACAAGAGCGAAGATAGTCTTTAAATGTCAGTAACGCAGCGGAATCATTCCCAGAAATTAATAAATCATCCACGTAAATCAGGACATTCAAAATCACCGTACCTTTGACAAAAGTGAATAGCGAATAATCAGAGTATGAGTGCCGAAAACCATATCGGCGGAGAGCAGACCCGAGCTTAGCAAACCAGCATCGGGGAGCCTGTTTGAGGCCATATAACGATTTCTGCAGCTTACAAACCAAGGAGGGATCGGATGACGTAAGACCCGGTGGAAGGCGCATGTATACTTCTTCAGTCAAATCACCATGTAGGAATGCGTTGTGAACATCCATCTGGTGTAGTTCCCAACGCTTAGCAGCCGCAACCGCTAAAAGTGTCCGTACCGTAGTCATTTTAGCCACTGGTGCAAAGGTCTCCGCATAATCAATACCTTCAGTTTGATAGTTGCCGAAGACCACAAGACGTGCTTTGTAACGTTCAATGGTACCATCAGATTTGTATTTGATTTTATATAACCACTGACTCCCAAGAGCCTTTTTACCAGAGGGTAATGGGACCATACTCCACGTATCATTGTCTTCCAAGGCCTGAATTTCATTATCCATCGCCTCACGCCAAGCAGGGTCTTGATTAGCCTCTGTGAAATTACGGGGCTCACGTCCCGAATCAAGAGCTGCTACAAAAGCACGATGAGGTGCATGAAAACGATCACAGGAAACATAATTTACAATCGGATATGGCGTACCTGAGGAAGGTGAATGCGTAGGACGGGCAGTGGAAGACGATGGACTATACACTTGAACATTGCGAATTTTCTTAAGGTCAAGTTCGTATCCAGATAACCGAACATTCGGCTTTTTCTCACGAAATGTGCGACCAAGCATAGGAGAAGCGTCATCACTGTCAGATGACGAGGAGGAGGGTGAGGGCTGATCAGCCACAGGCGAATCAGGCGTAGCAATAGAAGAGGCAGAGGACTGATCAGCCACAGGCGAATCAGGCGTAGCAATAGAAGAGGCAGGGGCTGGTGATGGCGAAACAGGACCAGAATTCAAGTCTGTGTGCAGGGCAGGGGTATCGGGTTCAGCAGGTAAAACAGTAGATGACACAGGAGAGTACCCTATATCATCGCAATCGAACACTTGTATAGGTTCATCACTAGTAGAGGTTGTCTCGGGAAGGGAAACATTGCAAGCCTCAGGGTCCAAATATGGAAATACAGACTCGTAGAAGGTAACATCACGAGATACAAAGATGCGGTGTTGATCAAGATCATATAAACGCCAACCTTTTTGACCGTTTGGGTAACCTATGAAGATGCACTTTCTACTGCGACTAGCAAACTTGTCACCCCGTGATTTTTGATTGTGAGCATAGCACAAGCACCCAATTACTCGTAAGTCAGTGAACAAAGGTGGACGACCAAATAGAACCTCGTAAGGTGTGCGATTGGCCAGGAGAGCAGATGGTGTCCTGTTAATGACGTGAGCGGCAGCTAACGTACACTCACCCCAAAAGGACAATGGTAAGCCCCCTTGAAACCGTAAAGCCCGAGCGACATTCAAGATATGCCGATGTTTACGCTCCACAACACCATTTTGTTGAGGTGTACCAACACAAGAGGATTGAAAACGAATTCCATTGGCAGCGAAGTAGGAGAATAAGCATTTAAGTTCCGTACCATTATCACTTTGAACAAGCTTTATCTTACTGGAAAATTGACGATCAACCAAAGCTACAAACTCCATAAATATGCGAAAGACCTCTGTTTTATTATGAAGTAAATAAATCCATACAGCCCGGGAATAATCATCCACAATAGTGAAAAAATATCGTTCACCACTCAAAGCGGGTTCGGGATAAGAACCCCACAAATCACAATGAACGATTTCAAAAATACGAGAAGTTGTATGACTACGGTCTGAAAAGCTAGAACGCCTATGTTTGGCCCGATGACATATGTCACAGGCTTTATTCAACCGATTACGACTACGAGTAAGAAAAAGAAGCATCTTAACTACTTTCTCGGAAGGGTGGCCCAATCTGTTATGCCAGAGTTGAAGTGTAGACGTCGACCCAGCGGAAAGAGCTCGAACCTTGGCGTCCTTGCGAAAGTAGTATAGTCCATCTTGTCGATCACCCGTCCCAATCACCTTCCTCGACTGTCGGTCCTGAATTGTACACACAGTAGAGGTGGTTATGATATCGCAATTCAATTCATCAGTTAATTGTGAAACAGAAATAAGATTACACTGCAATTCGGGAACAAATAAAACATGATTTAAGGTCATAGAATCCGTGAGCTGCACACGACCCTCTTGGGTCGCCTGAACTTGACGGCCATCGGGAAGACCGACGGGACAGGGGCTAACTGGTACAACATCAGTGAGGAGTCGGAAATTGCCAGTGACATGATTAGAACACCCGGTATCTAGAAGCCACTCACCATGAAACCGAGTGGAGGAAGACGGAACAGACCCATAGGTGGTCATAAGATACTGAAGTTGTTCAGCAGAGAAGGATGGTGAAGTGGTTCCGGCGGGGGCAGCAGAGGTGACAGTCGTGGTATTGGCACGAATAGTCGAGCGGCCACGACTCGTGTTGGAAGAAGATGAACGCACAGGGGCAGAGGACGCTTGTTGTTTGCGAGAAGTGTAGACATCGCCATACTTTTCAATAAACCACTCGGGAACACCATGTATCTCAAAGCAAGTGGTCTCATCATGACCACGGCCCTTGCATTCAGAGCACTTAAGCGCCCGTCGTTCTGCAGGAGAGAGAAGGCGCTGTTGTGAAACAGGGGATGGAAGTAATGGTGGATTAGCACGCGACTGAGGCGGGTGGGAGCGGGGGGCAGCCCGAGCAGCAAAACCCACCACGGCAGGTACTTCCTCCTGTGATTGACCATAGCCGCGAACACTCTCCTCCAATGAGACTTTCTGATATGCGTGATTAAGTGTGGGCAGGGGATCCATGGAGAGGAGTTGAGAGCGGAGAGGACCATAATAATCCGTGTCCAACCCGAGTAGAAAGTCTTGCAATCGATCACGCTCCCGACGTTTCTGATGTGTATTACCAACGTCACAGGAGCACTTACCACATTCACATGAAATAAGAGGATCATAATTGGCAAGTTCCTCCCAGATTACCGAAAGCTTGCCGTAGTAAACGGCGACTGTCATAGCCTTGGTTTGAGTACAAGCAATTAGAGCAGCCTTAAGCTGATGAACGCGAGGGCCATTCACCACGTCAAAGCGCTCGCGCAGGTCATCCCAAAGGCGTTTGGGATCCGTATATCGGCCAAGGAGTTCAGTAACTTCCTTGGTGATGGTGTTCATAATCCAAGAAACCATCGTGCTTTGAACAGCATCCCAGTCATCGGAGGTAGCCGGGGGCACAAGAGATGTAATTTTCCCATTAAGAAACCCAAACTTGCGGCGAGCAGTGAGGGCGAGCTTGATAGAAGCAGACCATTCAGAATAATTGGTAAGTTTAAGACGCGCAGGGGTGATAAAACTACCAGAGTGATCGTGAGGATTCAAGTAAAAAGGGTGATTAGGCTCAATTTTTGGTGGCGGTGGAGGCGGCTTGGCAGAGCTGTCCTTAGAGATGTCCTCGCCGGCCATTGAAGAAGAAGTAGGGATATTGGTTAATTTAGGGTTTGGAATCGTAACCTAGCCGATACCATGTTAAGATATGCGTAGGGTTGTAATTGCTTGTCGTTCTCATTGATAATCATCCGGTATTTATACCGTACACATTACAATGTTAAGGTAAGTCTTGGTATGCAAGACAAGGCCCAAGGGCCGAATTACATTAGCCTAACAAGCTTCTTTCTCTTTTGCTTAGATGGTACCTTGGCGAGGAATCTTTGAACCGAACCTCCCGGCCGGCCGGCTAGCCCGCGTTCCAACCGATCCGCCCGTGATGTTTGGACATAGAATCGAGTCCTTGTTGCTTAAAGGGGTTAGGGGGTACTTGCTTTCTTTTATGCCTTTCCTTCTTCCCTTCCTCGCTCAGGAAAGCTGCCCAATCGGATTAACTAATCCTCTAGTTGAAGAGTAATAGGACGGGATCTTACCCTTCAACTGGTTCTATTTTCATCAGAGCGATCCTCCAACTTACTTCTTTACTTACCCTAGGCCATGCGGTTCCGACGTGCCCAGAGGCCAGAGGCTAATCCGTTCACGGTCCGGCTTATTCATTCGAACATTGGCCGCAAGTCCTCCACACCCCGCCTACTCTTTTCCCGGAATGCTTTTTCACTCTGCACCCCCTACTATTCATACTAATTAATAGTAGAGTCTGCCCGTGACAAGCATACACTTTCTGTAGTATCTCAGCCTTGCTTCGATTGGAACTGGAAGTTCAAGAACAGGCGGCTGGGCACACCAAACAAAGGACTGGAGTAAGAAGAGTTGGAGATCCAATCGGAAGTATTGGTTGTATCTTCTTTTTTTTTTTTTTTTTTTTTTTCCTGAAATTGACTTTGCCCAAATAGAGTTTTCAATGATATTTTTCTAGAACTTTTGTTCAATTTTCTCAACAATTGTGTGTGATTGTTGTCCATGCATGTCTTCTCATCTTGCACCTTTCTAATGAACAATAAAATCTCAAATGACTTCCTTTCGGTTTTTTTCAATTTTTTTTTTCCGAACTTGGCTTATGCTAATCCTCCACCACTATAGACGACAAAGAATTTTGATAGATTTAATTGGGTTTACATAAATAGTTAGATATAATTTGTTCGTGGTTGCTACACAGTAAAAAATTTGAGGCGAACATAATTTGAAAAAAATTCAAAAAAATATGGGAAATATATATAATAATAATATTAATAGGCTAACATAACTAATTCACGTGGCATGACATAGTTGATTTCGCATAGCTCTCATCTGCAAATGTCATGTCATAGAGCTACGTGTCGCACTATATATAAATATATAAATTAAATATGTTAAAACTAATGAAAATATTTTTATTATAAATATAACAAATCAAAAACATTAATCAACTTATTTATTGAATTAAATAATAAAGAATTTTTCATCTTTCACAATACATCTCAATTTTTTTAATGAATTTTATGGTTAGTTTAAAAGTTTTTTTATTGATGATAATCAATGTAGTGATTTTTTTTTTTGGTACAAAGACGACAAACCACAGCTAACTAATGTCTATTACATCCTCAAGAAGAGGCAAAAACACATGGTTATTATCAAATAAGGAGGAGATGCCCGGGATGTCGGTAATCCCCACTTCAATGTGATTAAAATCTTCAAACATCCTCAAGGTAGTCTGCGGAATACTCGCTCTCGCTTCCTTTGCCAAGAGATCCTCAACCTTGTTGTGCTCTCTGCTGACAATCTCTACATTCACATAGAGTTCCATCTTGAGCTCTCTACATTTCAAATAGATGTTAGCAAGTCTATCCACAGGGTTCTTTCTATCAACCACCCATGAACTACAAGTTCACAATCACAAAAAAGAGTGAAGTTATTTCTCTGCCGGGCTTTCATCCACTGCAACCCCATGATTACCGCCAGTCCTTCGGCTAGGGTGGCATCCGTCGCATAGGTATGCGCATTAAATCCTACCTGCCATCTACCATCCTGATCAAGAATACAAGCCGCAAGACCTGCAGAATTCTGATTCTTAACAAATGACGCATCAGTGAACATCACCCAAGTCTGCCAAGGAGGGGGGGGGGACAGTCTATTTCGACATGTGTTTTCGCTGTTGGTTTTCCAAGTTTTTTGTAACATACTATTTCGACATACTATATATAATTTGGTCTTTTGCTTGGCTTAGCATACAAAAGATATCTGTTTCATCGTTTTTTTATTTAAGTTGTCAAAATAATGATAAATTTGGTCGGGACGAAAAGTGGTGCAGAAAAGGGATTCCCATATGCAATAGTATAGAGGGTGTTATTGTGTTTGTTCATATTAATTTTATGTACCCATTATCATTGTTTGTAATCCCATATTATTAGGTTCCAAATAATTTTATCATGTCGCACTATAACTATTATAATGGATCGGAATTGACCGATTTGGTCATTTATTTTTACGATTTGCAAGTATTTAATATTAAGATTTCAATATTGTAACATTGTTCCATGCATCAACTATGAGATTATCGAAAGGCGAAAGTGACAATTTACCTCATACACTTATAATCAATGGTGCAATCTAACAGCCTAACTTCTAAATGTGCAATTTAACACCATATGTTTTTATCAAGAACAATTTACCTCCTATGTTATTTTCTGTTTATTTTTTGTGATATAAACATTTTTTTAATTCCTCAAAATTTGAAAATGCAATAATTAATATACTAAATACTTTGTACTCAACTTTTGATGTGAATTTAGGTGTACATGAGTCAAAAATGTCGGCAAATGAGAGATTGTTGAAACGAGTTCAAAAGAGATCAATAGTATCTTCATCTACATGCTACATTAGTAAACTGGTAGCGATGGAGTGTTGGGAATACTTATAGGCATTACTATTGTCCTCAATACGTAAATCACACATTAACTAATGAGAATAACAATTTGAATTTGATTAGGTTAGGTTAGGTTAGGTTAGGTCAGGGGTACTCCAAATAATATGATTACATGATGATGGAAGGTTTTAAAAGAATTGATAGTGATAACGGCCGTCAGGCTAAACCCTAAAAATAATCCAACACGCAAACCTCTGGAGCATTTTTTAAAATGCGGAAACATTGGCGAAATATCAAAATAAGTCGGAAACTACATGGGTATTCTGAATATATCCCTTTAAGATTTCGAATTGTTATATAATTATTGTGGTTGATTTAGGGGTCGATTATTTGGCGTGGTCAATAATGATTGGACCAAGTTCAGTTAGGGTGTATATTCTATCTGGTTAAGTTCGGGTCATTAAAAAGAATGTTTTTGTAATACACGAATTAGTTTTGTCGAAATAAACTTACAGTGAAAAAACTGGTAATAAACATTGACGATCAATTGAAATTAAGGTATCTCACATATAACTTACGGGCGCAAAAACTAGTTTAATTACTAATTAGGAGGGTGCAATATAATTACATAAGAAGACATGACCCAAACGGGCAAATTATACCATGCTCCCGGCTCCTCACGATAGAGTGTGCCCATAAATTAAAAAATGAAAATTCCACCATATTTAATTTCTTGTGCTGCCACGGACATATGTTAAACGAAAAGACATGACCAAAACTTCAAATTATTAGTTACGCCGTTTGAAATTGCGGCTTTGTTATCATATGATATACGGCGTAGGTCGTTGTCTTAACTCATCTAGATCATTTGACCAAGGCATTGTTTGACGACTTCATTATTTCAAAAGACATTGGCGTTTTGCAACAGTTATAAATTAGAGTTATTATTAATGGAAAATGGTTGGACAATCGACTTAGATCGAATCAAGGCTTCTGGAATAATACAATCAAAGACTATTATTTGCCGGGTTTAATTTGCATTCCCAAAATTTTCAATTATCATTAATTACTAGTTAACTAATCGGTTATATGTTTACCTCATCTATATCTAGTATTTTCACGAAATGCACAAATCAGGTTGTGATTCAATTTACGACAACACGTTAAATAAGATTTAGTCTTAAAAATAGATTTATACGACATCCGATCATAAAATGATTATAGTCTGGTTATATGCATGCAACCAGTTTTAAATAAATTCCAATTTGATCGTTCGTATCACATATAAGGAGTCCAATTCATTGCGTTAATGATCAGGAAAATCTGATCCAATATGTTGTAACTATACATAAATTAATACAGGTAGGTTGTAATCGTTTTTCAAGTTAAATAAGCGCGATATAGGTCCCCTGGTAGCCCTATTAGCTGAATTTGAGTGCACAGTGCACTAGCACTACATTACTTTGACAATCTCCACTCCAAGTGCGCAGGTACCAATTTGTGTCTAGTGTATGTGAAGTATGCATAGACATGATGGACTACACCACACATTACATAGTAGATATTTGGTGTCGTCCCCCCGCATTAATAAACTTTGGATTAACCTCACAAATCTTTCCCTAGTTTCTCCTTCTCCACAAAAAAACCTCATACTACTTGTATAGTTGTATAGTTGAAGTTTCAGCTTATTATCTAATTGCTCAAGTCAAATTTGTCTGCCCCAAATTGAAACAAACCCATGGTTTGATGACGACTTGGTCAACCCTAAACACTACTACTTAAACTCGAAAAAATTCTAAAGAAAATAACTCAACATTCAACCCAAAATAGTTAAAATTAATAGCATGGCTTCATTTTATCATATACTTGTGTTACTCTTGTTGTCAGCATTAGTGTCACATTCTTTAGCAGATGATTCTACAGCACAATACTGCAACCCAAACACAGTGATTAGCACTAGTAGTCCAACATCAGCTAACATTGACAAATTGTTGGCTAACTTAGTCTCACCATTTGTGAAAGGTACCAACTTTGTCGAGGCTTCTTATGGCAAAGGCACGACCGGCCAGGTCTATGGCCTGGCACAATGTCGCGGCGATGTGCCTGCAAAGGATTGCTTGGCCTGCATCCAAGATGCAGCCCAAGAAATCCGTAAAGTCTGCCCAAACCAGGCTGATGCCAGGATTTGGTATGACTATTGTTTCCTAAGGTATAGCCAGGACTTGTTTTATGGCAATGTGGATACATCATTGGGTGAATTGTATGCCAATGTAGAGAATGTCACAGACCCTATGTCTTTCAATCAGGATCTTGGGAAATTATTCGACAAAATCGACTCAGCTGCAGCTAAGCCCTCAAATGCAGGGCTTGGGAAAGATAAGAAAAAGCTGTCAGATTTCGAAACATTGTATGCTTTGGCTCAGTGCACAAGGGACTTGTCTCCTATTAACTGTGAACAGTGTTTGGCAATTGCAATTCAGAATTTTCAAGGGTTTTGCAGTGAAAAGAAGGGTTGTAGAGTGTTTTACACCAGTTGTTTTGTAAGATATGAGCTCTACCCTTTTTACTTTCCTTTGGATTCTAAAACTAAGGGTGGTTCTCTAGGAAGGAAGTACAATCTTCATGCATAATTTTCTGTCATTCCTGATCTTCTGAATAAATATCAAACTTCTGTATTTTCTATGAATATTCTACTGTATTAATTTACAGACATATCTTAATTTCATATATGCATCGCTCTCTTTCTGTAATGATTTACATACTCAGGATCGACGAGAAGGTAGTATTATGTTACAAGATAATTAGTGTAAGCATTTTATCCATACATGTACAAATCCACTGCTGATCTCGCATTTTCAATATTACACACATTTAAAAAGAAAAAAAATAACAAAGAAGTTCAGAAATTTCTTAGTTGTTCAGTTTGCCATAGCTCCTTTGGAAGGGGACAATATCACGGATATCTGAGATACCGGTAGCCAGAAGGACTATGAGGTCAAAGTTGAGACTGAATCCAGCATGCTTGGCTGTGCCATGTCGACGAAGATCCAAGTACCATTCATACTGGTTGCTTGACAGTCCTAGTTCCTGTATTCTGTTAATCACAGCAGGACAGTACAGGCATTCAGTCACCTTATAATTTTTATTTGTTACAGGAAAGCAAATCCTGATCACGTGCTATCATTATAAGACCGTCTTAGCTAAGTTTTTCCGTGTACATGCTCAAATAGTTTTTTTTACTAGAAGATGTAGTTAGTTCATAAGGGATAACATTACCTCTTACTGAGCATTTTGATTCTTTCCTCATTCTGACTCCCTCTGATCACTGCTCCTACCTGAATGAGCAAGTGAGCATGCCGCTCAGTTTTCAGCACTAGATAGACCATGAAACTATGGTAACACAATATAGAATATAGTTTACGTGCATAAGTAGATGTGCCTGAATATACCTTTGGGACAATGACATCGAATGCAGCGACTGTTTTTCCATCATCATTCTGACGAACATAGAATGGCTTAACTTCTTTGGGATGATCATATATAATTACTGGCTTCTTGAACACTTCATCAGCCAAATATCTTCAAACAGTAAAAAAAAAAAAAAATCAGGTCATTTTATATTTCTAACTTTAGTAACTTCATCAATAAAAAAAATTACACTGTCACTAAAACTGTTTACCTTTCATGTTCTTCAGTTAGAGGAACACCCCATTCAATATTTACCGCGAATTGCTTTTCTTTAACTTGTTTCAGGATATCAATTGCTTTGCAGTACGGGATCCTCTCAAAGTACATTACTTCTACTGTTTGAAGGCGAGTAATGATGTTATGATCAACGCGTTTTAGGACAAACTTCATATCTTCAGGACAGTCTTCCATAACCTTTTTGCACAAGTGCTTCAGAAGGTCACTAGCACAGTTCATAGCCTCCTACATAAACAAATTAAAGCACCAATTACATCATCTAAAATTCAGCATTATAATTTATAAGATGACCGATAAAATACAAAGTAGTACAAATAATGCAGCATTACAACAATACCTCTATTTCTGAAAAGGCCATCTCGGCCTCAACCATTGACATCTCAGTTACATGTCGCGTGGACTGAGACGTTTCGGCCTTAAATCTGGGGCCGAAAGAGTACACGTTACCAAGAGCGCAGGCATAACTCTCGAGATGCAGCCTTCCTGAAACTGTCAGAAATGCTTGGCAAGAAAAATAGTCATCTGAGAAATTAAGTCTATCAGGCCTGATCAGAGCAGTAGTTTTCGCCTTTTCTCTCTTTTCTTTTGCTTCCAACTGTGTAGCTAGCTCGTTTGTTTTCTTAAGATCCTGAACTGCAGCAAGTAAGGCTTCCCTGTTGCTGTCAGTTCTTCTAAGCTCCTCGACTCGATAACTCTTCTCCTTAAGTGAAGCCTTTATGGATTCCAGGCTGATATCATCAATTCCACTTGCTTTTGCTGATGAATTTTCCTCTGCATCTTTACTCAAAAGTGTTGTGACATGAAATTTGTTGCTGAATCCCTCAGAATCTGTGGTTGTGATGATTGGTACTTGCACGTACAGGAACCCATTGTTCTGGAAGAAGGTGTTTGTTTCGTGTGTAAGTGCATGCCGAATTCTTGCAATAGAAGCGACCTAAAAACCCCACAAAAACTCAAACATTAGAATAATTCTCATCAGATTGTTCTACAATCAACAGAAACAGTTTATGGAAATGGAATTAAATTGATGTACTGAGTAAGAGTAAAACCGTGGTTGTTCTAGGCCGAAAATGAGCCCAATTCCTCAAAGTGTGTAAAGGAAGCCTTTTCTTGGACAAGGGATATTTTTCATGGTCATCAACAACACCAAGATGTAAGACTTTCTCTGCTTTAAGCTCGATTGTGTGCTTTCCTGTTGCGGCTGTAGGCTGCTGTATTACACCTTCAACCAAAATGCAAGTTCCACTGAGCATAATTTGTCCTGGAGGAGCCAATGTCGAGTCCACCAATACCTGGAACATTTTGCCATAATCAGTCTCAACAAGTATTTTTCTCTAGACATTTTGCAATTTTATGAAGGAAATATCGTACATTTTTGGATAAGACCGTCTTATGGTTAGGTAGACAAAGTTATGAGTAACATGAAATTACTCTCAATACTCGCCCCAAAACCTAAAATCTAAACACGTGATTGCCCTCGACGTATTTTATTTAAGCCTATATTACTCAGACTCTTCACATTTTGCTAGAGTAGATACTTGAACAATGGGACACTTCCTAATAGGCCCAAAACATCAAAATTCTTCCAAAACTTGGCCAAGTCCAATACTTGAACATAAACCCGGATCAGATACTTGTACCAGAGTCTGAGCAACATAATTTTAGGTCCTTTTTTCGCAAAAATCTCTAGAAAACATACAATTTCAAACCCAATTAATATATTATAACCAAAATTTACCTGGAGACTAGGAACACAAGACCCATCACTAACTTGCAAAGTCACAGTAGAAACAACAGGATGTTGGACTCTCTGAGCTAAACCAGCAGCTGAATCTTTACCCCCATTATTATTACCACCACCACCAACACCAAACAGCTTCATAAAACTCCGGAAAATGGGCACCCTGCTCTGCAAAATTTCAGCACAAGTTACATCCTTATGCCCAGTTTTCGCCCCCGGTTGAGGTTGATGATCATGATCAGGTTGAGGTAAAGGTTGTTGTTTCCTCACCTCTTTGGAAGACTTAACCCACCCACCAACCACAATTCTCTGTCCTACCAATCCAAACCCGCCGTCTTCGCGGCTTAACAAGGTTTTCAGGACTACCCTTTTGGAGTACTTGGAGTTTTGAATGTGGGGTTTTGGTGGTGGTGATGATGCCATTTTTGGTGCTTCTTCCTTAACCATTGAAGCTTCTTCTTTCGACGCCATTAATTACAATAATTACTGCTAATTAATTACAATTTTGAGTGGTTTAAACTGTTGAGATTGTGTGATTAGTTATGATGATTGTGAGAAAGAGAGAAGATTATAAAGGGGTTGGCGGGAAAATGCTTTTCTTGAGGAAGGAAATTTGAATTAGACGTAAATTAATTAGGATAATAATTAATTAAAAAAAATATTGGGAATTTAGTGGAGAAAGGAGAAGGAATGTAGAAGTGTACAAGCTAAGTTTCTTTTTGTGAGTAATTGATCAACAAAGCATTGAAGGAGAAGTGGGGAGAGGAAGAGGGGTTTGGTATATCTTGAGATTCTGGTAATCTATCAATGGAGAAAAAGGGAGGGAAGTTTGCTTTTCTTTCCTTTCATACAACGGCTTTCCCTAAATGGAATTTTCACATATGCACCCCTCCAATCTCGTGGGCTTGAATTGAAACCAATGTTTTAAAAACCGGACCGGTCGTCGAAACGGTAACCTCGGGGGTTCAATGGGTCAAGGGGTTCGACCGGTTCAACCGGATCAAAAAACCGGATGACGTCATAATAATAAAAATATAAAATAATTAATTTTTTGCCAAAAATATTAACATACATATGAAAAGAATCAAACCTGGTCAAAACCGGTCAAACCCGGTCAAAACCGGGTTGAACCGACCAGTTCGGTCCGGTTCTTGACCGGTTTTGGTTAATTAACCGGGATTTTGGTCCGGTCAATCCGGTGTTGACCAGGTTTGACCACCCCCGGTTTTCTGACCTAATCGGCCCGGACCACTGGCCGATTCCCGGTTCAACCGGTCGGTCTGGTCCGATTTTTAAAACATTGAGCGAAACTTTTGGGTGCAATTGTATCACGACAAGGATTTTATAATGCGTTATGCAGGTGTTTTGGATGCCTAATAATTTGATGGTACGGTGATATATTTTGAGTTACTAATATCAAATTTCAAATCATTGGTGATCTGACAATTGCCTAAAAGGTTGGGACTTGTGGTGCAACAGTTGTCAACTGTACAAACTTGGTTGTTTTCTTTTTGTGGGAACACGCCGCTGCTATGCTACCTTTTGTGTGTGCGCTGGATATACTCCCGCCCTGTGACCCTAGCATGTAAAGGGTTACAAGGAGGTCAACCCGAAGTTGACTGGCTCGACTTAGGAGGCAAGAGGGAAAGTCTCTGATCACTTAGTGTGCAAAGAGCTTGGACCATTTGACGCTCAACTTCAAGCACAAGGGTTTAAAAGAGCCTCAGTAGTAAAGGTGACCAAATAGACACTCGTGGGGCTCGAACTTGAAGACCTAGAGGATAGAGGGGATCCTATTTACCAAGTACACAACCCAATTGGGAAAAAAAGGCTTGGTTAACTTTTTTTTTTTTTTTGGTTACACGACGAAAATAAAACAGCAAATTCCCGTGGTGACTCCAAACTATGTCAGAATGCCCGTATTGCCCCTATGTTTGAAACTTGTACCTTGCGGTGTCCTTGAACTTTAACCCAACTGACACATGGTGCCCTTCCTACCCTTGTCCGTTAACTGCTAATGTGGCAGTGATTAGCAGTTGGCGGAAAAGCTAATTAAGGATTAATTATTATTTAATCAAAAAAATTACCAAATTTAAAAAAAAAAAATTTCTTTGAAACTCGAAATTTTTTCACAAAACAAATAAAATTTATAAAAATTAGTGCACATGGTGCTCCTGAACTTTACCCCCCAGTGCACATGGTAGCCCTCTTATTTTTGTGTAACGGCTAGTTTGCATAATAGCCGTTGTAAACTGCCCTATTGTGTGTTTTTAAACAACATTATACCGCCAATGAGTTTATAAAACGCTCACTACCTTCTCAAAACACTCGTGACGTTCACCAAGGTTTGCCGGGATACCGGCCTCCCTCACAAGCAGCACCTGTTCAATCAGATTACAGTCAACCTGATGCTGGTGCCCCTCGGCCAACCGTAGCAACTTATGGGTGTTCAACAGCGTCGTCAGGTGCTTAGTGTGACGATCCAAGTCTTTACACTTAGTTTATTTTCATGTAACTTAGTTATTTCTTGTATGTCTTTCATTCCATGTTGTAGCATGTTTTTAGGATCTTGTTCTTAGTTTATTTTCATGAAACAAAATGTATCTCTCTGCTGCACACTTAATGTGTTATGTCAAGACTCAAGAGATGTGTAAAAGTAAATTTCCCTCTTTAAGGGGGAGCTAGTTAATGAAACAATCTTCCCCTTATTTCCAACTTTACCCTTGTTGATGTTTGATATTATTGTTGTTGTTGTGATCTTTGATCTACGTTAATATCGAAAGTGTGGGTTGTGCTCGGTCCCGAGAGTCCCTCAACTCACAATCCCGAGTTAAGGCTTGCACGAGTGGGCGATCCCTCACAAATGCATGTCCGCAATCGTTAATTGCTTACTTCCCTGTCAAGAGAACCGACAAGGGAGCGCATCACGGTCACTCCGAATTTAGGACCGTGACACTAAGCCTCCACCTTACACTTTTACAACGGAAAATGCACGCGGTACCACTGTAATTTGGGGATTTGCACGCGGTACCCCTACACCTTAACTTTATGCACACGGTACCCCTATACTTTGGGTTACCGCACATCATACCCATTTTTTATTCTTCCGTTATAACGGTGTTAGTGAACTTATATTAATACCTTAATTAAATAATAATCAAACTTCATTATCTATTAAACTACCCATCCAAACATTAATTTACCCAATACTTGCTCATTTTTATGTAAAACCAAAACCCAACTCCCCCCTTTATCTCTTTTCCGCTCGTGTTCGACTCACCTCATGCAGGTCCTCCACCTTCCTACTAGTAGCTCCCCTTCTCAACTCTGTGACCACCTCTTCCCGACGGAGTGGTGGCGGTGGATTGAGGGGGGGGGAATCGTGTTGGAGGGAGCCATCGACGGTGGGCGAGGACTGCACCCTGTGGAGTCGCCAAGGTATGAAGATTAGGTCGGTGAGCGTGAGGGAATATGGTGGTGCGGTGAACATTTGAGAGTTGGTAATTAGAACGGGGTGGTGGGCAGGGAAGGGGGAATGGGTGAGGACAGAGAAGCTGAAGGGGTGGGGGCGGTTATTTTAAAATTATTTTATTTATTAGTATTATTGACTATAGCAATTAACTCAACTAATTACAGTCAAATCAACCTTATTATCGGATAAAGTGACGGAAGTTACATAAAAGGGCATGCCGTGCGGTAACCCAAAGTACAGGGGTACCGTGTATATAGTTAAGTTTTAGGGGTACCGCGTGCAATACCCCAAAGTACAGGGGTACCGCGTGCATTTTCCGCTTTTACAATGTATCGTCACCCCCACCAAGTTATGGGCCTGCATATTATGGTAGTGGTTATTCACAGCCGAGGGACGAGAAATCGATGACAGTTATCAACACCACAGTGCCAATAACATGGGCATTTTTGACTTTTTCATACCAGATTCAAGGGGTAATATTGTCCAATCAAGTAAAAAAAAACCCTCCCAACCAGTCATTAGCCCCCGACGCTCTCCTACCACCCCCAACAACCAGTCACCAACCCATCTCGCCGGAAATTGCGAACGACCTAACTTGAAATTAAACGACACCCTATGAAGGGTGTGGTGAACCCCAAAACCCAAAAAAGTTAATAAAAAACATAATTACAAAGGTGGCCGAAAAAGTGGAGCCCTCAACCCTTTTCCGGTGGGCGTTGCAGTGACGATTTTGACATACCCAAAATCCGTCCCTTGCTCCCTTTACTTGATTTCCAGGCGGATCTATGATGGTGGATCGTGGTGGTGTTCAAAGATGGATCGTGGTGGTCTGATGATGATGATGATGATGCTGATGCATGTGCGCTGCCGAGGAGGAGGATTTGAGATGGGAAAGAGAGAGGAGTGAATCTGAGATGGGAATGGGAAAGAGAAAGAGAGAGACGAAGTGGGGGAAGAGAGAGAGAAGGAGAAGAAACTGGGTACTTGTTTGGGAAAAAGAGGTCAATTTTTTTTTTGTCTTATGTGTTATCAGGCACTATTCAATCGATAACTGTCATCGATTTTTCGCTGCCTATCCAACTGAAAGTAATGGTTACGCTGCTACTTCCGAGCCTGCTACTCAGCAAACTGGTCTAGCCAAAGTCTGACTAGTCGTTAGTAACTATTCCACCGTCTACGGTTACATGAATCTTTTACCAGATACTAAAAAAGCTACTTGCTATCGACATAAATCCGGCTATTGTTGAACAAACTTACAGGTACAAATTAAAAGTTTGTGTAAGTTCACGACATACGTAGAACGCCCGAGATCAAAGCCTGGTTAATAATTCCTTTGTCG
The DNA here is from genome assembly GCA_963457585.1 of Spergularia bocconei. Classification (NCBI taxonomy): domain Eukaryota; kingdom Viridiplantae; phylum Streptophyta; class Magnoliopsida; order Caryophyllales; family Caryophyllaceae; genus Spergularia; species Spergularia bocconei. The sequence goes on from OY734955.1 coordinate 17,014,591, forward strand.
ATTAGTAAATTAACGTTAAGTAGTAATTAAACAAAAGCGTGAGTAGCCAATTTCGTTTAGAATACAAAATCGTTTGACCAAATAATAAGTATTACTATGTCGTTTTGTAAGCAAAGTCAACGTTTCTTATGTACGTAATATGTGGAAGATTGCCCCAAACTCTGACGATAATATTATTTACTAGCTATTGATGATGGACCTTTAAAATATTTTTGGGTTTTTGCTATCGTACTCGTGTGTAACTCGAAACAAATTGCATTACAAAACAAAGGCCAATATTGTATTAACGATCAACGATGGCCGATGGCCATCTTTAAAACTTGTACTACTCCGTAACTAGTAATATTTCCACGTTTTTGCTAATTAACTAATTAAGCTATATATATATATGAAGTCGTTATCTGGATCTTAACCGTTTGTATCTAGCCTTTCGATTAAAATGGTCATATCACAGTTCTAGGAAGTATACATGTTCCAAACTCGTAAATATGGATGCTGACTATCGAAGTTGTACGTGCTAGCCTTACATATTGTATGTTATATAATTCGACTCCAAGACATGTATAAGGTGATCAGTGTCGTCACATGTCAGACTGTCAGTACAATAGAGGTTATATATAGTGAAATACTGAAATACAGAGTATGTAGATGTCATATGATGGCCTGGTTTTCAAAGAGATTTGATGAAATTAGAACATTGTCTTTAGGGAGCTACACTGCATTTAGGAAGGTGGGCTACTAGATTTAATTATTTACTGCCGAACTAAAAGAGTCAATTTGGCCAAATCCTGTATTCGTCGTATATAAGTATTAGAGTATGTGACTCCTTCATTTTCCAAGAAAATACAAAAGCTAATGTGCTGATGCAATGATGCTAGTTTAGTACTAACAACTAGCAGTTTGAATGTTGAGAGATACTAGTATTTAATTTAATAGTTAATTATGATTATGTTTGGTAAAACTAGATGAATTAGTAGGTGAACGCTGAAATAGTAGATGAATGCTGAAATAATAACTGAAAGCTAAAATAATACTTGCAATAGTAGCGAATATAGGAGCTGACGTATTTAAAATTACATAAAATGCATTATTTATTTTTAATTTTATTTTAATTTAGTAAATAAACGAGGGTAAACTAAGAATAAAATTATGATAAGCTAAGTTACATGAGGTAACATCTTAAATAAGCTAGCTTATTATTTAAGGTAGTTGTGTTATCAAACCAACTTCTTAGTCAAAGAACTTAAAAAACTAGTCAAATAAGCTAGTTTGGCCAAATAAGCTAGCTTATTGTGCATACCAGACATAGGTTATGTTTGGTAAAACTAGCTGAAATAGTAGCTGAACACTGAAATATTAGCTGAAAGCTGAAATAATAGCTGCAATAGTAGCTGAAAGTTTTAAACTGATAGTCGTAGAAATGTTTGGCAAAATTAGCTGATATAGGAGCTGATATATATAAAATTACAGAAAAATGCATCCTTTATTTTTAATCTTATTTTATTTTAGTAAATAATTAAGGGTAAAATAGTAATAAAATTATGATAAGCTAGCTTATTTTTAAATAAGTTACATGGGGTAACATCTTAAATAAGCTAACTTATTAATTAAGCTAGTGGTGGTACCAAACAAGCTTATTTGGTCAAAGAGCTTAAAAACTAGTCAAATAAGCTACTTTGGCCAAATAAGCTAGCTTATTGTGCATACCAAACATAGCCATAGCCTATAATAAAAATACTAGTAGTATATATGTAGACAAATATAAAAAAATTTATCATTAGTTTGTAGTAAAATTAATCAATGGTGCAGTAAATTTTGTTACATAAATTTGTAAATGTTGGATTAATAAGGATAGAGAGACAATCAAGGGGTCCTTAATTTGGAAATTAAATCAATTTAAATTTCTTCCTATTGATAGATTCGTAACAATGTTTATTTTACTGTCAGTTTTATAAAATTACTGCAAACATGTTAAATTTACTACATAAATATTTTATTTACTACTTGCCATCATTAATTAACTACGCTTGATTATGTTATAGACAATATTTCTATTCTCTACATATAGACTCCTACGATCACCTTATTAGAAATGTCTTAAAGAAAAACACAAACATAATGATCTTGATAAATGATAGTGTTCTATTGCAAATTTGCAATCGCTTTCATGAGCAACATGCATTCCTAGTTGATGTTTATACAAAATTATACTAGTATAAATAGTGTGCTAGCTAGCTAGGGGCATATCTAAAAAAAAAAAGAAAAAAAGTAAATGTGGATGGTTAAGGTTCTTTTGGCGATGAGAAAGTGGTGGCCAAAAAGGCTAGATATAATCTTAAATAAAATTGAAAGGTTGGTTTCATCTATCAAATCAAAATACAAATATTATTTTTAAGATAAATGATATAGAGTTTAAATCTTATGGAAAGAATAAACCACAAGAAAATGCTCCGTATGTAGATGTCATGTACGGTCATGGAGAAAGTTGATTAGTTGTAAAGATGCAAGTTGGCGGTGACCTGAGAAGAAAATGTTGTGAATCCAATAGAATAGAATTGGGTTTGGATAGTTGTCTTATCAAAAATTATTTTTTCTATGTATCAATTTAATTTCATACACATTAGAATAACAATGCAATAACGCAAAGCCAAATAGTTCGAGGAAGTTTCTTCCCAAGATAAGCCTACATACTTTTTCTTTGTGGGCAAAATAGGGGCATAAACCTGTCCCACAACTCAATAGCCAATACGGGAATCCCCTTGGTAGCCTGGTGGGAGAAGCTTTGCCCTTCCACCTAAGTACCCAGGTTCGATTCTCATTTCATTGGAAGCACGATTCCCTTAATTCTCTCTCCCCTCTTTCAAGGGTCGGGTCTGATCTGAGATCTCCAGTTGGTCTGTATCCCAACAGTGGAAATCCCAAGCTGAAGGGACCCGTTTACCGTTTAAAAGAAATTAATAGGAAATACGCTAATTAGTAGTGTTCTCTTTTAAAAAGAAACATGTTAATTTTAAGTAGAAAACGATCTAATTGTAAAAAATGTATATCCTTGGTGATTGATCATATGGTTCCAAGTTCCAACTCTTCCAAAGTCCAAAACTTGTCACTAATACTGAACCGCGCGAGGAACAAATGTCCAGTGTCATACAGCGTAGTATTCTCTTGGTGCTAAACTTAACAATTTTACCTCCACTTCTCCTCGTGCTAAAGTTAAAACGGTTTTTTTTTACTACTAGTTATTCAATTTTACTATCATTGGTGTAAAATATATTTTACGCTTACTTAGATGGAATAATTTTGACAAAACATTTTACCCCGTTAGAGCGCCCCTTTCTAATTACGAAATCACCAACTAATAATTTGACAACTTGGCAAAGCAAGAGAAATTGCACGTCGTCCTTGCTCCAAATGTAGGGGAAGAAGAAGACAAGAAGAGAGTCCCCGTCCTTCATTTTCTTCAGATTATTGTTCAAATGGTGAAAATTAAGACTAGGCGTAAAGTCTAAGCCAACGTTTCCAAGCAGCTTTGTCCCAGAGCTAATTGGCTTTTTTTTTTTTGGAGACATTACACACAGATTAATAGATTCAGAATTATTGCAACAAGTTTGCGTAATTTTGGTTTATACAAAGTCTACACATTAGCTGGCTTCTTTAATTGTAGTACAAGACAGCCAGATCCCCTTTACAAAATATACTTGACAACATTCAAAGAATAAATAGAAGATTCAGGGCAGATTCTTTGGAGATTCAAGAAAAAGTCCTAGTATATTCAATAATGCAGCTTTGAGCTTATCTCCCCTATTTTTCTTTGAATATAGAAGTATAACAAAAAATATCGGGGAAATAAACTGACCGGTTAAACGAGGTTCAGAGAGATTACAAACACGTCTTTTATAAAAAACAATTTAAACTTAGAAAGACTATATTCCAAAATTATCAAATTCTAATCATGTGATTGCAAAATGCAATTTTATTCTGCTTCTTTGTGGATTGTAGTGTACTTCGTACATTCAACTTCCTAGTTGAACCTGTCTTACGTTAACTATACACCTCGGCTCCAACTAATGATGATTGTTCGGAATGGATGATACACTACAGGGGCGGAGCCAATGGGGGGGGCTTAGCCGGCTTACCCTGGCTATGAGCCCATGACCCGCTCCAGGTTTGCGTGAGATCGAAATTTTTCGTGCTTTTTTACTATAAAACTAGTTAAAATTTGGTAAATCGTAGTATTTGGCCGACCCTAACTCCGATAAATAGGCTTCGGCCCATTTCAAGTTTGAATTCTGGCTCCGCCCCTAGGACACTATATCATCGTTGTTTATTAATTCTATACACGATCCAAATTTTTCCATCTTATATTCTTACAATAAGGGATCAAAACACTTTGATACGCTAAAGCCTACAGTACAACTTCGTTCTCATTTAGGTGTGTATAGATTTCGTTGGTATTATTGTTAAATTAGTTTTTACATACGTCTTGCCTTAAATAAGTTAATAAAAAGAGTGCAACTACAATTTCTTTGTAGATTCAAATAAAGTCATATAGGCCAATAAATTAGTGAAATAATTAGAGAAATGAGCATACCCTTTCACCTTTTTTGGGGGACACTTTCCCCCCTTCAATCAACCAAACATATAATCCTAGAGTACAAAAAAAAATGGGTTAAATAGTCCTCTCTTTTCTGTTCTTCCAAGAGTTAATTAACAAGCTCAACATTTGACTTACTCTTGATAAAATAATTGTTTGGTGTTGATAATTTTTTAACTAATTATAATCCTACAATTATTTATTTGACGTGGACCTTCTAATCCCCAAGATGGGGGCATTCATGTGCACTATATAAATACCCGTACAACATCTTTTAAAGGATCAAACAAAAACCATAAAAAAAGTCATTGCTTGGAAGTTTATGCAAGTTCCTTCTAATTTCCATCTTTTTTTTGTGTCTTTCCCTTTGAGAAGTTGATCATTTGAGTAAGCCAGAAGCCTTAGATCAGAGAAGAAGAAGAAGAAGAAGTAAGATTTCGATGGCGTCGTCGATTCGAGGATTGATACTTGTTGCTGCATTGTTCTCTTGTTTGGTTGCAGTAAGCTATGCAGTAGAAGTCAAGTTGTCTGATCTTCCTGTAACTCTCAGCGTTGCTACTACTCCTTCAGGGAAAGGTAACACTTTTTTTTCTCCCACAAAATTATCACCTTATTGTCAAATAAGTACATGCAAAAAATGTTTACTTTTACAAATTTCCTAAATTGATTGATTGAATATCATAGGTCAAAAGTTGTGTATATTAAGACGTAATGGTACTTTGTAAGGGCACAATTCTTTTGACTCATTTAGCAAATACTCAATCCATTTCGTTCAATTGTTTACGTAAGAATTGAATTCCCCTCACGAAACCCAGTCCAACGTAAACAATTGAATGAAATGAATGGAGGAGTATCATTGATTCATTGAACCCCAAATTTTACATACGAGAAAATAATCGACCAAATATCTAAACTGATGGTCCACAATAAAGTGACGCTTATAACTCTTCATATGTACGAGTACGTAGTAATTGTATATTTTGAGGCCATTTTGCAAATGAAAATATTACTTTTATTCATTCTGTTGTGTTGCTAGGTTGGTAAATTTTCGCATTAAATTATACACTTATACTCCTTATTAATCGATCCCTAAATAACGACCTATAACATAGACTTCAATACTTAAACATTGACGAATTTTATGATGACGTTTTTCACCCTGAAACAGCGGATCTAAAAGCTGGTGAAAGCAAAGTGACAGTAACATGGGCATTAAACCAGACAACAGCAAACACATCAAAATACAGTAAAGTATTGCTGAAGCTTTGCTACACAAAAGAGAGCCAACTTGACAGGCCATGGAGGAAAACCACAGACGAGCTGTTCAAGGACAAGACATGCCAACATGAAGTGGGTAAGAAGAACTACACAGCAACAGCAACAGGAAACTCTGTAGATTACATCGTTGCGAAAGACGTTCCAACAGCACATTACTTCGTCAGAGCCTACGTTGTTGATGCTGCAGGTGAAAAAGTTGCCTATGGACAGACTCAGGGTGTTGATTTGTTCGTCACTGCCATCACTGGCCGTCATACCTCTATTGATATCGCTGCGGCCGCCTTCTCCACCTTCTCTGTGGTGTCCCTGGCCTTCTTCTTCTACTTGGAGAAGAAGAAGTCCAAGAAAGCGGCCACTTAATTATTGCAATGGAGATGAACTTTTTTTTGTTGCACTTTTTTTTATTGTTTTTGTGATTTGCAGCCTTCTAAATTCGTGTTATAGGCTTCTCTGGCCTGCTGGCTTCAGATTTTACTCGAACAACTTCTGGTTTTTAACATAAGATTTTAATCTAAGGGAACTCATCTTGTTGTGAGCAACCTTGTTCCAATATATACTTTAATCTTCTATACATGTATGTGTGTGATTTATCAACGTCTAATACAAGAAACTTTTGCATGAATAATGGACTCATTTCGTTGAAGACTTGTATCTTTTAGACGGTCGAGGAAATGTTACCCAGGCCGGGCCACAATACACGGTCAAGTACACAGAGGAAAGACACGGGAAAATGGTAGATAGAAAACTCCCCTAAATTAAACTTGCATTTGAAGGAAGAACAATAGTACAATTAAGACTTGAATTTAATCTCCTCTTATATTTTGAGAGATATCGAAGGTCAAAACTTATCTCGTAACTTGAAAACGTCATATATATATATTGAAATAGAGGGAGTAGTATGTAGCTTCCCATCTTGTAAACTAGAGTTCAATTAAAGAAACTCTACTATTGTTCTCATTACTTGTCGATCTTTGACACTATTTGTTTGGTCGGAATTCGTCTTAAGTATTTAAACAGACGTTAACACATGAGAAGAACGATGATCATGAGTATTCCTTGTACGTGTACATCCACCCTTACGAGGGAAGTATCCGAAGTTGGGAGGGCCTATCCTTTACCGTAGGTTTTTCGAGGGAAACTTCCTACGTACGGTTGATTGTGAATACTCCTTAAATACGAGATGTTACACAATGTGACACTAGAAACCACAAAGAGCCAAACAAAAAACGCTAGGGAAAACCACAAGAAGACAAGAGGGGGGAAATAAAATAAGGAAAAATGAGACGTGAGAGACACAAAAACTGAGTGAATATTGAATTTTTCAAAGGCTTTAATTACGCTAATTGGCACTTTGTATTTCCAAAGAGAAGTTGACTAAGTGATTAAATTAGCATTAAAGTACTATCAAACAAGTCATCAAAATGTAGACCCACAAGATAACAAGGGCATGCATTCTTTATTCTTCAAACTCAATCAATTGGAACTTGGAAGTTTCGTCAACCTCCAAGTTGATTAAACTCCACATGTTGCCATAATGTTGATGATAAGCTATCACACGATAATTAAGTACAATTATCAGATTCTCACCGCCCGCATATCACACATTTATTATATTATTAGAATTTTTCATACTCCATCTAGTTCTGAATGATGTTCTCGACTTCCTGTTTCTTTTTTGATTCAGTTCTAAATGATCTATTTTTCTTATTTGTAATGTTTTTTGTGGTCCCAATGATTGTGGCCCGCCCACTTCCAATTTCCACCACATCTTACTTCTTACAAAAAATCCGTGCTATTTCATTGTAAAAGATCATCTAGAAAAGGAGGGAGTATCACTTTTTGTATTTATGTTGGACATTTGAACTCGACTACATACTAGAGTATGCGAGAGTAGTACTCCCTTTGTTCAGCTTTAAACTTCCTACTTTCTATTTAGGGGTGTTCATCTTTAAACTGCATACTTGGAATGTTTCCTTATTTGTACATATAAATACCAAAACACCTTGCTTTTTTATTAAAAGTGCAAGTGGGATATACCCCTATGTGTAATTTTACACCAATTGGACCCTAAAACTCATTCTTTATTCTATTTTTTTTTTAAAACTGTGTTCCAACCCTACACGTTTTATAGCCGAGGAGGGAGTATAGTAGTAGTCCAATCTCCGATAATATCGTCGGCAAATGTGAGCCAATTGAGGTTTGCTCAGAAGTTGCAAAACAATTATGACAAAGAAAAAAATCACATAATTTACTTGTAATATACATACGACGTACAAGTAATACTATATTCATCTCTATCAACTACCTTTAATTACTTCCCTTGATTGTTAATGTGTGGATTACATATCTCTTAAAGAGTACACCCTTCTACCCATTAAGATTTCCCCCTTTCGTTTTCAGTTTTTGAGTAGCTATGTTCGGAGCTACTTTTACACCAAATAAAATACCCGTTTACCTTAATATTAAGTGAAGTTGATAGAATGCAATGTAGAATAGAATATGTACAAATTTTTACAACTAGTTAAGGATTCATTTGGTTTAAAAGTAGCCTCAAACATGGCTACACAAAAACTATTTTCAAAGTGGGAAATCATTGTAGGTAGGAGGGAGTATATATTAACAACGGAGAGAGTAAGTAAACTTGTGAAATCACAATCGCAAGTTCCACACTACACACACTCGTGATCTAAAATTAAGACAACGATGAATCCACGCCAGAAACCAACTGCTCCACGCGTTGTTTAATTGGCTAATGTGAATGTGCAACACTCACGCTAGCTTTGACTCAACAACCCAAGGAGCAGTTGATTTCTACCGTGCGAATAATTTGACCCAAAACAATAGAAAACGCATCATCTGCTATAAATTTATCAAGGAGATTAGATAATGTATTAACGTGCGGGCGCCGTCGTGTGTGTGTGGAGTGATCCGGATAAGATGCACCGTACACCTAACTTCCCTTGGAAGTTTGCCTTTGTTGTGTACGGAAAATATCAAGCAAACAAGTTTGTTAACTTATCTTCATCATTAAGGTGTTGGGACTCGCGAGTAATGACTAGTATATGACGTCCAAATTTTAACGGCACTTATCATGAGTCATGACATGAAATCTTGGCGAGTGCGACGCATATGCAACGTGCCATGAGAAGTGCCATATTAACGAAATATTTAAGACAAAAATATGTGGTATGAGTTCGGTTAAGAAATGTTTAACAACTAGTTTGGTAGAGATGAATTGAACAAAAAGAAATGAAAAAAAAGAAGAGAAATGAACGGAAAGGGAAAGATGAAAAAGGAAGAGAACTTTCTTTTGTTTGGTTTACATAGTAGACATTAGGAGGAATTGGAAGGAAAGTGGATGTTATTATGTTATAAATTGTCAATTCGTCCAATTCCGTCCGCTTTAGGAGAAAATGAAAATGACAGTTCAATGAAGGGTCATTCCCTTCCATTTCCTTTCCTTTCCTTCCACTCACGGTGCATGTTTACTAACCAAATGTTCGAAATCTGTAAAATCTGCTTCCCTTACTTTCCTTTCCATCCCATTCTATCCTACCAAGCAAGCTGTAAGAATTTTGAGAGTGGCCGGTAAATAATGATAAGTTCCGCAATATAACAAATGCCAAGTGACTTCTTATTTTTTTTGTGTGTGTGTGTGTGTGTGTGAAGTGACATGGTGAAGATAGTTTTTGAGGTGTAAGGAAGCAGCTGTTCCTTACCGTATTTCCGAAACTTCTTCGATATAGGAGGAGAGGTTAATATTAATGGTGCTGGAATTAGTCATTCCCAAAGTAGCAGGGTAGTCACTACTCACTAGTCAGTCCAAAGCCAACCATATGTTACTAGCCTCCCCAAATATCTTTAACTTCGCGCAAATCAGTGACCTCATACAAGGGGGGAGCGTTGATACTCTTATCATTTTTCATTGAATTCTTTTCGTTTAATTTGAATAGGTTTGAAAATTCAGGCCAGACATACAAAATTGAAAGAAAGAGAGCGTGAGTCCTGGCCAGACACTCCCAATCATTCTCCAAACCCGTTGAAAGGGAAAAGAGAGCGAGCTTGTAGCCAGGTGCATGCTCCAGCGATCAGGTGGATCGCAACACTAGAGGTATGCCGGAGTACTAACAGACTGCCGACACAGGAATTACAGATGGATTATGCTTATCTACAATGAATCATACAAATACTCCATATCTACTAATGACTCTGGTCTATACATAAATCTTATGACAATCACACACACAGTAAGCCAGTATGACACCTGAATTATCAACAGTCAGCACAAGCACACAGACAACCCAGTAATTCAGTCTTTCACAAGCACTGAGCGGAAACAACTAACACTCTACATAGAGTAAAGCCATGGATGACCTATGTCGAACTATTTCAGTATTAAACGTAAGTAACGTGCCATTTTATGAAGAAATGACTAAAATTACTCACCCAAATAAGCAGTAGCTGACATGAGCCTGAAAGTTCTATATCGCGTGATCAGCGTGAGGCATGAAGACATTGTCAATAACAAAGGTCAGAGTGGGAGGGTGAAGAGAGAGTTTCTATGTACCAGGTCATGCACAAATAGCATATGTTCAATTTAATCACTGGGATCGGACGATCTACAGGAGGCTACTTTGTCCGCAGAAACTAGAAACTAATTCACACTGACTGATTCCAGCACCTAGTTTCAACCAAACTATTCTAACAGTGTACATTACTCAAGTGATCGCTTAATTATTGGATAAAGAATAGTAAAATACATTGTATAATAGAAAAAAAAATAGGGGTCAAGAATCAAATACCATGTCTGTGCTTTGCATCCGGTCCGTAGCAACAAGTGATACCCTGTCTTCATAAACATCTATATATCCAAATGCATCAGAGCCAGGAGGGCACTCCAGTGCTGCTTCAAAAACGCGATGGTGCACCCCATGGGAATCAATAGAGTAACCTCCTTTGTGATCATGGCCCGCGAGGCAGACTTTCACACAGTTGTATTTGTGTATCACATCCATTACTTCGTCATAATTCCATAAGAGAGCTGCCGATGATGACGCGCCGGGATCCAGAGGGAGGTGGCAACAAATGATCACTTTCTGCTTCCGGTCAGTTGCATCCTGGAGAATATGATCTAACCACTCCAATTGCTCCTTCCCAACAGCGCCATTGAACATCAAAAACCTCCTTTCATAACCTTCTAGTCCAGTAGGACTATTCTTCTCTGAGTTTGGATTTTTCTCACTAAGAAATCTCACAGCTTCCAGTGTTTTTGGATGGTCTTTAGGCCAACCAATTGCACTTATATCGTAGCCATCAAGAACTACAAATCTGTAACCTGGGCTTGGTGAAAATTCATAGTATGCACAATCATTATTACTGTGAATGTTCAGCAATGGGAGTAGCTCTCCTCGAGGAAGATTGTAGAGGCAATGATTGCCAATCATATGATATACTGGCCCATTAAACTTATGGAACTCAGAAGCAATCTTCTTTATAGCACTCAGAGATTGATCTTTTGGGCAAAACCCATCAACAATATCACCAAAATTTACAGAGAAGTTGAGACTTTGATGGTCATTCCATTTCTGAACTGCCCTTTGCAGCACAAGTACACTATGTCTATAATACCGGGGAACGCCAAGGAAGGAGCGGCCATCAGGAATATCAGCATACTGAACGTCTGATATAACCCCAAAGGAGAAAATGGGTTGTTTCCCAGGAGTAGTGATCAAACCCATAAAATCAAAAGACAACCTCTTCTGAGAGAAGAAACAAATATTAGAACATACCCTGAACTCCTGAAGAGGGCAAGTAACAGAAGGCTGGAAATCAATGATAATATAAAAGTGGGGGTTAACTGGGAAACAAGATATGGAGGAAGATTGGAGTTTCCATTGACAAGTATCTTCCAACAATATTTCATAGGTGGTTTTCTACATAAAGAACTGCCCAATAACCTAGGAAGCATACCCAAACCTGTACCCATGCAGTTTGAAGCTTGACTCTTCCGCAGAGCCGCAGAGGTACCATAATACAAGGACATAACAGGGACAGAACTAGAACTTATATATAATCACTTTGAAACAAACTAATTAGTTCACTACTCCTACTTGCAAGAAAAGAGAACCCAATAAAATAAAAAATAAAAAAGCAGAGGATAATACACAAAGGCATAGTTTTGCAACTATAGATTTGCATTTCTAACTTCTTAAGTTTGGAAAATTATCAAGAACAATTAATTGGAATTCCTAGTTATAAAAGCACAAATCAATTCCTTTGCTCTAAAGCAATTTACTGTATGGTCTTAAATCATATCCCCTCATTTAGGGAAAAAGAAAACATCACCGCACGGTAGAACATAGTTTGCTTGATTATTGGATAAGTGATTAGAGCATCATTTTTCGCTTGTTCTATAACTATATATTATTGCTCTTGTGTGTTCTTTTTCCTTTGTTTGTTTTTTAAACTTTTGTCAAACGTGTTTCATTACTTTTTAAACTTGTTCGCTCCCTATGTTCAACTTTTACTGCCTACATATGAAGGTTTCAAAGGATGGTTCATGACTTCATGTTAGCCGACCAAAAAACACTTTGGGACTAAGGCTTAATCTTTGTTGTATAAGGTGAGTGGCGACTTACTAAAGTGTTGAGATTAACGTTAGAACACAAACTGCCTCTCAGCATTTACACACGTGCATGCCCACCCCCACCACCCTCGCCCCCGAGGCCCCCAACACCCAAACTCAATTCAAGGTGGGGGGTTTTACATTCTTCATGAACTACCAACATAACATGGCCTAACGACAATGGCCTTTTAAAATTTACCACCTAACTAATTTTTCCACAGGTAAAATGAATATAAACAAAGACCTTCGACAGTAATATGGATGTCCAGTATATGTGTTCTAACTAGGCGCCTAAAACTATTGAACTTGTAATTCACTAGCATTTGACTTAAATCTGTTGGATATAATCCACTAGAAAGCTTGGTATGAACAAGAAAAAAGAAATGGCCACTAGTAGCCACAAAGCCGCCTGACAGGTTTTGAACTACTGCCTACATACTGTTCCGGATACAGCAGCTAAATGTCAAAGCATCGTTGAAATCAGAAGTTGTTCAAGATTGTGGAAGCATTGATAAGATCCAGTTCGCTGAAAAAACTACACCCAGTCATAGAGTTACTTTCCTCTAAATCGATGGCTTCATCATAAAATAGCTATACACAAAGTCAAGGATTATAATTGAGAAGCAGTATCTCAGAATCCTATCAGAAGACGTTAGGCATCACTACTGACACTCTATTTCCCGTAGGTTCCATTAAATCCAACCAGCCTCTAATACCTGCGTATGATGGACGTCTAGCACAAGGATTAGGTAGGTT